>OZ010791.1:538715996-539410311 GCA_963932465.1 Maratus speciosus | reverse complement strand
AAAAATATTAATTTCCCGAGGAGATATTTCAAATATATGAATGCATCAAATACCCATACACTTTACATTAGTAAGAGGAAATCAGAAGCTGAGTGACCAGCCCCCTTAAGTTACATATTCAGAAATCGGCCTGTGTTGTTTCTTGAGACAATTATTCCAATATTAAAAAAATATCAAAGCATTATTAAAATTTGAGTTTCCAATTTCTCATTCAATTCGACATTCAATTAACGCAGAACAAAATTTATATTTTATTCTTATGACAATTTTCACCCTGAACTTACCGACTCTACAATGCTGGGGGATGAATACTCAGTTGGAATACTATACTTATTTTCAATCTACAATCTGATCTTTTTCATGTTCAATATTCTACATAAAAACATTAACTTGTAAAACTGATAATTAAATGCTACTTTTCTCATTAAAAATAAAAAGTCATAACCAAAATTATATCATATACTGATTTGAGGAAATGGTAAGGCTGAAATATGCATTATTTGAAAAAATAATTTTTATTACACGAACAGTTTTTCATATACTTTTTTCAAATACTCAATAAATACTTAACCATAATTTTAAAAAATAACATGTAGCTAAAATAGTTTATTCTTTTCACTTTTACTATAAATATTAATCTTTAGACTTATTTATTGCTTTTATTTACACATAAAACTTGCAAAAGAAAAAAAAAGCAAATTTCTGTCAAAATTTATTTAAAAACAATAAATTCACCTGTTATGTTTTCAAACTATTTTTTTAATTACTCCTAAATTAAAAAAAAAAAATGTATATTATTAATTTTTGAATTTTTAAAGTAAATAAGTTAGAACAAAATTTATATTTTATCATTATGACTGCCTTCATTCTAAACCAGAGTCTGAATTACTTTATGGGGGGGGGGGGGGAGATGAACAATCTGTTCAAATCCCATTTTTTCATTGCATAAACACAAATTGCAGCAAATTTTGTTTTATTGACAGTTAGTTTTAATGACAATTTAAAATAGAAAGTGCAACTAAAATGACCATCAAAAACAGTTAAATACATTACAAACCATGCTGTTAAATTCAGCATAAAAAGGTATAATGGAGCTAATTTTCTTTTAGTAAATTTTTATTTCCATTTACAATATATACATATGAAGTAAAAATAAAACCTTTTTATTTTTAGACATAAATTCAAAAAATGTTTAACATTTTTTTTATGAAAAGCTCTTATTTGCAAAAAAAAAAATCCATTTTTCCCCCTTAAATAGAAAAATGCTTTTTTCCATCATTTAAAAACTTCCAGAAATTGTACACCTACACAAAAAATAGACTATTATAACAATAAAGCTATCTTAATTCCAATTCAGAATTTCTAATGCCTACTTAGTTGATGAAATCAGTAAGACATGGTGGCTGATAGAAAGTAAAATTTATTTGAACACAATAAATTTCAGTGTTACCCCCCCCCCCCCCACACACACACACACAAAAAAAAAAAGCAGTTAAATTAAAAAAATACTTTAAAAAGTCTTAAGTGATAAAAAGAAAGAAGATAATTAAAAACATGGTACTTTTCATTTTATCCATACATACATATATATATATTATGAAGTTTCCTCACTACCTAGGTGAAGCTATATAATACTTTTTTAGAAATACAAATTGATATAATCTCTATATTGCATATCAGGCATTTGAAATAAATAGAAATTAAAATAGTTTAGCTTTTCAATATCATCATAATTTATAAATGTTTCATTTAAATTAAAATTTTAGCTAGATTTTATGACTCAATTTTTATCAATTGTTTCTCATTTTTTTGGTCATGAATAGAAACTTTTAAGTTTAATTTACAATAATTTTAAGTTTATAAATTTATTTTATAAATATTTTATTGAAATATCTCAAACATGGAAGTGCTAATACAAAAAAACTTAAATTCTTAGAAATGTAAATAAAACATACTATGTTGAACAAATAAAATTTATTAATCACAAAAATGAATTAAATGTTTTTTATTTACAAACTATTATTATTCATAATTATACTATTACAAAAAAAACAAACAAACAAAAAAAAATCTGCAGCAAGTCATCTATTTCTTGTTTATCTGTTCATTCTTTTCCTTTGAAAATAATTTCCATCTCAATCAGCAGATCTTGCAAGGACCTTTCCAATGCAGTTAGAGATAGCGTGCCTTCTTCAAACTTCATTTCCACACTCACTAGAAAGATACAATGAGTCAAAATCAAAATCTGGCCAAGTAAATACTTGCTATAACAATTAATAATTTGCAATAGTTTATTTATTCTGTTTATTAAATTTTACAAACTATGTAATTGTAAATGTGAGATTTGAATTTATTCACCAAAAGTTATAGCTTGAAAATTAAATATTTTTACAACATTGAGGATTTTAAAGGACTAATAGTATTCTTCCATGTATGATATGCCTTCATGTAACATGCATGTCCATCCTCATTTTAAGATAAAAACTATATTTGATTATATTAAAATCTAATAAGCGCTAAAATTTTGCAGTATTCACAATGTATTGTTTAATGGTTTTATAAATCTGAATACAGAATTGCCAACCAACTACTTTATGCAGTGATCAATGATATTGTGTAGCAATAGTCATTAATGACACTCTGTTATAAGAATCAAACATAATTTAAAAAAGATAAATTCCAACTAAAGTGCAGAGTTCATTCTAGGCGTTTTTCACGGGACGGGCCGCCCTGCCTGCCTTTTTTTTACAAAATTTGACACCCCGATGCCCCCACTGTCCGAAATCCTCGCCCCGCAAGCCCTATCACTCGGAAAACCGACCAAGGGAAAAATAGCGCCCTTTCAGTTAATATCATCGCTTATTTCAAGCAAACTCTAAACTATTTGTAAACATTATATAATGTTCCTAGCCCCATTTTACTCCTAATCTGTTGCTTTTCAACCCCCCCTCCCAAACATCCTCATACAGACACCAATTATTTTCAGTAAAATTCCAGCACCGACACAGTCATAATTTCTCTCTCTCTCTCTGTTTCTACACCCCGCTTCTCGGCTACTGTGAAAATTCAGCTGAAATAAGAAAGAAAAAAAAAACAAAACCGGAAAGGTCCTTTGACAAAATTGCCGTTTTTCCGCGATTCTCTGATGAAATTGGTTTTTTTCGGCGAACATTTCTCAAAATTTGCAATATAGTTTATGTCCAAATTTTTGGAGTTATGACTGATTCTTTTTTTTTTTTTTTTACATTTTCGGAAAAGAATCGCCCCTGCACTGAAAAGTGTCATGAATGGAGTAAAGGGGTAGTAGCAAAGACTTTTTAGGGCGGTGGGGTCAGCGGGGGAAGAGTTAGTTGATTATTTATCATTACATTATTGTGCCCTTTTTTTTCACTAAAGTGCCCTATTATGGCAAAGTGCACCCTGCCTGCCCTTGATCCTAGAATGAACTCTGAAAGTGAATATTTAAAATACAGTAAAACCTCCCAAAAGCGACCACGTTCCGTTCCTATAAAAATTAGTCGCTTTGAGAGGTGATCTCTTAATGGAGGTCATGTTTACATCTAGATTTTAATTGTTGAAAAAAGGTAACAATTAATGTTACTAAACTTTATATTTCACATTAGGAAAAAATATGAAAGTTTAAGTATCAAAACAAAAGTTAATTACTATAGAGTTAAAAAAATGAATACATTAACGTTTTCTTTGATTTTACGGTTTTATCTTTTATAACTTTTATTTCCAAGTCCTTTCGAAATTCCCGTAAATAAATACAATTTTTTTTTGGACGGGAATAAATAATGACGATTTCATTAATTTATCTATTTCTTTGAGAGGTTCCTGACAGAATAGGACAGGAGAGTTTATTGACCGTCATTCTTAATGTGTCATCTGAGTTAAATTCATTGCCTAAAAAGGCACAAAGGGGTTTAAACACTTAAAAGTAATTGTAATAAAAAAATTTCTAAACTTAGTTTAGAAGTTTGATGAATAATGCACTCTCCAGAATTATTTTTCTAACAAAACCTTCTTCAAGCGACCAGGAAAAAACCAAATTTGTTTCATTTTCTTCAAAGAAATTGGTCACTCATGGAGGGAGTTCAACTGGAATGGTCTCTGGATGGAGGTAAAATTAGTATTGAGCCTATGGGAATAAATTTCGTTCCATAAAAAAATGGTCGTTCAGGGAGATAAAAGTAAAAATAGTTTTAAAAACATACACTTTTATAAGAATTCAATGTTTATCTTAAAAATCACACATACACCTTGTTTCACCTTAATGCTGATTACCCTAGATTAACCGAATTGTAGCCATTGCCGTAGAAACTGGAGATTGCTCAAACAGCAGAGGATTACTAATAAACAAGGAAAAGTACCATTTTGGCGAAAAATATAAGGTGTGTGCCAAAATCGGTACTTTTAAAGTTTCTATGAAATTAATTTTATTATATAACCATTTATTAAAATAACGAATGAAATTATTATTATTATTTTCTTTTGTTTACCACTTTTTAAATTGATTTCAACACTATTTTATATTATATTAGCTGACACACCTGACATACAAAATGCGAAAAATATCTAAAAATCACTGCATGAATTCCTGAAAAACTTTATTGAAAATATGGCAAAATTTACCATATTAAGCTAAAAGTTTGAATTCCATGTACAAATGACAAAAAATCACATTGGAATGCAAAAAATTGCATCAAAAATTCTCTATTTAAAATCACGGAAGGAAAAATTTCTTATTAATATTTAAGCTGCGAGTTTAAAACTGAATAACCTTTTACAAATGTCATGCAAAAAGCAAAAAATATAAAATTGCTGTACGAATTCCGAATATATTTTACTGAAAATAGGACAGCAATATCTATATTGGGTTAAACGATTAAAACAGAATTATCTGACAATCTATTTAAAATAGAAAAATTGGTATTTATACCACGCCACTGGCAGTAATCTGGAAAAGGTTTGGCTTCACGACCACAGACTGAGCCTGTGTCATCTTTAATGTACCTATAACATTTGTTATTAGGATACAAAAAAGACATGATTTTTATAAATTTACATAAAATTTTTATGATGCCCCCTCTCCCTCTGCTTTAAAATACATGATAGCAACCAAGAAGTTTATATTCCCAAAACAATTACATCTCTAATTGCTAATATAATCAATATTTTATGTTTCAAATAATAAAATTATAACTATTAGTTAGAAATTACAAAAATTATATAAACTACAGAATAAGTAATTTCATTAGTTAGTATATAATAACTGAGGATAGACAAACAGTTTTTTAAGGCTGAAACCGAATTTCGGTGATCTTCCTACTTTCAACCGAAAACATCCAAAAATTTGTTTAAAGTAATTAAATTGTATACATGAAAGTAATTAATACATACATAAATATACATAATTATTAATTAATTATACATATTTATTAAATATGCATAATTATTAATTAATTATGCATATTTATTAAATATGCATAATTATTAATTAATTATGCATATTTATTAAATATATATAATTATCAATTAATTACATATGTGGCCCAAATTGACTCTCTGTGCCTTAGACCCAAAACTTTTTATTTTCATATAAAATAAAACATAATTAATTCATTAATGACACAGAAAGATTTTCTAACTATACGAATTTCATTTATTTAAAAAATATTTCAGTTTTAGGTATACACACCTCGATTTATCATTCACAAAGATTTCTGTAAAGGAGCATCTGTCATACTAGAACTTTCTAAAAGAGTATTTGAAACACTTCTGCGGTTTCAAACTGAAAATTTTCTATTACTGTTATGTCCAGGGATGTAGTGGAGGGTATACGCCATATACCCTCTGGATTTTTTTTAAGGAACACCGTATATCCTCTGTTTCTCAAGAAAGCTATAGTATGTATACACTATGGTATACCCTCTGCTTAGAATGTATACCCTCTGTTTTTTTTTACGACTAAATCACTGGTTATGTCTGCAGCTTTTAATGAGCACGTGAAAAAGTTTAGTTATATATGCATTGCTTGCTTTATTATTTGCACTCACGTCTTGAATCAGTCATGACTGATAATTATAAACAATGAAGTTCGTAGCAATAAATAGTCTCATTTGAGTCGATAAAGCTCAAATCGATGAGCAATGTTGAAAATTTCCGAAGGAAGAAACAAGATTTTTGGAATACTGATAGTTTTGATCCAGCCGCATTTTGGCCGAAATTCAGATTTTGGCCCAAAATCTCTAATACAGTCGAACTCGCTTATAACGAGCCCTGTTTTAACGAGGAAATCAGAAATGCTTGGTTGGTACAATGTTAAGTCTATGAGAGCATAACTCGCTTTTAACAAGCAAACCCCGGTTATAGCTAGCAATATTTCTATGATTCATGAAATTTCTACTGACTTCCACCCTCTCCAGCTTAGCTAATCGTTTCTTGTGAAAATTCCTTTAACATTCCGAAGTCAACCGAAAGTTAGTGATGAGTCATAAATCCTGAGAACAAGTGATGGTGGAATTTTTCATTGTGTGAAGGGCACGTGCGAAGACTTCCCACGGACGACCTTGAGGAGACGTACAGAGAAGACAGAGGTTGGTGATTGGATGGAAATATACTCTGCATAGGAGACTTGTGTAGAAGTCATTCTTTGATTTGGATTCATAGAGTATGTTCGTCAAAACGTAAAATTTTATAAGTTGCCGAAAAAGTAAGGATTTTACGGGAATTAGAGAATGGCTTAAAAAATTCAGAAATCTGCAAAAAGTATGATTTATCTTCTACTGTTTCAACTTTGTTAAAAAATAAGGAAAAATTAATGGCTGCGTACGCTCAAAATAAGAATGACTGTAAACGTTTGAAGAAATGTGCTAAAGACAATTTGGACAAAGCTTTTTTGAAGTTGATGAAGGTGCAACGTAATGCAGATTTACCCGTAAGTGGTCCACTTTTTAAAGTTAAAGCAGAAAAATTTGCTGAACAATTTGACTATTCTGGATTTGTATGTTTGAATGGATGGCTTGATCGATTCAAGAATGTACATGAGATAATCTTTGGAAACATTTGTGGTGAAGCAAAGTCTGCCACCCACACATTGCCGGTTATTTCCCCTCTATTAGACAGGCACTTCGCAATCTATGAAGTTTTCGTGTAGGGCTGCATTCGGAGAGTTTTTCCATCTGTTTTTGCTATTTCCAGCACCTTGTTTTATGCAAATATTTCGGCAAATGTGTGGGTGTAAAGGATTTTTCTCGTAGCTCGGGAAAAGGTATTGGTAGAAGATTAAAACAATGCAAAGAAACTTTTAACTTGCGAACAATTTATATGCCTGCCTGCCAATTTATTTATTTACTTATTCACACTTCAAGTGAGGATATCTCTAAAACGGTTCGATTCCGACGGGTAGTTCCATTGGGCTTTTTGATGTGCATGACGAGACCTTTCTTTTGATGCCACTCTCGTCCAAATCCACAACTTGCACCTGGGAACGTTCCCTAGTTAGTTACATGTTTTATTATTTAATTAATTTTAAGAGCTATTAATATACAAGTCTTATTTTATTTCTAATAAACATTTAAAATTATACATAGTCGTATAATAAAAACATTATGAACAGCAGATGCATGAATATGCTTAGCAACAAGCTTTTCAAAATTTTATTTTTTTTTCTTGTTTGTTTAAATGTTCTATTTTTTATACACATATCTACCAAACTCTCCTCAAATATTATATCCTTTCTAGTTTCTCTGTTAACATTTATAACTTAACTCTCCATATGGACACATATAAGAATGTTTCCATTTTGTCATTGTTTAATTAAATATAACCTTTAAAATGTGTAGTATATGTGGAGCTATGTAATATAGATTTTAAAAACACCAGTTTGGAGAAAAAACTTATATTCTTTTTAATATTTATAATTCCCCCCCCCCCAGACATAATGCTTTCACAGTTGCCTTCTAGCATTCATAAAGACTTATTTATTTGTCAAAATTTAATAGAAATTTATAATTTTCTTAGTAGAAAATATTTATAAGTGCGTTATAAATTAATTGATCCAAATTTAAAATGAATTAGCTGTAAACCAACTTTTAAAAACTAGTCGGATGTACCAATCCCAAAACTTTCTTCTATCTCATACATGTTAATACTTCAAAATTCGCTATCACACTGCCAAAATTAAATGGCAATCTATGCATCTCATGAGGATTCTAACGATATGAAATTCCGTGCATTAGTTCTTGAGATATGACTATCGCTGAAATCGTCTAAATTCAGCAAAATGCTGCCTAGCAGCGCCACCTATTGGGTGATTTATACCAAATCCTAATCAGCAACAATTTAAGTCAACGTCTGACTGAATCTGAAGTTTGGAGAAAATCCGTACATTAGTTTTTGAGATAGAGCAATAGCGAAAATCGTGAAAATTTCTGCATAGCAGCGCCACCTATTGAGTGATTAACACCAAAACCTAATTAACAACAACTTGTGTCAACGTACAACTAAATCTGAGGTTAGATGAAAATTGGTCCATTAGTTCTATTGATAGATCTATTGAGGCAATCGTGGAAAAGGCAGCAGAGAAGCGCCACCTGTTGGGCGATTTACACCAACACCTAATCAGTAGCATGTAATATCAAGGACTAACTTAATCTGAAGTTTGATGAAAATCCGTGCGTTAGTTCTTAAGATAGAGCTATTGGGGAAATCGTGTAAATCCTGCAAAATTCATCATAACAGCACCACCTGTTGGGCGATTTACACCAAAACCTAATCATCATCAATTCATATCAAGGACTAACTAAATTTGAAGTTTGATCAAAATCCGTGCATTAGTTCTTGAGATAGAGCTATTGCGAAAATCGTGAAAAATGCAGCATTGCAGCGCCACCTATTGAGCGATTTACACCAAAAACTAATCAGCATCAATTTGTATTAGGCACTAACTGAATATCAATTTTTATTAAATTCCGTGCATTAGTTCTTGAGATAGAGCGCCCACAAAATTTGTGTCACATACACACAGACAGACAGACAGACAGACTCACAGAGTCACAGACAGACATTTTGTAAAAACATGTTTTTTGGAATCTCTGACCCCTAAAACGTGTAAATCCGTCGAAAACTGGAATTCGAAAATTTTCATGAATCCAATACTTTCTTCTTGTAAAGATAGAAGAAAGTAATAAAAACCAGCTTTTTTTTTTAAGTGGTTAAAACCAAAAAAAGCTGGCAATCCTGCCCTTTCTTGAGTCATTTTTCTCTGTTTGCATGGAAATTCGGTTCAAAACACCCACTTTGACACTATTTTCTGAAAGATTATTGTGTTTGCAAAAAAAAAAAAAAAAAAAACAGCTTGATTACATAGTTTCTGAACAACAATGCCTGCTAGTTTCATGCATTTCGAACAAAAATAAATTAAAACTTATGTCATAAAGTTGCGTTTTTGGATTTGAAAACAGCCTTAATATACAGAAAGCATGAAATGTATATGAAGCAAATTTATTTTTGATTCTTGGGAACAGATGTCATATACTCCCGTGGCTGCTATTTTGGATTTCTTGGTGATCTTTATCGATATGGCAACCTTGTTGAGTGTTGGTTCTGGTAACCCCTTTTTTTGGGGAGATTGGCTTTTGCATCGGATTTATTTGATTGACCATGGCTTCCGTAGTTTGTTTACCTGCTGTGGGAGATGTTATTACAGGGTGTCTACAAAAATTGTAAAAAAAAGTTCCCTGATTTTTACATGATTTCCTTGACTATCATTATCAGACTTCCCTGATTTCCATTATTAACAATACACATATGGTATTTTTTCATGTAAACCAATTCCTCGCATAACACACTTATCCAACTTGCTAATATCTCGTTTGGGAGAAAAAAACAAGAGATAAACAAAAAAATTGCCTAATATTCATTAAGTATTGGTTGACAGTTTTATAAATCTGAACTCAAAATTTAGTCCAACTTCATACAGTGGTAACCAGTAAATCTCCTCATTTTCTGAAAAATATTAAATTCTAAGACTTATCTATATCTGACGGGATAGCTAATTGGATTAAGCTGACCACCTGGTTAGGTTATGCTAATGTATCATTTTAAAATGGGTAAATTGCCTTCAATATAAACGCTATCAACAGAAAATGAGGAAATCTGATCACCTTAATTTGCGTTAAATATCAAAAACTTATCAACATGTGAAAAAATATGGTATATAAAGTAGACGAATCAGTCTCGTTGACAAGGTGAAAATGCGAATAGTTTTGCATATAGACAAATTTCCCTGATTTTCGAATATTTCTACAAAGTTCCCTGACTTTTCACTGATTTTTCCAGATCAATAAACCTCCCCGATTTCCAGATTCTGTAGACACGTCCTGTATTAAGAAATATCAGGGAATTTGATATATTTTTTGCTAATTTATTTCTTAAATAGTGTTATTTATGTTTTTTTTTCTGCAATATTGCTCTTTTCTGTCAATGAAAACATAGTTTTATTGACGTCATTAATGATGTATTCTGATATTCGAGATTGAACATTTAGCTGAGCCGTGTTTTGACAACTCAACTCTGCATGTTTTATAATTTGCAGTCAGGGAAGTTTTGAAGAACGGAGACATTTTGTATTTGTTTTTTATTGTAAAATTAAAATTATGGTAATGCGAAGTTTGATATTGGTAGTATATGTTCAATATTGCAAGTTAAAGTTTTTGTGTGATGGGCGATTCCGTGCGGAGAGTCACACACGTAACGCAGGCTTTAATTTTCATTTATTCAATTATATATTAAATTTTAATTATGATTTTAGGTGGTATGGTAAATAAGTTATTACTATATTTTTTAGTTTAAATGTGTGGAAATAAAACTCACAGAAAGATATCATTTAATTTCATACTCAAAATGTGCTTTTTTTCTGAAGTAGAAAAAAAGCACATTTTGAGTAATGAAATTAAATGATATCTTTCTGTGAGTTTTATTGCCACACATTTAAATTTAAAAATATGGTAATAACTTATTTACCATACCACTTAAAATCAGAATTAACATTAAAATTTAATAAACAATTGAATAAATGAAAATTAAAGCCTGCGTTACGTGTGTGACACTATTCATGGAATCGCCCTGATTTAGTTTGAAATTGTGAGTAATTATTTTTATTTTTTTTCTGTAAAGTTAAATGACAGTTTTGCAACGACTTCAAATTTGAGAAATTATGGCGAGTGACCATTTTATACAGTTGGGTTTCAAGGAATGAGATGTCTGTTAAGGTATGTTGATAATTTTATGTATATTTCTCATGCATTTCATGCATTTTTGAGATTGTTGTACAGCAACGTACGTGCATTTACTGCTGATTTAACAAGTTCTGTGCATTTTTGTGATTACTGCAGAAGTAGTTTGCTTAATCCAGTGATTTTTTTTTTGGTTAAAGAACACGTAGCGTTCATATGTTCGTTTACTAATTGCCACTTTAACGAGTTTCGTGCATTTTCCAGATTGCTGCAGAAGTAGTTTGCTGAATCCAGTGCCTTTTGTTTTTGGTCTATGAATGTGTAGCATTCATACGTTTATTTACTAATTGCCGCTTTAACGAGTTTTGTTTATTATTTACATTTTTTTGTTAAGTTACATTTTATTTTTGTTGTGCATAAATCGGTGCTTAGCGACATTTACTACTTGGCAGAAAAGAGGTTTTCATGGCAAAAAAAGAATTCAAGATAGCGGATGCAGGAATACATGACATCTGGGCACAAACCCAGAACAGGCGAGACACCCCATTTGGCGACTTTTCTGACAAGCGCCAAACACCCCACATACGCCAACCCAAAATGCGACAGCCTGAAAACTAACGTGATTAGTCCACTCCCCTGAATGCTTCCAGACTGTTTTTTACTATGTCATCATCCTGGAATCATGGGAAATACAACATTTATAAATAACGATGTATTAGAAAACACAGGAGAGCTGATTTTTATGAGATTCAAAATAAAACAAACGATTTCAACATAAGTTTATTGAAAAATGTGAAATTTATAAAGTACATTTCCAAATCAGAGTAACAATTTAATGATTAAAATTTTCATTTTTCAACAACTTTTAGAAAAAATCATGTTGTCACATTTAATATTTTAAAGTACGTCCCTATATCGGAGTAAACATTGAACAATTCATTTCTAATTTATAGAAGTATGAACACTTTGCATTCATAAAAAAATAATATATATCACTGAATACAGCAACATTGTTCTGCAGCAATATGAAAAATGCAGAAAACTCATTAAAGCGGCAATCCCTAAACCTTGTATGAATGCTGCACATTCATTAACTGAAAAAAAAAAACAAAAACATCACTGGATTCATCAGCTCTCGCTGTGTAGCAATCTCAAAATTCATCAGCTCTCGCTGTGTAGCAATCTCAAAATTCATCAGCTCTCACTGTGTAGCAATTTCAAAATGTACAAAACTCGTAAGGCCAGCATACATGAGAAATATACAATAAACGGCTAATATGAAACACTACAACAAAAAATGCATAAAATTATTAACATACCTTAACAGACATCTCCTTTCTTGAAACCCAACCCTAAAAAATGTTGAATCGCCATAATTTCGTAAATTTGCAGTCGTCAGTAAACTTCATTTAACTTTCTAGCAAAAAAAAAAAAAAAAAAAAAAAAATGAACAAATACTCACAATTTCAAACTGAATTACACAGTTACTTTAACTTTCAAATTTTACAACTAAAAACAGCAAAAAAAAAAATTAACAAATATTAACAATAACAAACTTTTACCTTGCCGTCATTTTAATTTTACAATTACAAAATGTCTTCCTTCTACACAAATTACAAAACATGCGAAGTTGAGTTGTCAAAACACAGCTGAGCTAATTGTCAATAAAAGTTTTCAGGTAGGCGTAACTATCCAATACACAACAAATCAACCAATCCCATATTAAACTGATCCAAATTCAAGATCAGATCACTGTAGGCATGGAAAGAATTTACAAAACGAACTGGTAACAACAAAAATCCATTTAAAGCCTCGCCAAATTGAACGATGCCAAGTGTCTCGGCTGTTCTGGGATTCAGCCGATATCTGTTTCTATAAAAGTTTTGGTGTTATTACCAGAGTTGAATAATATAGACACACTCGCACACGCGGAAAATTTTCCACAAAATTCAGAACTTTGCGGAAAATTTCTTAGAAAAAAAAAAGTAATTTTTGTTCTTGTATTTTTTTTTTTTTTTTAAATACCGAAAAATTAAAAATGTTCCCCAATTTTATGTACAATTTATTTATTGTTTGCCAGGGGTGATTCTGTTCCGAATTTTCCAAAAATTTAAGGCATTCGGTTCCGAAAATTTGAAAAAAAAAAAAAAAAAAAAAAAAAAAAAAATCGCCCATCAGTCCGAAAATTCCGGCATAAAAAATATCACTGAAATATATTGCGGATTTCAACAAATGGTCGCCTAAAATAAACCCATTCCGTCAATCGTTTGCCCCCCCCCCCCCCCAAAAAAAAAAAAAAACAATTTTGTCAAAGCATCGCAGAAAAAACACGCATTTCTTTAAAGGATTGCGGGAAAAAACATTTCTTGTTAAAGAATCGCAGAAAAAACGCAAATTACGTCAAAGAAGCACAGGTAAAACGAATCTCGTAAAAGCATAGCGGAATAAACGCGAATTTTGTCTAAGGATCGTGGAAAAAAAAAACGCAAATTTCGTAAAAGAATCGTGGAGAAAAACTAATTTCGTTAAAGGATCGCGAAAAAAACACAAATTTGGTAAAAGGGCAAAAAAAGCGTGCATTTCGTCAAAGGATCCTGAAAAAAAAACACACACGCATATTTCCTCAAAAGGCCACAGAAAAAAAATGTGAATATTGTCAAAGGAACGCAAAAAAAAAAAAAAAAAGCGAATTTCATCAAAGAATCGCAGAAAAAAGAAATTTCGTCCAAAGGATCTGGAAAAAAAGAATTTCTTAAAAGCATAGCGGAAAAAGCTTGATTTTTGTCAAAAGATCGCGAAAAAAAATGCAAATTTCGTCAAAGAACTGCGTAAAAAAAAATTCGTTAAAGGATCGAGAAAAAAAAAAAAACGTGTTAAAACGCCGCGAAAAAAGCTTGAATTTTGCCAACCGACTGCGAAAAAGGCAAATTTCGTCAAAGGATTGGAGAAAAAAGCACATTTTGTCAAAAGATCGCAAAAAAAGCGCGAATTTCATTTCATCAAAGCATTGCGAAAAAAATGCAAATGTCGTTAAAAAATCGTGGAAAAATGGAAATTTCGCCACATGATCGCGGAAAAAACGAGAATTTCGTCAAAGGGCCGCAATAAAAACTTATCGGTCTCTTTAATGATGTTACCTATGAACGGAGCTCTCCTTACAAAATGTGATTCAGTTGTTTCAGAAGCAATGTCCATTATTGCATTTTTCAAGAGGTCACAATATTAAGGATTGGGCTGTTTCTAAATGCATTGACAAAATAACTGATAAGAATTCACTCCTTCTTATCATGGATTTTAGCTTTACTATTTTTTTAGCCAACATAACTATGCTGTAATTAATATTAATTAATTTTTAAATTAAAATTCTTACCATCAAAGTAATATAACACCTTATTTTACTAAACATTAAATTAATTTGCAGAAAGTTTTTGACTCAATATTTAAGTGCGCAGAAAGTTTTTGGTTTTATACAAGTCTGGTTTATTACATTTTGGTAAGTATAATTTAAAAATTAAATTTGATTATTTAGGTTTGCAGTTAAGTCAAAATATTTTATGCACTATAAACATTGCTGAAATTGCATTTTTAGCAATGTCTACATGGGATGTCCATTACTGGAAAATGACTAATTAACCATCCCAGTAATGGACCTTAATGGACTCTTAAAATCTTAAAAGTAAATGGCCATTAGTATATAAAATTCTAAGTTTTCTATTGCTACTCAAACAAAAACATAAAAATTGTGCAAGAAAATAAATACAGTAGAACCTCGATTATCCGAAGCAATTGGGACCGACCCTCTGTCGGAAAATAAAAATTTTTTCACTATACAAAATTGTGTTTTTTCTAACTATCAACATTGTAATTTATTAATATCTTTAACTTACCATTCGATATAAATACTAAAAAACTGGCATTAATATGTAATAGAAACATATAACCAAGAAATTACTGCTTCCACAAAGTCAAGCACATATTTGAAGATTTTTACACATACTTAATGCAATGTATAAAAGAGACAAGGAAATTGAAATATATTTTAAGAATTATTTTATTAAAATCTTGAATATTTTATTTTTACTATTAATTGCAATGAAATAAATCCATAGTAAATTTTAAGAAAGGTTACAGCAGAGGTGGACCCCCCCCCCCATCGACACTAACTACACACCGGCATTTTTCTGCAACCTTTTAACGAATTTCACTTTTTTTTCGCGATCAATTGACGAAATTCACATTTTTTTCGCAATCTTTGGACGAAATCTGAGTTTTTTTTCCCGCGATCTTTGGACGAAATCTGTGTTTTTTCCACGATCTTTTGAAGGTATTCGCGTTTTTCCTCGATCTTTTGATGAAATCCACGTTTTAACCACGATATTTGCGTTTTTCCCATGATTTTTTGATGAAAATTGCGTTTTTTCTGCGATCTTTTCATGAAATCTGCTTTTTTTTCGCGATCTTTTCATAAAATTTGTATTTTATCCACAATCATTTCGCGAAATTTGTGTTTTATCCGCGATTTTTTTCATGAAATTTCCGATTTTACCGCGATCTTTTCACGAAATTTGCATTTCTTCGCGATCTTTTCACGAAATTCGTGTTTTATCCGCAATCTTTTCGCGAAATTTGTGTTTTATCTGCGATTTTTTCACAAAATTTGCGTTTTTCCGCGATACTTTGAAGAATTTTGTCATTTTTTTTTTGTGATCCTTTTACAAAATTTGCGTTTTTTTCCACGATTTTTTTGACGAAATTCGCATCTTTTGCATGGTCCTTGGGTGAAATTCACGTTTTTTCGTTATTCTTTGACGGAATCGGCGATTTTTTTCTGCAAACGATTGACGAAATTGATTTTCTTCGGCAACCATATCGAAATTAGCGATATTTTTATGTCTGAATTTTTGGACTGATGACAGATTTTTTTTAGTTTTCGGAACCGAATACCTTAAATTTTCTGAACAGAATCGTCCCTGCTACTTTCTTTTCTTACGTTCGGGAATCGTCGATCTGGACGCCGTAAATTCTGAACTAATTTCACCCCTTTCCTCCCTGGCATCGATGTTTCAACCATCGCATTTGGCGAGTGGCACCCATTGAGTTTGGCGAGTGAGGACAATAAAGCTAATCACCACGTTTTAAGTGTTACCTGGCGAGTGCTAATTTTGTGCTATACATATATATACATAAATATAGGGTGTAAAAAAAATCATGATTTTTTTTTAAAAATCAAAAAAATCGGATTTTTTTCATTTAAATCAGATTTTTTTGATTTAAATCAGATTTTTAAATTTTTTTTTCCCTGTGTTAAAATATTAAACATCTACCAAAAATTAAGCATTTCAAAAATGAATAACCTTTCAATTACTAACATAATCTATGGTTTTTTTTTTTTTTGCTTTAATTAATAAAATTTTAATTATGTAATTGTAGAAATTACAAAAAATCTGCAAACTAAAATTTTCTTTAGTGACATACAACATTATGTGCATTAATATTTTGCAAGAATTAAGTAAACCAATATTAAATACTGCTTATATTTTAAAGTTATTGATAAATTGCATTTAATCTTAAATTGATGATACAGATTAAGCCAATTATTAAACAATCAACTGTTTAATTAAGAACACAATCTACATTTTTGAAAAAGTGGTTGAAAAAATGTGATAAATAATAATTTGATAAATTCATAAAGCAGCCAGTAATTTTACACAGGTTCTAAAGCGTATGCATATCAAATTGATCAAAATTTGTAGCAATATATACAGCAAACTCACACATAATTTATAAATAGATTACAAAAATTATACTTTTGAAATTTAAATCAGATTTTTTCCCCACAACATTAAAATATTTGAATAGCTACTAAATGTTATAATGTTTTTGAAGTTATTTAACATTTAGTCAGATGTTTTTTAAATGTATAATACTTCTTTTTACACAGTTTAATATTGTTATAATTAACAATAACAAATATTACATTTTTTACAAGTGAATTACTGATAATTTTCGTTACTGATTATAATGCTTTTTCACACTATTTTAAAAAATCAGAAAATATGTGATTTTATCATCTGATTTAAATCAATTGATTAAAATCATTGACACTATATTGCTATGTTTATCTATATATATAAAAGAAAGTCTGGATTTTGTATTAATCAACGCGCAGCCAAAACTACTGAACCTAACATCTTGAAATTTGCGGTAAAAATACTTCTTAGGACATAGAGTGCCGCTAAGAAAGGATTTTCTAAAATTCCACCCCTAAGGGGGGTAAAAAATAGAACGAACTTTTAAAAAATTCCTTAAAAATATGATTTTATAGTTATTTTTCAGCTGATAACATATTTTAGTGTATTTTTGTATGCTGAATCGAATGGTACTAACCAAATTCTTATAAGTCCAATAGTTCGTGAGATATTTCATATTTTTCTAATTTGGCGATGCCTTTGGCGCCAAAACATCGAAATATCTAACGTTAAAAGTGATACTTCATCCATATTCGACATCCGTTATTGTAGCAACGGAAGAAATTCAAATTAAATCTTTTTGTTAATTCTTTTGGTTAAAGAATTAAAGCAACTATATGAGTTTGAAAAAAATGAATAAATACAAACGCCTTGAAAAAAGAAAAAAAAAATATTGATTTTATTTAAAATACAAGTAAGTGATCAACTGAGAAATTAACATTATAAAACGCAAGTATTAAAAAAAGAAAGCAACGTTTGTACGACATAAAATTTTTTTTGGTACTTACATCCGGGCCATGTCAGATACAAGACAATTACACTAATTACAGCAACCCTAATTTTTTGCCCATTTGATAGTTTATTTATTACAGTTTTAAATTTATTTTATTACTATAGTTTTTTTTTAATTATAATTTCAGTATGTAGTTTTATGTTATATATTTTATTTATTTACTTTAAACAATTTGTCATTTTTACAAGGTTTTCTGTTTAAGAACGTTAAATTACTGTTAGGAACGTAATTGGCAAACGATAAATAAGATTGGCAATTGGCAACCATTTTTGGCGATCTATCTCATGATCCAGATAATACGTAAGTAACCACTTTTTTCAGTGGAAGAAATTGGAATTAAAATAATGCATCGAGATTTATCGTTTGCTCCTGTATAACAAGAAAAATGGGTACACTTATGTCAGCCGTGTGTAAATTTCGCCATTAGCATTTTAAAAATTGCCAGTGACAGTTGTTACATTTCGCGTATGTAAATTAAAAACATTTTTTCTTTTTAAGTTATGGCATTATTTCCTATTATTGTTTTACTTTTCAGTTTTTCAATGAAATTTGCGCAATGCATGTATTTTAAAGGAAATGAGTGAAACGTTTATATTTTGAATGAAAATAATAAAATAAGAATAAGGTATGGAAACAATCTTTGTTGATTTATTACTTGCGCCCGGCTAACATAAATGTGTATCCCAAAAGCCACATACTCACCATTCTTTGGGTAGTTGTTCATGGGATTCCTGGTTAATCTTCCGTAATCGAAGATCTCGCCAATCGATGTATTAGCTACCAAGTTAAAAGCATCGTTTACGTATGAAGTGAAAACTTCACGATGAATTCTATTACAGAAAATCGCATCATCATCTTCTTCTTCTACTAAATATTTAAAGCGGAAATTTGCATTTCATTCCGATTGTTTATAATATTTTGATAGGATATGCCACTAATAGTTAGGTAATGTTTTTGGAACGGGTTTTGTCTATACACATAGTGTTCTACGTTGCTTAATTATAGAGATAAAGGAAAAAGTTAAAAAAATTAAGTGAACCTGATTATTAAATGTTAGCCTTTAAAAAAAGTTCTATTGAACAGATTTTGATCCAAGTGGCAGTATTACATAAATTTTCAGGAATGGCTTTAGTATATCACATTTCCTTATATGTTGCTTACTTATAGAGCTATTGGAAAAGTTATAGAGTAAGGTGAACGCAATTACTAAAGATACATCTACTGTAATTATATAAAATTCAAATTTGTCTTTCCTTCCACCCGTTTATAATTTGAGTTTTGCTGGATGAATTTTGATGGGACTTAACACTGTTAGTTAGATATTTTTTTTGTGGATGGTTGCTACTTCTTCTTCTTGCATGATTGCTCTTCTTACATGATTGGTACTTCTTGCATGGATGGTATTTCTCTGTAGCGAAGTTTTTTTTCTGGGTTATTGTTTTCTCTGAACCACAAACTGGACAACAAATCAGATTGCAGAAAATCACATTACAAGAGAAAGTACCAAAACTTAGGTGAACCCGATTGCGAAAGATTACCTTTTATTTAAAGTTATACTGAACGCATTTTAATTGCAGTTATACAATTAGGTAATATTTCAGGGGTTGTTTCAATATTTAACATATCATTCGACATTTTTAGTTATAGAGCTATGAGGAAAGTTTTCAGTGGTGTAGTTGTAAAAAAAGTAGGTTAATATCTACAGTAGAGAGTACATATGTTATAGCTATGGAGGGTGTGTAGAGTTTCTGAAAAAATCCAGAAGGTCTACGGCATATAGGCAACGCTACATTCCTGAAAGTTCTACAATCACGTTAACGCGATACTGAAAAATATATTTGACTATCTACTCCACATATAGAATACAAAGAGCAATTTCGGTCCGACCATTTATAACTTGAGATCTTTTGAATGGATTTTGAGAAGACTTGCATTGTTAGTTAGATAAATTTTCAGAAAAGGGTTTCGTATATAATACATATCATTCGGTGTTGCTTAGTTATAGAATTATGTGCGAAAGTTCTTTAATCAGTGAAGCCTATTTGGAAAGATTAACCTTTTTAAAAGGTTCTACTGAGTTAAGTTGGAAATAGCACTGGCAGCGATGGAATTAGCACTGGTTGTTATACAATTTTTCTGGAAAAATTTTAGAATGTAACACATATTGTCCAACATCGCTTTGCTATAGAATTATAGGTGAATGTTCTATAATCTGGTGAACCCGATTATGACAAATTTGTCTTATTAGAAGATTCTACTGAACGAATTTTGATGAGATTTGCATTTTTTAATTTTCAGGGATGATTTAATATGCTACATATTATTCTTCCGTTCTTTTCCATATTCGATTGTAAATAATCAACTAAAAGATTAGCTTTTTAACAGTCCAAATTTTGTCTGAGTCAATAAAAGTTATGAAACCCTAATGGTGTTCATATTTTTTTCAGCAATGCGGTTCATCATTGGAGATAGATGTATATATTGCTATAAAACACAAGATCAAATACAGCGATACATTTCGTTTGGTTAAAGTTTCGTTTGAAGAAACCGACCAGCGTAGCGGGCGAAGGCGGCTAGTTATATATAAAAGAAAGAATAACTTGACTATTAAAAGGAAATTAGGACATTGTAAGTTATATTAGATTTAAATATCATTTTAAAATTAAATGCTTTTTATGTTTGTTAGATAAAAACAATTCTTTTTACAAACTTACTGCACTTAAATTTTTCACAATACACAGGAATTACACTTAGAAACAATTATTTAAAGCTTTGTTTTATGTATTCATAAGTCACAATACTTGTAGAAACTTTCCAAATTATGTTCATCTTAGATTTGAATACTTTTTTATGTCATTTTAAACATTTGGAAAATTTCTGATTTTAATCAATGATTTTTTTAAAAAAATCACTTGATCAAAATCATGATTTAAATCGCTTATTTAAATCAACTGATTTAAATCATTGACACCCTACATAAATATGACTAATTATTCAGCCCAGTAATGGACATCCGTCTTAAAAACTTAATAAATAAAATTTTAGGGTACTACTTGGTTATCCCGTCAACCAAAAATCTATCGTCAAACTATAAGATTATATGTCAATAATCAGGGGTGGGGAATTTTTAGAAAATCCTACTCACCAAGGATTTACTCTACCAGCCAACAAGACTTAAGGTACAGTATAAGAGAAATAAAAGAAAGTTTAGTATAAGGTAGAACTTAGTACCATGTTTCAGGGTTGCCGGCTTTTAGCCAGGCCAAAAAAAGCCGGCCGGCTTTTTTTGGTTTTAACCGCTTAAAAAAAGCCGGCTTTAATTGAAAAAAGCCGGCTTTTATTTTTCAAAAGGTGGTTTATAGATAATTCATATAAAATTTGGATTAATTTATTTTTAATACACTTATAAATATTTTCTACAAAAAAAAATATAAACTTCTATTAAATTTTATCAAATAAATAAGACCTTGTAACTGCTAGACTGCAACTGTGAAGGTATAATATCTGAAAAAAAAATTGTGAATATTCAGAAGAATATATTAAATTAGACTCTAGAGTATTGGTTTGGAATACTTTATCATGACTCTACACATATCACACATTTTAAAGATTATATGAAAGAATAAGAAAATGTCACACATTAAAATAGAAACATTCTTACATATACTGATATTTACTTTTAAAATTGATTAAAACTAAATACCTTATATGTATATAATAACTGAAATTATCTTATATAATACTCGAGCAATAATAAGCAATCAGTATATAAAAAATACTTTAAAAATGATACATGTAAAAAGTTTTTCTGCTACTAAGCTGTTATGTAACTTATTCCAGATATGTCCATACGGACAGATTAAAATCGTAGAATGAACGATGTTGAAAGAGAAATTAGGAAGGATATAACATTCGAGGAAATTTTAGTACATGTAAGCAGACCTGCCAACCTTTGAAAATGAGAAATCGTAGCACACAAAATTCAAATTAAGCTGGTGATTGGTTGGTTGGTTTTCGTGTTTCACAGCCATTTTTTTTTTGACATTCGTAAAAGGAATAAGGTTTCAGTCTTTCAATTCAATATAGTAATGTTTTTCTTCTGAAAATTTTTATACGATTTTTAAAGTTTCTTCTCGTTTCGAAGCATTTTTTTTTACATTTGTAAAAGGAACCTGGTTAAAAATTTTCAACCCAACACAGTAAATTTTGACGAAATTCGCGATTTTTGTTCCGCTATTATTTCACGATATTCACAATTTTTCCCCACAATCATAATTCACGTTTTTCTGTCACGATTCTTTGTTGAAATCCGCACTTTGTACTGCGAACTTTTGACGAAATTCGCATTTTTACCACGATAAGTTGACAAATTTTGCTTTTTTTACTATGATCCTTTGACAAAATTTGTGTTTTCTTTTCGTGATCTTTCGATTAAAATTTGTGTTTTCTTACTGATGATCTTTCGGTGAAATTTGCATTTTCTTTCTGCGATATTTTGACGGAATTCGCGTTTTCTTTCTGCGATATTTTGATGAAAATCGCGTTTTCTTACCGCGATATTTTGACAAAATGAGCGTTTTTACCGCGATACTTTGACGAAATTTATTTTCTTCAGCGCCCAATTGATGAAATTTATTTTTTTACGCGCTCATTTGTCGAAATTCGCGATAATTTATTGTGACCGATCGACAAAATTTGCAATATCCTTTCACGACCAATTAAAAAAATTCACTACTAGTATCTGCGCCTTTTTGATGAAATTTGCAATTTTTTCCCCTCCATAATTTAGCGAAATTCGTGATTCTTTTATGCAAGCATTTGATGAAATTTACAATTTTTTCTGAACTCTTAACGAAATTAGCGATTTTTCCAGCGACCAATTGTATCGAAATACTCGATATTTTTCCGCGATCGTTTGAAGAAATTTCTCAATTTTTTCGGCGACCCATTCACGAATTAATTTACGGAAATCCCACAAAAGAAAAAAATTCGCGGGCTTCCAAGAATTTTTAAAATATACTCGCAGAAGAATAATAGATCTGTGGAAGAATTTGCAGGGGGAAATACTGCACATAATTTTATTTTGCAGGACTTTTCTTTACTGTGTGCAAATCGAATGATTCCGAACACTATTTCAAACCCTACCCCTCAAAGAACCCCCCCCCCTCCTCCTCAAGAAACTCTTTAAAAGGCGCCCCTGTTTGTAAGGAAAAGAATTCCTATATATATTTACAGAAACATGATTCACTCGTGGTTAATATCCATTAAGAGGGTTTTATGTTAAAAAGTTTGTTTTGAAACCCAGTTTTGTGTCTTGAGCATTTTTTAATGTACGAATTTTTAGACTAATAACCGATTTTTTAAAACTGTCGAAACCGAATACTTTAAAATTTCAGAACAGAACCAATCTCTCCTAAAAAATATGCTGCGCGAACTAAAAATCACAACTGGAAAAAAAAAGAAAATGTGTTTATGTTTTTTGCAAAAAATCGTAGTTTAAGACTGATTTTCGTAGCATCGTAGTTTATAGGTCCAAATCGTAGCAACTACGATTTTTTCGTAGCAGTTGGCAGGTCTGCATGTAAGTGCATAAAATAAAGAGAACAATTAAAAAAAAAAAATCTCCAAATAAAACTTGAATTAGAATTTTGAAAAGCTAGTTGCTATTTAAAATAGTGCATATTCATGCATAAATTAATGCATATGTTATTCATAATACTGTTTTAATAGAGAGAAATTATGTTTATATTAAATGACTTTATGCATGATTTTAAATAAATGTTTATGAGAAATAAAATAAGACTTGTATTATTAATATCCCTTAAAATTAGTTAATAAATTATATAACTAAGCAACCATTGTCCTTTTTAATTATAAAGCAGTAAAAAAAGATTGTTAAGGTCAGTGTAAACCAGACAAAGCAATTGGTACGACCTTTTATTCCAATATTAATGTCCTCATTATTGAAAAATTGAGTTATATTGATTTCTACCTCAATTAAATGTCTAAAACTAATTAAAAAACACATAAAAATGTGTCGTTTATAATTAAAATGCTTCACTGTATAAAAGCCAATTTTGGCCAAAAAAGGCCAATTTCGGCCAAAAAAAGCCGGTTAAAACCAATAAAAGCCACCGGCGTGGCTTTTTTAAATTTTAGACGGCTTTTTTGCAACCCTGCCATGTTTACATTGCGGTAAATTTGAAAAATATAGCCAACAATTAGAATAAAAAAGTTTTTGGCATATCTTGTATAGTCTGCAGTTTTTCAAAGATTGCCTAAAAATTCACTCACCCTGTCAGGAAATCTACTCACTAGTGGCGAGTAAAATGATGTATTTCCCCATCCCTGTCAATAATGGTTGATCGTAAATGTCACATTCACTTGACTTTAGGGAATTTAGACGTGTTTACACCATCAAATGATTTTTATTCCGGCGTTTTATTTGTATTTATTAATGTTATACTATTTTTATTGTTCTTTTGTTATTTAAATAAAAATTATGCCAATTGGTCGACGGGATAACTAAGCAGTACCAATTTTAGAAATGGCTGTTAGTATATGAAATTCAAAGTTATCTATTATTACTACCAAAAAAAATTGCTGCAAATTTTGCAATAAAGAATATAATAAACTTATTTAAAATGAAGCTCTTAGCATCTTCATTAAAGATTTTCACTGAAAAACAGTGGAACTTCAAAACATTATTTTCTGCCTCCTGATTGGTTTGATTATGAGTGTCACCAATAATGCAAGATTATAAAATATGCAAGGGGGAGTTATGAAAAAAATAATAAAAGCTAAATTTTTATTGGTTATTTTTTTTATAAAACAAAAATATTGAAGGGGTCCATTACTGGCACATATACCCTAAATACATGATAAAATAACTTGTCAAATTAAAAAATTTTACTGTAATAGTACTAATTTTAGAAATGGCTATTAGTATATAAATTTCAAAACAAAATATAACCAAAAAACATTTCTTACAGTATTATTCGGCCGTGTTGAATTCACACACTTTTCTCCGGAAGAGATTTCTGTGGCTCCGGGGGGGGGGGGGTTGTACTTTTTGACCATTGAAAACACAAAATCTCAAATTTTAATGTACCCCCCGGGCCACCCCCTGAAATCAACACTGCAATAATGCACTTGAAATTCGGCAAATGGCCCGATTATTCGGCTACGGCCGATTAATCGTCGCGTCTCTAATTTAGACCAACTTTTTAGCATAAAAAATTTTCACATAAGAACATGATAAAGGCATAATGGCAAAAGCAAACAGTAGTTTCATACCCCATAATAAAAAAATGTCAGCCAAAAAGAAACCAGGGTTGGGTTTTTGACATGACAGTGGTAAAAACCATGTTTTTACCGGTTTATTCCGTCAAAAACCTAGGGGAGAGTTGGGAGGAGTGGGACAGATTTCACAATTTATTTTTTAATTCACTACTTATGTTTTACCAAGAGTACAGCTTATAAAAATCTAATAGTATGTTACTTAAGCTATGTTTAAAAAATACAAACGCTGTGAAATACATACAACTGGCTTTTATTTGCACGTTTTAAAATGTTAACATTTTTGTCCCACACCTCCCTCATATGAGGGAGGTATGGGACGCACATGAGGGAGGAATAGGACACTGTTTGATAAAAATTAAATTAACACATATTGTATTTTGATAAGTCAACACTGAAAGCAAAGTAGGACTGGGCTCGGCTGGTACCACAAATTATTTGTGGTTGAGGCAATTTCATTATGATATCCCTTTTCTCTACTTCACTGAAGTCATTTTCTTGTGGGAAGTGAAGTCTTTTCTTTTTCATCATTTTTGAATATGATAAACTCCTTATCACTGTCTATATCCTCAACCCTGCTAATATAATAAACAACTGTCTTCTTCGTCAAAATTTTAACAATTACAAAGTCATTTATCCTAATTTTGGATCATCAGTTAACCAATCAAATTCTTCAGCAATTTCATTATCATTGTGAGAAATCAAATCAAAAGTCTTCATCTGTAGAGTCATGCAACAAAAATTTCCCATCAATGGAATCATCAGATAATTCATTCGCTTTTTTCTGTTTCTTCCTTTTCACCTTAAGAGTTTTCTTTTTCAATCTCTTCTGCTTTTTATCAGCGGCTATTTTTTCAATTTCTTCTTTTTCTGGTGTGTCAGTGATGATTTTTTATCTTTCCTTTTTTCTGTCTTTCTTTATAGTTTTTGTGGAAATGCTTTGGGATAAAGGTGCATATCGGAAGGACTCAAAGGTGTTTGAGAACATGTTCCATTCCTCCCTCTGCTGAATATTTTTTAAAAAGGCTTATCATATATATCATGCAACATTTATGCTTTATTTGGCTGCTAGTTTACAAACACTATATCTTTAAGTTTATTATACAATTATAATATTTTTATTTTAAATATAATATAATTGAAAAAAAATCATTGAAAGAATACGAATTTGTACTTACTTCTGAGGTATGAAAATAAAATTTTCCCTTTTAAATACAAACAATAATACAGCTGGTGTAACAATTAGAATCAAACATGAGGCTATAGATGCTTTATCTAGTGGACAAACTAGAACTTAATTCTAACAGTTACTTTGGACATAAATGCTGCTGTCCCACTCCTCCCACTGTCCCATTCCTCCCAACTCTCCCCTATCATTTGAGATTTTCCTCCAATTTATAGTGTAAGTGTAGCATACAGTACATTTCTAGATTAATTTCTTCTTGTTGTTCTTGTTATTATTATTCACAATTACTTTATTAAATTTATTTAAAAGAAGAGCATTTCCTAAATGGGAAAAATTTAAATACAAGAGTAAAAGGAAATAACAATATTTGTCATAATCTCCACTAATATAGATTCTACTAACTGCAATGAACATTAATATTATATGATAATAAAAGGTTATTATAATTATTAAATAACATTCTACATACATTTTTAATAAAATACTTTAAAATTATTTTAGAGATGCAAAAATGCTGTTATATGGTATGACAATAGATGTCAAGCATGGACTGTGGCCATTGAATAAATTTGAATATTCTTAGATATAATATTTTAAAATGCATATATTTTCATTTTCACTTGAATAAGCAGAATCTTAAAATTTTAAATTAATAATTTTTTTATACAAACATGTAGGACCTGATTACAGGTGAAAACTCTTAGACTTAAAATTTAACACATAACAAAACAATATTTAAGAAAAATCAGAATATAATGTCCTGTTCCTGTATACATTTTACTTAAAATTATTTAGGCATTATTTAAAGTGAATTGAAAGAAATAACGCATTGCATATTTTTATTACATACATATGACTGTATGAGTAAAAATCTTTCACCGTTAAAATTTTTCTTAAATTATTATTAAATTTAGAGAGATTCTTAAATGTTTTATTTATTTTTTAATGCAGTTAACTTTTTAATTAATGGATCTACATTTCTGCTTTAAAGTAATATTTAATTATTTATTTATTTTAAGGAAATAATTAAATTACTTAACAAAATAATAAACTACTTAACAAAAATATATAGTTAAAAATTGAGTTTTCACATGGTTTAAAGTTTAATATGGATTTGCAATTTTAATCTCTACAAGATTTAACTTTGAAGAACAAGTCTTATTCCTTTCTTCCAAAAGATGTATGTAATTCTCAACTATTAAAATATATTTTATTTCATTTATTTATATAGGGTGAACTACCCAGTAATTGACCATTTAGTGAAAGTTTCTTCACAGTTTTTTTTCTGTGCTAAATTTAAGGAGATATTTCTTGAAACTTTTTTTTTAAAGCAACAATCACTTATAAGGATCAATAATAAATAAACATTTTTTGTCTACTTTTTTGCAATTTTATTTTATTTAATATAATAGTTGTCAAGTGAGATTTTGCCAGTAATTGACCACTTAATGTTAGAAAATGACCATGACTGTGTCAGTAATTGACCACTCTGAAGTTGAACTGATAAACCTTCTTAAAATTAATCATATAAAAAAATGGAGAAGTTTGCCAAGTTTTATTCTACAGAAACTGGATGTCTAGCCTCCTGGATAGCCAGAAAAAAAAATCGGGGAAATTTCAAATTTCTAAAAACTCTTACGAATTTGAAATTTCTGAGAAATTTTTTAGAAAAAGAATTTCAATCATAAAGCCAAGGATTTTTAAATTGCAGTAGTAGCAAAATATGTAGCTGTGTTCTTTATAAGGACTGTTCAAACCTCTTATAGATATTTTTTTTTTTTTTGCTTATCCTCTTTTACTCTTTCCTTGGCAATTATTAAGGTTTTTGGTATGTAACATCACACAATCTCGATACCTGAAAAATTGTTGCCACCTGGCTAACCGAAAAGTGCCAATTGTTTTTATTGGCATGGAAAACCTAGAAAAGTAAAGGAAATTCATCACTGAACTTGGCTAGTCAGTCACTCTGTATTGAAAATATAGATGTACTAGTCAAGAGATTTTTTGTAAAAAAAATTTAAACTGTTTCTGAACAGAAAACATTGGTGAATTTCCACAATATTTTGTAAGATTGAAATTAGTGATAAAACATGATATTTATAAGTAAATATAGACAAGAAAAGAATAGTTACTATTTCAAAATTTATTTATAAAAAAAAATCCATTAATTATTAACGTTAACACAAAAATGAAACTTAATCCTCATCTGTTTCACCAAAACAACTGACACACATGAAGTCAACTTCTTTGTCACTCTGTCATCCAATGCAAATTGTTGCCTGTGTCTCGTAGACGCACATTTTAGTATGATAGGGCTCATACCAGATTTCTTTAATTCCTATCATATCTTCTTTCATCCAGATTTCTTCCCATGCCTTTCACACCCAATCATTTATCAGACTTTGCTTATATTAAGTCTTTATTGCTGCTTTTTCACCTTTTTTTTGTTTTGTTTTCTTTAATTTTTTAACTTGCCTTACTTCCTGTCTTCTTTCTTCTGTTTCTCTTTACTTTCCCAATAATTTAGTCATGCTTTAAAGCAGCCATGCTCAACCTGCAGGCCACATATGGCCCAGTAATCTTTTACTTGTGGCCCGAGATACATAATCATTAATTTCTATTTATAAAATTGATATATGCATAAAATAAATTTAAGATTTTCCCCATTGCTTTATAATTTTGTGGGATGACAAAATCTGTCATGTTATTTATAATTAATTTTAAATTATGTTTAAATATTCTAAATGCCCTTTTCGTTTAGTGAAGATTTTTTTTTTTTTTAGTTGTAGTCCTATTTGTGCTACAGTTATGCATATATTTCTGAAGCACTTGGCAATCAACACTCTACTTTTGTCCCTCAAAACTTACTGCAATGTTAGTGTAAATTCTGTATTGTTATTATGTTTTATTATTATACAACTGCAGTTAATTAGGGTTGAACTTTGTCATGGATAAAATTAGCATAAAAAACATTTTATATAGCAATTATTTTAACAGCATACTTTTACAACAATTGTAATAGAAATCTACCACAAACTATGTTTGGAGCTGGTGGTGGTAAAACTTTTTTTATAAGATTTGTGTGACAAACCCTAATGATATTTAGAGCCTCACTATACTAATTTTGTTATCTTTACATTTTAATTACACTTTTCTTGCATTATTATTATATAAATGTGTTATGAACCTCTTAACATAACAAATGTTTGCTTGCTTGATCAGTAATTGACCAAGCATATTTAGTTATTAACCAAGCTGGTCAACTACTGAAAGAACTCATTTTTTAAATAAAAAATTGATGAATATTGCTTTCATAATAGATATCTGTGTATTTTTTTAAGTATCAAAAGGAATGGATGCAAACAAGCAAAAAGTCAGTAATTGACCATTTTGGTCAATTACTGAATGCTTTCAACATTCACACATCTAGTAGTTGACCACCCCCCTTAACGTCATTTAATTTATGAATTTAATATTAAATGCATAATGATTACCTTAAAACAAACAAAAATGAACTACACACCTCATTTGATGAACCAATGAAACTAAATTAAACTTGATGCTGCAAGATTAATAAAACAACTCACAAAACAACATTACTATTACAGAATGTATTCACTTTTGATATTGCTAGAAGGTGCATTTTCTTTAATTTTTTACATTCAATCAGAATATAGATAGCAAAAGTAATTTTTTCCTATGCAATTCATTGAATGTTAGATATTTTTATTCAGCATTCAAAAACACTTTATCAACACATTGATTCTTGTTTTTAACACATAAATGTGTTTTTGGTCAATTACTGGCATGTGGTCAATTACTGGAAGTTCACCCTAAATCAAGTTTTGTTATATAGAAATAAAAATAATCAATGAACAATTTTGATTTAACACTTTAAGAAATCTTACTTCTGAGGAAATTTCTGAGAAAGCTATTTAGTTTTAAAGAGTAATAATTAATGCTGAAATTATACACATTTTTTAATCTTACACTTATGGGTTATAGAATTTCTTTAAAATATCTAATTTTTACAGAATATGCCAAATAGCTTAAGATTATTATAGAGATCTGCTAACAGAGATGTATATGTATTATTTTAATGCAATTCTTTTTTGTTTTTCTCGGATACATAATATACTTCAGAGTCTTTTCAATATTGAATATTTCATGTAAAGCAACTTAATACTAAAGACAGAATGAAAAAAGATAATGTAAAAACAAACTACAACTAAAAAATAGGTTTTTGACAGTTTTCGACCTTTTTGACAAAGAGGTTTTTGACATGACGGTAAAAACCATGGTAAAATCCGGTAAAAACCGTCATGCGTCAAAAACTTGCCAACACTGAAAGAAACAGAAGCTAACCTATTGAAAACATAATTGTAAAATGGGGGGAAACTATACAGATAAATACTATACTGGCTAATCTCATAAAATACAACGAACAACAACATTTTATTTTCATTACAGAAGTTAAAACAGGTTGATGGTGTTCAAATGTAGAAGCAATACTTACTACTTCAGCTTTCCAAAATTTCGAGCTTTCAACGTGATGCTAGATACGAGCGTTATGAATGTGTAATCAACTTTGCAGGGAATTTTTTAAACATCCGATTAAATAAAATAATAATTAATCCAATCAAAAATCAGTCTTATTTTTTTGACTGTTTAGTTCGGTGTTCAACTCGAGAGATGTTGACATTTTTTCCCCCCTTCCATCTTTGGTGTCTATCGCTTGTATCAAACCCCATTTCTAGGCATTTGATTGGTCCAAGCTTCATGTCACGTGATCTCGCAAGTTATTTCTGGCTATTTTGAGGTGGGCTGGACTTCAACTTTGATTCAACTTGGCGAAACCCCGCCCCTGCGAACTGTTCGCAATCTCGCAAACAGCGCAAAGTCTATCTGGATCTCGGCCTAGCTCTACATATATAGTGAAAGTTAGTGTTGTTTGTAATCGGCTTCATATTCATCGACGGTGGGTTTTTTCTTTATGTGATTTTTTGATAGAGGGTCTCTGGCTCGGGTTTATCTGATTAATTTTTAGTTATTTTTGTAAAATTTTGGTGGTCTTTTGTGGTCTATTCTGGCGTTTAAGTTGATTTTGATCATGGCGAAAGTGGATAAGTTTCTGGAGGGTTTAGCGGATGATGAGTTCCCGGAAGCTGTGCAAAAGAATAACTCATATATGTATGAATTATTGGAGGGTCAACAGACCAAGAGTAGCGCTGGTAAAGTAACCCGTGAAATTTTAAATACTACAAAGAAATGCTTGGATTATGTTAATCTAAGACTGGTAAAGGCACACACGGATTATGTATCTAGTGAGACGAAATTACGGACGATGATTACGGATAACAAGGCTTACGAGGCGTTGTTGATGAGAAGATCAGGTACTTTGGACTCGACTCCGGTTTATAGATTGGCGAATCGTGCTGTTAAATCTAAGCCTAAGAGTGGATACAGGGTTCTCGGTTTTGATAACACCCACTGAAGGCACGGTGGATGATATCAGGGGAGAGCTGAGAAGGTTTTCCAAGCGGGATATGGAGTTTCCAAAGCTCTCGGATGTGGTAACAACAAAGAGTGGCCAGTTGGTGCTAAAGGTGAAATCTAAACAAGAGTCAGACAAGTTGATTAAGAAAATTGAACCACTGGGAAATAAAGTGAAAATATCAGCGACACAGAGACGAAGATCAAAATTGCTATTATTGAGTCTGGATCAGGAAATTGACGAGGGTATGGTTCTTGATTCTGTTAAGGAGGCATTGGTTTGTGAGGGGTTGGATCAGGACAGAGACATTGATGTGGTAAGAAAGATTGGTACTAGAATGGGTAAGGTGAACTGGGTACTGGATGTTAATAATGATGCATGTCTGATTGGAAGAAGACGTATTTGCATAGATTTTAATCGTTATCGAATCGTGGAATTTTTGCAGATAATAAGATGATTTAAATGTCAAGGATATGGTTATTTGGCATCTAAATGTCAGGGTGATCAGAAATGCTCGAAGTGTGCGGGTGACCATCGATTGAGTGATTGCACAGTTGAAACAGAGTCTTGTGTAACTTGTCAAAAAGAAGAGGATGTGGACACGGACACTGGACATCGTGCGGACAGTTCTGACTGTCCGACTTTTAAAGCCTACCGTGATGGTTTGATGGCGAGGAGATTATAACATAGGTCATGTCAAGTGATTCACTCTCTAGTGGTGTTCGAATCGTTCAGATTAATCTTAGCCATTGTACCGATGCTATGAAGTTTTGTTTGACTATGCGGAGAGGGAGGGCGTTTTGTTTTTTCTTTGTCAGAATCCACATGCTTACGGTGGTGAAGTTTCTGGGATTTCACCAGATTGGTTAATATTTTCGTCTTTAAATAACACCTCCTCTATTCTGTGTACTAATAAAACCATGAATTGCACTATAAGCTTAATCACCCTAAACAGTGTTTTTATTATGGTGACTTTTGAACAGACTTCACTGACTCTTGGCTCAGTCTACTCAGCCCCTTCGAGTAATATTGATTCTGACATGTCGTGTTGGATCAATTATTTTGAAGGAGTCTCGTCACTGATTGTTGGTGGTGATTTCAATGTTTCTCTGATGACATTTGGTTATACCAGAGAAGACGATAGATCGGAAACATTTCAGGATTACTTGATGATGGGTAATCTCAGGATTCTGAATGATCCTTATGCTCCTCACACTTTCATTCTTGGTGAATGTAAAGGCCGCCCGGATCTTACCTTGGCTGGTACTGACGTGGTGCAATACCGGAATTCTTGGCACATTGACGATAAAATTTTTCTTTCTCGGATCATAGGTACATAAAGTTTGATATGAAATTGGTACCGTTAAATGTTACAAATCTGAGGTATAAAACTAAAAATAAGTCTATGAGGAAGTTCAACAAGTATTTTGGAAGAATGAACGACACATTGCACAGCACTCGTGAAAGAGTACAGGTGGTAGATGGATTGGAAGATTGGCTGGCCAACTTCGATGACTTTTTGCATTACGCTTTAGATAACTGTTTTAGAAAGGGTTCACTTAATCATAAGCCAATGGCTACATGGTACACAGATGCTCTTCGCATAGAGAAAAATAAAGTTAAACCATTGTATAAAAGCTATCATAAAAATTTGTCTAATATATCATATAGGGATAGTTATATCTCCGCTCGTCGATCATATAAACGTCATCTTCGTCAGGCAAAACGCGCTGGGTGGATCAGCTTTTGTCAACGTACGGACAACGCTTACGGTAATCTGTACAAATATCTCTCAGGCAAGAAGACTTCAGAGTCAGACTTGGTTTTCATGACTCTAGAGAATTCTTCGGTATTTGCGAGTTACGATGAAGTGGATTCCCAACTTATGAACGAGCACTTTGGCATCACGAATACTCCAGCACAGATTCATAATTTTGTTAGTGATAAGGATTTTCTGGATCACCGTGATTATAAGCCTTTTACCCGACGTGAATTACGCTTTGCTCTACAGTGCCAAAACAACAATAAAGCTCCGGGAGCTGATGACGTTGATGCTCTGGTAGTAAAAAATATGTGCACACAATATAGATATCTTATGTTAATGTTATTTAATACTTGTCTGAGGTTTGGCCATTTCCCGGCGAATTGGAAGAAAAGCGTTATTATTTTTTTCAGGAAGAGAAACCGTCCACCGAATCTTCCGAAGTTATATAGGCCTATTACTCTTCTGCCCATTTTGGGTAAAGTTTTCGAGCGTCTTTTAAAGGTCCGAGTTCTAACTATGTTAGAATCTCTGAATTTTCTTGATAACAATGAACATGGCTTTCGTGAGACTAGGTCAACGCTCACAGCTGTAAGTTCTCTCAAGACTTTGGTTGCAGAATAGCTTACGAAATTCAAGTACTGTTCTGTCATTTCATTTGATATTGCGGGGGCCTTCGATGTCCTGGACTGGTTGGTTGCTTCTTGGATTATTGATGACCTACCCATTTACAGCTATCTAAAGTATACTTTTAAGAGTTACATTTCTAATCGACATATCGGTTTTAGTTTTCTGAGAGGCATCCGATGGTTCAGGATATTTGTGGGCTGCCCGCAAGGATCATGCCACGGCCCTTTGATTTGGACGATAGTGGTTGACGAGATTTTGAAGAACGCACGTAAGGTGCATATGGATTTGATTTCATATGCAGATGACTCTGTTGTTGTTGATGGTGCAGATACAAGACAGTCGCTTGAAGACAAAATGAATAATCATGTGGAAAATTTTAATAATATTTGTAATAATTTGAATCTCACCATTAATCCATCAAAGACTGTTGCTATGATGTTTGGCACGAAAACATTGAAGAAAAGAAGATCAATCTTTAAAATTTTACATAACATCATTCCTGTTAAAGATACAATGTTATACTTAGGTTTTACTTTGGATAACCTGTTTAATTGGCTCCCTCATTTGGAAGCTGTCAGATCTAAAGTAACAGATTTTTCCTGTAACATAGAGAAGTCCAGGATTCGTGACCGCGGTACTCCTCTTCAATATCTTAAATTGTGGTATCAAACAGTTCTTCTGAAACAAATAAGTTATGGCCATGAGATTTGGCTGGGGGACTTGAAGTATCACAGAATTAAGCGTTTATCCTCTTGTCAGCGAGTGGCTTTGTTCTCATTTATTCATGGCTATCGTACAACTTCTACTGATGCGCTTTGTGTGTTAGCTAGTGTTCCTACAATTTTTCTTCAGCTTTCGATCTCAGCCTTAAAATACAATGTGCTGCGTGGCAGAACGTCTATTGAATTGAGTGGTTGTCGCATGGATTCGGATAAACTAGTAAGAAGGATACCAACTTTTGATTATCCGTATTTTTATTCTCCTCATGATGTTAATTTTATTCGTCCAGTGATGAAATATAAGACATTTGCTGGTCACCCAGTTCTGTTTACTGACGGATCGAAGATGGATCAAGGGGTTCCAGAAGCTTATGTTGTGTTCAGGGGCCATGACTCTATATTTGAAAAAAGGATAAAACTTAAGAATTATAATTCGATCTATCAGGCAGAGCTGGTTGCAATTGCTGATGCAATAGATTGGTGCAGGTCATCACAGTTTTCAGTTTTCTATTTGTTTACGGATAGTTTTTCATCGTATTGCTCTCTCCAGCGTCTTTTTCCTAACGATGATCTTTTAATGAGAATTTACGATAATCTGAGATTAATGAGTGATAAAATTATTAACATAGGATGGGTTAAGGCCCATATTGGCATTTATGGAAATGAAAGAGCGGATTTCCTTGCTACATCAGTGATTCTTAACGATGAGTATGATATTGAAGAAAACATTCCTATGCTAATCTGCATGTTAAAAGCCGGTCTGTCTAAAAAACTTATTTGTGATTGGCAAACTGATTGGAATAATAGTAAAAAAGGTCGTTTTACATATGACTTATTAAGTAAAGTTAATTTGGATTATGTATGTTATTCTCAGATATGTGTTTATTTTTACAAAGAGCATGGTGCCTTTCCGGCATATCTTAAAAAAATGGAAAAAAGCAGAGAGTGATAAGTGCAGTTGTGGTACTAAGGGCGATGTTCGTCATTTTTTATTTGACTCATGCCAAGTGTCTGCTGAGAAATTTGATTTTATTAGGAACCGTCCAGTGGCATGGAATATCAGAAGAGTTCTCGCCTGTCGTGGGAACTATAATAAGTTACGAAATATCTATAAAAAGCTAAATAAGAGTTTTTCATTTATTAAATATGTGTTTTGTACGTCTACTTCTTGTGGTTTTTACTGCAAGCTGGTGAAAGTACTATAAAGCTGTGCCCTTATTGTGACATTGAAATACCTGGTCTGCTGGTCAGAACTATCTTTTTATCTTCGGTGCTAACAGTGATTGGCATGTTGTGCGGCTACATATGATGGTCTTTTAAAAACGTTTTAATAACATTATTATGTCTTTTTACGAACATTTCGGACTACTTTCTACAGACCTTGAGTTTTAGAGTGTATGTGGCGTCCTTCTTAGGAACTATGATACGAAAAATTATTTTGTAGGACTTTGGCGATGGACTCGTTTATTTTAGTCTAATGCAATTTGTATATTTGCAGGTCAATTTAATTTATAATTTAGTTCAATGTGTGATTCCAGTTTTGTATAAGTTTTGAAGTCAGTGAACATCTGCGATATTTTTATTTTGGTTCTGTTGGTGTTTAACGAGGGGTGTTCTCGTTCTTTGTTTTAATTTTATTTTGGTTTATAAATTATGTAACCTTATGTATGTAGATTTTATTTCTAGTGAGAGTCCCAGTGCTGAACGTTAGTCTATGTTTAATTATTTGCCGTCTGGTTTTTCTGGGCCTGTTTTCTTAGCGGCGGTTTTTCTTGGTGGTGCATAGGGTTTTCCGCCGGAGCAATAGAACCTATGCCAAATTTGGTGGGTGCTCCGGTTGGGTGATTCTGCCTGTTCTTTAAAAGTACAGTTAAATTTCCATAAACAATTTTAAACAAAAAATTAATAAAAATCAATAACTAAAAACTGCACCTACTAGCCCCGGTCTCCCCTACTATAATTAGTATTTTTATGAACTGCTAAAACAATATATTTTTTTCTTTACAGGGATTAATAACATTATATGTATTAATAATAATAAACTAAGAATAATCGTATTTGAGGCCTAAAAACAATCTGTTTCATAATCATCTTGAAAAGAACTTTACATAAATAGCTGTCCCCTAAATGGCTAATAAAAATATGTACCCATTCGTGCATAGCGCCCTATATTTTGTACGTTTCAAAAATGCCACAATTAAAAAAAAAAATACGTATTTGAAAGAAGTCTACAAGCTAAGATTATGACTTATTTATTTGGATTCTTTGTAGAAAAAACACAAATAAACTTACTTTTTACATTTCGCCATCTTAAAAAGTCAAAAATTTATAAACTCCGAAAAAACCCTTCATTTCAGCAAATAAATATCCATCTTATGCTGTCTCTCTCGGCAACAGATAAAGACATTTCTATATAATTATATCATACAATTTTCATATTATAAAGAAGAAGAAAATTACACAAATTTATTAAAATTCGAAGCGTCCCTAAAAATGCGACGCCAGGCATAAAGGGATTAAAATCTAATTGAAAATACTTTTCTGAGTGTACAAAATATCATATTACGCAAATTTAAAGGATATTTAAACTGCGTATGTTTAGTATTTATATACATACACTTTAAATTTTAATTTTATCAGTTTTTCTGCATGTGCAAATCGGAAAGTTTTCAATGAAGAAAACTTTTAAGTATCATGTACAGCGTGATTAAAATGATAGGAACGAAAAAAAAAAAGAAACACGCTACGAAAATGGGCAAATCTTTCAGTTAAAATTAAATACATAAAAATCAAATTAATATTAAAGTAATCGTTTACAGTAAATGAATATATGTTTTTATTTATTTAAAAAATGTAATTTCCTAAAATTGAGCAGGATAATTATAATCAGAACCCCTAAATATTTTAATCTACGGCTCGTGATTGTTCAAAATTTTCGCATATTATGGTATATCATTTAAAAAAGCAGTTAAAAGACATTCTGGACGAAATTCGTTTAGCAAGGAAAGTTGTTTGATTGGGGCAGGGGGAAGTGATTTCTGACTTCGAAAGAGACTAAATACTAGCTTATAAGAACTTCGGAATGCCATTTCAATTAGTTTCTGATTAAATGTTCAAAGTCCGTTATTTTTAATTTCTTACAGAATCCAACAACTTGTTGTACTGCAAAAATTACAGGCTGAGAGATCTTTGGAAAGTATCTGGCATTTTAACTGTTCGCAAGCAAAAGAAAAACAACAAACGAAATTGAAAATCTTATAAAGGCGCCTGCATAAGTATAAAATATGAGAAATGCAATAAAAATGCCAAAAATTGTTAAATATATAAAACCATGTCGATTTCCGCGTTTAATATTTGGACATAAAAAAAACCCGAATTCAGTTTGAAAAGAAACAATTTAAAAAACAAGCGAATTGTACTACAGTTATTTTCAGTGATGAAAAGAAGTTTAATTTCTATTATCCGAAAGACAATCATTCAGAGCTGTAGACTCTCTATTTTTCCTCTCTGGAAATAAGCTTAGACTTGCCTTTCTAGAAGAACGACAATATAAGCATACCTGTATTTAGTAAATATTAGAACTATTTGTTGAAACATGAAGAAACAATTGCCGAAATTAGCTGCATTTTTCAATATGACAATGCCTTAATTCACTGTGTAAAATATCAAAGAAGGGGTTTGTATATTAAAATTTCAACACTGTATTTACTGGACAATAATCCGTAACCAAACCTATAAACACGATTTGGTGTATTAAAGTGAGCAATATCTACCGAAGAAATGGTAAAATTATCCAGTTTAACTCGAAAGCTGGAAAAAATCTGCCATTTATAAGGATTCACATGTTTTAAGTTCGAAACCTAGTCAGCTCTTTAGATGAACGACAATATAGGCAGACCTATATTTACATGTTAGAACTATTTATTGAAACAGGATGAAACAAGTTACCGGAATTAACTATATTTTTCAACATGGCAGTGCCTCAATTCGCTGTGCAAAAGACACAAAGAATGCGTTTGTATATAATAAGATTCCCACACTGGATTTATCGGTCAATAGCCCGTAACTAAACCTATAAACAGGATTTACGGTATTAAAGTGAGCAATACCTACCAAAAAATGGTCAAATTATCCAATATAACTCGAAAGCAAGGTAAAGTTTGCCATTTATAAGGATTCGCATGTTTTAGGTTCGAAACCTAGTCAGCTCTTTAGATAGACGACAATATAGGCATACCTATATTTACATGTTAGAATTATTTGTTGAAACATGATGAAACAATTAAGAGAATTATCTATATTTTTCAACATGGCAGTGCCTCAATTCGCTGTGCAAAAAACACAAAGAATGGGTTTATAGATAATAATAAGATTCCCACAATCGATTGACAGGTCAATAGTCCTTAACGAAACCTATAAACAACATTTGGGGTATTATAGTGCACAATATCAATCGACTAATATGGTCAAATGGTCAATTCGAAAGCATGGTAAAGTCTGCCATTCATGAGGATTCACATGTTTTAAGTTTGAATCCTAGAAACCTCTTTGCTATAACACCGCATTGAAATTACTATACATAAAGGACGCACATTAGGGAATGTAATAGTTCAATAATTAAGAAAAATCTGTCCCGTTCTTATCATTTTGATCATATTGCATATCCAGTGAAAATGCAGTTTTATCTGTTGGGGTAATTTTTGTACATATATCGGCTATTTAGTTTGATAACATCACTATATATGGTTTTCATGTGGATTAATATAATTATATTTATTACTTTGTCAATTTAATCATCGTTATGAGTTTGTAACCCAGTGTGTTTATTTATCATCATACCACAAATCTTTCTGTCGTTATATATTTTCTTATGTATGCACTAAATTAAAATAATATTATTTTTGAATTATTTTTATTTTTAAATCAACATTAAAACAAAATTTGCGAGTTATAATTTTCTGACTGAGAGTAAAATGTAAGTGAAATCTTAAAACAATGTTAAGTTAATGTTTTATACAAATGTTTAGAACCAAGTGATATCTTATAATAAAGAACATATATTAGTTTTTATATACAAAATATTATTAAATAATTTAAGCAATATTTAATAATACGTTATATGTTTCAGGAACAAAAAATATATTACTTTTGTTTCATATTAATGAAAACATTTGATTTTATTTAATTCCATGTTCGAATTTTGCAATACACTTCTCATTTTTATTCAAGTGGTGAAAGCTCCGTAATTCACGGAACATAGTACCTAGCATAGAAATAAAGTCTATAATGTAAATTATTTTAGTGCATACTTGTACGCATTTAAATCCGACTTCATTCAATTACGCATTTTAAATAGAACATTTAGTTCATTTCAAGTTCTTATCATACGCTATCTCCTTAAATTAAACACTAATATATTTCAAATGCCTTCATTTTAACCGTTGCGTTGTCACACTTAGAAAACAGAATTCATTTGAATAGTCCCAAATGATTAGAGATGTGTAATTTGTTCGTGCTCTTCCAGATCAAAAATGAAAATTTTGGTGTAAAAGTAAGGATTTAGTTTTGCTCTTTCTTTTGATATGCAAATAAGATTTCGCATTATCCCATTCAATGACGTGTTATTCACAATGCAACTTTAAATTCCTGCATTTAAAATTTAAATTTTCTGAATTTAAGTCTAAGTAAAATCGCATGCGTGTGCTCTTGTAAAACACTTTTTATGAAAATCAGGGATTACATTAAATAAGCAGTTGAAATATTACAATACATCTATATAGAATTTTTCTCATCGTATTTTTAGATAATGCTAATATTTTTTTAATTAGAGAGTAAGATTTCTCGCATTAAAAAATAACAAAACTTGTAAAATAAAACATCTAAATTTCGCATATATTCGCAAAATAATTTAGACATGGAAATCGCTGTTTTCAAAATATATAAACTGTAAATAATATTAAATACAATTATTGATAAAAGCTAAGTGTTTTCAGTTAGTTTGTCTACGTGTACGTCTGTTTGTTTATCTCTTGCCTCTCCGTTCATTTCAAGTTCTTATTATAAAGTATCTCATAAAATTAAAGAATAAACGCCAATATTTTTAATGTTTGCTCTCATATTACTCATCTTATTGTCCCACATAGAAAGCAGACTTCATTTGAATAGTCCGAAATGATTAGAGCCGTATAATTTGTATAAGCTCCTCTAGATCAGAAATAAAATTTTTGGTGTAAAATTGAGGTTTTAGTTTTGCTTTTTCTTTTGATATACAAATGAGTTTTCAAATTCCCACAATCAATGAGATGTTATTCGTAAGAGAACATTTCATTCCTGTATTTAAAATCTATATTTTCTAATTTTAGGTCTAAAATACTACATAGAGTTATAGTCGCATTTCTGTGCTCTTGTATAACACTTTTTGTAATACATTTTCATTACTAAACAACTTGCTTATATTTCAGTAGATCTAAATGAAAGACAATCATTGTATTTTTATATAATGTTAATATTTTTTAAAGATTAGAGGTACAATGTCTTGCATTTCAAAATAACAATATTTGTAGAATAAAACATCTAAATTTCATATTTATTCGCAAAATAATTTAGACATGCATATCACTATATAAATTTATATAAAAGGCAAATAATAATAAATGCATTTAATGTTAAAAGGTTAAATGTATTCAGCTAGCTTGCCTATTCGGAAGTCTGTTTGTTCTCTCTGTCCTCCATCTCGCTGCCTAAATATGATTGTATTACCACGTAATTGGCACATACCTTTGAGTTTTATTATAGGACGTTCCATGAGGGATATGAAGTGTGTCTCATTTATTGTTTGTTTATAAACATACTTAAAACATTTCCCTTACTTTATAGTCGATGGTGATTTTCTTTCTGTTTATTTTAATGATTTTGTGCTTGAATGATAATAAAATTGATATGCATTACTGATTTTTACAACAACATGATTACTATAAAATGCCGAGTGTATGGGATTGTTGGATGCTCCACTACTTTAAAAATCATAGACACATGCTTATCTTGTATTTTCTTTTGAAGATACGCCGATAAGAATAATGTTAGTCTTCAAGGGAACCGACATTGTTGGGATTTAACTGTGTAATATTTAAAAGAGCAAAACATAACTCAGCCCTAAATTAAGCAATTTCGCTTTTATTTGAAATTTCTTGTAGGATATCAACGTGTCCAAATCTGGGCAGATAGCTGTCCAATATTTTATTTTGCACGCCCACTACTAGTCCAGTTTAAATTCTCTCAAAAAAAAGTTATGCAATTTTTTTAAAGTAGCAACATTTTCATCAAAGTCAAAAGTTATAGGAAAAGTTAATTGAGATATCGATAATTGGCCATGACCGCAGTTACTGAGACTAAGAACAGTACATTAAAAATCCACGGAAAATGTACTTAAAGTATCTACTACTGGTAGAGTGGTATCAAAATTTAAAGTTATTAAAACTAATGACTATCAGTAGCTAATTATGACATACACTCTAAAAAATAAATGTGTAAATTAACCAATTTTACGCATATATATGTGTAAATTTCTAAAATTACTCATTTGTTTTAAAATTTACACATTTGTTTTAAAATTTACACATTTTTTGCAAAAATGTACCTGATTTTATGTGTTTTTAGCCTATGAAACTAAGTGTGTATTTTGTTATCACTTGAAAAACTCATATAAGTGTCTAAATGTAAAAACATGTCTGAATTTACACGAATTGGTGAGTTATTGCAATTTACACATAGTTATGTATACACAGATAAGTGTGTTAATTTCTAAAATCACCCACTTGGCAAAAAAATTACACATTTCATACAAAAAATTACCTGTTTATATGTGTATTTAGTTTATGGCATTTAATCTTAAGTTGTTATCGGTTTATAAACTCAGAGAAGTGTGTAAATGTAGAAAAATACTTTGATTTACACGAATTGGCGTGTTACTTATAGTTATAAATGTGTAGATCTTAAAGTGTATAGATATTGAAAAACGGAGGGGGGGGGGGGAGGGCTTTAATATAATTCAGGAGATGCATTTTTACTTTCTTCTATCTTTACAAGAAGAAAGTATTAGATTCGTGAAAATTTTCGAATTCCGGTGTTCGACGGATTTACACGTTTTAGGGGCCAGAGACCCAAAAAGCATGTTTTTAAAAATGTCTGTCTGTCACTATATGAGTCTCTGTGTGACACAAATTTTGTGGGCGCTCTATTTCAAGAACTAATGAACAAAATTTAATAAAACTTTAGATTCAGTTAGTCCCTGGATATAAATTGGGGCTGATTATTTTTTGGGGTAAATCGCCCAAAAGGCGCGCTATGTTGCATTTTTCACAATATCTGCAATAGCTATATCTCGAGAACTAATACACGGAATTTTATAAAACTTCAGATTCAGTTAGTCCTTGTTATAATTTGGTACCGATTACTTTTTGGTGTAAATCGTCTGACAGGTGGCGCTGCTATGGTGCATTTTTCACGATTATCGCAATATCTCTATCTCAAGATCTAATGTACGAATTTTCACCAAACTTCAAATTCAGTTATTCCCTGGTAGCGCCCTTAAAAATTTCTCACCAGAGTCGATCGCCTGCCTGGTATCCCCTCTTAAGACTGTTCTCAACTGCTCTGCTCAACAAGCGCAAAACGTTTTGACACATTTACAAATTCATTTTTTAACGGAGAGATATAAAATTGGAAGGCCTGACTATGGAAGCGATTTGGAATCGAACGGTGCTTTCCATTTTTTTTATCAATTAATTACCTATTGAGTTATAAGCGATTTTGGTCACGTGACAAACAAGTTTTTTCGCCCTTTCTTGACTGGTTATTCTTCTTTCGCTCGGAAATTTGGTTAAAAACGCCCACTTTGACACTATTTTCTGAAAGATCTATTGCGTTTGCAAAAAAAAACAGTTCGATTACATAGTTTCTGAACAACAACACCTGTTAGTTTCATGCATTTCCGAACAAAAATAAATTAAAACTTATGTCATAAAGTTGCCCTTTTTGATTTGAGAACAGGCTTAACCATTCCCATAGTAGATTACTCTACACTAAATGCCGCTCTATTTAATGTCATTATTATTCGATATTGTACACGGAAAATAGAAACTTTATTCCGATAAATCTAAAGCTTTTATTTTTTAAGGATTAGATTTAAATATAGTATTGTAATATCCCTTTATATTTTAAATTGTAATGATCTAGGTCAGGCATGTCAAAGTCGTTTACCACCTCGGGCCAAATTATGTATTTTATTTAAAGCCACGGGCCACGTAAAAAAAAAAAAATATATGTAGATAATATTATTACCATTGTACAGAGGAAAGTTTGTTTGTACAAAACATTGCTATGTTCAAGAAATAGTCACTCAGATTCCAAAGTTATTATTATAAATAGTTTATCTTGCATTTCGAAAATATACTGGAAATTACTTTTCATCAATCAAATGTATAAAATTCATCGAATTTTCTAAATTGTATTTATTTTAAAAATTGATTATACACGCTGGTCAGTTAATATTTATCTCACAAAGGCAGAGCTATCAATCTTCCCTGTTTTTTTTTTTCAAGTAAAAAATAAAAATAAGCTCATTTTGAATCAGAAATTTTATTTAGTAAAATATGTCTTAATCTTTGCGCTACTTATTTCATTTCGTTTATTAAATACTTTTTCTGGTTTTAATTATGTTTATTTGACTTGAAAAATAAAAAAAAGTGTGCACATTATACTTTAAAAAATATATCGATTAAGATTAGAACCTCCAGCTGTTATCAATTCGACACCGATCAAATGAGAAAATGTCGATTCGAACCAGAATTTTTTTCGTAAAATTAATTAAATTGTAACCGGAGAAAACTCGGTTGAATAAATAAGTGAAATAGTTTTAGATAAAAATTGTGGTGTTATAATGTTTTTATTAAGATTAGGTAAAATTTGCAAACGTTCTAGTGTTAATGAATAATTTCAGACATTAAAAAACAACAGCCAAATGTTTTCGCTGTAGTGTGAAATCGCTATTAATTTTTATTAACTGCAGCAATAAATTCTGAACAATAATTTCAACATCTATTATTAGAGGTGAAATAACAAATTAAACTATTTTTCATATTTCTTAAATTTCAAAAATCTTCTTTTAAATAAATTTGTTTAATATAATGTTTTAAATTTTTTACTCCGACGATTTTTGTGATAATACTTTGCTCTATTTGCATTGAAATACATTTTCTTTTTGAAAATTGTTTTGTCAAAGTAATCAATTCCATTTTAAAATGCTAATACTGTCAAATAACAAGATACCAATATGAAATTTGCTTTGAAATTGAAGTTTACTTAGGTGTTTTGTAACAAGTATTTTGCCTATTGCTGGCCTTTTATTAACCCTTTCGACTCGGACGTCTCTTACACAAATTTTATTCGAATGACACCTCTTTTATAAAAGAAGTTTCCTTCAAGAACACAGATTCAAAAATACTCATTAAATTAGGCATATTTTATTTTCCTTTATCACTGGCGCCAAAAAAAAATTTTGCAAAGACAGATGATGTCTAGTGAGACTAGACATAGGAGTGCAGAGGGTTAATACATCTTCATTATTTTTAGATTTAAAATGAAAATTGTAACCTTGTTTAACAGTTCAAACTTAACAGTTGCAACTTTATGAGTAAAGCCTTTAAATATTTTTATAAGAAGGTAGATCTGTTTATCTTCACTACCCATATTTCCAAGGTATTTTCGATATTTTCTAAATTGACGATGATTATCAGTTTTGATTCTGACAGTTTATCCAGATTTGTTTAGTTTTCTTTATGCTTTGTGCTTTAGCACCACTTAATGTTACATCCTTTCCCTACGCTAACAGTGTCTACATATCAAATATGATATTTCCGTTTCCCTTTGAATAATATAGTATTGTAAAGCAGCTTTTTTTAAAAATCTACAATTTTCATCTTCGGTTTAGCATATTTTGTAATAGTGGTAGGGGCTTTAATGCATATATTATATATATATATATATATATATATATAAATTCTGGGATGTATAAGAGTATGGCAATAAAATGTGTGTATATCAATGAAAAATCAAAGGAAGGAAAGAAAGATCACACAGGTTTCATTTAATGACAAAATTACTAACCTAAGTACTAAAAATAATTAAAGAGCTGAAATTAAAAATCCATATGTTCAACTAAAGCCCAGGTGAAGAACTTGGAAAAGTCTATCATCTGATGTCGGCTTTTTTCTAACATCATAAAAATTAGATTGCATTAAATAATTATAAAATTGTGACACTGCACAATTTAATTCATTAAAAATTTATAAAAGAGGTGGACTTAATGAATTTACAAATCTATACAATGCAGATTTTTGACTTGTAATAAATCCAAAAAATCAGTATCACATACATATTCGGGGTTTTTTGTGTCAAGTACAAAAGTCATAATATGTGTCGCTTTCAAAGCGACTCGTTGAAAGCCATTTAATTGTATACTTTAATTTTTTTTCTTTTTAACCGTTTATAATTTTCACCGAAATTTATTAATTTTGGAACACATTTCTGAGTATTTATTAAATACCGCATATTATTTTGTTAATTTGTGTAAAATCGAAGAGAGCAGTAAAATAAAGTATTAGTTTCAACATAAATCTAATAAAAATTAAAAGTAAAATACTTTAAAAAAAAACTTTATATGTTCATACACACGAAGCCGCGTTTTTATATGTTCCGATTGGTTATTTTTATGTCCACAATATTTTTGTGCTGAAATAGGAAATCGAATTACATCTGTCTGTATACATCTCTATCGCCATATGAACGTGATTTTTTTTAATTCAGAAGGCTAAAACGCTCTGTAGAGAAGTATTCGCCTATTCAAGGACAGAATAAATAAGATAAATATTACTATTCAAAAATAATGGTAGCATTCTGAATTAAAAAAAAAAACCCTGCCAAACTGGTAACACTGATATACATATCTTCCGGATGTTTTCCATCTCTAAAACCGTGGTTGATATGTTGTGTTCGTGCAAATAATATGTTCGTGCAAAGTGTATTTTCATCATGAACGTTCTAACAACAAAATTAACCCTCCGCCTACCAGACGTGTCCAACGACGCTACAGGTACAGTGAAAATATTCATTCAAAGCAGAAGTTTTTTTTTTAATTAAAGATATAAACCAGACAATAGTAAGTTAAATACTTTTAAATAAAAAAAAATCTAGTGTTGAACATTTTTATAAAACATGAGTAAGTTTCCGGTAGATTTAGGGTTAAACACATGTAAGATCCCAAAGGCTTCGCGGCCCACAGATAAGGCTACGTGTTTGACATGCCTGATCTAGGTTCAAGAAAATATTTTATTTATTCATTTATTTAAAAAAAATATCTGTCGAGAAAATTTAATTAGACTACCAAATCATTTGCTCTGGTTAAACCACAAGTAAACTGTGAACGATGAAAATAAAAACACCTGCTTGCTGACAAAAAGCCGACATTTTTTTACAGATGACCGGCAGACAAGTCTCAGCTCGCCAGCCAAAATTCTAAAGATATGTACTTGTACATTTTAATGTGATAGTAATGCAATGTTGATTGGATAGTTTTGCTGATGGTTTTAAATAATACTGTAGCTTGTGTGTTCCGCTTGTGATACCGTGTTCTGACTTAAAATGGATTACTATAACAAAGGTATGTAAGTGCTAGGATCGAATAATAATATAATAAAAACATTTGCATGAGGTCACAAGATTTCTATTAATTGACGTTTTTGCCTCCAATCTTTATGAATTTATTAATTAAAACTGAACCGAAATTTATGTCTATGTTAAAATTTCTATTTAAAAAATAATGTTGGTCGGAATGCATTTTTTTTTTTCGGAGTTTATCTATGTTTTTTTTTTTCTGTATCTGTAATTATAAACAAATTTAACCCAAATCTATGTAATAACACTAAAATTTCTAAAAATAGCTGCTTTTAAATTATTTTATGTGGTTAATAAAATTTCAATATTTTATTCTTTTTTATGTATATACATATATTATATATATACCATGCATATTTTATAACCTGGCAATCAAATCAGTCAGGAAACAGAAAATATTGTTTAAGGGCACAGTCAAAGAGGGGCTCACAGGGCTTAATCCCTCCCCATTTAAATAAAAAGCCCAACATGCTTTATTAGTGAGAAATTGTCGTGCTAGGATATCAGCCAGGGCAGCTTAGTGGTTAGAGCAACAGCAGGGCACGTTCTGAACCTAGGTTCGAGTCCTAGCCTTGGCTAACTTTTCACTCCAGTTGGGTTTATTGCATTAATTGTGTTTAAAGTCTGTCTTAACATATTTGTGCCTTTAATAGTGAAAAACAATTTAAAAACAGAAGCTTTTAAAAATCTATTTTCTGCCTTGAATGTTTGCTTATTCATATCTGACAAAGAAACAGTATTGTAATATTAATGAAAGTTATAGTAATCATGAAAGTAGTAAATTTGCATATCAGTGACCTCAAACATAAGTTCTAACAGTTATATCTAATTTAGTATTTAAAATATCCAACTCACAGTATCATTTCTTTTATATTTGTAATATTATTTACAAGCAATATATGAAGTAGTCTATGGAAGTTTAATTGTTAATAATAGTGAGATGAAGCTATACACTAATAGTCCAATACTTTTATTACCTTTTAAACCCCCCACTGTCTCAATAATTTGATATCTCTGTAATTGCCTGATTTAAACTATCCATCTAAAATAACTAAAATATCGATATTCTGATAATTATAATAATTGATGCAAACAGTGAAAGATTATACAAATTTTTATTAATTACTACAGTAAACTCCGTCTAAGGCCGAAGCGATCGGGACCAAGAAAATTTTCCGCAGTAGACAATATTCCGCCTTAGACAAATTTTACTCTATATCTATGGATTCACAGGGACTTGAAAATCTTTCCAAGTTAGACGGATTTCCGTCTTACACAGAGTCCGCCTTACAACGAGTTTACTGTAGTATCTAATTGTTAAATTTATTTGAAAATAACTATTTTGTTTCATTAGTTTGCTTTCATTAAATTCTGGTTCTAAATACAGTCGTACAAACAATTATTTATTACTTTTTATGGGGGTGTCCATTACTGGAACATAGAGTGACCATTACTGGAACGAAGGGTGTCCATTGCAAATTTAATCTTAATTTGTAACCAAAAAAAAAAAAAATAATAATACTTTTAATAAGGATATCAACGATTTTAATCATCATCACAGATTAAATCGCGATTTTAAACAATTATGCATATGTCCACATATAATTTATTAAAATTATATACCTAAATTTTTAAAATGATGTAAAAAAGCATTTATTCGAACGTTAACATAATTTCAAAAGATTCTATAGGCATTTTGCCTAATGAATAAACAGAAAATTCTTTTAAAATGTTTTTATATGCTTAATTAGTTAGATTTGTAAAAAAAGTAAATGCAATAAGTTTGTAAAACGCACGCTTTCATCTGGTATTAAAAACGTTTAATTTAAAAATGATAGGGTAGATATGTGCCTGTAATGGACACCCTTAAGGAATTTCTTTTAAAATTATTTTTTAGTAATAGTTATAATTATTATATTCCAGTTTTTTCAATATTATATTAACCTATCAACAATATTTAACCATTCTTATAGTCTCATTCTTATAGTCCAATATAAATCGAAATTTAATTTTAAATAACAGAAATATATCAAAACACCCAAAAGCCCAGTAATGGACACCCCCAAAAAAGTAATAAATATAATTGTTTTTATGACTGTATTTAGAACTAGAATTTAATGAATACATACTAATGAAACAAAATAGCTATTTTCAAATAAATTTAATAATTAGGATACTAGTGATTAATAAAATATTTGTGATAATCATTTACTGTTTGTATCAATTATTGTAATTATCACAAGATCTATGTTTAAATTATTTTAGATGGATAGTTCAAAATACTAAATATCAGGCAATTACAGCTATCAAATTACTGAAACAGTGGGAGATTTATAAGGTAATTAAAAAAAAGTTTTGGAGTACTAGTGTTTAGTTTTGCCTGACTATTTTTAATAATTAATCTTCCAGAGACGTACTTGATCTATCATTTATAATAATTAATATTACAAATATGAAAGAAATGATATTGTGAGTTGAATATTTTAGATAATAAATAAAATAATTTCAAAATAAAACTGTAGAACTGATGTTCGAGGCCGCTGATCTGCAGATTTACTAGTTTCATGAATATTACCTATAACTTTCATTATTATTATTTTTTTTGTCAGAGGTGAATGAAACATTTAAGACAGAAAATAGCTTCTGTAACTTAATTGTTTTTATTTAAACGGAGAGGGATTAAGCCCTAAGAGCCCCTCTTTGACTGTGCTTTTAAACAATATTTTCCGCTTCCTGGCTGGTTTGATTGTCAGATTATAAAATATGCAAGGTACATATAAATAATAATAATAAAAGAATAAAATATTGAAATTTTATTAGTCACATAAAATAACTTAAAAGCAGCTATATATAAAAGTTTTGGTGTTATTACATTTTGGTAAGTATAATTTAAAATTAAATTTGATTATTTAGGTTTGCAGTTAAGTCAAAATATTTTACGCTCTATAAACATTACTGAAATTGCATTTTTAGCAATGTCTACATGAGGTGTCCATTACTGGAAAATGATTAATTAACCCAATAAAATAGATTAACTAGAATTAATAAAATAGATTAATAATATGAAAAAATGTAGAACTGTCTTCCAAAATTTAAGTTTACCCTTTCAGGGGCAAAGTACTTCCATTGCTAAAATGTTGAAATGAATCAATGACACCGGAATTTATGCACAAATTTATTTGGAAATAACAAGAAGTTATTTTTAACATACTTAATAAACGGGGGAAAAATTACCAAAATTCTGGTGTCATTGTGGCATTTAGAAATTAAAATTAAGTGGTTTCGTAAACATACAACCGCCCCTGAAATAGTTATAAAGACGCAACCTTACAACTGTAATAGCTCGTGTCATTTTTAATATTTTAAAGAATATTTTTCAGAAATATTAATGCATTTTTCCCCCACATACTGAAAATTGCCTAGTTTAAACTTTGTTTATAACTGACACTAAATATTGTGTAGGAAAAGAAAATTTTTTCAGAATTATTTGAAAAAATTCCTCCATTTGATAGAAATGCTTCTAAAACTCAGAATAACTTTCTTTTTCTGTTTGATGCTACAACAAATATCTCTTAATTTGAAACTTTTTTAAGGGCCTGTATATGTATATAACTTTATCACTTTAGGGGACAGGGATGGTCTTGCAATGGATATCGTAAGATATCTCTTGGGGGAGAGGGGGGGGGTGTCTTTTGGCATCGTTATCATTTTTGATTCAATCAATATTTTCTTTTTTTTTTTGTTTTTGTTTTCTTTACATCAATATAATCTATTATCTTATTTTTCTTTAAGTCTGTAACTTATTTTTATGAAAATACTAAGTTATTATTAAAACACTTAAAGGATTATAAAATCGTTTCATTCCGAAATATGGAATATCCCAACGTTCGCGATTTCTGTTCTTCTGTTAGTATATAATTCGTTGTTAGAGAAATCAGGTTCGAAATTATACTTATTATGTTTACTAGAAAATATGGGGAAGAATATCGTCCACCTGTTTCGTGTATAAGAAGTTATACTTATCCCCGTGCAAGGGAAAGTGCAAGAAGATATTATTACTGTTGAATGCATTATGTAACAAAAAATATTATTAAATAATTTTAAGTACTACGTATTTCCAAGTGTTATTTGATATAAAATTATTTCAAATATAATAGTGATATTTTATTAAATTCTTTTCTTCATTTAAGTAAAAAAAGATGTATGGGGCTGTCCATAAATGATGTCACACTTTTTTCAATATTTTTTACCCTTCTCCCCCCCATGTCACAAACTGTCTCAATTTCACGACCCCCCCCCCCCCCCCCGTCCAAGCGTGAAATCATTTGTGGACGGCCCCCATATATATTTGAGTAATAAATGCATAATCATACTTGTACAGTACTCCCCACTTAATCGGGTCACGGATCATCGAATACCCGCTTATTCAAATAGAATCCTCCGGAACCGAATTTATTCTATTGGTTTTATGCTATTTTTCCCCGCTTAAAACAAATACCTTTTACGGACATCCCCTCTTAATCGAATAACAACTATGTGACCAATGTTTGAAAAATAAGCGCAGAAAGCACGTTTCAGCTGGAAATTCCTTTCACCTTTTGTCATTTTTATTTCCTTTATGCTGAAAACAAATTTTCAGTTCTTCCTACAATGATTTTGGCTGGCAGGCGTATAATGGACAGGTCAAATAATTTCCCCACCTTGATTTTCTCACATCGCGTCTTGCTGTTAACCAAGCAATGAGATGGTAATTCTGATATTTTGCACTCATTCGAAAAATAATTCTATATTTACTCCTTTAAGATTCCACTTATACAAACCACTTTAAACGATTTTTTAAGGCAGTATAAGTAACGTAAATTTAAAGTATCAAAGTTTTGACCAAATTCAAACGAGCTGCATTGGGGTGTGAACTATATAAATGTATGTACTGACATTAAATTAATACGTATTCACTTTATATTAGCATTTGTATTTATTTTAGTTTATGTTATTCTATTAACGATTTATTATGCTGTTAATGAAATATACCGTAGATGGTTCTTTTACCATTTTATTACGCATTAAATATTACAGTTATGATTCCCCGTTTAATTAAATAACCCGCTTAATCGAATATTATTTCTGGAACCGCCAATATTCGTTTAAACGGGGACGAGTGTATATCATTGCAAAAATATAAAAAGAAAAACAAAGAGAAAAATTGTAAAAATAAAAAGAATTTTTAAACACTGATGACGATATCATTAGGGAGAGGGGGCTGGTAAAATGATGACGTGTGATATCATAAGGGGGGGGAGGGGTCGAAAATAGCGGAAAAGTTGATCGTTATAGATGTATAGCCTCTAAGAAGATACTTTTAATAAAAGTCTTTTGTCTGCACTATACCTAATTTAAGCTGTTTCAGAGAGCGTGTAAATATAGGCAAGCTGATTATACTAAAATACAGAGACACAAGAGTGGTGCGGGCGCAGACGCAGCCAGTTAAAGTATGCGCTGGCAGGCTTCGTTCGCGCCACCAGTTACTGATGCGTCAACTATCTACAGAAAAGTTAACAACAACGTGTTTCGCACCAGGCGCGAAATACTGTTGCTGCGACAATGCTTAGATGTCAGAGCTTGAAATTAACTTTTCTTTTTTTCCCAGAAGATTTCAATATTTTTTTCTGAATCAATTAAATAGAAAATATTTCATCTTTGAGTCGATCCTGTTTTATGCAAAATCAGGTATATCGATGATAAGAAAATGATTTGTCTATATGTGGCATGTAAATTGCCTAATGACATTATGAGTACACTTTTTGCTTACTGGAAAGAACAAACACATCAACCCTATGAGTTTGTTTTTCATGTTTTTTTTTTTTTAAACTATCATAAAAACATTTAATTCGCAATGTATACAGACCAAAGTATAAAGATAACACTATGTACGCAAAAATCTCCATATTTTGAATATTAAAATAAAATCCGTGTTTTATATATTACGCAGAAATATGTGTAAGAATAGAATATAACACACATATCTGTGTATTTTGTATATTACACAAAAATATGTGTATTTTATACATTACACAAAGATATGCGTATTTTGCATATTACACAAAAATATGTGTAAAAACAGAATATTACACAGATATGTGTGTAAGAATATTACACAGAAATATGTGTATTCCTGTATAATTTACACATTAAAGTGTGTATTTCAAGACTTATCACCTAATTTTTACACATTTGGACTTATCATCAAATTACACATTAAAATGTGTATTTTAAAATTTACACATTTTTGGCAATTTACACACCAATTTACACATATAGACAAATCGTTTTTGTATCATCGATATACCTGTTTTTGTGTGTAAATTTACACATTTTTTTTAGAGTGTACAAAATAAAGAAAAATCAGATATTAAAAGTTTTGAAAAGTATTCCCTATAAAAAAAAACCTTTAAGTTAATTATTTGAAGTAAACTCGAAAGTACTTATTATCAAAATTATTGTTAAAAATTATTTGCCCCATTGAACATATTTAATATAATTGCCAGGAGCTTTTTTTAATTCTGCAGTAATATACATTACTGTCCCATGTTTAAAATCCATTTAATTAAGACATTTCATATCCCGCTTGCTTAAATATATATATATAAGGTCATTGTGCTTAAACGTGATGATCTCTAAATGCGACAATGTTCTTCTGTTTAATATCTTAATGCAAGAATCATGAAAAAATGGTGTATAATGAGGTATGTGAACTTGTGGAACAAAACCAGAAAAATGTTCTGCATTTAAAACTCTTTCTTTAACAAAATTTCCCATGAAAATACCCATAGTTCATTATAAAGCGCCCCCATCTTCACTAAATTAGCCAAAAAAATGCGGAAGTACTTTAAGATTTTTCTTTTTTAACTTTGAAGAAAAAACTGTACGGAAGCGAAGAACTACGTCATAGGTTTAATTTAATTTACGTGTAAATTAAGAAAATGCGACTATTTTAAAAATTAGAGTTATAAATTATTCTACGCACTTTGGTGTATTTGTTTTCTTCAGATACCTATTAGCGATAAACTGAATGCCCTAAATATGGACAGACTTTTGAGTATTTAACGAGGTAAGTTTATAGAGTATTTTTCATATACTGTATTAAAATAATGTTTATAGCAGAAAATGTGATTAAATAAGCTGTTTTGAGTTAGTAACTTAGGATTTAGCATATGATCCTCCAACAGTGTTTTTCTTTAAACCAGTAATTAAATATATGTTTAAAACGATCCAAACAGAGAAAATACGTGTCTAAAAGGGCATAAGAATAGTGGTGTATATTCGAGACAGATTATGTTAGTACAAGATTATGGGAATGAAATGGGAAATGGTTTCCCTAACAACAATGTATCAATAAATTAATTTTTGATATTCAGCATAAAATGTTAACTAAACGTGGCATTCAGAATGATCTCAAATTTTACAGTTTCAATTATGGACCTCAGTTACTTGAAAGAATTTGTTATGCATTAAAGAAATATAATATCAACGTAATCGCAAAACCATCTGCCAAATTTAAATATCTTACACACCGAAAAATAGGCCCAAACCCTAACGACAAAATTTCAGGTATATATGTGATACCTTTTACAGACAATGGAAATCAGAAAGAACTCAAGTACATAGGCATGAGTACTAGAAAATTTAGAGACAGACTAAAAGAACACATTACGGACATAAAGTATAGTAAGCCCTCTAGAGCTCTATCAAGGTTAAACCTAAAATAAGATATTAACATAGATTTCAGTAAAACGAGAATCATAACCCTTACTTCAAATTAATACGCATTAATAGTACTCTTGGAAATTTTAACTCAAAGAAAGAATACTTGCATTAATGTACTGTCCTACAACATATCCAAGATGTGCTATGGAATATTACTAAATATCTCTAACGATTTTGAAACATAATTATCATATCGCCCCTCTTACCTCCTCTTTTCCTATGAAATAGACTCGTCTACAGCTACTTAACCAAATAATTTTCACGTACTTTAACACCTCTTATCTTTCCCTTGATTCTATTGCAATTGAATGCGCTTGGAATTTTTAACATCTTTTGACGGTTTTTATGCTATAACGACCTTTTTATGTATATTTTAGCACCTTTTAAGTAAATTACATCAGAATTTCATTCTGGGATATTTTTATAAAAGAGATGCCAAATGTATTTAACTTGATTTACGAGTCAAATTCGAATGCTTTCAAAGGATATCGTTCTATTTACTTACTCTTTTCAGAACACAGTTGTAAAAATCCTTAATATTTATTTTTTGGCTTAGTAAAATATACTTCAATGGATAAAGGATATTTTTAAAATGATAAATGCTTCGATATCCATTATTTTTCTTTTTAATCTTTACGAAAAAAAAATGAAATTCTGGGAATTCTATATATATTAAATCATTTTCAGATTGACACTATCACAAAATTTTACAAATTAATCGTTTTAATCTTATTCCTGATAGTTCGGGTGCTACGGTTGAGAAAACTGCAAATCGTGATAAGAATATACCGATTGATGAGTATCTACTTTATATTAATTCAATGCATTTCAGAAGGGGAGGCGTCGCGTAAAGTCGTAGGAATTCAAGATGGCGGCTGTTATTCAAAATGCAGCCATTTTCTGAATTTTCTCACTATCCATCATGTAAATGCATATTTCATGTCGATATCGATGTTTTTAACATCAAACGTTTCGTTTTTAATACTTTCCGCCATAATTGATTGAGTTTATGAATTCAGTTTTTTTGTTTGTTTGTCTGTCTGCCTGCTTGCCATTCCAAGCTCTAACTCGCTTAAATTCACTCAGATTGTCATGTAACTTATATATGTTATTGAGTTTACAATAATATGTTCCGAATAAAAATGAAGTGTATAGGTTTTATAGTCCGTTTACAGGGCTCTCAAAAGAATTCCATCACGTTATTGTCCATAAATCCGGGTGCTACGTTTGAGGAAACTGCAAATCGTGAGAACAATATACCGATTGGTGAGTACCTACTTTATATTAATACAATCCATATAAGAGGGGGAGACATCGCGCAAAGTCGTGGGAGTTCAAGATGGCGGCTGTTATTCAAAATGGCGTCATTTCTGAATTTTCGTACTATCCATCATATAAATGTGTGTTTCAGGTCGATTTCGATTTTTTTAGCGTCAAAAATTTCGTTTTTAATACTTTCTGCCATAGTTTAATGAGTTTATGAATTCAATTTGTCTGTTTCTTTGTCTGTCTGCCTGCTTGCCATTCCATGCTCTAACTCGCTTAAATATCGCTATTCGCTTAAATTCACTCAGATTGTTATCTAATATATATATATATATATATATATGTGTGTTATTGAAGTTTACATATCAGTATATATACAAGTAACATAGTAAGTATTATATACATGTCCGGAGCATGTACCGAATAAAAAGGAAGTGTATAGGTTTTATAGTCCGTTTACAGGGCTCTCAAAAAATTCCATCACGTTATTTTCTATGGGGGAGATCATTTGCAATGTGTTTTAATCATGTTATACTCTCTGAATCACATTCAAATTGACATGCATCAGTGAGGCGCATTACAAGATACTTACTATAGAATAAGTTGTGCATAGTATTTATCGTTCATTTACAGTGACACACCAAAAAAAGAATACGTGCGTTTGTAACTCGTGAATAAGTCTATAAAGATCATCAGTTAAATCAAATGTTATTAGTGGAGCTTCTAGGTATGAAAAAACTGTATTTTGTGATAATGATATCCCGAATTGTCACTATCTATTTCCTATTAATACAATGCATAAAAGTTCACGCATCGTGCAAATTCATAATAATTCAAGATGACGGCTGTTATTCAAAATTGTTTGCATTTTTATTCCTATACATCATATAAAAGTGCCTATGATGTCAATTTCGATATTTTTAAAGTGTAAAATTCCCTTTTTAATATAAAAAATAAGCCAAAAATGAAAATAGGACAATTATTAAAGTATTTTTGTATCTTATAGCGAGAAAATTGAAAGGAATAAATAAATAAATAAATGTATTTTTGTTAATACCTTAATCATACAAGATATTAAAAAAATTGCATGCTACATTTAAAGTTAGGGAATATAAAAACTTTACTTTGCATCATTATATTTCTCACACTCGGTTTTGCAGTTGCACAATAATGTGCAAGAAAGACCAACCTTTCTACAGCCACACTTACTTTTACAGATTTTGCACACATACATTTTACATCAAACACACTTTTATACGATGAATACTATGAAAATTGCAAGAATTCCAGAAAATGACGCCATTTTGAATAACAGCCGCCATCGTGAATTCCTACGACTTGACGCGATGTATCCTCCTGTTATATGAATTGTATTAATATAAAGTAGGTACACACCAATCTGTATATTTTTCTCACGATTTGCAGTTTTCTCAACCGTGGCACCCGTACTAATAGACAATAACGTAATGGAATTCTTTTGTCAATTCCACTCCTGTAAACGGACTATAAAACCTATACACATCAATTTTTATTCGGAACTTTATTATTGTAAACTCTAATAACATATGTAAATTACATGACAATCTGAGTGAATTTAAGCGAGTTAGAGCATGAAAGGGCAAGCAGACAGACAGACAAACAAACAGACGAACTGAATTCACAAACTCATTAAACTATGACAGAAAGTATTAAAAACGAAATTTTTGACGTTAAAAATATCGAAATCTATCTGAAACATACATTTATATGATGGATAGTAAAAAAATTCAGAAAATGACGCCATTTTGAATAACAACCGCCCTCTTGTATTCCTACGACTTTACGCGGTGCCTCTCTCTCTTATATGGATTATAAAGTATATTCACCAATCAGTAGATTCTTCTCACGATTTGCAGCTTTCTCAACCGTAGCACCCGCAGTAACAGACAATATTGTTGACAAATAGACAAACGGATTATAAAACCCATTCACTTCATTATTATTCGGAACATGTTATTGTAAACTTCAATAGCATATATAAATTACATGACAATATGAGTGAATTTAAGCCAGTAGCGATATTTAATCGAGTTAGGACATGGAATGGCAAGCAAGCAGACAGACAAACAAATAGATTAAACAATCAGACAAACTGAATTTCTAAACTCATTCAACTATGGCGGAAAGTATTAAAACCGAAATTTTTGACGTTAAAAACATCGAAATTGACCTGAAACATACATTTATATGATGAATAGTAAGAAAATTCAGAAAATGACGCCATTTTGAATAACAGCCGCCATTTTGAATTACCACGACTTTACGCGATGCCTCCCCCTCTGAAATGCATTGTATTAATATAAAGTAGACACTGACCAATCGGTATATTCTTATCATGATTTGCTGTTTTCACCTTACTTTGGTCGTGTAGCACTCGGACTATGATGCATCTATTAATAAATGAATGTATATATAAATACTAAAGAATTATTTATATATGAATGAAATAAAAAGTAATGTATGTACTAGAATCATTTTAATCATAATATATAATGTTTACTTTTCTGATAAGGGAAAGCATTATTTTTGTAATGTCCAAAAAACCCACAGCAACAAAAAAAAAAAAAAAAAAAAAAAAAAAAAAAAAAAAAAAAAAAAAAACGAATGAAATATATTTTAAAGATATTTATCCGCTTACTTATTTTAAATGAATTTTATGCAGATAAAACGAAAAGGATCCCTTTGGGTATTACAAAAAAACAATAAATGCTTTTAGAAATATTTAAAACATAAAAAAATTCCATAAAAAATCATGGATTGTTATTATTCAGTTTAAATACTCGTAGCATATTCAAAATCCTTTTAAATAATGATTTTCATGTTCCGCTTATATTGAAATACATTTTATATTTAACATCATAAAGTCATTATTTCTTATATGCGGACCATACAATAAGATAAAATTAAATTTACGTTATGTCAACAAAGAAATACTGTATTCAGGTATCCCATTTTATTCTGTTTTTGTTTTATATATATATAAAAGCTGAAGAATGTTATCTTGATTTTAGAACCTGATTTAAATTCAATTCAACGAATACTTTCCATGTTTTTGGTAAAAATTTTAAGAGTTATCTTTCATATTGAAATTTGTTTAAATTTATTAACAAAATTTAGAATCATAAGCAGAAATGAATAAGGTAGGATTGGAAATGGAAGACGTAATAAATAAAGGAGTGTTCTTTTGATACTTAAAAACTAAAAAACTAAAAAAATAAATAAATAAACGCTAGTGGACTTTTTCCGAAACCAAATATGTATTAAGAGTCTTATAATATTTAAACTAATATTAACTTTTTATACACGCAATGTAACGAAACTTTTGTAGAAATAATTTGTGTTCGTGTGCGTGTGATAATTCCTACGTGCTACATCCTATTGAGTTTGTATTGGAAGTAACAGCATAGCCTCCTCAGAATTCGCGGGGCGCGGCGTTCCGCGTGTCCGTCCAACGTCCCTGTCTGCGCCCCTTTAACCGAGATTCTTGCGGAAGCCAGGTTGAAAAGAAAAAAAAAAAAAAGAACACGGAAAACTGAAACCGGACAAATTTAAAAGGAAAATTTATTATATAAAAGTTGTAACTGAGCTTATATATTCTTAAACTTAAGTTATTTACTTTTACTTCTCTAATTAATTCTAAACCTGTAATGTTCTTACTATTTTACATTTATAATACCCCTTTTCTATAAAAGTAATTTTTCATTTCATATATTTTTATTTTTAATAAAATTATTACGTAGTATTTATACTACAGTTAGACTTTCTATCCCAATGGCTCATTCATTTTAGACATTCATCAATAAACTAAGAGTAATGTTGAAGTCAACTCGGAAGCCCCTCAAAGTGGCAACACTGTTAAACCACTGTTAGTAGCTATCGCACGACCGCTGCTGCGACAAGTCTGAAGCTCTCGCACGACCGCTGTTGCTTTGAGGCGTTGTAAACGGTCGCGAGAACTGTATATATACTTGTAAAGAACGGTTCTATATACAGTCGAACCTCGTTATCCCGACACTCTAATGACCAGAAAAAGTGTCGTCATGAGCGGAGTGTCGTGGTAACCGGAGTTGGAGAAAAATATGTTTATAAAAAGCTCTATTTTTAATTAATTTAAGACAATTTTAAATTCATAACTGTTCTAGCAGTTTTAAGCATTAAAACATTGTTATTAAACAAAATAAACGCAAAAACAAAATTGAAAAGAATAAAAGTCAGATTTATGATGAATTGTTTTTTTTATTTTTGCATGAAATATTGATGAATTAACCCCTTGGGGAGGAGTGACCGGTATCCGTGCCGCATAAGGTGCTCAGAATCAAAGATTATTCCCACCAGTAAATTTGTATTGTGAATTTTGCCTTATTTAATCCGAGAATTTTCCCGATTCAATTAGGCAAAAAACTCTATTTTAAAAATCCGGTGACTAAAGATTAAAAACTCTGTAAAAGACGTTCGTCCCGAAAGGGTTAAGGTTTGCTTATCACTGGAGGTGCTTCTTACAATTCTTTTTTCAATATTATACAATGAATTGTAATCAATATCCGTTGTTTCAGAAATGGATGTTAGATAATTCCTGATCGTTTCAATGCAATGCAACGCTTCGCTTTTAGTCGGATGAAAAACACCGTATAACCACAAGAAAACGCCGCCTGACCAAATTTAAAATGACCGCGAATAGACTGATACGTCTATCTGGAACTTAAATGGGTCATTTATAGTGTTCGGGTTTATTTATTCAGATAAAGGAATGAAGTAAAATTTCTGCTTTATCTCAATGAGTATTTTAGACACTTTTGTGAAATTTTGGCTAAGACATTTCTTACCGCTTAATTTCCGTGCTTATAAGATGAATTATGAAAAATAGACAATTTTTCTAAACAGTCGGGATATCCGGAGTTAAAAATTAATGAACGACGTAAAATCCGGTGTTTATGTACATTAAAATTATATACAGAACATCGGCACTTTGAAAAACTGACGTGATAAGCGGACTGACGTTAAAACCGGTTGTCGGAATAGCGAGGTCTGACTGTATATAGAAATAACTTTATGTGAGATTTCTATCTTTTTACGAATTTTGTTTTATTTATTTATTATTATTTAGCGGAAATCGCGATTTTTCCACAATAGACGGAAAATTACTTCTTTTATCTTTATTCTTATCTCAAAAGCGGAAAAGTTCCTTCCAAGATAGACAAAAGAATATGTTTCTTATGGATAGATAGGAAACGGGAAAAAATAGTATTTTTTTAAAGTTGCTGTTTTGGATTATAAACAATTCATTAGATGCGGTCAGTTGGTGAAGAGGACAGAGCATTTATCTTCTTAAGGCGAGTACCGATATTCAAATCCGGAGGAAAATAACGCACTGAAATGGGTGTGATAATATTCAATACAAGATTGCAAATACCGTTTAAATATGATAATTATATATAATTATTATTTAGATTATTTTTAAACTACTGCTCCCATATATTTCTAAAAACAGAAATTTCACTTCTTTAATAACAGAAAATTTCTACCTTGAGAACGGAGGATAGCAGTACGTGCAATATTGTGTACGTGCAATAGTTTGTAACATATACTATTTTTGGATACAGCCCCTGATCGTTTTGCTTCCTTTTGGGAACAACGGATTTCGAGCTTATTCTATCGACGGTCACTTTCAAAATTTTCAAGCTATGTTTTTGAGACTTTCACAAAAGTTCCTCTATACATTTAGATAATACATTATGCACATTATATTTTGACTGCATTCGCGCATGCACAGTGAAACAATATTTAGTGAACTTGCTTATTTTTCATCCGATATTTACTATTTTGTTTAATTCTGATTGCAGGGTATTGTGAACATGTCGTTTGTCGTCGTTCCTGAAAAGAACATTCTTTAATATTAAGAACACTGCAAATAGTCCGAGTGCTACACGACCAAAATAGGGTGAAAACTGCAAATCGTGATAAGAATATACCGCTTGGTGAGTATCTACTTTAAGTTAATACAATGCATTTCAGAGGGGGAGGCATCGCGAAAAGACGTGGGTATTCAAGATGGCGGCTGTTATTCAAAATGGCGTCATTTTCTGAATTTTCTTACTGTACATCATATGAATGTGTGTTTCAGGTCGATTTCGATGGTTTTAACGTCAAAAATATCTTTTTAACACTTTCTGTCATAGTTGAATGAGTCTATGAATTCAGTTTGTCTGTTTGGTTGTCTGTCTGTCTGCTTGCCGTTCCATGCTTAAATTCGCTTAAATATCGCTATTCGCTTAAATTCACTCAGATTGTCATGCAATTTATGTATGTTATTGAAGTTTATAATAACATGTCCGGAAAAAAATTTGAAGTGTATAGCTTTTACAGTCCGTTTACAAGACCCTCAAAAGAATTCCATTACGTTACTGTCTATTAGTCCGGGTGCTACGGTTGTGAAAATAGCAAATCGTGATAAGAATATACCGATTGGTCAGTATCTACTTTATATTAATACAACACATTTCAGAAGGGGGGGGGGGGGCATCGCGTAAAGTCGTGGGAATTCACGATGGCGGCTGTTATTCAAAATGGCGTCATTTTCTGAAATTTCTTACTATCCATTATTTGAATGTGTGTTTCAGGTCGATTTCGATCGTTTTAACGCCAAAAATATCGTTTTAAACACTTTCTGTCATAGTTGAATGGGTTTATGATATCAGTTTGTCTGTTTGTTTGTCTGTCTGCTTGTCGTTCCACTTTCTAACTCGCTTAAATATCGCTAATCGCTTAAATTCACACAGATTGTCATGTAATGTATATATGTTATTAAAGTTAACAATAACATGTTCCGTATAAAAATTGAAGTGTATAGCTTTTATAGTCCGTTTACAGGACCCTCAAAAGAATTCCATTACGCTATTGTCTTACTCCGAGTTCTACGGTTGAGAAAACAGCAAATCGTGATAAGAATATACCGATTGGTCAGTATCTACTCTTTATTTGCATAAATGCTTTAATGCATTTCAGAGGGGGAGGCATCGCATAAAGTCGTGGGAATTCAAGATTGCGGCTGTTATTCAAAATTGACTCATTTTCTGAATTTTCTTACTATCCATCATATAAATCTGTGCTTCTGGTCGATTTCGATGTTTTCAACGTCAAAAATTTTGTTTTTAATACTTTCCGCCATAGTTGAACGAGTTTATGAATTTAGTTTGTCTGTTTGTTTGTCTTTCTGCTTGCCTTTCCATGCTCTAACTCGCTTAAATTCACTCAGATTGTCATGTAGTTTATATATGTTATTGAAGTTTACAATAACATGTTCCGAATAAAAATTGAAGTGTATAGCTTTTATAGTCCGTTTACAGGGCCCTCAAAAGATTTCCATTACGTTATTGTCTAATAGTGCGGGAAACTACATAGCGTGAGCAGAATATACTGATTGGTGAGTATCTACTTTATATTAATACAATCCATATAAGATGGAGAGGAATCGAGTCAAGTCGTAGGGATTCAAGATTGCGGCTGTTATTCAAAATTGGATCATTTTCTGGAATTCTTGTAATTTTCATACTATTCATCGTATAAAAGTATGTTTGATGTAAAATGTATGTGTGCAAAATCTGTAAAATTAAGTGTGGCTGTAGAAAGGTTGGACTTTCTTGCACATTATTGTGCAACTTCAAAAACGAATGTGAGAAATATAATGATACAAAGTGAAGTTTTTATATTCTCTAACATTAAGTGTAACATGCAATATTTTTAATATCTTGTATAATTAAGGTATTAATAAAAATGCAGTTGATTATTTATTTATTCCTTTCATTTTCCTCACTATAAAATACAAAAACACTTCAATAATTGTCCTATTTTCATCTTAAGCGTACTTCTGATATTAAAAAGGGAATTTTTGCAGTTTAAAAATATCGAAATTGACATGATAGACAATTCTATTTGATGTATAGGTATAAAAATGCAAACAATTTTGAATAACAGCCACCATCTTGAATTCCTATGAATTTGCAAGATGCCTCAACTTCTTATATGCTTTGTATTAATATGAAGCAGGTACTGATCATTCGGGATACCTTTATCACAAAATGCAGTTTTTTCATACCTAGCAGCTCCACTAATAATAGTTGATTTAACTGATGATCTTTATAGAATTTATACACGAGTTACACACGCACGTATTCTTTTTTTGGTGTGTCACTGGAAATAAACGATAAATGCCATGCACACCTTATTCTATTGTAAGTTTAGTATCGTGTAGTGCACCTCACTGATGTGTGCCAATTTGAATGTATTTTAGAGAGTATAACAAGAGTAAACACATTGCAAACGATCTCCTCCCCCATAGACAATAACGTAATGGAATTCTTTTGAGGGCCCTGTAAACGGACTAAAAAACCTACACACAACATTTTATTGTAAGCTTCAATAACATATATAAATTACATGGCAATCTGAGTGAATTTAAGCGAGTTAGAGCATGGAATGGCAAGCAGACAGACAGACAAATAAACAGACAAACTGAATTCATAAACTCATTCAACTATGACAGGAACTGTTATAAAAATATTTTTGACGTTGAAACCATCGAAATCGACCTGAAACACACATTCATATGATGGACAGTAAGAAAATTCAGAAAATGATGCCATTTTGAATAACAGCCGCCATCTTGAATTTCCGAGGTTTTACGCGATGCCTCCCCCTCTGAAATGCATTGTATTAACATAAAGTAGATACTCACCAAGCGGTATATTCTTATTACGATTTGCAGTTTTCTCAGCCGTAGCACCCGGACTAATAGACAATAACGTAATGGAATTCTTTTGAGGGTCCTGTAAACGGACTGTAAAAGCTATACACTTCAATTTTTTTTCCGAACATGTTATTGTAAACTTCAATAACATGTAAATTACATGACAAGCTGAATGAATTTAAGCGAGTAGTGATATTTAAGCGATTTTAAGCATGGAACGGCAAGCAGACAGACAGACAAACAAACAGACAAACTGATATCATAAACCCATTCAACTATGACAGAAAGTGTTAAAAAGATATTTTTGACGTTAAAACCATCGAAATTTACCTGAAACACACATTCATATGATGTATAGTAAGAAAATTCAGAAAATGACGCCATTTTGAATAACAGCTGCCATCTTGAATACCCACGACTTTTCGCGATGCCTCCCCCTCTGAAATGCATTCTATTAACATAAAGTAGATACTCACCAAGCGGTATATTCTTATCACGATTTGCAGTTTTCTCAACCGTAGCACCCAGACTAAAAGTATAAGCAAACATCTTGATGTAATTTGAGATTGTTTTTATATAAACCTTAATTTCTCCACGACTATACGTGCTATCCTCATAAAAATCAACACAGTTTATTAACAGAAGCCTTCTAATCATATGTACAGTTTCAAAGATTTTTCGACATTAGGTTTCACAATTAAATTCAAAAGATATTCGTTATTCTCCAATTTCTATACGGTCACCTATGGGGTTTCGAGAAAAAAATCTTCGCAGGGAAAATTAAAAATAATCAAATAATTCAATAGGAATTTTGAAAGGCAGCTAAATAGAAATATGAATGTTTAAATATGATTATATATGACTAATGTAAAATTATATACATTAATAAATTTTATACTTTTTATGCATTTTTTGACATTGGAATAATTTTTTGGCGATATAGAGATATATCCATTTTTAGATGCGTTCGTAATTATATAAATACGTAGCACCTGTAGTCGTCGTTCGGTCCGTCCGTCTGTCTATCAATCTGTCCATCCCCATGTAACAGAGCAAAAACTACAAAACCAAATGGTCTGAAATTTTAAATGTATAAAATTTTGTCGAGTCATTTCAAATTTTATGAAAATCGGATGTCTAGTTTAATTACAGGGACAGTCAAAAGTTTTCCGGTACATTCCGGCTAATGGGAAAAATTATTACAAATGCATTAATGATGTTATAGCCTTTCGAACAGAATTAAACTGATATGCACTCATGAAGTGCACTAAAATATACGTTCACTACAATATGCGGTTAAAAAAATATTTATCTAGTTATAGTACGAACGCACCTCATTTGCCACGTTTGACGAGCAATTTCCAACTTGTTTCTTAAAAATACGAAATGTCACTATATTATTTAAATGATATATACATTGACTTTTATATCATATTACTTTTGAATGTACTTTAATTTTAAATTATTGAAATATTTCGAAAACGAATGCAAACAAAATATCTTATATTGTATATTGAAGAATATATTTAAACTTTCAATTATACAATCTCAAGTACGCTATGTGAAAAAACATTATCTTTCTAATTATGAAGTGTACAATAATCCTACATTCATACATATATGTTTTATAGATAACGGGCATACAATTATTTTACTTTATATAAATGAATTTATTTTATATTTATGTTATCCAAGACGGCTTTCTTCAATACTTATTTGTTTTTGTATTACTCAGTCAAATATTCATATAATGAAGGGTGCACAAATCAGAGATTCAGATAAGAAATATTTATTATTGCTGATATTTTCTTTAATTATGCATCGATGATTTTTGTTTCTGCTGTAACTATTTTTCCTTTTTCATCTCTTGAATATATGCGAAATAATCAGCTTAACTGTAAAAGCATAATATATTTCTCCCCGTTAACAATGTTCGCTCACAAGGATTAATAAATAAAGGTGCGTCAACGATACATATCATATTTTCTGTGTATGAATACATTGATATGAATTCTATAAATTATCAGCAAAATAATTTTTATATCCATTTGTATTTATCTTTATACAACGAAAATAAACAGATTTCGATATCTCGTAAGCATTCCGAAATCAGTCTAAAATTCATTTTAATTTTAAATAATGTACGAAATATAATTTTAAATTGAATTTAATTTATGAACTTTGTTAATATCATCGTATATTTAGTTTATGACAATATTTTCACAATTTTTTGTATTATGTTAAAATAATACTACATATTGTATGATATGCTTATACTGATTTCGTCGCGTACTATTTATTAAAGGTGAATAAAATAAAGGTACAAACGAACAATATAGCACATAAAATATTTGTATCAGAAGATCGAAATTTCTAGGCAGTTGAAAGTTAACGTAATTTTATCAGATTGTCCATCGTACCTTTGTTGTTGAAACTTAGATCTGACTCAATTAAGTTTAAAAAACTACGTATATTTTAAATCCTAGTTAAACTTTATTTTAAAATACGGGGTGTTTCTGAATGGATATCGGGGTTTTAACGCTTGGTAGTATTTATTACATAAAACTTAAAATTATAATTAACCCTTTGCATCGAAGTTTTTTTCATTCGTATTACCAGCAACTCGAAGCGATGTTAGTTGTATATTATTATTTTTTTAATTCTTTATGAATACAAATGTTATGATATACATAAAAAAAACCCCAAAAATTATAAAATTATTACATTTTGTAATCATCCAAAGTGTGATACCTCTCGAAGCAATTGCCAGTATGTAATCTTGGCTTTTTTAGACAGGTATCACAAAATTATTTGCATTGTCTCCATAGCGGAGCCCTCGAGTTTGAAGACAAACTTTAAATGGCTCCGCTCCGAAGCCCTCGAGTACAAAGGGTTAATGCATAAAATGAAAAAGCAACGCAAACAGTTTTACCTACAAGCTTACAAATGTTCAATGTGAGCACCTTTCGCCACAAGGCACACATCAAGTCGATAGCTCAGTTCTTCCCAAACGTTGATTAGCAAAGAATTTCTGTTCAGACGCTCAGCAGATCTGACGCCATGTGTTTTCTACCTGTGAGGGTTCATAAAGGATCGTGTGTATGTGCCTACACTACCAGCTGACCATTACAGCTGTTGCAACAATGACCCCACAAACACTAATAAACTTTTGGGAAGAACTGAGCTATCGAGTTGATGTGTGCCGAGTGACGAAAGGTGCTCACACTGAACACTTGTAAGCTTGTAGGTAAAACAGTTTGAGTTGCTATTTCATTTTATGTATTAATTATAATTTTAAGTTTTATGTAATCAATACTACCAAGAGTTAAAACCCCGATATTCATTTAGAGTTTATTATAACTTTTCTGACAATAAGCTTTAAAAAATCGATCTTAGAACTCAAAATGGAAAAGAGCAAATTTGTATCGCCAGACACATTTGCGAAATCGCAATAGTGAGTCTGACTACTTCAATAAATATACTATAAAAAGGACAATTGTTACTGAATCTAAGAATATATATTCTAACTGCAAACGAAACTATACACTAACCCCTACTGAGTTACCAATGATTCCAACAAAAGTTCTTTATCTTTAGAAACCCATTTATTGGATATAAACAGCAGATTTGCTGATGTGATATTAAATATTATTCCATATGAATTATATTTCACTATTTGATTTTACATTCATTAAATACTGCATATGAAAAAAAGTGTTAATTTTTGTGTTCGTAATTGAATGGTACATTTGGTAGTGACTACGCACCTAAATTATTTACCATTTTATTAATATTAGGTTGAGCAAAAAGTTCTGGGAAATTTTTAATCTAATTGTTACCAGAATTTGTATCGTATATAGGAGTACTAGTGGTATATCTACAGGAGTTCAGGAATTTCGGCTCCAAAATGCCTATTGAACCATATGATTTGGGTGTCTTGATCCGGGATTATTGGAGAAAAGGTTTAACGATTCTGAAAGTCGCCGATGAGATTAGTGAGGGTGAAGGTGCTGGTACGGCGACAAACTTCGTACTTCAGCAAATCCGGAATCTGACAGAAGAATGGCAGAAAATCGTGAACTATGATGGTCTTTAAAGAATAGTCCTTGTTGTTTTTGTTGTTAATTTGCGCATAACAACGCAACTTTCAAAAATTTCCGAGAACTTTTTGCTCAACCTTGTAATTTCACGTTAACACATTAGTAAAAAATAAATTCCCTTCAGGCTCGGACTACAGGCACCGCTAGATTTCGAAGTTAAGTACTAGTTTCACCTACAAAAAATAATGAAGATTAGAGATATACTTAGATAATTTTTCGTCCTTTTTGGAGAATTAATAGCATCTTGAAACAGATTCGCTTTATAAATATGAACTTATGGTGATTTTAATGTTTTTATAAATCTCTTGCACAATTTGTTTTGGCTGTAGGAGCTCATCCTATCAAAAACTTGTTACTACAAAAGTTATACATAATTTTACGAAGATTTATATAGCAAATTTAAACCGTGTGGTGATAGTTTCATTAAACGAACCACACTGTATTTTAAATTTTAACGTTCTTTTTATGGAGGCACGGGCAATGCAACTCTATATACCACCTCTGAGAGTTGTTAAAAATTTTCATCACGCGAATGATACTTTTTATTACCTTAGTTGCGAATTAACGGGGATGTAACTTTTTTCTTCTACACCGACCGTTTTTTTTTCTGTAAGAATTGATTCTATCTAAAACTTGTCAGTATAAAAGTTATAGATTATATTAAGAAGATTTATAATAAATTTAAGTGGATTTGATATCATGTGAACTGACGAAGTTATAATTTTGTTTCCTTCTTAAACCAGATTTTTTTTTCGCCAATTGAGGCAATTTTTAATGATATCAAAAATCTGCCATACATACATTTTTGTCCTTTCTCCTAGAAGTAATAATAACTTTAAACTGACTAGATATGTAACATTATTAAGAAAATATGGGTTATTTTCTGTTAAAAAATTTATATATATGGCAATATATACATACATATATATACATATATGTAGAGAGAGAGAGAGAGAGAGAGAGAGAGAGAGAGAGAGAGAGAGATAATATTATGAACTGGGGTGTGTTTTGGGGTTCCAGAGATCCCGATGGGAATGAATCTGCAAAAAACAAAAATAATAATTAAAATCAGAAATTAAAATGGTAGTATCATTATTTGTAATAAGTAGTATTTGTTACGAAATCTACCTAAAAACTATATATAATGTTGATTTGTGAGGTACTGTCATCATATTGCATCTTATTACATGTTCAAGCTTTCAAATCGTCTTTTAAAATAAAGAAAGTTTCCGAAATCAAATAAATGCATAAACTATACCAAATATTTTACCGTTACCAATGCATCATTTCCCACACAAATTCAAACAAAACAGGGCAAGAGAAAACGATTACACAATATATTAAAGAAATAAATGCAGTCCATTTTAAACACATTCCAACATTGTAAAAAAAAATTCTTTCAATTCATTATGTCTGTCTGTTGGTTGATGTTTTCTTAAACATGCTTGATATTCCCGCAGCGTATGTTAATGTTGATAATTTACACTGAAGACGACTCAGAAGACGGTATAGAAAGCCCGAAATCAAACTTAATTTTAAGTATTAAAGTTTACAAATCTTAGCGCTGACTCCAATTTTGTAGGTTCTTTTAAAGGGTTTCAAACTGTCACGTGCAGCTGAAATTCCCAAAATGTTTATTCAGGTTATTGTATAATCCGATTTACGTTGTAGATAAGGAAAGATTTTTCTTCCTCGATTAAATTTTGAATGTATATGTAAATTTTCTTTCCTTGTGAATCTGTTCTACTGTTATGCATATTTTGCATTAAACAACTTCATACATGTATAAATCAAAACTGCTTACCCTTTTACCCTCTAGTACATACTGTTGCCAATTGGCAATAAATTAATTTTTCTCTCCTTATTGTTTATTTACCGTTGCCGTTTTCAGCTTTATGTTTTATATATTTATTTTGGCCCTATAATTCGGTTTAGTTCATAAAAAATATCAAACATGGTAATAATTGTTTATAACTTAGAAATAAAAAGCAATCATTGGAACCTTCTATTTTGCTATCTAAAGGTGTATTTTTATCCCTTATAAAAAAATATTAAGCATGCAAAATTTCGTTTGAAAAAATTTTTTCTTAAAAGAATATACTTTAAAAAAATATTTTAAATAATTTACAGCAATGTTTATTGCAATAAAAAATTGCATGCACATGAATATACATTTGTTGTTATTTTGGCAACATCATGAATTGAGCTCCGCTTTTGTAAGCATTTTGAGCATTATATATTTTTCAGAATTGGTTCGCAGGAAATTTATTTTTTTTTCACTTTTATCACCATATGTCACACTAACTCGATAAATGACTCTTGGTAAATACACAATCATTTACCTTACTACCGTATATACTCGCGTATAAGTCGACCCCCTAAACTTTCGAATTGAAAATTCTGGAAAAAATCGAAAAATCTCGTATAAGTCGAACCCTTAATTTTTTACTTGAAGTTTGCACAAATCAAACCAAAGATTTCGCTTGCCAATGCGAAAAGGTAGTAAGTACACAAAAACAAATCACTGAATATTTTTTAAATGATAAATTATTATTATTTGTATATTTCGCGTATTATGTTTCTTTTCATACACATAAAAATCCAAAATTTTGCCGTACTCGAAGTTTTTGTTTTTGCTATTTTAACTGACTCTCGTGTAAGTCGACCCCACAAATTTTCTTAACGAAAATTGTCTGAAATTCCTCGACTTATACGAGTATATACGGTAAATTGTTTTTATATAATCGAACAAGTGCTGAACAGGTGAGCAGCACTTAGGTGTTTGCTAGCTGATATCAGCTTAACACACGGTCTAGGAATCGAAATATCTTATGTTCTGTGAGCCATTGGGATAAGTTTAACTGTAATTTAGAACTACTTAAGAGAAAAAAATTAAAAAATATCAGGATAAAATAAAAAAGAGAAGTATAAAAAAAGAATAAAGTTAATTTTTAAATCAGGACTTAAGATGAGTAAAAAATTAATAAAAATCTTAAATGATTTTATAAAATGGTCTAACTGTCGTTGAAAAACTACTATAGAGAAGGATTAAAAAGAGAAAAAAAAAATAGCACTGTTCAAAGTTACTCTCGCCAAGCTTGGGCAGGAAAAGCTAAAGGAGGTAGCAAAAGCCATATTAACCAAAAAAAAAGGGCACTAATCAGGGTCATACAATATTTTATTTTATTTTTATTTTTTGGCTGCCATTGAATGAAGTGAAAATTGCAGTTTAAAATAAGTGGTGTTAGAAATATTTTATGAACGAAACAAGCAAAATGCTCTTGCGCGTACTGCGTACTGGCAAACCTTTTAAGGTGTTAAAACATGAAATACTTTATTTTTATAGATTATAATAATTGTAATTATTTTTGTTGGTTTGTAAAAACCTCTTTGATGCTTTAGTAGAAAAAAAAATGTTTTTAGAAATCTTAGCAGAATGAAGATGCATGTATGGATATTTTTCTTTATGGCGATTCTGAGCATATGAAGAAATTTCTATTATTTAAAAACGCAATAGAAAATTATATTAAAATAAGTTTTTAACTAGATTCTAGATAATTAGGACAATGAAGCTGAATCAATGCCTCAATACACTCTGTTAAATAATTATTACTACGATTATTCTTAAAAATGTAAATAAATAAATCTGTGACAATTAAATCCTTAAAATATTACTTTAGAAGTGTTATTACCTTCATATAGTACTGAAAATACATAATACTTCTGAATAAAGTCTTTAGTTGTGAACACACATACTCTGCATTTTTAGAATACAGCTTTCATTATATTTTGGAACATTAAGACTTGTAGTACACGGGTCTTTTTAGCCAGCGTTAATGGTCGAGATTTTTTTTCAGTTACTTACTGAAAATAAGAAATAGAAATTAATTAATATTTGACTTCTACTTATCCATAGAGATGATGCTACAGTGTATTGAAATAATTTGGTTATAGCAGAAACGCAGAAGTGTTTGGTAAAATGAAAAATTAACCTTGGTACTTATTTATCCGTCTATTCGGCGAATTTTAAATGTGGTTATTAATAGTTATATACTTGAAAAATACACAACATCTGGTAACTTATACTATCTTGGAAAAGAAACATTTTAGGTCATGTATGTGGAATGTTCCCATTGAATATTTAAGGCTTGATTCTTTGTCAAAGGTAAATATCATAGACTGATAAAGAACGATACGCGACAACGCTAGGAGACAGTGTTGCTAGATAGTCAAAAGTCAATTTCCCCAAAATTTTCCGAAATTTTCCCCAACTAAGTGTTATTTCCCGAAAAATTCCCCAACGCAGTTTCTACGCAAAAAAGTAAATTTTCAGTTTTCAATTTTCCAGTATAAAAAATGTTTACCTTATTTAAACTCAAAAATGTTCTCCAAATCAAGCATTTTTTTGAAAGTATTCCCCATTTGCAAAAAATAAACACTTAACCCCTTCAAGGGCGGTGGTTCATTTTTGGACCACTTAATTTTAATTCCCAAATGCCACGCTGGCACCAGAATATTGGAAGGAAAATTTCACTTTTATTAAGTAATTGAACAAACAAGATGTGTTTTAAAGGTGAAGATTTTATGAATAAACTGAGGACATATAATTATCCTTACTTCTTTGAAAACTTAAATATAAAATTTGTTAAGCCAGTGGTTGATACAGTACCAGTGGTGAATCATCCGATACTGTATACTGACGGTTCTCGAATGATGAACAGTGTAGGAGCTGCATTTACGGTTTGGTATAGGGATTCTTTTATGCTAGACATGAGATTAAAATTACATGACTATAACTCTGTTTTTCAAGCAGAATTGGCTGCGATAGACGAGGCCATCAGTTGGTGCATCGACTCCCCGCATGATTCATTTCATCTTTATACTGACAGCTTGTCATCAATTTACGCTCTTCAGCGCTTATTTCCATCTAACGGTCAGCTTTTTAATATCTTCAACTCTTTGCGCCTGTTACATAATAAAGTCATATATATTGGCTGGATAAAATCGCATGTTGGAATATCAGGAAATGAAAGAGCGGACATGTTGGCAAAATCAGTTATTATAAATGATCTGTATGATAAAGTTCTACGCATTCCTGCACCAACTTCTATTTTAAAGCGTCATTTTAAAATACTTCTACATGATCAATGGCAGGTTTCTTGGGAAAATTCGGAGAAGGGAAGAGATACTTATGCGATATTAAACAAGGTTAACGATTTATTTCTATGTGAATCCCAGGTGATAGGTTATTTTCTTTCTTCACATGGAGCATTTCCACAGTATCTGTTTAAAATAGGAAAACGCCCAAATAACAGGTGTAACTGTGGTGATGTAGGAAGTATACAACATTATTTGTTTGGACATTGTCCGTTAATACCTTGTACATTTAAATTCAACAGGAATTGTACACTGAGATGGAACATTCGAAACATTCTCATCACCCGTTCAAACTATAGAAGACTGTGTGCTATGTACAACGCACTTAATAGGGAATACTCATTTATTAAGTATAAATTTTGATAATTTTTACACTTGTAACTTTTTACTTCTATCATACTGTTAATACTCATCAGTGGTTCGCTACGGACATTACGTGGTTTTCTGACACTACATCAAAGGCTCAACATTGTGCCTTTTATAGTAACTGTCCTTTGTCTGACATTTTTGTTAGCGGCGATTTTCTCTTGAGGTCTGAACATTATGGTGATCTTTCTTCAAGTTAGTTTTTCTTATATAAAACTTTTATGAACATTTTTCTTTCGAACACTGAACTCATTTGAACATTAGTGAACAGTGAACTTTTATGAACATTTACACTTCATAATCTTGAACAAGGATTTATAGTCTTAACTTTTGTTATACATTTAGGTCACTTCACTTTTGTTTTTATTTTTATTATTTTGATGAAAGCAACATCAATTGTTTTGTAAATTTACGATTTACTATGTAAGTTCGTCAGAATATGTGCCTTTTCCCTTGTTATTTTGGGTGCTTTCCGATGTCCGGCATCGGTGATTGTTGTGGGGATTTTCCACCGGAGCGTTACATCCTATGCCATTCTTTGGTTGGTGCTCCGGTCGGGTGATCAAGTAATTGAACAAAAGCTTTTGCTTATTTTGAAATAAATTTGTTTGCAAATTATGGTGTCATTCACTCATTTCAGCATTTTACGATTCGAAGTACCTTGCCCGAGAAAGGGTAAAACTCGAGATAACTTTGCATGTATATTCGCAGCAAAACGAAGAGAATGAGAGATACATTTTACAACGACAAGTTTGTTTACACTTCCTTTTAAATTGTCGCCAATCGATGATGCTTGCTTATTTTTACGATAGCTCTATCTACGCTTATACCGATAACTTTTTCAAGGTTTAGACCATGTGTGGAGTCAGTTAAGATTTTAATGAATCTCAGATGGTGTTGGCATCATATCTGACGTAACCTATAAAACTTTGTTTTCAATTTTTTGTCATACTTAATGAAATACCCAATCGTAATACAAAGCACCTTCATTGTATCTATAACTGTGTTTTCTTCTATAAAGAAAAAAAAATAGCTGCTTTCCATATCTTTAATTAAGTCTTTTAAAAATTACGGCAAAAGAACGTTTCGAATAAGACCTGAAGATTTAGTAATGTGAAGGTCCTTTTAATACCGCAGAGTTTTCATTAAAGTTTCTTATAAGGAGAAACAAGGGGTCTGCTGCATTCATTGAGCAATGTTCAGTTATAAACGTAGCAATGTGATTCTAATATTCAATTGCATATCTTGCAAAAAGCTCAATTGTCCTTTTATGAAACATAAATTAACCAGCCTTAAATAAAAAAAAAGTTAAACAATTGTTTTTATTACTGTTGTATAAAGCTATCTATATTATAAAGGACAAACATATCTGTGCGTAACGCATACGTCCTTTTGCGAATGGCAACACTTTGAAATTTGAAATAAAATTTTGGTTTTGTAATTTTCTCTACTGCTAATTTTTATACTTCTAAACATCGCACATTTTAAATATTTACACCGCCGTATAAGGTAAAAAATGCTCTTTTAAATGCAATTTATTTGAAATCTGTATCTCAATTTAATTTTAAGATATTAATTTTTTTGTAGTTTTTATTAATTTTTTTGTAATTGTGGCAGCTGAAGTACTCCATTTCTGTTGAAAGTCATGTTGAAACTAAAGGAGGGAAATGAAAATAGTAGATTGTTGTATCTTTTTGTTGCCATTTTCTCATAAAAATCGAAAAAAATTGAAATTAAAATACGTGCTATGTCAAGAATATCGTCTGTTATAAAACCCAGTGTGTTTTGGTTTTATTTCGCTTCTATTTATCAATTAAATGATTTTGTCGTGCCAGCTCCATTGCGAAATATTAATAAAAAATTTGCACATAAAAAAAGTTCAGAATTTCTCTCCCGCTAATTTTCTACAATGAAATTAAAGCTTCATCAATAAATAAATGAAAGAATAATGTATAAAAAAGCACGTATTTAACATATATGTAATCGAACAATTTAAATTTTTAGAGCCGAATTGGGAAAAATATGTGCTTTTAAATATAATGTGTATGAAATAGAGTTGCTAGGCAACTGTTAAAGTAAAAGAGAAAAAATAATCTATACATTGAAAACACAAGATAGCTTTTTTAGACATCTTCCCTGAACTTTCTACTGTACCAATTTTGCTAATAATTCTTTTTTTTTTTAATGAAAGCTGTTCATATTAGATGTAAATTTCCAACTGGGCGAAAAATGTCCGGACCAGGATTCGAAGCTGTTCATTTGTAGGTGTCCTCGCATTAGCTATTTTTCTAAATATTTCCCCTTTTATATTTTTAATTTAATTTAAAAAGTTTTTTTTTGAAATTTCATCAAAATGGTAGCAATTGTATTATTTCCACTGTTGCAGAAAAAAAGAAATATTGGGGTTTATTTATCCTTAATGATACCATTTACTCATTACAATTAAAAATAACTTTATTTTAAGTCTGAACAGAAAATGACGTCCCTATTTAAAAAACATTTTCGCTCATAAAGCTATGTCGATGATGCTTGCTTATTTTTACGATAGCTCTATCTACGCTTATACCGATAACTTTTTCAAGGTTTAGACCATGTGTGGAGTCAGTTAAGATTTCAGTTAAATGTTACAATATATTTTCATTCGGCAGATACCGAATTTGAGACACTTGGCGTAATGCTTCAGTAAGTGCCATATTTAAAAGAAACAATCCTTTTCTTTGGTAAAACTATACATTTTTACACGAATACATCTAAAAGACATCAGTTTCTGGAATTTGTACTTCGCGGTACTGAAATTAGAACCTCAAGCCAAAAGAATACATTTTCACATGCAAAGTTTTAGCTGACAAACGGAATACTTCACGTTTAAAAATCTATCTATATTATAAAGGAAAAATATGTATGTGAGTAAAGCTGACGTCATTTTGAGAATGGCAACGCTTGACGATTAAATGTCGGTTTTGCAATCTTTACTACTGCAATTTTTTGAATTTCTAAACATCGCGCATCTTCAATTTCTACAGCCGTTATATAGGGAAAAAATCTACTTTCAAATGCAATTTGCTTGAAAAGTTTGTCTTAATTTATTTATTTATTATGTCTTTTTAAATAATTTTCAAGTATAATGTGTTTTAATCTATATCCATTGCGTACAGGCTCCATTACGAAATAAGCCATTTGCAGTTAAAATAATATAAATAATTCAGCATTTGTCCCTGACTAATTTTTATAGCGAAATGAAAACTTCATCAATCTATTATATTAAAAAGTGACTATCCGTTTGTATTTCACAGCTGTTCCTCCTAGAATATGAATGTTGGGTGATCAAATTAAGGCCAAGTATCCACATGGGTCCGAGGATGTGAACAGTGGTCGTAGAATTTTAAAATTTGATTAGTTTTCGAGATAAAAAATTTTACGTTATTTTTAATGACATTTCTGTAATGATGGAAAATAAAATTGCTAGGTACATTTTTGTTGATAAAAGAAAGAAAAGGGAAAATGACAAGGATTATTAGGTACCATTGTTTGAAATCATTTTTAAATTTAAATTAACGTTTATTTGACTAAATAGTGAAAACATTATTGTAGTTTTCAAGAAAATTTCACGAAATACAAACTGACACATATTCAAGCTTCGGGAATCCGTTTATTTTAGAAACACAAATTCGACTCTCGACTGGAATATTGAGATAAATTCTGTTGACGTCAAAAGAAAAAAAAAACATCGTACGTTATTTTCATTTAATTTAAAGTCGAAAAGTAGATTTTCAACTATTCCCTTAAGATGGCTAATAAAACATTTCAGAAGCGGACATTAAAAATGAAATGTTTTAGCGAGAAAAAAAATAATTCTCTAAATATTTATTTTAATTCATAAATATAAAATGCTTCTGAATAAATTCGTCCGAACAAATTCATTTTTGTATAAGATGACCCAAATGACATCATTTCTACCAACTCCTAAATTCGAAGCAAAATCTTGGAAGAGCAAAAAGCTCTAGGCAAATAAAGTTATAATATATGTGCATTTTTATTGGGAAAGCTTTTGACTTAAATTGTAAATATAACTTATTATTTGAAATATTGTGTTTAGTAAAATTAATATTGTAATGGCTTTCTAAATTTATAATAAAGTTAAGATTACATTTTTCGCTAAAATATCGATTGTCTCATGCAATTCAAAAGCAACACAACGGGTTGCTACGCAACTAGTACTAATAAAAGAAATGTGTTTATGTGTATATATATGTGTGTGTGTGTGTCTATCCGCGATGACTATAGGAAAATCTGCAACACTCAGTGATCTTGAAATTCGGGTGGGGATAGTCCATGGTATGTCGTAATGCCCCTGTGATACTTGTAAGCTTTAACGTTGTTAACGATGAACACGTCCATGAAAAATATGATTGATATCCCAGATTCCTATATTTTATTTTCGTTTTCCAAATCAAAATCCAGTTCGAGGCAGATCCCTTGCTCTCAGATGACTTTCGTAAACATTACGTGAAACAGTGAAAAAAATTCCCCATGTTTTTCCCCAAACATTTTAATGTCCCCTAATATTTCCCAACGAACTACTTGTCCCCCAAAAATTGCCCAAAATGAGGCCAAAATCCCCAATCTGGCAACACTGCCAGGAGAATATAAGTAGCGGAAATATATAATTTAAAAGTGTTTCTAGTAAATGAAATTTTATTGGATTACATATGTTATATGTAACTTCAGTTTATTTCATGTTCTTTGAATGAATGATTTGTTTAAAATTAGACATTTTCTCCTTATACTCATTCAGCTTATTGCTGCAATTCTATCCACTAATTTGTTCAATTTAGAAACCTCATTTAAATAATCCTAGAAAACTAGAGACGTATATTTGATATGTTCTTATCCAAGTCAGAAATAAAGTTTTTCTGAAAGTTGGAGGTGTTCTTCGTTTCATTCGATGTGCAGTTGTTTCAGCATAATCCCCTCTTATTGATTTACTTAATATCATCTTCAGAAGAACTCTACTTTCCTTTATTTTAAAACTCCATCTTCAAACTATAGAATAAATGAGCTGTATTGAAATAAATCCATATATAATAATATAAATCCAATATTTAAATCGAAATATAGTAAGTAAATAGTATTTTTAGTAACATTCAGTGATTAAATTTATAAGACGAATGTTATATTAGGATATTATAATGTTATAAATAATATATTTTGTTACTTAAAATTTACTGGATCTTTATGCAATCTGTAATTAAAAAAAAAATCTTAAATTGTAATAGTTTTAAACAAATAATAAAATTTTAAAATGGTATAAATTTGAAAAAAATAAAAACAGATCTAAACTTTCACTATTGATTTTCGATATTTTTTGAGATTTTCCATAAGTTAAATAAAAAAGAGTAACATAAAACTCTACGTTTCGGTTTATTCTTTAAAACCTTCATCAGGAGAAAAATTTTCTAAAATATAAATCGACAACAAACTCTTTACATGCTACATTTTGAAATCAATTCAAAATTCAAAACATTCTAACGGAAACCTCTTACTCCCAAATAAAGAGTTCAGTGGCGCCATCTTTTAATCAAAGATGTAAACGAAGAAAGACTAGCTGAAAAAATGGAATTTTCATTGACTTTTCAAAATTGAAAGCCATATTGCTGGTATGTGAAAGGAAACATTATCATTACACACTTCATGGTTTCTTAGACGAATTTCTAAAGATTCACGAATAATAGCATTGCGCGGAATAACTTGTTTGGAAATAACTTTAGCATGGTCAAAGTCTATAAATGAAATGAGTCCTTTATGGTAGCTTCTTGAGAGTGCAGTAGAAAGTTTACGAAACTTCAAATCGTTTTCATGTTCTTGCAATCTTTCGAAAAATCGACGTTTCGTCATACCAATATAGGACGAGGTGGTCCCATCAGAAAATTTAAAGGGAATTTCATACACCCCAGAAAAAGATGAAAAAGGAATTGGATCTATTTTTTTACACAGAAGATAAAACAAAGTCATAGAATTAGAGGCAACGAGTTGAATGTTGAATTTCATGAAAGACTTTTTTAACTTTTCAAATAGGATAGGAAAATAAGGAACCTTTCGGTAAACTTGATTAAATTTGGGGGAGGGGGGATTAACGGAAACTTTATACTTATCAACCAATTTATAGATAAGGTTTGAATTAAAACCATGACATAATCCAATGTTAACGATGAAATTGATTTCATCATCCAAAAATTCATCGGAACAAACAAGTAATGCACGCTGGATAAATGACCTAAATGCGGCAATCTTATAATTCCATGGGGCAGCTGCAGTGACGGGAATAACATTGTTTAATTTCATAGATTTCCGGAAAATTTTCCGTTTTAAACAATTGTTTTCTTTAATAAGGAGAACATCAAGAAAAGGAAGCGAGTTATTGTTTTCTAACTCCATCGTGAACTTAATATTGTTATCAAGTTGGTTAATTTCGTCAAAAAATTTTTCTAAGGATTGTTTCCCATCTTCCCAGATAATAAAAATGTTTTTTCTCCTGATGAAGGTTTTAAAGAATAAACCGAAACGTAGAGTTTTATGTTAAACTTGTGTATAAATTGTACGTTGGATAGCAACACCTATTTGTTTTGTATCGATATTACAACGTAAAGTCCTTTATTATTAAAAAAGAGTAATACAAAAGAAATTTATTATCAAAGTCTTTTTATGCACATTTTCTTAATATATTTCCCTCCTGTAACTTCTTAACTTTTCGCTAGTTACTTTTACTTAATATCTTCTTTGTGACACACATTAACTAAAAATATTTATCCTCTGGCATTGTTTTTTTTTTTATCTTTTGCCTTTTTTCCTAGCTTCATTTATTATATATTGCTGTCATTTGCACTTTATATTAAAGACAGATAAGTGACGTAAAAAAAGTCGTTATTAAAAAAGTTGTGTGAACAATCAATATGTCTTTTGTGCAGTCTTACGGTATATATTAATTTTTAGTTTATTTGTTATCTCAACTTTGTTAGAAATGTAATTGAAGATTTTTTTTTTTTGCTTTTGATTCTTCCTACGTCATGCAGAGAAGAATCAAGTTCAGGTACTCCATAAACTGAACTACCAGAATTAAACTGAAATCTTATATATTTTAAGATGGCACATATTTATAATATTTTTTAATATATAATTTTTTTTGGAAATATTTCTTGCTTCGTTCGGAATTTTTATTTTTTTAATTTAAATACATTTAGTAATATATTGTAAAAAAAAAAATCTATTCTAAATTTATATGTAAGCGGACGGTGGGCGTTTATTTTTTTTCTTTAATTTTCATTATAGAGATATAAAATTTTGTGAAAATACACATTTCGACATAGGTATATAGAACCCCTGAAAATATTTCAATCTTATTATAACTTTAAGATTTTTTGAAATATTTGAAATATTAAAAAGAAAATTTAAAATTCTCCATGCATCTTAATTTTTGAGGTATTTCCTCGATTTTGCATTTTAATCACTTATTACTCTATTGCAAATAAATATGTGTATCGAGATTTTAATCCCTTGAATAGCTAACTTTTTAGAGTTTTTTTTTTTCTTAATTCCACATCGATTTTCATCAAATTTTTGCCTTTTAAGAAGTTAAAAATCAAATTTAATTATCTTAATGAACTCGAATTTTAAAATGCATACACAGGTTCTTTTTAAGTAATATCAATATTCTAACTTATCAATTTCATGAACTTTGATGTGAAATTATTTCGCATGGGGCATTTTAAAAGTCTTAAAACGTTCAAAAATCAGTTTTGAGTAAAACAGATTTAAAGTATACTAAAAGGCTGAAAAATTGTTTGTGTACAAAATTAGAAAGCTTGACACTTTTCGAAAATTAATCTCATCTGCATGCTGGTTTTAGCAAATGGCTCAGAACAAAATAGAAAATAATAATCTTCACAAGAATAATTTTCGATTTTGGAGTCTTTTATGCTCAAATGAAGGTCCACGGTCACCTTATGGATTTTAACTATAATATTAAATCTGTACAAGCTTTATGTGTGAAATTTCGTAGCAAAAATAAATCAAAAACATTTTTTTTTAACTTTATATTTAATTTTCAATTATAAGGGGTCTCAGGACTCTTAAAGCTTTCAAATTTTCAAAGTTTTAATTTTTTTAGATGTTACATTTCTATCTTTTCTGAGCATTTTGATATATCCTTGAAATTCCCATTAGAACGGAAGTTGTGGCTTTTAGAATTATACCCGCTCAATAGCTGAAGCAGCTTTCCAAAACTTTGAAGTCATTTTTCTCCAAATGATGTTTTTGGGCATAACGCGCACGATATATCAAAAACTTCTGAATATTTTTTCATGAAATTTTCAAAACGTATGTTCCATGTTAATCTGTATAAACTTAACCTAAAATTTCCTTTTTGTTGTTAATAAAAAACTTTTTTAGTTGATTATATTGTTCAAATTTATAAATTTTACATTAGCTAAATACAACTTTGTGTTAAAAAGATAAAAAATGCTTTAAATACAAATTTATTTAGGTTCAGGGTATTTATTACAATCTGAAGCATAAGTAGGTACTAAAATTTTTATTCTAGTTGCAAAATTAATTTTGTAATACTGCGCCTAATATGTTATGCCGATTTTCTGCTAGTCATATGTCTGAGAGTTTGGAGCCCCCTATAAATGCTAATTCTGCATCTTGCATTTTTTATAATATTTGAAGTGAAATATCATATTTATACCTTTCATCCCAATTAAAATAGTGCCTCAAAATCATATATGTTTTAAGATATTAAATGTTGAAAATGGTCTTCTTTTTTTAATTTTTTTCCAATTTTAAAAATCCCGAGACCCCTTAAAGAGATAATATTTATAAAACGAATTTCAGGTATTATGGAATCCCGTTTACAATTTTATTTGTAAGTCAGCAGAAAAAAAAAATGTGTTAAATTAAAAGTTAGTAAAGGACACCATTTAACTATTTCTTAACACATTTTAATGCGTTCAAAATTGAAGGAAAGTCATTACATGTCAATATTTAGGCTTTTTTTTAATTCATGCAAGGGTGCAAGATGGCTACCTTGCATTCAATGACTGATAATGCAAAATTGAATATTATTAATAAATTTGTTTTAAAAATTGCTATAATTTAGTTTAAATATTGTTTTGAAACATATTTATTAAAATCTGGATTTTAGTTTTGTTGAATTTTATGTTTTAGGATGTACATTTATAAAATTTGAAACTGTATATTAAGTTTCTACATTTTTTAATGTTAGACTGGCATGCATTTTAAAACCTGCAACAGTTGATTTTTATAATGGGTGATGAAGTTTTTTATTCCCTTCCACCTGCTGATGAATAAAAGACAGACTGTTTGCCTGTGTAGTTTAATGTTAATTTTTAATATTTAATTTTGTTATTATGACTTTTGTCGTTAATCGTTTAATGCAGTTTGAATTTTTATGTATAAACCTACTTTCAAGTTTTAATATTTGAAAATTCATGTTTTGATGATTTTTTTGTTGCGTTTACTGTGAGCTGGTTTAGTATATGCAATGTATTTTTAACCGATTTACATGTGATTAAACATGTGTACAGATCTTTCCAAACCCTAAACCGGATTTGTTGGCCAGCTTCATCTGTTATTTTGTTACAAAATATCAGGCATTTAAAATCTGTAAAAAAAAATAAAAATTCTAAAAGAGCTACAAAAATTTTGAAATTGCATTTTTTTTTTCTTTTTTACCAGTGTTAGTCCTTGCTACACTAGACAATCTTTTTTTACGTCTTTATCTTTAAAAAATGGCTGAGATAGAGTAGTTGTAAATTCCAGGATGATTGACATGGTTGTTCTGATTTTCGTTAAGCAATAATACACGATAATACACGTGTTTATTAAACGATTTAAATGTGACAGTTGTATAGGACTTAGAAAGACCTATGTCAAGTTTTTCTGACAGCTTTGTCTGCTATTTATTTCTAAATGTTTGCCATATAAAATTTGTAAAGAGAAATATATTAAAAAAAGATGTACGAAAAAAAAAAAATGAAATTGATTTTTTTTTCAATGATTTTACCTTGATACAACGATACATATAGATATATATATAATTTTAAAAAAGAGTACAAAAATGTTAGAAATTGGTATATTTTATCCTTTTACAAGGGTTTGACCTTGATACAAGGATTGCTGGGCATTTTTTTACGTCTTTATCTTAAAAAGTCGCTGAGATATAGCAGTTTCAAATTCTAGGATGGTTGATATTTAGAAACAATCTGATTTTCTTCCTGAAATAATGCACGTTTTTATTAATCGATTTGGATGTGACTGAACTTACGAATGCCTGTATCGAGTTCGTCTTTTCTCTTCATCTGCTATTTTCTTTCAAAAGGGCTGCCATTTAATCTTTGTAAAACAAATATAATTCAAAAAGAGGTAAAAAAAAAAAAAAAATAGAGATTGAGAAAGTTTTTCCCTTTTACAAAGGTTCGATCTTGATACAAGGATTGCAGAAAATTTTTAGTTTTTGAATTTGAAACAATCTGATTTACGTCATGCAACCGCACTTGTATTTATAATTGTATTTTACCTTTTGTGTTTTAATAAAATTTACTGAATATTTTAAAACAATGAATATGGAAACTACCATTTCCTTCCGGTACCGACCGGAAGGACATTCAGCATTACGCTAAAAGATCGCAAGTGAATACCTTTTATGTATATAAAAAAATCTCCGTGAATCCCGAAAACTCCTTAAATATCCCACAAACATTTCGCAAAACGTTGAAAGATTTCGAAGGACAACATTTACTATAAAATTACTATAAAATTGGGCTAAAAAATTGAAAAATATTCTTTTTACGAATTTCAAAATTTTATCACGGGACACAATTAAACTATACTCGCATAAAAAATTCGTAAAATATTCAACACTTGCAGAGGACAAAGTTTACTATATTGGACTAAAAGAATGAACCCGAATATATATTACAAATGTCAAAATATTGCCTCGAATCGCAAAAACTGATATGTTCCAGGAAATTCCGCTTTACTCCTTTCAGATAAAGTTAAGAAATTGAAATTTACAGCATTGATTATACTGGACTAAATTATTGAAACCATATTCTTTTATGAATGTTAAAATTTAACCAAAAAAGAAAACACATTAAAAACTTAAAACTCGCGTAAAAAAATGACAAGTAGAAAATTCACAAGTAAAAGATTATAACTGGATTTATCTTACAAATGAAAAAAAAAAAAAAACGAAAAAAAAAAAACCCCGCTAATTGTAGCATAAAAAATTTCAAAGAAATCGAATATCGCTGTATGATTTCCGAAGAAATTACATTACAAAAGAAATCAAGTTTGAAACCGGAATTTTCACGAACGTCAATTAGCAATTACCCGTCGATTAAAAAAAAAAATGGCTTTAAAAAATTATAAAAAAATTGAAATAACGCTGTAAAAATCTCGAATTAACTTGGAAAAAGAGAAAATTTACTATATTGATCTAACAACTTTAAACTGGATTAATTTTGCGACGGGAAAAAAAGGAAAAAAAAAAGTGTTAAGAATCACAAAAGCTAAAAGAAAATCTAAATGAAACGCCAAAAACATGATTCGTTGTGCGTAATTTCTACTATAGTCATACTAAATCCTGTAGCTTTTTTTAAAAGCGGTCACTTTAGAAAACCTTGCATAAATATAGAAACACTTATGTTTATTATTATAGATTTCACTGTTGCCAAATTAAATTCTAAAAATTAATACTTTATTTAATTAATATTACAAACACAAATGTGTAAATTGAATTTTTTGCCAAAATATGACTTTTTCAGATGGCCATGTGTTTGTAAATGATCATTTCCCCTTAACATTTTTCAGTGGATAATTAAAATAAGAAACTGATATACACCCCTTTCAACATAAAAAGAGCACTTTAATTAACTGGTGTGTTATTTTCTGTTGTTAATTGAAATTTCTCTTCTTGTTAACAGAAGGTTTTAATTAGTAAATTTATTTCGGTATTTAAATATAAATTCCCAGTGACGACTTTTTTGCCACCCCTTTTACATGAATGAAAATGAGTTGTCCAAGTTAGTATTGCAGTATAATATTCAGCTTAGTTAAGTTAAAGAGACATACACAAATACATCATATTACGTACCTCTAATTAAATAATACTAAAGGGATATACACAAAGACAATATATTACGTACGCCTAATTAAATAATACTAAGATTACGGGAAAAACATCTTTTTTTTATAAATAAATCTTAAATGCAGATTTGTGTTTTGTTGAAATATTTTATTTTATTTAAAAGGATCATTACAATTATACATGCATAAATAATTTAAATAATATCTCCAAAATCATATTTTTTCTAATATTACATCAAATAATCTTTCTTCAAATTTATTATTGTTATTTTTTCTTGCTTATAACGTGCCTTATACTTACAGATATGTAAACATATACTTTCCCTGATATATAAACTCATTTAATAAATAGTGCTAATTTTTTAAGATCTTAAAAAAAAATGACACACATTTTGTGGAAAGTCATATTCATGTTTCTAAAAATATAATAAAACCTATCTGGAAAAAAAAATATTTTCTTTTAATTATTGCTAAACACCGATGATGATTTTTCTGTCTTGGTTTGTCATCGGTTTTAAAATTAACAAATTCACATAATACAATCATAAAATTATATAGTTTTCAAAAATATGATTTCATTTTTAAAATATAGATTATTATCTAATGGAAGAAAACAGAACGCTGAATATGAAAACATAAATATTGCTTTGAACTTTTGATAATGCAGTAATCATTATGTAATAGGATTTTAATTAGGGAAGCAATACTAGATGAGTTTATTTTTCAACTCCTTTCCGCAAAAAATAATATGGCTTTAATAATATCAAATATAGGTGGAGTGGTATTTATACTTTTAAATTAAACATATGTGTCATTTTAAATTTTTCTCTCGCGTTACCTCTAGTTTTATAATTCGTTACATTTTAATTGTAGTAACTTACTGCGATTTTACTAATAAATTTACTAGCTAATTTTTTTTTGTCATTAAATCATTAGTTGTGAAACTATAATTTATTTTTCGAAAAAAATCACAGTGAAATATAATTTGAATTATAAATTATAACTATAAATAAACCGTAAAAAAGGAAGGAAATAGGGTTCCGAATAAACATAGGATTCCATAAAAAACGATCCTTCTAAGGCAATAAAGTAAAGCATTTATGTATCGATGTTATTTAGGAAATGTATTAAGAATTCATTTCAACATTAAAAAATGACAGAAGACAAGGATTCGTCGAGGTGAACCAGGTTCGTCACTGCCTAAACTGAACATTCGTGGCAGTTAGTTTACCTTGTGAATATAAAGTAAAATCAAGTTATATAAAGTAAAATCAAATGGAGGCGATCTACTATAGAATGTTTCAACCTCTTTATGCAATCATAGGTGAATATTCTAAGTAAAATTTAATCCATTTGATGTAAGCAGAAACTTCCGGAAAAAACGAAAACAAGACAAGGTTGATTGCAATGCTCGGTCAGAATATCACTGAAATAAAATCTAGAAACTCTTCTCTTACGCTTTAATAATCAGAAAATAATCCTTTAGGTCACCATTTGTTTTGCCCCACGCAGAGCGTCTTTTTGAATAGCTGTTTAGTTCTTATGAATGAAATAAAAATTAGCTTAATATACAGAATTCCGTTGTTGACTGATAGATGAGTGAATGTAGAAACATTTCATTATAATTACGTTTATATCTTTTTTTAAATTTTGACAAGAAAAAGGTATCTTTCTTTTTCTCGAAAAAAAAAAAAAAAACTAGAAGTCTTTGGTATACACCTAATATTTATATTTCATCTTCAGTTAATTTATATGTCTTACCTAATCTACGGCCGTCAGGTCATTTTAAAGTAGTAATCTGATTATAAAATTTGTCCAATGTCTATGCCCAAATGTAATGCAATCTCAAATACTTTTGACACATTTCGAAATATCTAACTTTCTAAAATATAAAATGCAGAATATAAGTAACAGATTATTGAAAAATATGCTTTTAAACTAAACAAATTTGTTTTGGAGAATTTAAATTGTTAACTGCACTATAGGATAAATATATCACATACAGCTACATATGTCACATACAGCTTCAATTAAATAGAATTTATGCGGAATGTTATAATTTAAATAAGGCGTATTGTAATAGTATTCATGTTATTTTTAAAACTTTATGTTTAAATATCATAGATTAATTTCTAAAAACTAAACTTTTTAATAAGTGTGAGATCTCCATTTTGATAAACACTGCATTTCTTATTGATTTTCGAACTTAAGTAAAAGAGTTTTTGCTTATATAATTTTAGGACAACTCAACAATTTTTGCTAAAGTTTGTAGCTATTGGTATTTTTTTAATTAAAAGATTTTAAGGTTATTGCTAATTTATATTATAATAATTTTTATCCTTTTGATTTCCTATTCCATTGTGCAGTAATCTTCTAATTCTTTCAGTGCGGAAACAGTAAGTGGATAAAACACCATTATGATGCGAGTGGTTCGCATTTGATTTAAATGAAGTTGCATTACTAAATTCTTTTACTAAAAATCATGAGCTGATTTAAATATATGAAATATGGGATATAGAAAATAATTGAATTGATTTCTAACCGCTTTGGAGTCTCCAAAATATATTATATCTTATGATCGATTTTTAAGCTATAAACACTAAACCAATGTTAAACATTTTTTATTTAAATATCCCATACACATTGAATTGTGTTTCAGAAATTTAACTTAACATTACTTTTCTTAAATAACGAATTTAAAAGCAGACAGGCCAGTTTGTTTGATCATTCTACATTCGTAATATAAAACATAACAACAGTTCAAAAAGTGTACATGCACACTCTTATTCACTCATACACACTCCATTTCATTTAAGAAGAAAAACTTCTTTTAGTGTTTTTTATTAACACTTTCCAACAAAGTTGAAAAGTCTTTATGATTTCTGTTCGTCTGTCCGTTTGACTGCCTTCTAACTCTCGTAAATATACTCAGATTGTCCAGAAATGTTTGGATGTTATTGACGCTTACACTACCACAATCCCTATTTCAAATAAAGTTTGTAGCATGCTTAGTTTTTTTACAGGGACAATCAAAAGTATTCTGCTACAATACAGCCAATGGGAAAAAATGTTTTAAATGAATTTTAAAGATGTTACACCCTTTCCAACGTAATACAAATTTATATGCATTTTCGAAGTGCACGAAAATATGTATTCTGTAGAATATGCGGAGCAAAGAATAGTTATTATTTATTTACAGGGCCACACAAAGGAATTCCGTTACATAAAAGGAAAAGGGATTTGGAATTGTTTATAACGTACTTTAAATATGTTAAACTCTTCCATATATTATTAATTTGATATACGTCTCTGAGGCTTAATATAGGTTCTTTCATGTAGCGTATATTCTATCAGAAGTACTGTATATTATAAACAAAAGATTTCAAGTATGTTTCTATTAGAATAAACTGCTGAAAGAGAAATTACAACTTGTCATGCGTTTTCTCGCTAAACTAAATTTTCGCATTATGTAGTATATATATTAACCGACAGATCAAATACAGGGCTGTTCAAAAGAATTGGAATACATATTTGGCTATGGACGGTTACTGCTGAAATGAGTTTTTCAAATGTTTTATCTGTTTCCTAAAATGTTTACTTGCTTACATTATTTAACTTATTTCTCTAAATAACGAAGTTTTGTTAAAGATTTCAGGAAGTGTTGGAAAGGGTTTCATAATCTATGCTTGACTCATGATTTTTCTTTCTTGTTTATTATTATTATTATTATATTTTTGTAATGTTGAAACATTTGACATAAATATTTACGCAAATGAAAATGCGTATGTCTATGTGCATTTTCATTTTTGCTTATTATAAATAGCAAAGAAACTTCTTAAAAATAAGTACTCTGAAACTTTAAAAAAAAGTCAGGGAATCTCTACATAAGAATCATTTCACTAACATATTACATGAATACATGTATGGAGATTCAATCTATCAGCCATGTTATTTAATTACTAATGTATATGGGCAAAGGAGCTAAAATAGATTTCTATGCAATAAATAATTTATTACATGAATAACGATAAAAAGATGTTATGGATTCATCAAAGTTATTTAAAGATTAATAATCCTTGTTACCAGAGGATTATAAAAAGACTTCTGACATCTAAGCAGTAAATAGGATAACCATATATTTCTTCCTCAAATCTTGTTACACATATAGAATTTCAGTTATTAGTCTGACAGCATTTTTATTTGCAGAAATATATATGGAATCAATATAAGATAATAGACAGAACAATAAATATAATTTTTTGCTTAGCAAGGAATGCTTCTCTCCTCGATGTAAATAACAGGAAACATCATTATATGGTAAAAAATAAGATATTGTTGTTATTTATTGAGTGGATTTATATGTCCTATTACATACAAATTATTACATACCTACATAGATACTAGTAAATCTTATTAAGAGTAAACGATTTTATTTCAATATTTACTATTATATATCATGTTAAAAATGAATTGCAGATAATTTCACATTATAATTCGAGAAAAAAAATAACTATTTTTATCATGGTTCTTTAATCTTTCAAAACTTGGAATATATCATTTAAGTGATTTTGCATTAATGAAACTGCATTTATAAATGTAAATGTTTTATTTAATTTCCCTTAATATTATTAATTAAGTACTTCCCGAAAGACCATTTCTCAGCTGTTATGGAAATAAAATAATATAAAATCCGATTCATTTTTCATAGACACAACATTTACACAGATTTGCAGATTTAATTAATGCAAAACGTCATTTAATTAATAGCATAAATAGATATTGTAAACAATATAATAATTTATAAAATAAGAAGATTAATATATAAATGAAATGTTTATATCTATATAAATAAAAATGTAAATGTTCGTTTGTTCAAAATCGCTAATCTCGAAAGTTCTTCACCGATTGCTTTGAAATTGCCGGGTTGAGTTGCATTCGAATACGGATGTGTTGTTATATACTTATTATGAACTTTGCTCGCCCACCCCCCATTTGCCACGACCACCACCACCACTAGGGGGCGCTTTTAAAATTTTTTCAGACACAACTTATGTGATATATCATTAGAAAGCATTGGACTTCTGTTTCATATTATGCACCTCTCATCTTGCTCTCCTCACTTTTTCCACGTGGTGGCACATTTCTATATAAATAAAAATATAAATGTTCTTCTGTGCAAAATCTTAAATCTCCGAAAGGTCTTAACCGATTGCTTTGAAATTCACGGATAGCATTGCAATCGAATACGTGCGTGTTTTTATATACCTATCACGAACCTTGCACCTCCCTCCTCCTATTTTCTCGCCTTTACCAGGAGGCGCTTTTAAAATGTTTTCACACACGCCATGTGGCATATCTTTACAAAGCCCTTTGACTACTCATTCATATTATGCACGTACCACCCCCTCATCAAACTTTCCCTCCGTGGGGGTGCATTTCTATATAAAAAAATGTAAATATTCGTTTGTACGAAATATTAAACCTCCGAAAGTTCTTCGTCGATTTCTTTAAATTTCACAGATTGCGTTTCATTTGAATGTGCGCGTGTTTTTATATTACTATTATGAACCTCGCAATCCCCAATTTCATATTCCGCGGCACTTTTTAAATATTTTTCGACACCCATTATATGGTATATCATTAGAAAGTCCTTCGACCATCTTTCATATTATGCATCTCTCCTCACTATGCCCTCCGGAGTGACACATTACTGAAAAATTTCGTCAATATGTTTTATGATTTGCTTTTTCTTTGTTTTTTTAATTCGTGTTTTTTTCTTTTTAGCTCACAGGCTATTAAAGCCTGAGAGCTAATATGCCCGCAAGATCTGCATGTACGTATGTATGTAACGCGATAATCCTTTATAGAAATATCCGATTTGCTTCAAATTTTGTAAACAGTTTCATTCTGATAATGCGCTTGAATGTTCAATTTTGGGAGTTCATTGGTTATGAATAAAAGGGGAACGGTGGGCTAATCTTCCCTTAATTTAGATAAATGGGTTTTTCATGCAGAATTTTCCATTTTGCTTCAATTTTTCAAAATACGTTCATTCTGATAAGGCTCTTCCCTGATTAGTTTTGGGAGTTCATTGGTTAAGTATAAAAGTAGCAACGGGGGACTAATCTCCACTGAATTTAGATAAATGAGTTTTTCATGCAGAGATATTTGATTTGCTTCAAATTTTGTAAATAGGTTCATTCTGATAAAGTGCTTCCCTGATTAGTTTTGGTGTTTTATTGGTTGTGCAAAGGGGTACGGGGAACTAATTCCACCCCTTAATTTAGATAACTTGGTTTTTCATGTAGACTTGACTCAAATTTTGTGAATAGGTTCTTTCTGATAAGGAGCTTCCCTGATTTGTTTTGGGAGTTCATTGATTAAGTATAAAGGTGTGAACGGGGGCTAATCCCCCTTAATTTAGATACATGGTTTTTTCATGCAGAATTTTCCGATTTGCTTCAAATTTGGTATACCGGTTTATTCTGATAAGGCGTTTCCCTTATTAGATTTGGAGATTCATTGGTTAAGTATAAAGGAGTGGAAATGGGGGAGTAATCCCCTTAATTTATTTCTCAATGGGCGTTATTCTTTGAAATAAGAGTATAATATACAATTAGTGTGAATAGCCTGCGAGCTCAATGCCATAAGTTTAACTCGGCTCATATCTTTTTAATTCACTCGATGTGCATGGGATGCCACCGCACGTACTGCAATTGAACATCGTCCTGCCAATTATGATATTGCGAAACATTCACAAGCCAAAGATTTGCAACGCCACGCGGGTAGCAAAAAAATAATGAGCAACTTCTTTGAAACGACTGATTAAACAACTGTTTATGTTTCACTGCGATTTCTCTTAAAATATGGAATACTTTGCGATGAAATTAACACGAAAAAATCCGTATTGATACCCCGATCTCAAAACTGGTATTAGAATTTTTAAATTCGAATTGGTTTTTGAAATATTAATTTTTTTCTTATTTTAAATACTTTTTTCTAATGATAGCAACTCAAATAACTGTAATACAGATGGCAGCAAGCACCATATCTTAAAAATTATACCTGCCTATAGTATACATTATTACTCCTTGGTCCATAATTATTTAAAAAAATCTGTTTTGGCAAAATGTGCAAATCATCTGTTATATATAGGGGGGAGTAGCCTAATTTGGACCACTTCGCTTATTTTCAGGTGTAACTCACTTAATTTTTGGAATATCTGAAAAATATCACTACACGGGGTCAATCAATTCATCCACTACATAAATAAAACTTTAGATCATTTTCTTTTTGAAAATCTTAAATTTTATTTTAATTTGAAAAATTTGTCAAAAGGGGTCCAAATTCAGCAACTGGTCACCTAAGTTGGACCACCAGTCTCCTAAATTGGACCAAATAAAATCAGGTTGTTTTAATGACTAGGGAATATATCTAATTTTATTAAAAACAAAGTTTACGGTTACTGACACAATCAAACAAAATAACAGCAATGAAATATAATGAAATCAAATATCTGAAAATAAGTGTAATTGTTTTAAATCAAAATGTATTCAAAATATAAATCAAAGTTATCAGTAATTAAGAATAGAAATTATGAAACTAATTGCCAGTTACTTGAATATCATTTAAGGAGTGATGCAAAGCTTACACATGAATTTCGTTTATTGATTTTTTTTTCCAGCGCACACAACTTGGAACCGTATTTGGCAATATGAACACTGAATCATTTCTGCTGTTTTATTTTCTTAAATCAGGCAAACCCAATCATCACTATTTAGATTTTCCTTTTTAAATTCTGAATTATTAGACTTTTTTTTTGCAACAGAAGCTTTCTTTACATTATGATTGTAGTTCTCCCCTTTCATCATTTCCTTGATAATTGCATTACGCCTATTTTTTAAAACTTGATGTTCCATTTGCTTTTATGCTGTGATAGCTTCCTTTTAGTCGATTTTTTGTGTTTTTTTCATTTCAAGGTTTACTTTATATGGCTAAGATGTTAACACAACTGTTTTTTGACTCCCTCTGTACTTTTTTAAAACTAAATTTAGCAAAGGATATAAAATTTCTAATGATTTTTTGGATTTTGGGGAAAATTTGTAGCTACAGCCTTATTGCAGGTCAATTTCTTCACAACTTACTCTCTCCTTTTTATTTCCTATATCTTTAACAGCTTTTGCTGTCACCTGTTTTTTTTCCAGACAGCTTGTCCGTGTCTTTTTCAACATTTTTAACATTATATTATAAAAGTGTTTAAAAAAATATGCTCCATTGAAAAATACGCTACGATTAATTATACGCAAACATTATATATTCAACAGTATAGAATTCACCCCCCTCCCCCGGAAGGTTTCAGGTTTTATGAGTTTTAATGGCAAAAAAGTATAATTCCACCCTCCAGAACTGTAAAAAGTCTGCCCTTCCTCAGGCAATCGCAAATATCCTCCAGGAAGAAAATGTTTGAATTCAACTCTGTACTTTTTTAAAACTAAATTTAGCAAAGGATATAAAATTTCTAATGATTTTTTGGATTTTGGGGAAAATTTGTAGCTACAGCCTTATTGCAGGTCAATTTCTTCACAACTTACTCTCTCCTTTTTATTTCCTATATCTTTAACAGCTTTTGCTGTCACCTGTTTTTTTTCCAGACAGCTTGTCCGTGTCTTTTTCAACATTTTTAACATTATATTATAAAAGTGTTTAAAAAAATATGCTCCATTGAAAAATACGCTACGATTAATTATACGCAAACATTATATATTCAACAGTATAGAATTCACCCCCCTCCCCCGGAAGGTTTCAGGTTTTATGAGTTTTAATGGCAAAAAAGTATAATTCCACCCTCCAGAACTGTAAAAAGTCTGCCCTTCCTCAGGCAATCGCAAATATCCTCCAGGAAGAAAATGTTTGAATTCAACTCTGTAAACCAAATACGCCGTAGGAACAATGTATTCAAAGAAAATAAATACAAATACATACAAGATAAAAGAAATTGCAAACAAAATTTATTGCATAAACATGTAAAAATATTTTTTACAGGCCTAAACTGTATAAAAAAATTAATCCAGATATAAACCCTACCCCCCACTCCCCCCCCCCCAAAAAAAAAAAACTTGCATGGAGATAGTAATCCATTATAAAATATAAAAAAATTAAAAAAATAGTGTAAAAAGTGTACCGTCCTCGAAATTCATTACTTAATTTTCAAAATTTGTGGTCGCATTCTGGTCCAATTTAAGCAACTTAAAATGGTCTAATTATGGCAACTGCGCCATTTTTTAAAACAGATAATTTCAAGACTAAGAACAAAAACGAAATCAAACAATGCCGCGTGAGAAATATGCGCAATTAACAGATGAATTTATATATGTATATAAAACATAACAACTTACCTTAGTTTTAAAGTATTCACTACGTTTAGTAGGAAAAAAGTAGATCAAAACAGCTAACTTTAGGTTTTTTAAAATTGTCTGAAAACAACACGTGGTAGGCGGTTGCATCTTCTAATCGTGAGTGACGTCATTCTGATGAGTAGGATTTCAGCGGTAGATGGCGTCTCTTCCTGTAATTAACGACAGAATGGCAACGGTCCAATTAAAGCGGCGGTCCAAATTAGGCTACTCTCCCCTACATATATGCGTTTTTTTTTTTTTTTTTGCTGTGTTGTTCAACGTCAGATTGAATCAACAATTGATAATATGTTTTTGTTTTTAATGCATTCCAATCAATAATTATTTTTAACTTAAGCGTTTTCTAACATTTTTATTCCCAATTTCGCATTCTTTAGCTTTTTATGGTTAATGCAAAGATGAAACCGCACATTTTATTTGTGGTAGTCAGTAATTTGAATCTGACGAATCTGCTTTGGCTCCACAAATCTCCATTTTCCTTTTTTTTATTATGTTTTCAAATCCATGTTGCATTTGTTATGGTGATACGTTTCATAGACTATGTTTGTTTATACCTCACTTTTAATTTTAATAAATTCCATTATTACTTATACATTCGCAATATTTGTTAATAATTTGCACAGTTTAACATTTTTATTTCTGGATTTAATGTGCCCGGTAGTCCTAATTTCGCATTCTTTAGCTTTTTATGGTTAATGCAAAGATGAAACCGCACATTTTACTTGTGGTAATCAGTAATTTGGATCTGACGAATCCGCCTTTCTTCCAGAAATTTCCATTTTTTTATTATGTTTTCAAATCCATGTTGCATTTGTTATGGGGATCTGGTTCATAGACTTATATGGTTGTTTATACCTCATTTTTAATTTTACTAAATTCCTTTATTATTTATACATTCACAATATTTGTTGATAATTTGTACAGGTTTATAATGTTTTTATTCTCTCTCTTTCTTTCTCTATCTATCTATCTATCTATCTATCTATCTATATATAAATAAAAATTTTCGCCTTTTTATCTTAGTAAAACAATTCCAAATTCTTAATATTTTTCCTTTTTTACCTATCTTTAATAATACCTTAATATCTTTTGCCTTTTGTTCATGCATTTAAACTTGCGTATTCTTTTATTATTCTAAAAACCTTAATCCATTCGTCGAATCTTATAAAACCCATTAATTTACTTTTTCATTTTATTCTAAAACTAAATTCTTTTTCTTTCAAATGTCTTTAATAGCATTTGTTCGATGATGTTCCTTTTCCACAAGTCCATGCTCCCACCAGCATTTAATTGCGCTTTAATTCTGACGCCGTATAAGGAGTTCATTATCGACGTCACGCCCTCCCCATCGAATCATAGCCTGTCTCATGTTCCGTTCCTCCCCATCTCTCTTCTGTAATTGGTTTTTCACTAATATTGTATCCGTCCGCTCTATGTTTCTTGGAGTACTTATACCTTTACATCGACGAGGAGAGATAGATTTTACATTTTTCCGGTTGTTTAATAAATCTACGTCGATTGGGGTAAACGACTCTAATGTGCAGATCCTAATACTTGCATCATCTTAACTTTTATGAAGTTTATAATGAATTATTCGAGAGTTGATGAACAAGCTACTGGAAAAGTTTTGATATGTTTTTGTCAAATAAACGAAGTTTAAAGTTAGGATGACTCTATTTATTATGCCATGGGAAAATTCTCAATGTTTATGGAGCCTATCTTATAATCGCCACCCTGACTGCACTCCTATATTCTCATGATAACGGAGGGTTGCCCTTGATTACTCTACTACGTTTATTTCAAGATATACAAATCTCGCCGGAATGACAGAAAAGCCGGCAGGATTTACTATAAAAAAATTCTGGTATTCGGGCTTTAGCCCATCTGTGAGTCCCTGCACTATTATTGTTTCACACAATTGTAACTTCCTACCCACTTCAACCTTTTTATGAAAATATTGTTCTAATTCATTTAAGTCATTTAACTTTAAAGCTGCAAATTCAGAAAATCTAGGAACATAAACACTAATAAATTTCTCAGTGAGAAGCTGAGAAATTTTTTCAAAACTAGTGCACTCCAGACAATTATTTATATAAACCTTCAAGGCTTCTCCTTTCAAATATTTAGAAATATTATTTAATTTCCAATTTCCATCTTTTTTCTCGGTAAGCAAGATTTCTCAAAATGCATTAACCTATGTTGTATTTTCATACCGGACTCTGGGTCAAAGGAAACAATATTAATTTCACTCATGGTGTTACTGGATTTTTTAACAATTCTAGATCTTAAAAGTATAAAGGAGGGATAACTGATTACATATAGAAATTTAATAGTATAAACATAATTAAAAAATATATAACTTTAAATTAAATAAACAATGTAAATATATATTTTTTTAATCTCAATAAATAATAACAACACCTAAAGTATAATTTTTTTTCTTACAACAACAATAATAATAACAATATTGTAAATAAATAAAAATCTACTAAAATACTGGAAACAGTAATAAATAATATAACAATTCTTACCCACAGAAAGGCAGTTTTCAAACATGACTTCTGGACAGAGAGCTAGGATTTCATTTAAAAAGAAAAATCGTGCTGTCATATATTAATGTGGGACGTATATATATGTAATAATTAAAATTTTCGCCCTTTTATCTTAGTAAAACTATTCCAAATTCTTAACATTTTTCCTTTTTTACCTATCTTTAATAATATCTTAATATCTTTTGTCTTTAATTTCATGCATTTAAACCTACGTATTCTTTTATTAGTCTAAAAACCTTAATCCATTCGCCTCATCTTATAAAACCCATTAAATTACTTTTTTTTTCATTTTATTCTAAAGCTAAATTCTTTTTCTTTCGAATGTTTTTAATAGTACTGTTCGATGATGTTCTTTTTACCACAATTCTTTGCAAGCTTCGCGGCAACATTTGATTGCGTTTAAATTCTGACGCCGAGGCTAAATAGTTTGCATCGTCGTCACGTGTGCTTCCCCCCTCCCCCGGAGATAGGTCCTATCGTATTCTGCATCTCTCGCGTCCTTCCGGCTACTTTTACGGGATTTGTCATTTCACGTGTATTATATTCATACGCATGCAGTTTTTGAAAGTATATAACCGGTTGCATGGGCTAGGGGAGAGAAAAATTTACGGTTATTGAGTTGCTTAATAAAACCACGCCACCTGGAGAGCTATTTCCCTGAATCTTCGTCAAGTTGTTCTAATACGTAACATCTAGTGGTTCATTTTACGACGTAACAACTGCCCGCACATGGATCACATATAACTAGAGGAATTTGGTGCATTATATGGTCGCATAATAAATGTTTTGATGCATCTAAAGGCTTCGATTATTATTCTTCGGAAAACTTTCCAATGGGCGACAGCCTGACCTTCCATTCTTCCATCATGATTTTGCGACTGCAAAAACTATGATTTCTTCATTGATTCACATAACGAGGGTATGCTGTTGCTTAAGATCGACAGATTTATATGATACTTAAGATTTATATGATACTAGTGAAAACATATCATATATATATACATATACAGTGTATCCACGTATAACATGACCGACCTTTATTTTCGCAACCGTTGGTCCTAGATGAATAATATCGATTACAAAAATGGTTTAAATAAGGTAAAGAATTATTTTTAAAGCTATTTGGGTGAAGGAAAACATTTATTAAAAAATTACGAAATTTAAATTTTTATACGGCCCCCCGGTCCTATAAGTGATATTTACTAAAAATTTAATGTGACACTAAAAAGTAAGACAAAAAAGTCCCATTCATCTAACATTAAAATTGACCGAGTTATGAAACTTTGAAATGCATGACTTATGTCACTTTTTTGCATATCAAAATCGATGATTTCGACCATGCTTTCAGGGGTCGTGTAGTACTTTACTTATTTCACGGTATCTGCGCTTTGAAAGAAATCGTACAAATATTACGATTAACTTTTATTAGTTAAGTTTCAGATTAGTTAAAATAATTGTATTTTAACATATGTTTTATTTTATAAGGATTTGAGGCTATGATTTCTTTTAACTAAAATTATGTTTTTTTTTTCATAAGGTTTTATTTAAATTGCCATGATCGTCTTTCCAGTTTAAAATTTATACTCGAACTTTAACTTACTTTTAAAGTCCGATTGAAGTTAAATTTTACATACTGGCTTAAATCCGATGACAATGCAATATTATTATGATTTTAGACTCTTACCATGTTATGCATACTTATATTAGAGGATAACACAAAAAAATTCGGATAGATTACCGTCAAGAAGTTTAAGAAAGAGTTTTAGATTAGATAGCATAAACCTGCGATGGTTGTGTTTTTCAGTTTTTATAATTACATTTTATGTATTTTTAAACGCTGAATCAAAAAATAACTTTCATTTTTATCAATCATGTCAAGATTTTTCGCAAATCGTAAATTTCAGGTTAAAAATTAGCGAAAAATCTAATACTATAAAATAGATGTAAGACTTTTTTATACAGTTTAATTTTATTTAATTCAATAATTTATTAGATTTTTTGGCTTATAGTTTCTTACAGCTAAACAGCTCGGGGATCCGATGAGGTTGGGATGGGAGGGGGATCAATTTTAACTTTGAAATTTGCGATTTGAGAAAACTCCTGAAGTGATGGTTTAAAATGAAGGTCATTTTCGGTTTCAGTGCTAAAAAATACATAACAATCAATTTTCAAAAGCTAAAAAACATGACACAACCAAAATTTGACAGACAGTGTAATCTAACAGCATTTTAAAATATGTATCATTTTGTAAAGAATTGAGGCTGTTGTTTTCATCCTTTTATTTAACAAAAAATGTGTTATTTTTATCCTCTTATATTGTTCAGTACAAATTGTACATTTTGCAGTAATATGTCAGAATGATTAAAGACTTCAAATTTATATTGCAATGCTAATTTTACTCTCAACTTTTTATTTAATATATCTGAGAAATTATATTCCTACTAAATTTGTGAATGACCCCTAATATGCAGCAAAAAATATACTCCAACTTTAAACAGCTATTACTCGGTCAATTAATCGTAGAACTATGGATAGTAGATTAACGGGACTTTTTTTTGCTTACTTGCCAGTGTAACAAGGAAATTTTACTAAATATAACTTATAGGACCGGTGGACTGTATAAAAATTTAGATTCTGTAATTCTTCACTAAATTGTTTTTTCGCTTCAAATTTTTTTTATCTTAACCTTGCACCTAATTTTGACCATTTATGTAATTGGAAGTATGCATCTAGGATCAACGGTTGCGAAAATAAAGGTCGGTCAGGTTATACGTGGACACACTGTACATAGATAGATAGATAGATAGATAGATAGATAGATAGATAGATCAAGTATTTTTCCTACTTTTTTTCGTGTTTGTAGTTATTAAACAATGTTTTTGCTATCTCAATAATGTGGAATTGTTAAACGTATCTTTAAAGACAGTTTTCGATTTTATCTGTATATATGTAAGTATGTATATTTAATCAAAATATGCAGAAAATTTTTTAAGGAAATATATATGTGAAAGTCATTTTTCAAAGTTGTTTTCACAATTTTCAAAATCGATTATACATTGTGGCCTTAATCATTAGGAAGCGAACTATGAGTTTCAGAGAATATGTAAGTTTGCTTGGGACTTTTCTCTTATTTTCAAACCAGGAAATAACCCACTTTAAATTTTATTTAGCACTTTTATGAATATACATTTTTATATATTATAAATTTTATGAAAACGGAAACATTAACGTTTAATATGGAAAATAAATAAATTTAGATATCGCTGCACAAAAAACACATAAATATTAACAAAGTTATATCTTATCGTTTTATAAAGATATAATTAAAATTTATAAAAAAGCACGTCTTACTAACACGTATTCAAAAAAATGTCCTACAGATAAATATGAACATATGTTAAAGCGTATTGCATCTGGATAAAATAGAATAAAAAATTGATTGAACACAATTTTAATGTTTTTTTATAGTCATTCTTTTTGCTTTTAATTCTAGTATATTTTTTCTGTTTTATTTAAAATCGAATGTTACAGATTTATAAAGTACAGTATATTTTTGATAATTGTGTGTTGTTATACGTAATTTTACAGCTGAGATAGTATTCATCACATTTTTATCTTTATGCAATTTTTTTCAGAAAATAACATTAATATATGTAGACATAAACACATGGAAGCTTTTGGTTGTGTTTTTTTTTAATTGGTTATATGGAAGAAAAAATTTAATAGCATTCATTATCGTCTATTCATTACTGGAAATAACCAGAAAATTACATTATTATCTGTAAGTAAAAATATGAAGATAATGCTTGCTGCTATGATTTTGTATATTTACAAGCAGTTATGCATGTTCTTTTGTTTGGAATAAATATTTGATGTATAATCACTTGCAGAGCTAAAGATACCACTGCTATGACATTAAGATGCTATATAATCTTTTTATCTTTTTATGAAATGTGTGCATTTCTTTTACATTTTGCATGAAATTATAATTTTTAAAATGTCGCTTTTTATGAGTGTTATTTTTAAAAGAAGGAAAAAGCTACCCTTCGTTGAAGATAACAATAAATTTAAAATTATCTTACAATGGCTGATTATTTTTCTCAACAGCTGCATGAAGTAAAATTAATTAGTAACTTTTAATATTTTTTTTATTTAATTTAAAAATTCATTTAAAATCTATAAAAAAGAAAATAAATAGTACATAAAGTTTCTCTAAAGTAGTAAGCAATTACGGCCACTAATTAATGAGAGTATTAAGGTACTCTAGTTGTACTTTCTTTTGAATATTTCGGAGTAATTGTTGTTACTCGCAATGGAAGTATAAATGCTTGATACACGTGGTTCGGCTGGACAATTCTCGTTTTGTAAGTTTTTCGACAAGTTCTTAATGTAGACAGTTACCGATGCGTACTTCGTATTTGCTTGATACATGATTTAAAATAATGACTAATTTTATTTCCTTGACCAGTTTCATTGATGTATTATAACGAATGTTAAAGGTTCAAAGCGTTTAATACTTATACTTATGCAGCAATCCTCTTATGAAATTTGGCGCAGCAAATTCAGAGAAACTGTGTTTTTGTAGTTAAGCTTCCTGAGTGCAGCTTTGAGTGTGTGGCAGTAAATTCTTTGCTTTTAAAAATGTTTATCGTTTTAAATTTGATCTTTTTTTATAATAAAATTTGTTGTTATATCCAGCTCAGAATTTAAATCACTTTGTTACTTCACCAATATATATATATTTTTAAATATGCATGTTTAAATTATTTTTAGCTCTAGAGAATCATTTTGGGAAAAATTCGTGACCATCTTACACCCCACATTTACTAATTTAACTAGACATACCACGACTGACCAAACTATGGAGTACACATAAATGTATGATTAGTTAAAAAAAATATATGTAGTAAACTCCCGACTATCCGGCCTGATGTGGCGGATGAGTAGAATTAAAAATAAGCCGGATTGGCCAGAGTTCTATAAATTTTTACTCACTTCCTGTACTCCAGCCGCCACGATATTAAAAACACATGTTACAAATTTTAAGATAAATCTTATATATACATTACATACAGTTTCAAAATTAGCCAAATATTAACTTAAAATACGTAAGCCTAATTCGTAAAAAATCGTACGTTATTTGCGGCAGTTACTGATTACGTTCATATAGTCTTCTGGAGTGCTTCATGTTTATTTATTGAAGATTAATGAAATGGGTGATAAACGAAACAGGTTCTAGTGACAATGGAGGAGAAACTACGCGCTATAAATCCACTTCAGTCCTTTTGTAACAGCAAAAACTATTGCTTCGGAGTTAGGCGTTGTTAAAAATATAGTGGTTGACTAGAAGAAAAATCGAGCAGAAATGGAAAAGCGGTGTGCCAGTGGAAGTGAAAAAAAAACATGCAGAAAGGTAAGTATAAACGAGTAATATAAAAATTTTGTTTTTAAAGTCAGTTCCTACTTAGGTCATCAAAGAAAAATTTAATATAATCCCTTAAGCTAATATTAGATTTTGTTGCATTAAAATATCTCAATTTGTTGATTTTCTATAAACAAGCAGGTTTACACTGGAAGTGTATGGGAATTTGGCGAAATATTAGACATATCGCCAAGTTGGCGTCACTTTTGGCCACCACATTTGGCGATATATCGCCAAATAGTAGTGAATAGTAGTAGAAATAGTGACACATGGGGGAGTAACGGACGGAAAAGATGAATTGAATGTAATAAAAATCTCAACCCACATTAAGAATGCTTCATGACGATTGAGGCTGCACTGCAGTTACAGTAGGCAGCAGGAGGAAGCAACGCCATCAGATATCATCTGCTCGCGCAAATGCAGGGACATTGCGTCGAAGAAGAGGGCTAACAGGGAGAAGCCGTTATCTAGCAAGGACTTTTCGAAAACTAAAAACTGCAAATTTTGACACTTTTATCTTATGCATAACTTTTCATATTTGTGCAATCATTTACTGTTAAGCAGTACAATAAGATTTAGGTACTCTTTTTTTACGAATTAGGTTCACGTATTTTAAGTTAATGTTTGGCTTATTTTGAAACTGTCTGTGATGTTTATATAAGATTTATCTTAAAATGTGTAACATGTGTTTTTAATGTCATGACGGCTGGAGGACAGGAAGTGAGTAAAAATTTATAGAACTCTGACCTATCCGGCTTTTTTCTTATTCTACTCATCCGCCACATTAGGCCGGATAGTCGGGAGTTTACTACATATATTTTTTAAACTAATCATACATTTATCTGTACTGCATAGCTTGGTCAGTCTTGGTATGTCTAATTAAATTAGTAAATGTGGGGTGTAAGATGGTCACGAATTTTTCCCAAGATGAGATTCTCCAGAGCTAAAAATAATTTAAACATGCATATTTAAAAAATATATATATATTGGTGAAGTAACAAAGTGATTTAAATTTCTGAGCTGGAAATAACAATAAATTTTATTTTAAAAAAGATCAAATTTAAAACGGTAAACATTTTTAAAAGCAAAGAATTTACTGCCATACACTCAAAGCTACACTCGGGAAGCTTAACTACAAAAACACAGTTTCTCTGAATTTGCTGCGCCGAATTTCATAAGAGGATTCCTGCATAAGAATAAGTATTAAACGCTTTGAACCATTAACATTCGTTATAATACATCAATGAAACTGGTCAAGGAAATGAAATTGGTTATGCATATGTTAACATCCGATGCACAACTGACGAAACAGGTTATCATGCTTTAAATCTTCCCCTTTTCTGTCGTGAGTAAGCACATTCCCACGGACGGGAACTTGCCTGCCTCGGCAGCCTACAACATTCCTCATTTTTTTTACTAGGCTGGATAGTACGAAGGGCAGGATAATCGCGAGCAGGATATTCGGGAGTTTAATGTATACTGAATTTTACAAAAAAGACGAAATAATTTTGGTCAATATATGTACATAAATTGGTTAATACATGGTGGCTGAGAAACATACATAATTTTTATTTACTTTTTTTACGACGAATATTACGTGATATACGTCCATTCCACGACCACCTCGTGATCTAGTGTGGTAAACTGTCAGATGCTGGTGCATTGTTTAACTCACGATATCCCCTTCGCGCACACATAATCAGAAGTTCTATTCTTATTCTTGTCGTCCTGTTGAGCATCTGTAACAATGCAACAATCTTGTCCATTAATTTCTGATAAAAGATTAAGATGATATATTTAAACGGGAGAATTTCTAAAAAAAATTCTATATGTCGAAGGAGTATATAATAAAGATAATTCGATACAACAGCCTTAATATCTAACTGTCTCAAACCAAGCTTCTTCTAAAATATTTAAATATAGTATTATCTAATTACAAAAGAATGTGGAGTTTTTTTAGGGAAAATAATTCCACCGACAGTTCATAATAGATTTGCGTGTAACTCTTATAACAAATTTAAACGAAATAATAAATAAATAAAGGGTGGAGCAATATCAAGTTTAAAACTAGTATGTTGTGGCCATCACAAAACTTTCTTCTATATAAGGTCACGTCAATTAAATCGTTTAAGTAGTACCAATTCATATCACAATATATCTGAATTTGAAGTTTGGTGAAAATTCGTGCATTAGTTCTTGTATAGAGCTATAGCGGAAATTCTGAAAAATGTAGTATAGCAGCGCCACCTGTTGAGCGATTTACACCAAAACATAAACAGCACTAATTGATATCAAGGTATACCTGAATCTGAAGTTTGATGAAAATTCATGCATTAGTTATTGAGATACAGCTGTGGCGGAAATTCTGAAAAATGCAGCATAGCAGCGCCACCTGTTGCGCGATTTACACCAAAACATAAACAGCACTAATTCATATCATGGTATACCTGAATCTGAAGTTTGTTGAAAATCCAAGCATTAGTTCTTGAGATAGAGCTATTGCGGAAATTGCAAAAAATGCCCAATAGCAGCGCCACCTGTTGAGCGATTTACACCAAAATATACAAAATGTCTATTCATGTCAAGGACTAACTGAATGTGAAGTTTCATGAAAATCCGTGCATTAGTTCTTGAGATAGAGCCATTGCGTAAATCGTAAAAAATCCAGTATAGCAGCGCCACCTGTTGAACGATTTACACCAACACGTAATCAGCATCAAGTCATATCAAGGACTAACTGACTCTGAAGTTTCATGAAAATCCGTGCATTAGTTCTTGAGATAGAGCCATTTCGGAAATCGTAAAAAAGGCAGCATAACAGCGCCACCTGTTGAGCGATTTGCACCAAAATATATAAAATGTCTATTCATGTCAAGGACTAACTGAATGTGAAGTTTCATGAAAATCCGTGCATTAGTTCTTGAGATAAAGCCATTGCGGAAATCGTAAAAAATTCAGCATAGCAGCGCCACCTGTTGAGCGATTTACACCAACACGTAATCAGCATCAAGTCATATCAAGGACTAACTGACTCTGAAGTTTCATGAAAATCCGTGCATTAGTTCTTGAGATAGAGCCATTTCGGAAATCGTAAAAAGGCAGCATAGCAGCGCCACCTGTTGAGCGATTTGCACCAAAATCTCTAAATTGTCTATTCATGTCAAGGACTAACTGAATCTGAAGTTTCATGAAAATCCGTGCATTAGTTCTTGAGATAGAGCCATTGCGGAAATCGTAAAAAAGGCAGCATAGCAGCGCCACCTGTTGAGCGATTTGCACCAAAAACTAATCAGCATCAATTTGTATCAGGGATTAACTGAATATGAATTTTTGTTAAATTCCGTGCATTAGTTCTTGAGATAGAGCGCCCACAAAATTTGTGTCACATACACACAGACAGACAGACAGACAGACAGACAGACAGACAGAGTCACAGACAGACATTTTGTAAAAACATGTTTTTTGGAATCTCTGACCCCTAAAACGTGTAAATCCGTCGAAAACCGGAATTCGAAAATTTTCATGAATCCAATACTTTCTTCTTGTAAAGATAGAAGAAAGTAAAAAGAAAAACAAATTCGTTAATACGGAATGGATCAATTCCATGGGATGAATAATATACAACGAATCTTAGCTAGAATTGATAAGGAATATACAAAGAACAGACTTTATACTATAGACTAAGGCAAATCACGAAGTGATACTTAGTTAAAAATATGATTGAAGCTTTGACAAAAATGTGGAGTCAAAGCAGTTAAAAATATAAAATGGTAAAATCGTGTTCTAATATAATCTAAAAAAAAATTGCGTACATTAAACATTTGTCAGTAAAATGTTGAACAAGACTTGATGAAATGTCGAGTAAGATATGTAAAAACTTTTAACCGTAATCTTTATATCGATATATTTTGCAAAAAAGGGGTATTCACGCATGGATATTTGTTTAAAATGTGTTTATATAGATTGGTTATACCTGGCTTCGAACTTGGCACCCCTTGTTTCATATGAAGCGTTTTATTTAAAAACACAGATATCAGCCTTCTGGATATAAAGTATCATAGTTTTGGTGTATAGAACATTTTGCGTTGACTGGCAGTTGCACATTTACTAAGTCTGGAGAAAATGATGATATTGTACATAATTCAGCATGATTGCTATTAAAATTAATCAAACCATGTTTTGGTGATTCTGAGGTTTTATTCATGTATTTATTACGGCTATTAAATATTTAAACAGGGAACGGAAAATCTTTACACATCGAATGGAAAATTTGTAGAAAACATTGCAGCATTTTAATTTCCTTATTTTACCTTTTAATATGTTAGTCCGTACATGGTTAATTTTATCATATTAAATGCTTCTTTGCACTTCTAAAGCACTGATATGTAAATTTTCTTGTCAGTAAACAGATAACTTTATTTTGTGTATCATGGTATGATACTAGCCGATATATCTTTTTAAATTATATATTTTGCATAACTAAATATTGATAATTCTTCGGTAACCAGAGTGTTACAATAAATACGTGTATCAAACTCCCTTTCTTTCGGTATTTTTATTTCAAAGTGACGGCTAAAACTGTGCTATTTTTTTACCATTTATAGATAAATTATAATCTTTTTTTTAGCCTGATTTAATTCATTTAGAAATTATAAGTAGGCATTTTCATATTTGAAGAAACTTAAACATAATGATAAATTACATTTTGTAATAGAACTTTTCATTTGCATGAAAGACTATGTATCAATTTATACATCTCTAATTTTAAGTGAAAATAGTACACCATTTTTTACCATACAACATTTATCAAACCAAATCTTGGGATAACTAATCTCAGCAACTCAAGATTCCTCAAATTAATCTCCTTTAAGAATATCTAAAAGAAGTAGGATAAGCTGACTGAAACCAATTTCCTTCTAAAAAGATTAATTAAATAAGAGAGAAAAATCTGTCTTATGTAGAATCTATTTTAACATTTTGTATTATGTATTAATAAATTCTTCGTTTTACGCAATGATTTTTATATACTTATATATTATATTATACCATATTTTCAGGCATTATTACTATAGGAGAGAGTTATTACAGTATAGATAACATATATATTTTTTTCAATATATCTTATCCAAGCTATTGAAAACACGACACATTACTTTCTTCATTCATGAAAAAATAATGTAGCTATAAGCTAATTGAATATTGATTATTTATTGACTGTTACGAACTACAAAATGATTAAGCCAATAGAACTTAAAGTTCTAGTTGAAGTAAATAAAGTGTAGGAATTTAATTTAGTGAAAATATGTTTGTGATAAGATAAATGGAAATGCACTAGGTTTCCATATGACAGAATTTGTATTGTTGTTTTTATTAGTATGATATTATTATTTCTTATTCATTATCATTTATTGTATTTATATTTTCTCCTATCCACTTACAAATGGTAAGTGGTGTTGTAGCCATTATTTGTATTCTTTTACAGGGAAAATGCTCTCAACTAAATTTAAATGCTCTTAGCCTTAAAAAAAAAATTACTTGCATTGCTAAATTTATTTTACTTTTCCATCTCTTCGCTGACGTATCTAAAAATTTAATATTCAAAAATCAACTTCCAAATTTATTACAAGTATTTTGCCTGAACTTGTAGTTAATTAATAACCACAAGTTTCTTACCAAGTCTTTGGGGAGGGGGGATAATATTACAAAATTTAAATTTTTTCGCCAAGTTTAAAGATATTTTATATAAATTTCCCTTTTAGAGTAATATTCGGTTTATGATACCGGCTTATTAAATTAAAACTCCGGTTTATTAATCTCTATAAGATCCTAATCCATATAATAATATTTATTCCAAATTGCGTAAATCTAAAAATGGCTCTAACTATTTATATTTCTTAAATAAAATCTTTTATTTTTTAAATTCCAATTAAAATCCTCTATTAAATCACGGTATATAATATTCTTCTAAAATATCTATTTAACTGCTAAAATATTACTATACCGTCTTAAAAAAACTACTTATTTCAATTCATTCTTTTATTTAAAATATCCAGGTGCCAACTAGAATATTTCAATGCTTTAAAACTTAATCAGAAATAAATTAATTTTTCTTTTTATTAAAAACCGTCTGTCGGATGAAAGAAAAGCTATTTTTAGCGCAGTCTCATCAATAGAGAGTAAAGTTTCTTTACACTTGGCGCGTCTAGGTGCAGAGTATGGAATATTCTGGAACAATCCTTGTGCGAGGTAGTATAAATACAATCAGCTAGCCGGATACAACGGCACTTCAAAACAACCTGCATTGATCACTGGTAACGATTCATCGGGGAGATTTGTTGCGATTTTGTTGAGATGTTGTTGGAGCTTTTAAGAGCTTTGTGAGAGATTTAGTGAGTTTACGAATGTAATAAGAGTCTGATAGCATAATGAAGCGAAAAGGATTTCGAACCGAGAAATGGCACGGCTTTTAAGCTAATTTTGATGTGAGCGAACTTATTATTTTTATCATCGGTACAATGGAGCTTTTCCCCCTTAAAGTAAAATTATGAGAATGTCAATAAAGTGGATTAATATCAATCGACTGCATTTTTATGTTCCTCGAGTCTTTTATTCTCAAGAACCATATCGACCTGAAACACCTTTGCTGTATATGAATGGAAACCCTCGTACTTTCAATAATGCCTACTGCGTGCCGTCAAATCATCACATACATATGTAGTTTCTTATGAATTATCTGACACGTGCAGTGTCGATGAAATTTCAACCGATGGAAAAAAATGTCTGCAGAAGGGGGAAAAGTAAGTCGAAGAAAAGTGTGACGGAAAAAAAAAATCTGCGTTTTCCGTCAACCGGTTCGAAATCGTTAATTTCCAGTTTAGCAAATGATTGACATTTTTTTATTTCTCAGATGCACTTTGAAAAATAGGAATATCTAGACAGCATTTTAAATCACAAGTTTCTTTATTATCTTTTATCTCAACCACTAAAATATCATCTATATAACTCTAGATCACTAAGCCTTTAATCAATAAAATACCTTCCTGGTTTGTAAATAGATATATATGTGAAAGGATGAAGCTACCACTGCTTCTCATTTTGACATCTCTTTCATATTTATACATCTATTTTCTCTTCAAATATTTAATTCTCGTGTAAACCAAAATTGAAAGAAATATGTGAACCTATTGAGCCCTGATATCATTTTCTTTAAAGTTCTTAAAACAATTCATGAATTTATGCTTTAAATTTTCTAAATTTACAGTGTTATACAGATTTTCAAAGACAAACGTCTACTATACCTTAATATTACTTAATTCCATTTTTCTATTTGATAGTTCATAACATTTTTTTAAATTACACAAGGCGAATTTTCATTTATAAATTTATCGAAAACCTTTTTTTAATATAATCATTCTTTTCTTTTATATTTGCAAATTCAGTATAAGTACTCAGTGACTATGTTTCTTAAATATAATGGATTATTCTAAAATTTTGGAATCTTAGCCAGATAAGGAGATTTTGAAACTCATTGGCTAAGATTTTATTTTTTTATAGAACTCATTCACTCTATTTCCAATAACTTGTTAGTAGATTTTAGGAGTTGATAAATCCTTTCGTTAGTGCAGGTTTCATTCAGAATATAGCTGTATGTTTTTTACATATTATTCCTTTGTTGGTGTTTGATTCACCTAGAAATGTAATGATGATATTTTCTTGTAGATACTTTACTTATTTAATAAGACTTTTGTAAGATTCTACTCCGATACCCTCATAATATTTACGATATAAGCATTGAAATACTTTAAAAGTGTAATATCTCCCTTCCTCAAAGACGATTTACGGTGCATTATATTTATATATTAATTTTTCAATGAACTTATCTGTATTGTTAGATAATAGTTTAATAACTATTCCTCTACACACAATTCCTCTCAATATTTATTTTGTACCATACCACATGTGATTCCTTAGCTTTTATCTGACACTATATTTAGATTTCCGTAATGACATGTACATATTAAATTATAAACAGAAGTTCTCTTATACGTCCATTAAAAATATATCAAAAATATATATTCTAAAAACACACTCAAAATATATATTAAACATTTAATTGCTACAAAAGACGTCAAATGCTAATAAAATACATTAAAAGATCTTAATAATTTGATATGTTTCGATTGAATTTACTCAATCATCATCAGAAAAACAAATAAGTACAAAGATGGAAAATGACAATAAACTATTACCAATGAACTTTAAAAAAAAATAATAATTAATTTATTTTTTAAGTTCATTGGTAATAGTTTATTATCATTTTCCATCTTTGTCTTTATTTGTTTTTCTGATGATGATTGAGTAAATTCAATCGAAACATGTCAAATTATTAAGATCTTTTAATGTATTTTATTAACATTTGACGTCCTTTGTAGCAATTAAATGTTTAATATATATTTTGAGTGTGTTTTTAGAATATATATTTTTGATAGACATGTACATAGTTTATATATTTTTATAATACTCTATATGGCAGTGAGGAAAAGTGTTGTCGATAGAGTTCTGTAAATCTTTTGCAAAGCCATTATAATAAGATATGGCTCTGCTTGAAGGATTATCATATTTATAATCTTATCATATCGATATCTTTATTTGATAAATATTCATTGTACTTATTTATTTTTTGTTAATTAGTGCCTCTAAAAGGTTTTACATGTAATGCATTATAAAGAGTAACTTATTTTCTATATCATCTTGTATTTTAAATCCAAGTAACCTTTTAGGTTCTCTTTACGTACTCTGAATTTCAATAAGTTAATTCCAGTATTTACAGGGTGCGGCACCAGAATCCGGACAAAATTCAACTTAAATATCCCGCCGTGTGTTAACATTTGGCGAGATCGCGATTGGCGTCCAAATAGATTTACCCATGTACTAAATAGTAACAAACTCGAAATAGTCGCGATGTTGAAAGCAAGTGCGGGACATAACCAAAGAGCCGCGATTACAGAGAAAGTGTTCGCTCAGCGACAGAAATCATTCTATTCTTGGGGTACCCATGATGGACTGTGTGCGATGTCATAGCAAAGTATAACGCGTCGGAGAACTCCAACGAAGGTTTTGCGCGACAAAGGTTTGGTTGTCGGATACCGTCGACATATTTTGGTCCTGCCAACAGCCCAGATTTAAATCATTAGGACTTCTATGAATGGAACTTGATTGAAAGGTTTAGGAACAAGTCCAGGCCTACAAACATCGCCTCGTTGAGAACCGCTATTGAAGCGGCATTGGCTGATATTGACCGTGCCGAATTACAACGGGCCTATGAATGCTTCAGACTCAGACTGGAGGCAGTCATTCAAGCAAGGGGAGGATATATTGAGTAAAAGTGTTTTCTATGGCCTGATCAACAATTTAGTACAAAAACATTTGTACACTTTTCCATTTTTTCAATTAAAAATTATGTTTGAAAACAATCATTCTTTTGTCCGGATTTTGGCCACGCGCTAAGTATATTGCAATTGACTGTATGCAGGTACAGATGTTTTTATGTCTGCATTAACTTCTTCTTGACGTTCAAAATAACGTATCGTATTGTTTTTTTTCTATATTTTTTTAAGCAATACTGATAATAGCTTTCTCATCATTTATACTATAATTTATTTCGTCAATTTTTATTTTTGTCTATTACAAACCATATTTTCATTACTTATACAGTGTATATTTTTTCCCATAGGCTGGTACTTCCAATATTTTATTTCTAAATTTTTTTAAAATGTTAATTTGACGAAATAAAACATTTAAGCCGTATGGTTGTATTGTACTATATATACCAGTATTTTGTACATAAAGCAATATTTGACCTCAAAATATGCAGAATAGCTTTTTTTATAAAGCAGAATTCATTCCTTCCATGTAAAACTTCTTTACTTACATGAAAGTGTCTTAAAACTCTTCCACCGAACAACAAGTATAAACACTTCTCATTTTTCTAAATTTTCTTGCAAAATAAAATTATAATTTAATTTAATCCCAATTACTTAATTATGTGGCAATTTTGTTCTAGCAATTTTTTTAGCATTTTTATATGTAACGATCATATATGTGATAAGGTTTTGAAAGAAAAATGAAACTTTTTTTAGCAATGCATTTATTTTTAATACCTTACGGTGTTCCGAAAGGATATCACAATTTTAACTGTATCTTAGTATATAATTTTCGATTTATTTAAAACGATATATTAAATATTCTACTTTTTTAAAAAGTAAAGTGCTTTAAACCGTATAAAATAATTTAGCAAAATGGTATATATAATCTTTTTTTGGCAAATATTTTATTTTACATATTCTGATTTTTAATATAATCACAGCAAAGTTTATAACATCACGAAGTTTTGCAATAAAGAGAGGGGCATTTTATTCTGAGTAGAAGACTCCGTTGGTGTTAAATGTAAAATTTACGTAATAAATATACAAAGTTTGTGTTATTTATATTTTAATCTATGAATTATTCCACTGGTCTCTTGAAATAAAAACAGCTACTACAATTGTATGTTTAACATTAATGTTCATTTTATTTTTATATTAAATATTGAAAAACTTTAAAGTTGCAGATTTCAACATCAACAGAACCAATTACAAACATACTCGTTTCAACATCATTTCATATTTATGATTAAAAGCTACTTGAATAATATTTTTAAATAAATTTGAACATGCAATTTTTAAACGAAACAAAACAAACTCTTTTCAATAGTAGTAAGTACAAAAACAGAATACGTTCAGATATAATATATATTTACTTGCTACTAAAACGGGGATTTACTTTACTTTAATTGCTAATAGTCATAACAAAATCATTTTTTATTCTCACATTTAATTTTCCAGCAATAGCGTTTAACTAAATAATTACTTCTTTCTGATACAAACATCATTATGCTGACTATTCTATACTTTACTTAAATTAATATTTTTACACATGCATATATTTATTGTCCCCTGCTTCGTGTGCGTACAATAATACACTTTACACACTTACATGTAGCTTACAAACTTCGAATTTTATTCTATACACTCGCATCCATCTTATAACATACCTGCATACTAGTTGTAGACGCATTACTCTAGTATGCATGTTATTTATTTTGTGTCTACGCGATTTCCTTTTCCCCATCCTTTCGTATTTGGAATTATTGTTAAAACTTCGGATAATGCATATTACTCATCGGATATGCAAATTAACGGATATATTTTTCATGCGGAAAATTTCGTCAAAAATTGGATATAGAACATAAATTTTCAGAGTGTGTCTCAACATCATAAAATGTTGTGGTACAAATGAATATTTATGCAAGTAACTCAAAGCAAAAATAGAGATTACTATATTTAAATTCAAAACATATAAGTATGTAAATTTCTGTTTTGTTTGCCCTCCGTAATTAACAATTTTCTTTTGACAAATTGTCACTAATTTGTTTTTTAACTAAAACTATTAAATTAAAGTAAAACACGTTTATTTTATCATTAATGCAATAAAAAATTTAGTACAAATCCGTCAAAACTGGAATTAAATTTCTTTAAATAAATGGATTCCTTTACTTCAGTTAAATGCTTAGGTAAATTAATATAGATTTCGAAAAGCACGGTCTCCCTTGGAAGTAGACACTAACTGGACATCAGTACACTTCCATACAACTTACAATGTATACCACACATATAATGAAATATTTTTGTCAAATGACAGTAAACACTGAATAATGATTATTTCTATAAGCATTATTTGAACTAAAATTTAACAAATCTATTTGTTCGAATTGTACATTGATTTTTAGAAGCGTTTTTTTTTTTTCTAAACGAATAGCCTGCAACAATAAAGCACGAATAGACATTCGATAATCAATAATTTAAGTAAAAATAATAGGGTAATTTATCCTTTATATTTATTCTATAGTTTACATGTTGAAATATCTGATTTTTATTTGAGCCTTTTAAAAAGTGTACCGTAATTTACAGCCTATAATCCGCGGATCGAAGAATTTTGTTTTGACTCAGAAATTTTATTTGATAACACCTAACTTCTTAAATCGCTGTAAATATTTGACTTCAGTTACTATAAATATTCTGGGTTCAAACATGATTTTTTGATCCGAGGATTATAGGCCGGAAATTACGGTAAATTTTTAGCCAAAATAAATGAATAAATAATATATTTTCGTTTACAATTCATAAAATGTACACATAAGTTGTCTTTCAATTGACTCTGTTCTTTAAATATAAATGATATCTTAATTTACACAGTTCAAATTTCTAAGAAGATCTGTCACTTGTCAACGAGATTTGATTTATCAGTTGGTAAATTGGGATATATTTCATTGATATTAATCACGATTCGTACGCATCCTGAAAATTTGAAGAAGTTGAAACTTTGCCAGTTTAACTTAGATTTCTTTATGTATATATATATATATAAATACTGATAACTCTCCTGGAAGAATGTCTGACCCACTAAGAACCCCGATTAATAGTCTAAATAAATATTTCATTAATGTGTTTGTCTTTACAATGCATAAAATATATGGCAGTGGTTTGTGTCCATGATGGCGGTTCTTTTACTTGAATGAATTGACCATTTACGTAGTTAAAAGGTCTAGCTTATCACCAAGTAAAATGTGTTTCACGAAAATACTTAAAAATGCATTTGATTGACAAAAGTATGGATTGCTTGAGTAAATAAATAAATAAAAAAAAAAATATATATATATATACATATACATAAGTGGAATTAAGCATGATTTTGTATTACTAGTTACAGATTCCATCTTTATTTTGCATAATGCCAGTGTTATGAATTGTAGCTAAATTTAATAATTTAATTTTAGTATTTGGAAATCGATGATGATTTGTAATTATATAATAGTTATATATATATATATATATATATATCTATATATAACCATTAATTAAACATTACCGACTATCATCAAAAACTGCAATATTGTGAATGATTGACTACACGCCATAAACCAAAAATATAGAACTGTAAGTGTAAAATAAAGTACCGTATACCTAATTACAAGAATTAACATGGAAGAAAAAAAGACGAATATGGATTCCGAAAAAATTGAAAAACTTATATATTGAATTACGTTTTCAAGAGTACAGAATTCAATGATATAAGCAAATCGGTTGTTTTCTGTGGGAAAAAAAGCTATAAGCTGAAAAAAAATTTTTCCCCTGTACTCAAACAAAACAACCAATATAATCAAAATAATAAATCCAAGATGAATAGAGAATATTATCAAATGGCATGAAATGGAAAAAAAAAACTACAACCCATAAAATATTTAATTTATAGCAATAGAAATCTTACAAAAACATACCGTATTAATTCCCAGTAGATTTTCAAAATATATTCCCGCACATGGAATCCAAAAAGCATGATAAGATTAAGGTGAATAAAACAGTTAAGTTAACACAGAAATTAAAAGCTATGGAGTCAGTTAATTCATGTTGAAATATTGTTCTAAATATAATTAATATAATATAAATAAAAAAATAATTACATTATTTATAATACCAAAAACAATTTTAAATTGTATAATAACAATTTTACAACATTGCCAATTTTCACCGTTAATTTCCACCTATTGTAAAAAATTAAAATTATGACTTTAATATAGGCTATTTAAAAATACAAAATTTATGGTGCTGCCATCTATAATTTTATTTAAAAACTATTATGGTTATACAAATGTCACAGTAAGTAAAACCCAATACATGCTAATGAATTAAAATGTATCAACTGCATTCCTACACACATCTCAATATAAACACTGTATTTCACTATTCAGAATTTTTTTTTAAATATATTAAATGTTAATACAGTATATTCTATTACCATACCATTAAATCTACACTGAGAAATTAAAAAACTTTTTTAACTTGATAATATATAGAATATAGGCTATATGCTATAAAATAAAATAAATTATATATTATAAAAATATAATAGTCTTAATATTTAGCTTTACATATAAAAAAATGAACAGGATAGAAAAAATAAATAAATAATTAAATAAATTATAAAATAAATCAATAAAAATGGATGTTTATATAAGATTGTCAGATACTAAAATTCCAAATAGCCTAAAGATCACATATATATGTGTGAATTATCCTTATATTAGTCATAAAAAGCTAAAAAATATGATTCTGCCAATCGAACATATAAACCGATAATCATGTAATACAATGTTGAAAATAAAACAATATTAAATACTATAGAGGAATAATAATAATAAAAGAACTATTTACCCAATTTTAATACATACTGTATAATATTAGTTAATCAAATAAACCAATATGCATAATAATCACTAAAAAGTTGGTATACTATTATTAATTAATCTGACATTGTCCTGAGTAGACTAAATTAAAAATAAGTTAATATTGAATTTGATTAAATAAGTTAAATTTAATATGAAATTTAAAAAAAGAGGAAAAGACACCAATTACATATAAAACATCAAATCAACATCAATATAAAATACGTATTAGAAATATAGTTATAATACAAAAGCCCCATTTTTATTTTTTTTAATTAATCATTGCGTATTATCCAGACAACACCACCCTCCTCCGTACTCTAACATCTACCCACCCAGCCATCCTATAGTAATTGTTTATTTTTATTTTACAATTTTTAATTTTTTATAAATGTTTTTTTATTTTATAATTTTTTTGTAATTTTGTTTACGCATGTGTTATTATTATTATTTTTTTTATAGATCATGTAAGTACTAATTGTATATTAATGAATATATGATTTTTTTTGAAAACCATGATTTAATGCATCATAAATTAGTTTTTAATATTATTTTTAATTAGATGAGAAGAACATAAACATTTTATTCTATATAAATGAATAAGTAGTATATTTCGATATACTGAATGATGAAGACAAGATTTAAAATTTGTAAATGTATTAACTTTGAATTTAAATTCTTCACGTTTATCATATAAATCAGTTATTGTTTTGTTGTCTTTTATTGTAATTTTAAGATCTAAGAAGTTAATAGTATTGTTAGATAAGAGGTTTTCCGTTAATTCCAAATTAGTGGGATAATCAACTGGAATTTGAGAAATTTTTGATTGATCAGTGGCAATTAAAATAATGTCATCAATATAACGATATAAATGGAGATTATTATTAGTAAAATTACGTTCATAGTGATATAAGTATAAGTCTGATAATAAACTGGATGTACAACCACCTTGTGGTATACCGACATGCTGTAAATATAAAGTATTATCTTGCAATATATAAATGTTATAGATAATAAAGTTTGTTAATGATTTAAAATAAGCGATATCAATATTAGATGGTAATTCCAGTTTTTTATAATACTTTTTAAATAATGCATTTATTATATTATGCAAATCTAATAAGTCTATATTATTAAAAAGATCTTTGAAGTCATATGTCGCTATATTATATACACAGTTAAGATTTTTTAAAATAATGACCAGTTGATAGCTATTTTTTATAGAATGTGTATTATCATTGTTTGTAGTAAGTATATATAATTGATTAAGAATTTTTAATAGAAGTTTATTGGCTTTATTATTATATGTATTGCAACCAATAGTTACAGTCCTAAATTTAATTGGAGTTTTATGAAATTTGGGAATTAGAACTAAATAAGGATAATTAAAATTAGTAGATAGAATATTTAATAGTTTATAATAACTTTGAATTTTACGATTATTTACAATTACATTTTCATTAGTTTTTTGAAAAGATTTATTAGAAGAAATACAGGTTTTAAGAAGTTGGTGATAATAAGATTTACATATGCATAGTTGCCAACCTCCCGCTTTTTTTAAGAACAATATTTTTATCCAGAAAAACTTGTTTTGTATAATCGCACAATTTATCCAATTACATAAAGCGGACATTTTTGTAAGATTTTACTGGTATTGAAAAAATCGGGAGGTTGGCAAGTATGCATATGATTGCATAATTATTAGGAGATTTGTCTACATATGTAATAACGTAGTTTTTTTGTAAATTAGTTATTTGTTGGAAAAAATGCTTTGTGTTAATAGAAATCAAATCAGAAATATTATTTTTTAAAGCCATAGTTAATTTTTCAATTACTAATATTTTCCATTGATTAAAATATGCAATAGGTTTATTGTAATAGTTTGAAATTTTATATATAAAAATATCTATATCATATGTAAACTGTTTGATTATAGATTTAACAGTAAATTTTGATGGAAGTCTATATTTAGTACCAAAACCCATTAGTTTTTTCAATTTAAAATCATTAACAATATTAAGATTTCCAGTGATTATATGTCCATGATCATTGTTTATATATTTTTTTAGATTGGGGTCATTGCAATTACACGGAAAATTACTTGCAGCAGATGTATTTTTTGAAAATGTATTGTAGTTAAAAATCTTTCTACCAATTGTATTCGGATATTTAAAGGTTTTTGTTATATGAAGATCAATAGGAAATAACATTTTTTATCGTTAATTATAGAATTGATATTAATTTTATTAAATATATGGTTTGAAAAAGTAATTATCATTTGAGTATTCGTATTATGAATTTTATGTTTTTTTTGTAAATTAATATTTAAAAGATTGACCCTAGTCATATTGAGATCAAAATAAATATCAGAAAAATGTTTAGAGAAAGTTTTACTTAGAAATACATTTAAATGTTGTATAATCTGTTTCTTTTTAATAGCAAATATATATTTTCGAATTAATAACCAATTATAATGCTTTAAATATTTACTTTGAAATTCATTAATTTGTTTAGTGATATATTTTTTAGAAACTACACCTGAAGATGAACCCTTTCCACGTTTGTTTCGTGTTGTTTTACAATTTAAATTATGATTAAGAGTAAGATAAATTGGTGAATAATCAATAGTGTTATTTATCGATGTGAAGACTTTGACAGGCTGATTAAATATTTCAGAATTAAGTCCATAAGGATATATTGTGCTGTAATATTTCATATATGATGACCCCCTATAAAGCCGTTCTGATTTATCTTTTAGAATTTGAAGGATTTCTATTGTCGTATTTTTAAATTGATGTTTATGAAAATGTGCAATTTCAACTTATATATATATACATATATAGAATTGGTTTGTGAGAAAAAATAGGAAACTTTCTGCAGAATACTACATAACAATCATTTAAATGTAAAAAAGAGAACATTTTGTCACACGTGTCCCCCGAGACTTCTTTTATCGCGTAGAAAATCGCCACATGTGAGATAAAAAACAAGCTATTCCATTTTGTGGTGATATTTCTATTCTTAAATCTATTATCTAGCACTTATATTTTAGATGGGGTGTTCTAGGATAAAATTGAAATATTCTGCTTTTTAGGAGTTGTATCCTAGAAGAAAAAGGAATTATTTTCATTATTAAAGAATATATTTCTAGAAATATACAGTAGTTTTATAGTAAATAAGTATTTATGCTTATCTGTAGAATTTAGATTACTTTTATATTAATGTCTGTATATATTATAAATATAGATATTAACCAAGTTGGAATATTTATCATTTATATTTCAACTTTCAAAAAATGTATTACAGAAAGAACATATAGTATTATTTTCAGAACTATTTTTACTCCTGACCCTCCATCAACCATGAGGTTATGTGAATGGGCCGAATTAGAAAATAATAATAATTATGCACTCATTCATTAATCAAGTGCCCTGCATTCTTACCGTATGTGTAAAGGTTTATCAGGCGATTTATATAGTGCACAATGGAATACTAAATATGATAAACGCTTAATGTACCAAAAATAGAAATTCTTTATTTTTTTGACGTAAAAATGTCTTAAGGGTCAATCTTAATATAGAAGCGAACGTTTGAAGTTGTAACCCTAGCAATAATAGTTCAAACAAGCTGGAAATTGTAGATCAAGCCTGGCAAATGAGGTGTTTTCCACTTCTTTTTTTAGCTCTCTTCAAAAATTTCCTCTTTTAGACTTTCAGCACTTTCCATTTTTAGTCCTCAATTAAGCACCTTCTGCAATTTTCAGATTTGTGTCAAATTTATTCTTAATTCATATCTTCATTTATATCAGATACAGCTATAAAAGTGCTTGTTTCGTATTTTCAGTAAGTATAAAACATTGCCGTTATTAAATGCATTTCCATTCATTCAAATACGTCACTTCTGTTGGCTATGGGGGTGTCTATAATTTTTAATGTATCTGGAAGTAGAAGTAGAAGTGAAAAATTTTCCTGACGATGGCTGCGGTATTACAGATCGAAGTTACTCGGAAATTTAAATACAATATTCCCTGAAAATGGCTGCGGGCTTTCAGAATGAAAGTAGGTACTAGGAAATTTAGATAAAATGTACATTTTTAAACCTGCAACATGTGTATTATTATTATTTGCCAACTTTTAATTAAACGGTGAGATTCATATCGTGTAGTTTGTGATTCGATAAAGGTGGAATATTGCATTTTGTCTTAGGATAATACCTAATTTTTTTGTTTTTCCTTAACTTAAAAACTTACAACTTCAACTTGTTAAGATTTTCATAAATAAAAGCTTCCAAAAATGCGTATTTTAGCGTTCATCTGTGAAAAAGTTTCCAATGATTTCTTATTTTAAGCATACATAAAAACTAATGTTTTACTTTTACATTGATGTTAAAATGTACTGTACAACAATTACAAATTCAAGAGCTTTTAAAATGATTATGATGTAAATACACACTTTAAACTTAGATAATTTGTATTTCACGTTTACTTACAAGAATTGCATAATCTTGATTTAACTGGAATGTAAATTCTATATGTTAACTAAGGAAAAAATGTATAAACAGATGAAATTTGAAATAAATTTAAAGAAACATATCTGTTTTACTCTATTTTCTCTTCTTCAATTAATAGTTTCCCACATATCATTTCTTTACTAATATAAAAAATAAACTAATTTATATGTAAGATAAAATACACATTTGAGTATTACAGTATATTGAATTATTTTTATTTTTAAGAAAGAAAACTAACATTTTCAATATAATGGCTTTCGTACATGTAAATGTGACATCTAATAGAGTAGTTTATATATACTTTTATTTTTCCATTTATTTTTCTTTCCTTTTTTCTATTTTTTTTTTTTTTAATTTTTTTATCTCCTCTATTTTTCTATTATTATCTTTATTTTTCTTGTATAGCACATTTGAATAACGTTGTCATTTCTAATTTTTATGAACATATTACATTAGCGGAAAGAGTAAAATAACATTTTTCGTATAATAGAATTTTCGTATGTATATGCATAATGTGATTATTTATGAGTGTGTTTTTCTTAGAATTTTCGTCCTATTTTTCTAGCGTTTTTTCGTGAGAATATGTATTTTTTAAACTACAGTATATAACGAAAAATTCTATTAACTTAAGAAAACGTTATTATCAGCTTCCATTTCCAGGGAAAAAAAGAACTTCTAAAAGATGTTTATAACTTTTTTTTCAGATATTTAAACTAATGTTAATAAAGTTCTCGAACCACAAAAACAAGAAGAAAAAGAAGAAGAAAAAGAATATAATTACATTATATTTAAAAAAATTTTCACATCATTTATATATTTTAATTGTTCAAATATAGGGAATAAATTTGTATTTTATTGTTTCATATAGATAATTTCTAACGTATTCACAGACGATAAATAACGAAAATTACAGTATGTTACACATTTTCTACTGAAGGCACATATTTTATTACAACACACATTTTTTGCTTAATTACTGAAGCAATTTCTGTTGAAAGAACTAATTCTTTAAAGTGTTAAATAGTGCATTTGTACATTTCAATTATTTTTTTAATTGTATTATATTAGAAATGCAAGTACAAAAATATTAAATATTATTTTCAAGGCTCTTTGCAAGGTTTTTAATCAGAAAATAATTATTATATGTCTCATACTTCAAAGATTTTCTTTTGTCAGTGTTTGAAACAGTGTGCTAATTAAATAATAATAAATTATCTCTTTACAATAACATCTACAAAATTTCGTTTAAATACTTTATTTAAAATGTTGGTAATAAATAAATTGTACATCGTTTCTCAGAAAAAAATGTTTAAAAAAATTAATGAAAGTGAGAAAAGAAAGAAATATATATATATACTAGGAGGCTCTGCCCCCTGCAATCTACGGTCGCCAACCCCCGTTCAGACACTGCAGAATCTAAAAGCACTCTAATCTGATCGGTTTTAAAAAGATTAGAGAAGATTGAATTATACTGAAAAAACCTGTAGCGATCTCCTGTAGCGAATGTAAACGGGTTTACATTCAATTCCCTTTGATTGCAAAAAATTAAGGTAGAATAAGTTGCTGTTAAGACATCCAATGGTTGTTCTCGTGTTTTGTTAAAGAAGATCAGTTAAACATTTGAAAAGAAGCTAAAATAAAATGAATTAAGTAAACAGAGTCTTTGTCTCTCGGTATTTTTTAACAGCGTTATTAAACGATTGACATAATTTACTATAATTACTAAAATTTTCTGCTTTAACCCCTTCAAGGGCAGTGGTTCATTTTTGGACCACTTAATTTTAATTCTTAAATGCCACATTAGCACCAGAATATTAGGATGAAAATTTCCCTTTTATTAAGCAAGTGAACAAAAGCATTTTTGTATATCGAAATTTGTTTGTAAATTCTGATGCCAATCACTGATTTCAAGATTTTACGAATAGAAGTGCCTTGTCCGTGAAAGGGTTAAACGCATATTAATGTATTTATTATTTTAAAGTTTCCTTTCTCTTTTAATATTCACGTGTAAATACAGTTTTCAAGACATAATTTTCAATATTTTCCTGCTTATAACACGTACCCATTTAACAGTAATTTAAAATTTTTTTTTTCTGTTTTTAATAGTCACGTAAAATAAATTTTTAATCGTTAGGAAATATTATTCTTTGCGCAAGTTTTAGAATTGAAAACAATCTCTACAATAATAGCCTAAGTCATGTGACTATCATCAACAGCTCCAGGCAGATCCCTTGCCTTTTTATATTCCAGGCGGCCATTTTGGTACTTTAATGTTAGCCAGCCACAGGTGTGATAAGTCACCGAATATTATTCTATCGCCATTATTTCGTTTATATATAATAGTCCAAGTCCTGTAACTGCCATAAACAACGGGCGGATTCCTTCGCTTTTCATAAGAAAAGTTTCCATTTTGATTAAAGAATCAAAATTATTTTTTCGAATAAAACTACATAAAAGTTGCCATGATCGCAAAGAATTCCTGGTACTTTTATGTTAGCCGGGTGAAAATCTCACCAATAGCTTTTTTTTTTTAACTCGCCAGTTATCATTTTTTATTTTTCGAGTGGTAAATTACAACGGTGCTACTTGGTTATCCCATCGACCAAAAATCTGTCGCCAAACTATAAGATTAAATGCCAATAATGGTTGATCGTAAATGTCCCATTCACTTGACTTTAAGGAAGTTATACATGTTCACGCCATCAAGTGATTTTTATTTCGACGTTTTATTTGTATTTTTATCAATGGAATATTAATTTATTTGTTCTTTTGTTATTAAAATAAAAAAATGTGTCCATTTGTATAATTTGGCGAAATTGGACGACGGGAGAAGTACTAACATTAAAACGTTGCTTTGAAGTGGAAATTAAATCTCATGATTTGTTGCATTGTCACATACGCACCGAGTTTGGCATGATTTTTTTACGACAATTTGGCGAAAACTTCGTTTTCAAATACCTGTTACATGTGTATTTTTAAATTATTTTCTGTTATTTTTAAAATGAAATAACAATAAATAAAAAAATAATAATTAATAACTATAGAACAAAACAGTTTATAACATTTTTTGTAAATAAAAAGGAAATAAATTCAAATAAACATTTATTAATAAATAAGCAACAATACCCGGGTTATCATGTCAGACAAAATAACGCCATTTTGGCGCCAATTAGGTACAACGTTGCGTATATGACATCTGTGCCTAATATTTTTCTTTTCGTTTCGTTTAAAAAAAAGAATGAAGTAAAAGCCATTTATTTTAAAGGTTTCAATTTTAAATGAAAGTTTTGTATTAAATAAAATGATAATGAAATACAAATTTAATTATGAATAAAAGTAATATGATTCATTTCTTAGCATACATTTAAGGAAGGCCAAGCTCGTCGCCAAATTAATTTAAAATAACCTTTTCAAAAACATAAAAAAATATATTTGTTATGATTAAAATTTGAGTTGCCATCATTAGAAAAAGTATTTAAAAATAGAAAAAAATTAATATTTCGAAAACTATTTCGAATTTAAAAATTTTAATACCGGTTTTGGAATTTGCGGATCAATATTGATTTTTGGTGTTAATTTCATCGCAAAGTATTCCATATTTTAGGAGAAATCGCAGTGAAACGTAATCAGTTGTTTAATCAGTCGATTTATACTTCCGTTTCATAAATTCGTTTCATTAGGATTTTATATATATAGGGTAGATATTTAAATATACAAAACTTCTGAAAACTTCAAAACTGTTTTTCTAGTTCCTTGATTAATTTTAAATTTTTTCTCATGTGCAGGAAAAAGAGAAATAAAAAAAAATTTCAAGTAGAATTCATCACGCATGGCTTACCTATATAATTCTCCAACAAAAATTTTCTAGTAACACTGCATTTCTATGTAGCTGTAAAAGATAAATTTATTTTCGTACATCATTTCTTTGGAAAATGTTTAAAAAAATTTAATGAAACAGAAATAATATGTATATATATATACACTGGCTTCCAAAAATTAAGGAAAAATCACAAAAAGGGCGATTCGTTCAAAAATTAACCTATTAGTATGAAATTTGGATATGTTGTTAACTAAAAGATGCTGATTAAAATTACAAAATGTAAATTAGTGGCACTGCAATCGGATTGCGCCATATGTGCGGAGCGTAAAACTGCATACTAGAGAGTACGGATGCTGGTGTCACTGTGATTATGAGATAAGAAAACTGAGATAGCCAATTCATTAGTATGACCTTGAGGTATCATTTGTCCGCATAACTGCAATATGGAGCTATTGGAAGAATGGATATAGGCCAAAGTCAGACAGAGGTGACCAGATTGCTAAATGTAAGTCCTCCTGTAGCTCATAGGCTTTTGGCAACAATTTCAAACCACTGGTTCGGCCTCCAAAAGGTTCAACGAAGGACGAGCAAGAGGTACGACAAGCACCGATGACCGATATTTGCGGTTATATGTACAAAAGAATAGAACAGCAACCCCTCTTATCTTAAATACGTCCTTGTTGTAGCCACTGGAAGGTTGATATCGACGTCTACTGTTTATAGAAAGCTTCATGAAGGTGGTCTTTACGCAATGCGACCAGATATTTTTGTGCCACTCACCTCATATCTCAAGAGGGAACATTTAAGTTGGACACGTCAACATGTCCACTGGACGGCTGATCAATGGAGGCGTGTTCTCGTCACATATGAGTTCCAGTTTAGCCTCTAAAGCGATAGTAGGCTTTGTTTGATTTGGAGAGAACAGGGAACACGCTATCATCCATCAAACATTTGTAAAAGAGATTGATATGGAGGGGGCAGTGTCTGTGTTTGGGATGGTATCTCTTTGGGCGGGCGTGCAGACCTCCATGTCTTTCCACGTGGAACTCTGAATGCTCACGTCTATAGAGATGGCATTCTTGATGCTTTTGTGCACCTTTACGCTGGTGTAATAGGTAATGATTTCCTGTTACAGGACGATAACGCTAGACCTCACAGGGTTCACATCGTAGAAGATTATCTTCAGCACGAAACAATTCAGCGCATGGAATGGTCAGCGCTATCACTGGACTTGAATACCATCGAGCGTCATTGGGATGCTTTAGTAAGATGTGTCTCTGTTCTCAATCACCGTCCTCAGACCCTTGCCACGCTTACAAATGCTGTACAAGAGCAATGGCTCGTACTTCCTAGCAAACTTATCGATCGCATTATTGACAGTATCACACTTCGCTGTATGTGCTGTATTGCTTCTAGGGGTGATCATACTCCATATTAAAAGTACTTTTCCTACACTAAACTGAGACATTTATTTCGTTTATTTTATAATTGTATTAATTTCTGAAACATCACAATCGCCTGGTAATTTCTTTTAATGTTATTTTATACCTTACTATGTGTTGTAAATTGTGTCTCAGTTTTATTAAAATCTACTTGGAACATTTTGAGTAATCGCTACTTTTGTTGTTTTTCCTTAATTTTTGGAAACCAGTGTGTATCTATTTATATAAAATCCAAGTCTCTGTGTGTCCCTCACAATTCCGGTAGGACCGCCTCATTGAAATGAGTAATTGTTGAAAAATACTAATGCAGGGTTACCACAGTAGCGCCAAATGTTAGCCAACTTGGTGATAGCTGGTTAATTTGGTGAAATTCCCATTTAAAACCATTAATCTCTCATAAAGGAGGTCACCGAAATTTAATTTAAACTCCCCTCTTTTAAGATATTTTTTTCAAAATCTATGAGTGAGAATTTAAAGTACATCTTTACATCTTCCTCCCGATGCTACTAATAAAATAACCGCCAATAGACGACGCTGTACTGTGTGAGCTCCTAACTGCGCAATTTTAATGTGCTTTAGGTACTTTTCCAGTATAGGTGCCTTGGCGAAAAAGGAAATTTGGCAACATATTTTCCGGGAACCTATCCACTGTTTCATTTTATATACACACGCATTTTTTTTCGATATTTATACGATTTATTTAACATAAAAAAAGACGTTTCTCAAATTTTATACAGAAACAAGATGTAATTTGTACATAAAACATCATAATATACATATAAAATAAAGATATAAAACAAACAAAAACGCTCATCAAGTTTGTTTTCATAGCTGTTTATATGATTTGACAACAAATCTCGATATTTTCCCGTTATACGGACACCATGCCAAAATGTATGCTAATGCGCCAATTATTTCAAATGCTAAAATATATTTTTAATTTTATGCCAGCAGTTTAATATGAGTTTTATTTTATTGCTTTATTTTATAACAGTTATTTGTTCACCTATTTTAAGTATATATCTGTGATTTAATGAAATAGTTCGTAAAAGTCCGTAATTTTCAAATGTTATATTTTTTAAATGCTCACTTTGGTATCGACAATGTTTTTTCTTTTATTTTTCAAATGCTTCAATTCACGTGATTTTCATTTTGCCCCACCTATTACGCTTGGTGACAATGGTATCCGTATAACGGAAAAGTACCCAAATCTCACTTTCTGATGCCCAAATTACACCAAGCTTTTTTTAAAAAAACGCCAAAGCCCCTACAGTGGAAAGTACCAAAATGTCTATTATTTTGCGCTATCTGTGTTATAGTTTGTACTATATGCAAGGGGGGTGGAGCGAGTTTAAACATTAAATATTAAAGTTTCAGCACAGATGTCATATACGCCGTATCATATATTGGCGCGATTTTTTTTCTGACGCCAATGTCATATACATAACGGGTACTTAACTGGTGCCAAAGTGACGTTATTTTGATTTATATGGTAACCCGGATGTTGTTGTTTATGCTGTTGATGTTTTCGCCAAATTGGCGTCGGAAAAAAAATCGCGGCAATATATGACAACTGTGTGTATATGACAACTGTGTCAAAGCTTCTATAAAGCAGTATAAGACTAAAAAATTAATAATAAAATAAATGCAAAATAAGACTAACGAAGAAAGAAAAATCATGCGTTAAGCATAGAATATGAAGCACTTTCCAACACATCCTGAAAGCTTTAACAAAACTTCGTTATTTGGGGAAATAAGGTAAATAAGATAACTAAGTAAACATTTTAGAAGACGCATAAAAAATTTTTAAAATTGATTTCAGTAGTTACCGTCTATAGCCAATAGTATCGTTATTACATGCCACTATTTAGCTAAAATTTAATTTAAACTACTCTTAAAACTACTGAAATCACATTTCCAGATATTATCATCCATAGACGGTTATGTATCCAATTCTTTGCGTGACCCTGTATATCATTTTATCTATATTCTACAAACATTTCTTAGTAAACTAAATGCAGTTCAGCGTAAAAATGCGTAACTCCTTTAAAAACCAACTTTAAGCAATTTACTCTCATACTCAGTAACCCTTACGAATTCTTTTGTGTAGCCCTGCATATGAGCTGTAGCATTTATACACACAGTATAGTATGCATAAATGTAGTGAAACATAAAAGTGCATATCATAATTAAAAATGCATTTCTAGCAATCATTGCTTATGTACAATACTTCGGAGAAAAGTTTCTTGGCGAGAAAGAAGTTTGCCAATGATTTTTCTGACAACCTATTTACTGCTTCATACTCACAAGCAATTTTTTCCATATGTATGCAATTTATTTAATATAAGAAAAGCTATTTACCCATTTTTATAAATAAACAGAAGTAATTTTTACACAGATGTCATATACGCATCGGGGTTGGCGGGATTTTTCTCTGACGCCAATTTGACAAAAATCTCGCTTTCGAATACCAGTTACTTATATATTTTTAAATTATTTGCTATCATTTTGAAAAGGAAATAACTATAAATAAATAAAAGTTTGAATAATAACTATAGAACGAAACAGGGCACAGATGTCATATACGCCCTATATTGGCGCGATTTGTTTCTGACGCCAATGTCTTATATGCAACGGGTACTTAACTGGTGCCAAAGTGTCGTTATTTTGCTTGATACGGTAACCTGGATGATGTTGTTTATGCTGTTGAAGTTTTCGCCAAATTGGCATCAGAAAAAAATCGCGCCAATATATGACATCTGTGCCCAAAACAGTTTATATAATTAAAAACAGAAAATAAAAGTAAATAAACAATTTATTAATAAATAAAAAACAATAACCGGATTACCATAGCAGGCAAAATAACACCATTTTGGCGCCAGTTAGGTATACCGGTTCATATCTGAAATCTGTGCCGTAATTTGTATATAACAAAATATTATATATATATTTAGAAACGATTTTTTTATGAATATAAGTGCATATATAAACAAAAATAAAAGTTCATTAGATTTGTTTTCATAGCTGTTTATATATTTTGGCAACCTTTCTCACTTTCTGATGCCCGAATTGCGCCAAGCTTTTTTAAAAATGCACTATAATGGGAAAGTACCTAAATAAATAATTAACAGAAATAACCAATTATACAAACTAAAACAAACCAATTAAAAACTTTTTATTTCGGGATCAAAGCATTGTTTTTAATTTCGATTAAAAATACATATATCCTTGGATAATTTCAACTGAAATTAGGTTCACAGCTTAATATCTCATTCCATAAACCTAAACTAACACAAGTGACTCATTCATCGTGAACCGTAAAAAATATTAAATCATTGAGGTAATCATTCACAAAGTAAGTTCTCCAACAATCAATGGACAATATTCTAATGACGTCATAGTAGGTAAAATGGTGGCGGTATCGTTTGTTTATGGTTTGAAATCACAAAGATTTAATTTTACAATGTCTCTTAGTTACATTATTTTATTGTCATATTTATGAGCTCAGAACAAAAGCATATTTTTTCATTATTTAGTTATTAAAGACGGAAAAAAATTATAAATGCATGATTTGAAAAATTTAAATAATTTTCTTTCTTAATAGTAAAAAATAACATCGCGAAGTAACAGAGAGATTAAGTTAAATAAGTTTAACTGTTTAATTCTGTTGTAATATTCAAAATAACTGTATTTATTAGATTTCAGTAAACAGCATCAGAGACCGATTAAACTTTGAAGTTAGAGGAATTACAATGTCATTTCAGGACCTTTCTTTTGGAGAAGCTTTTCTAAATTCCACATATACATGGAAACTCTTCAATGTTAGAAATATTATTCTTAGGACTGACATAACATGAGAAAGGCCTGCAATTTTACACAAGTTTTTGAAAACTACTTTATATCAGAAATTTTACTAAAAACTGGTTACTTTTTTGTTATGGCGGCTCACACTATTAGGATTATGGCAAGTTGCAGTCAATTTCGCCAACGTCGTAACCAAGATCGTGAAGCACACACATATAATACCATATAATACCATTTCATGAAATCGTATACGATAATTTAATAGTTTTTACCTTACTTCAAGTGTGTAATTTATTTTTTTTTAAGGCTTAACAATCTAAATTGTCCAATATATGAATTTTAAAAAAATGTAAACAAAGATTGAATAGACATGACCGCAAAAAGGCTCAAATCTGCATAACACTGTGCAGAACTGTGCAGATTAGTGGTCTTCTACTGTACACAGTTTTTCATAAATGTGTTTCGTTCTTAAAATGTGTTATTTTCATCTATCACTGCGGAACAAGCGAGAAAACTCATATTCTTGCACATGAGTTGTATATATCTTTATATCTAAATTTCCGTCATTTTTGACGGGCTACCTTTCTAGTAGATATATATACATATGTATATAATCATTTATATATATATATATATAACCATTAATTAAACATTACCGACCATCATAAAAAATATATATATATATATATTTATTTATTTAAATATACGAAACGTATGAAAATTTCTAAACTGTTTTCTAGTTCCTTGATTAATTGTAAATTTCTTCTCCTGTGCAGGAAAAAGAAAAATATAAATAATTCAAATAAAATTTATCACGCATATCTTACCTATATAATTCTCCAACAAAAATTTTCTCGTTAAGACTGCATTTCTATGTAGCTGTAAAAGATAAATTTAATTTTCCTACATCATTTCTTAGAAAAATGTTTAAAAAAATTTAATGAAACAGAAATAATATATATATATATATATATATATATATATATATATATTTAAATATACGAAACGTATGAAAATTTCTAAAGTGTTTTCTAGTTCCTTGATTAATTTTAAATTTCTTCTCCTGTGCAGGAAAAAGAGAAATATAAATAATTCAAGTAAAATTGATCACGCATGGCTTACCTATATAATTCTCCAACAAATATTTTCTCGTTAAGACTGCATTTCTATGTAGCTGTAAAAGATAAATTTAATTTTCCTACATCATTTCTTAGAAAAATGTTTAAAAAAATTTAATGAAACAGAAATAATATATATATATATTTAAATATACGAAACGTATGAAAATTTCTAAAGTGTTTTCTAGTTCCTTGATTAATTTTAAATTTCTTCTCCTGTGCAGGAAAAAGAGAAATATAAATAATTCAAGTAAAATTGATCACGCATGGCTTACCTATATAATTCTCCAACAAAAATTTTCTCGTTAAGACTGCATTTCTATGTAGCTGTAAAAGATAAATTTAATTTTCCTACATCATTTCTTAGAAAAATGTTTAAAAAAATTTAATGAAACAGAAATAATATATATATATATATATATATATATATATATATATTAAATATACGAAACGTATGAAAATTTCTAAAGTGTTTTCTAGTTCCTTGATTAATTTTAAATTTCTTCTCCTGTGCAGGAAAAAGAGAAATATAAATAATTCAAGTAAAATTGATCACGCATGGCTTACCTATATAATTCTCCAACAAAAATTTTCTCGTTAAGACTGCATTTCTATGTAGCTGTAAAAGATAAATTTAATTTTCCTACATCATTTCTTAGAAAAATGTTTAAAAAAATTTAATGAAACAGAAATAATATATATATATATATATATATATATATTTAAATATACGAAACGTATGAAAATTTCTAAAGTGTTTTCTAGTTCCTTGATTAATTTTAAATTTCTTCTCCTGTGCAGGAAAAAGAGAAATATAAATAATTCAAGTAAAATTGATCACGCATGGCTTACCTATATAATTCTCCAACAAAAATTTTCTCGTTAAGACTGCCTTTCTATGTAGCTGTAAAAGATAAATTTAATTTTCCTACATCATTTCTTAGAAAAATGTTTAAAAAAATTTAATGAAACAGAAATAATATATATATATATATATATATTTAAATATACGAAACGTATGAAAATTTCTAAAGTGTTTTCTAGTTCCTTGATTAATTTTAAATTTCTTCTCCTGTGCACGAAAAAGAGAAATATAAATAATTCAAATAAAATTTATCACGCATATCTTACCTATATAATTCTCCAACAAAAATTTTCTCGTTAAGACTGCATTTCTATGTAGCTGTAAAAGATAAATTTAATTTTCCTACATCATTTCTTAGAAAAATGTTTAAAAAAATTTAATGAAACAGAAATAATATATATATATATATATTTAAATATACGAAACGTATGAAAATTTCTAAAGTGTTTTCTAGTTCCTTGATTAATTTTAAATTTCTTCTCCTGTGCAGGAAAAAGAGAAATATAAATAATTCAAGTAAAATTGATCACGCATGGCTTACCTATATAATTCTCCAACAAATATTTTCTCGTTAAGACTGCATTTCTATGTAGCTGTAAAAGATAAATTTAATTTTCCTACATCATTTCTTAGAAAAATGTTTAAAAAAAATTAATGAAACAGAAATAATATATATATATATATATATATATATATATATATATATATATATATATTTAAATATACGAAACGTATGAAAATTTCTAAAGTGTTTTCTAGTTCCTTGATTAATTTTAAATTTCTTCTCCTGTGCAGGAAAAAGAGAAATATAAATAATTCAAGTAAAATTGATCACGCATGGCTTACCTATATAATTCTCCAACAAAAATTTTCTCGTTAAGACTGCATTTCTATGTAGCTGTAAAAGATAAATTTAATTTTCCTACATCATTTCTTAGAAAAATGTTTAAAAAAATTTAATGAAACAGAAATAATATATATATATATATATATATATATATATATATATATATATATATATTTAAATATACGAAACGTATGAAAATTTCTAAAGTGTTTTCTAGTTCCTTGATTAATTTTAAATTTCTTCTCCTGTGCAGGAAAAAGAGAAATATAAATAATTCAAGTAAAATTGATCACGCATGGCTTACCTATATAATTCTCCAACAAAAATTTTCTCGCTAAGACTGTAATTCTACGTATCTGTAAAAAATAAATTTAATATTCCAATACTGTTCAACGGTTGTATTTAAATAACGTATCTGGATGTTCCGAAAGTATATAGATTTTAGATTTAAAAAAGTGGTTTTCTTGCATATTACATATATTTATTATATTTACAAGTAAACATTTTACTTACAAAATGTTCAATGAAAATGTCCAAAAAGTAGAAGATTTTCAATACATTTCATGTCGAATTACTCAAAAAATTTTAAAACAGTTATAGTGTCATGGTAAAATTTTTTGTGATTTTCCATAAATATGACCGATACACATAATAAATAAATAAATAAAATAAAAACTATGCTTAACCCTTTGATTGTGGGTCTGGGATATAATGTTGTCCCAGCGACAATTACAGCACCAATTTTTGAAAATCACTCAATTTCATTTTGTTCTATGCTGACAAATAGTTTTTTTTAATTGTATGCCTATTTTGAAGGATATCTAGCTATTTTGAAGCTCTGTGTAATTATTGAACGTATTTATCAAAATTTAGTTCATATTCAATGTGTAAAAGAAAGAAAAAGTATTTTCGTAATTTTAGATCTTATAATCCAGACTGTAGAAATTATTAATCCTTGTCATGACAAGTAATCCATATATTAGGAGCAAACATGCAAACCGTGTTTTCTCACAAAAAAAAAATAAAAAATGAGTTATTGTTAGTTTTATGAACTCTGTGTTAAGTTGCACAGGAATAACCGGTTGCTTTAACAACAAAAAATTTGTGTTCGTTTATAAACCAATTTTAAAACTTGGCGTTTCAATCAAAGAGTGTTTCCTCCAAAGCCTGCATGCAGTCAAACAGTGATTTCTCCAGTCTGCCAATCACAGTTGTCACATAATCTGCACTTTCGAAACCTACCATACATATTACAATTGAAACGGATTGTTTTAGAGAAAAATAAGAAAACTGTTAAAGTTAAAGGCCTCCAGAATTATAGATTTCAAGATCTAAGAGAAGAATATGGTGTCAATCTTCTTAAAAAAGGGAGTTACTGTTACCCGTGTTCAAAGGGTTGTTTTAGAATATCTTCCTCTTAGTCACGCCATATCAGTTGAAAAGAAAAAAAAAAGATGTTGAAAACTTTTGAAGGTATTATATGGTAAACAGTGGAAAATCAACCTGATAATGTCTTCAAAGGGTACAACCACATTAACCATGATTTACCAACATGGAATGATGAAGAGGGGGAAGTGTGTGATTGTCTACATGAAGATATTAGTTTTAACATTTGGAGTGGATTTTTGGCAAACGAGTATTTATTTAGTACATATTTATGAATACTAGTAGGTACCCTAATCTGTCCTTTTATTTTATCAATAATCAACTGAAGTTCAGTATTTGCTCAAATAAACTAATGCTTTTATATAATTTGTGAGTTAGAACTTATTTCATTTAAAAAGCGTTTTATCCACTTGTCAAACAATCAAAACGGGTTTCCTCCTCTGAATTCGGTCAAAACGTGATTTCTCCAAATATTAAATGCATTTTATTAATTTGTTTTAGGTTAATATCTCATGTATGCTTCCAATTCTTTCTAATAATCAGTAATAAAAATACACAATAAAAATTAGAATTAAATACAAGTTATTTTTTAATTTATCAGTTTTTTGTGTTTTTAAAAAAATTGTATCTAAAGGAGAAAGCACGGTTTGAATGTTTGCTCCACATATATCACCGATAATTTTGTCAATAGGGTAATTCCGGTATTTATGCCGCACATTTTTTTTAAATTTGTGTATAAAGTCCCATGGTGGACATAAAATAAAAAAAAATCATGCTGTGCTATTTAATGTTAAATATACAACGCGCGTACCGCGACAAAAAATTTCAAAACAAATTATTAATATTTTTTAACAATTTATTTCTAAAAGATTACACTGCAGTGCGTCACTTGTACATTCAGACTGAGACGCCGCACTTGGCCAGTAGTTGTGCCGCGTTTGTAATAAAAACAGAATGAAATTTTAATTAAAATTAATTAAAAAAAAATATTCATATCTGGACTATAACGACGTAATAACAAAATGAAACTAAATGAGTACAATGAAACGTGTTATTAGATTCAAATTAATAATTGTTGCCTATTTTCACTATTAAAATTATCGACTTATTTTACATTAAATTTTAATTGTTATTTCAGCAACAACGTAACATCAATGTATTAGAAAGGGAAAAGAAAAAAAAATGTAAAATTGTGTTTGCATAATTTATTTTTTAGCACTTTCGGGACCGATGGCTTTTACACAGATTTTATTCGGTTGGTACCATTTTTTTTTAAAGGAAGTTACCTTTACTTAAATAATCATGAAAATGCTCTAATTAAACGAATAAAATATTACATTTCTTTTTTACTGGTGCCAGAAACAATTTTTGTAAGCTGTTTATGAATGTGCTTATATGCACCTGTGGTCCCGAATGCGTTAAGAGATCGGTTTTTTCGACTACAATCTACAGAAAAAGTGTCAAAAAAGTACAGTCTATATGTAACTCCATTTAAACACACGATGCAACCAACCCAATTACACTTCCTATTTTTTGGAGTAGTTTTCTAAACATTCCTTGCAAAGAACGTCTGCGTTACGCGTAATCCAATTTTTAATTATTATCATCTAGACTTGCATCTTTCTTGCCCTTCTTACTTTTTATTTCCCCTTTTTCTCTTATGGTTTTAGTAAACTTGATAGCATGCCTAACATGGTTAGTCTGTGCAAAAAGAAAAAGAAAGTTAATAACACTTAATCAACCCGTACAAAAGAAACTGCGGCATGTATACCGGAATAACAGTGCAGCATGTATCCCAATTTGCATGGTGCAGACGTCGGCGATCACAGTTACCTGCCATTGCTAAGGGGAATGGCGTAACCACACAGTACCCACAGTACTCTATACAAACTCTACACTTAGTTTTGACTTCGAAATCAGGCATGCATTTAGTAATTAGTGTATGAAAAGTATTTAAACATAACGTGTTTAAACGTTTGTACAGTGAAATCATGCACTTACGTCAAATTAAGGATTGTACTTCTACAAGTAAACATCGAAATGGGATTAACATAATACACTGATTAAAATAATCTCATTGCGCACCTATACTGTGCGTTTGACGACCATCTATCGATAATTACAAGAAACACAAGGGGTGCGGCATCTATCCCGTATGCAGCGACTCTCCCGGAGTTACCCTATCTGGACTTCATGCTTTTATGTCAATCACAGCGAAACAAAAAGTTGAAATATTGAATGACGTTTCAATATTATTTTTAATCGAAACCCAAAATAATAATTCTGCTTATTAAATCTACGCGTTAAATAATTTTTAGATACGAGTAATCAAAGAAATTTATCCTTATTCTAAAGTTATTCTTGAGGTACATGTATCCTATGTATAATATCTCCACTATTCGCATGTTATTTTAAGTATATAATGCATATAACTATTGAATAAATTAATATCCTGATTCCTCTTCTTGATTCATTCTTATCGAACACATATAAGTGTACTCAAAATACAATGACCTATTTATTAATCCTTGTTATGTCACGCAATTCATATATATTACTGACAGTTATGTCAATAACCAGGGATTCATATATTTATTCCTATCTCATAACAAAATTTAACTGATTCTATTTTTCTTTTGGAATATTTTAAATAACGACTCATGTTTGAGTGAATTTTCAGAAGCTGTTTTATATATTTTTTGTAGAAATTTTATATCTAAAATAAATCAATTTGAAGTATTCCCTACGGGTATCATAAAATTAAATTTAAAGAATCATTCAACTTAGTTTTAAAATAATAAATTCATTTAGGACCAATTAAAGTTTAGTTGCTTGTTTTCAATCTTTTATTTTATTAAGTAATATATTATTGTATAATATTATGTACATTATAGTAATTTTAATTTTATTTAACATTTTATACTGTAATAAATTTTCGGAAAATACTTTTTAAAAAAAATATTGATAAATTTATTGGCTTTTTGACCGATTTATTTTCAATTGCTAGCCATTTTTAGGTTTATCGATTCGGGTTTAGAGTTTTTTGTTTAGTAACAGTAGGTGTAGCATTTTTTATATCAGATTGGTCCATTTCATCATCTTCATTTTCGACAAGAGAGAATTTATTTGAAACAGAGCTATAATATTTTATAATATGTACAGAATTTTAATCTGGATTTTTTATGAGTATCATCATCATTACTGGCCTTGGTTTTCAAATAGATATTTTTAGTTTTAGGAGCATCACCTTAAGCCGTTTAGAACGTCTGTTGGCATTAATTTTAACTATATTCTTCACTTTATTATGTATAAATTTTTAAGTCGTTCGTAATTATATAAATACGTAGCGCCGTTAGTCGCCCAGTTTGCCTGTCTGTCTGTCTCTCCGTCTGTCCGCATATAAAAGCGCAAAAAGTACCCAATCGAATGGATTTAAATTTAATATATATAACCGTTGAAGAATTTTGTCGACTCATTTCAAATTTTATGAAAATCGAATAAAAACTTAACAAGCAAGAATAATCATGCGTTAAGCATATATTATGAAATACTTCCCAACACTTCATGAACGCTTTAACAAAATTTCGTTATTTAGGGACATAAGATATATAAGAGAACTAAGTAAACATTTTAGGAAACACATAAAACATTTCAAAAACTCATTTTAGCAGTTACCGTCCATAGAAAACATGTATTCCAGTTCTTTTGAACAGCCGTGTATTTGAATTGTAGGTGGATATATATAATACATAATGGGAACGTTTAGTTTAGCAAGAAGGCTCATAACAAGTTAAAATTTCTCTTTCAGCAATTTATACTAAAAGATGGAAACATACTTGTATATTTTTAAACAACCCTGTAGTTAACCTAGTACCTTTTATTATACGGCACTATTTAGCTAAAGTTTAATTCAAAGTAAAACACTCTTAAAACTACTGAAATCACATTTCCAGAAAATATTTATAGACGGCCATGTATCCAATTCTTTGTGTGACCCTGTATATAATTTTATCTATGTTCTACAAACATTTCTTAGTAAATTAAACGCAGTTCAGCGTAAAAATGCATAACTCATTCAAAAACCACCTTTAAGCATTTTGCGATAATACCCAGTAACCATTACAAATTATTTTGTGTAGCCCTGTATATCAATTACAGCATTTTTACACACTATATACTATGCACAAATATAATGAAACATAAAAGAACATAACATATTTAAAAATGCATTTCCAGCAATCATCGCTACTGTACAGTACTTCGGATACAATATAGTATCTGAAATCTTTTCTGTGTCCCTGTAAATACTAAGAACTTCGTAGTATGCGTGAAATATGTTATGGTAAACCTCAGCGACGTATATACATTTCATTATACATGACACAATTTAGCCTAATTAAAATACGCCGCAAACAATTCCCTCCACCCTTATAGCACTATGTAGCGGAATTCTTTTGTGTGACCCTATAAATGAATAATAACTATTCTTTGCACCTCATATTCTAAGAATGCATATTTTAGTGCACTTGATAAATGTATATAAATTTTATTATATTTTCAAGCATGTAACATCATTAAAAATCATTTTAAACGATTTTTTCCCATGGGCCGTAATATAACGGAAAAAGTTTGACTGTCGATGTAAATGAATTAAACATAGTAGAAACTTCATTTGAAATAGGGCACGTGCTATGGTAGACATTAATAACATGCAAAAATTTCAGGGCAATCCGAGTATATTTACGGGAGTTAGCGCGCGGACAGCCGGACAGACAAAACGAAGTTATAAACACTTTTCAACTTTGTTGGAAAGTGTTAAAATTATATTAATAAAAGTATTCTTCATTCTATTAAATTATATCATATGTAATTAATTCAGTGATATAGCATGATAGGTAATGATTCTATATTGTCATGGTGATTGGGTTATATTTAATATGGAGTCATATTATTTTCGTATTACTGAATTTATTATATTTATTCGTAATAAATTTTGTATTCATGCATTTTTGCATAAGAGTGTAACAGCTATTGCACAAGATCTGAATATTTATAAAACAAGTTAGAACAAGAACGCACCTCATTTGATATGTTTGACGTACAATTTCCGACTTCTCTAAGTTAATATAATATTTAGTAAGCTTAGACTTTCGGAACATTCAGTGAAAAATTTCCACTCATCTCTCAGATTAAAAAATATACAAACTTTCGTAAAATTGTCACCATTGAGACTGATAGATGTTACAGACTTAAGATGAATGAGTATAGTTTCATCATGAGTTTTTTCACTGCCATGAATGGGGTTCATTTGAATGAAATGAAACTAGCCAGATGTGTAGAGATTTGAGACCAATTCGAAAAATGCCCCTTCATAAGTTCATCACAAGTACGAAGACGTAGGTCGTCATCAACTTCCTCCATAGTGTCAAATTCGCTAGGGTTGGGTTGGGTTGATTTTTAACGGCCAATTATCAACTGGAGAGATATAGGCCCAGGAAGGAAATGCCCTTCGTGGGGGTCTTTCTAAGGGAATCTAACCCGTATTTACGCATGGAAATCCATGGTTCGAAGAAAACCACGAAAACTCCGAACGATTAGGTCGACGGGCACGACTGGGTTCGAACCCAGCACCTCCCGTCTACCAGCTTCCAGAGCATAACCTCTCGGCCACTGGTGGGGCACAAATTCGTTAGGAACATCAGTATGAGCTATTATTTCGTGATCTATAACACTAGCCATTATCATCATCTTCAGCAATCTCGAGATGATATTCTTTAAAAAAAAAAAAAAAAAAAAAAAAAAAAAAAAAAAAAAAAAAAAAAACTTTGAATGATACAAAACCAGTTTTTCATTTGTTTTATACTCCTTCTGGTGCTTCTAATGTGCATTAAAACTAATCATTAAATAAAATATATGACTATTTAAAAAAATTAACATTGTCTATTAGCAGAAAGTTCATACCAAAAATTTTAGAAAATACTATTTTTTTTTTCATTTATTATCCGAGAATCAATAGAGATATTTTTATGCAGTGAGAATACAGTGAAACCTCCTTAAAGCGACCACGTTCCGTTCCAATAAAAATAGGTCGCTCCGAGAGGTGGTCTCTTAATGGAGGTCATGTTTAAATCTAGATTTTAATTGTTGAAAAAAGGTAACAATTAATGTTACTACAATTTATTTTTTCATTAGAAAAAAATATAAAAATTTAAGAACCAAAACAAAAGTTAATTGCATAAGTTAATTAGTGCAGAGTTTAAAAAATGAATACATTGACGTTTGCTTTGATTTTACTGTTTTATCTTCTATAACTTTGGATAACTTCTATAACTCATGGAGGGAGTTCAACTGGGGGTGTCTCTGAATAGAGGTAAAATTAGTATTGAACCTATGGGAATAAATTTCGTTCCAGGAAAAAATGGTCGTCCAGGGAGGTGGTCGCTTAATGGAGGTGGTCGCACAGGCAGGTTTCACTGTACAATGGTTCAGCTTCCATGGCGCTTCCTAAAATTTTAAAAGAGATGTTTAGCGGAATAATTAAACAATAGTTTAAAATAACTCACGTTTACAAATGTTGCAAGAAATGTGATTTTTATTTACCAGTTATTCATTTTAATTTTTTGCGAAAATAATTTTTTTTAGTATAAATCTTGGGAAAGTCGCCGTCAGAGATATTAAAGGTGTCGATCTGAATATATAAAGCCATATTTTTGCATTGTAAATGTTTTTTAAAAAATTATATTTAGCAAATATTAATTTAGTTTTTAAGACAAAATATGTCATATAAGTTCATATTCAGTTATACAAATGTATCTTTATAAATGTAATTCTTTGTATAAAATGTGTCGAAACAATGAAAATGTTATGACTCAACACCATTTATCACTTTTTTATTAGTAATCTATACTATTAAAATCTGTGCGCGTATGTTTGTAGCCACAAAAACTCGGAAACCAAAGGGCGCAGGGCAACGAAATTTTGCACAGCGGTTGCTGGTAGGAGGTCCATGAACGATTGGGGCAAAAAATTCGAAAAAGCCTTATATTTAAACCTCTTGGCTCCAACTTGTGTTTTTTAATCTTTTAGTTCTAACTGACCCCTAATTACGTTTAAGACTTGAAATTTTGCATACTTATAGCTGAATACCTCACATCAAACGACAAATCATAAAATTTTGAAAAAGTCTTATATTTAACCCTCTGGGTTCTAAATTGTGTATTTTAATCTTTCTATTCTAACTGAGCCCCTAATTAAGTTTAAGACTCGAAATTTTGCATACTCATAGCTGAACACCTCACATCAAACGACAAATCATAAAATTTTGAAAAAGTCTTATATTTAACCCTCTGGGCTCTAACTTGTGTATTTTAATCTTTTTGTTCTGAGCTCCTAATTAAGTTTAAGACTTGAAATTTTGCACACTTATAGCTGAACACCTCACATCAAACGACAAATCATAAAATTTTGAAAAAGTCTTATATTTAACCCTCTGGGCTCCAACTTGTGTATTTTAATCTTTTTGTTCTAACTGAGCCTCTAATTAAGTTTAAGACTGGACATTTTGCACACTTATAGCTGAACACCTCACATCAAACGACAAATCATAAAATTTTGAAAAAGTCTTATATTTAACCCTCTGGGCTCTAACTTGTGTATTTTAATCTTTTTGTTCTAACTGAGTGCCTAATTACGTTTAAGACTTGAAATTTTGTATACTTATAGCTGAACACCTCACATCAAACGACAAATCATAAAATTTTGAAAAAGTCTTATATTTAAACCTCTGGGCTCTAACTTGTGTATTTTAATTTTTTTTTTCTAACTGAGCCCTTATTTAAGTTGAAGACTTGAAATTTTGCCTACGTAGAGCAGAACACTTGCGATCACACGAAAAATCATAAAATTTTCAAAAAGTCTCATATTATTTACCCACCGGGTTCTAATTTGTGTATTTTAAGCAATTTTTCTAACCTCTCCCCTTGCAGCCGATGGGTAGTTTTCTAACTTTTGCCGATACCACTGTGACCTCTCTTTCATATTATGCACATAGTCTTACATATTTCAGTTCCACATTTTACCGCCAGGGGGCGCCTACCTATCTCGGGTGCTATAGACCCGATCCCCTCGACTAATATACATACGGATAGGCTGTAAACCGGAGTTTCGTTCGGATAGAGTTTTGTGTAGAATAGAGTGCGCCCCCTGGTTGCGAAATGTGGAACTAACAGATTTCGCAAAAGGATAAAGTGTTTTGAAAGGAATATTAAACGAAACCCTCTGTGCGATCTGTGATCACACTTACGCACTTGTTTTTCAATGCAGAGAAGAATAAAAGAGCAATTTATACTCACTGTTGTTCCAACGACAAAGCAATTTTGAAACCTCCAACCATATCCAGATCAGATGAGACAGTTTATAGATGGCAGTGATAGATCGTCAGCTTACTTTAACGAACACATAAGGTCATATAACAATACTTTATCTTTTGCCTCTATGGGTGCTCATGTTACACCGCCCCCAGGTACTGGCCCGTATTGTTTTAGAATCCATGGACAAATTTATCATAAATACTTCTCATCTTCATCCATCTGAAGTAGGTCAGGAAAAATATGCTCAATTGTATGTATAGGATTCTGATATAGCACTGCGCCAATGTATGAACAGTAGATAAAATTTAAAATGTAAAGAAGAAATTATAAGCAAGCTTGACGATGTTATCAGGCGAGTTAACCCTTATGCATATGCTTTTACAATGCTTCATGAAATGGAAGAACGAGTCATCGCAGAAAAATGACCTGTAGTAGCTGAAAGCGTGTATATGTATATATGCGATAAAAATTTATCAGCGGACCAGCATCGAGGCAGACACAATGCACCAAAGTCAAATGAGATAGCCATGGTTTTCCATAGTTTGGATGGTGCACCACCTACCAATGGGATATCCGAAGGGGAATCAACTGTGTAGAATAAATGCCCTGAATCCTAATTGTGGCCCCATGACTTATGATTTATTTTTCCCACATAGCGAAAAGGGTTGGAGTGTGGATGCTGTATGTTCTGAACTTCAATTTTACAGTCACAGGCTCTCAGTGAGAAGGAATGTTTTCAATCCCATACTTTATGGTGGAAAACTCTTGCAGCAGTATTGCGTCGATGCTTATGTCAAGGTTGTAGAAAACCGTCCGAATTACATCTGCTCTAACCAGAAAACATTAAGAGTAGAATCTTACTTTGGGTTAGCGGATCACCTTAATGCTCTAGCAGAACAATCTGGTTTGAAACCAGGTGTAATGATTATTTTGCCATCTACATTCATTTGAAGTCCTAGCGCCATGCAGCAAAATTTTCAACATGCGATGACAATTGTTAGAGAATTTGTTAAGGCTGTTCTTTTTGCCACCATAACGTACAATCCAAATTGGCGAGCAATCAAAGGGAACCTTTTCCCAGGACAAAAGCCTCATGATCGTCCAGATTTAGTGGCACGCGTGTTCGATATGAAGAAGAAAGTACTGTTGATGATCAAAAAAAGAGCGGCATTTTGGGACGCACAGTCGCAGACATACATGTTATTGAATTCCAAAAGAGAGGATTGCCACACATACCCCTTTTACTCATTTGAACTGATGATGATAAGATAAGAGATCCAGCCACTATTGACACCATGGTCTGTGCTGAATTACCTGATTCCACAATTGAAAATGGATTGCACGAAATTGTCAAAGCTACGATGATTCATGGAAAATGTGGCGTCATAAATCCAAACTCATCTTGCATGGAAGATTGTGTTTGCTCAAAGGGTTATCCAAAAGAGTTCAGGCCCCACCAGTGGCTGAGAGGTTCTGCTCTCGAAGCTGGTAGACGGGAGGTGCTGGGTTCGATCCCAATCGCGCCCGTCGGCCTAATCGTTCGGAGTTTTCGTGGTTTTCTTCGAACCTTGGATTTCCAAGCATTAATACGGGTTAGGTTCCCTTAGAAAGACCCCCACGAAGGGCACGCCCCCCTGGGCCTATATCCCTCGTGCAGATAATTGGCCGTCATAAACACAACCAACCAACCAAAAGAATTCAGAAATAAAATGGCTGAGAATGTTGATGGTTATCCAATGTATAGACGGCGTGATGATGGTAGTCACATTATGATAAAGGGAAATGTCGTAGACAACCGTTGGGTTGTTCTTTATAACCCATAACTCACAAAGAAATACAATACCCATGTTAATGTCGAAATATGCAGCTCAGTTAAATCCATTAAGTACATTTTTAAGTATGTATACAAGGCTCATGATTGCACAAAAGTTGTTTTTTAAAATAACGGTGAGGGATTCGTAGTGTGGGATGAGGTGAAGAGTTATTTAAATGCTTGATATGTTTCGGTACCAGATGCAATGTGGCAACTTCTTGAAAAGCCCATGCAGGACAAGTCGCATGTTATTATTAGATTGCCGGTGCATCTACAAGATATGCAATCTATTTTAGGGAAGCGGGAGAACGTGAAGCTTTTAAAAGAGCAAGTAATAAAGACACCATGCTCACTGCTTGGTTTCTACTTTACAGGTCAGAACCTTCAGCAAACATATATCTCTACACAGAAATTCCAAAGCACTTTGTATGGAAAGGCAATGTGTGCCAAAGGCGTGTTAGATTAGGTGACTACATAGTATCAAGGATGTATTCTGTAAGCCCAAAGGATATTGAGCAATTCCATCTTTGTATGCTGCTTTGCCATGTTCCCGGTGCCAAGTCTTTCGAAGAGTTAAGGACGTGAGAAAATACTGTCTATGAAACATTCAAGGGAGCATGCCGTGCTAGAAATTTATTAGAAGATGATGATGAATGGCAACATTGTTTAACAGAAGCATGTGGTTTTGAAATGTCGCCCAAATTGAGACAAATGTTTTCTTTCATATGTGTCTTTGGCAATCCAAATTCACCGATTTAATTATGAGAACAATTTAAGTCAGAACTCTCAGAAGATTTTGCTCGCCATCTGCCGCTACAGGAGAGTAGAGATAGAGCCCTTCAAGACATAGACAATTATCTACGCATACACAACATGACACTTCATAGCCTTGAATTGCTTGAACCCTCAAGCCTGGAGAACTCTCTGGAAAGGGATGTCTATGATTTACAAGAAGAAAGAGCAGAGGGACAGTAATTGTTAAACATGCTAAATCCGGAACAACGTATAATTTTTGATGCTGTCATTGAAAGTATTCAAAATGATTATGCTACTGCCGCTAAGGTTTTATGTGTCAATGCTTTTGCGGGATCAGGAAAAACATTCCTATTCAATACTTTGCTGCATTACGTCAGAGGAATGGGACATACTGCTAGTCCCGTTGCATGGACAGCCATCGCATCTATACTCTTACAGGGTGGAAGAACTGCACATTCTCAATTCAAATTCTCAATTCTCCATATTGGATAATTCAGCTTCAAAAATTCGGCAAAATACATCTGAAGGAAGATTACTGCAAATGGCTAAGCTCATTATATGGGAAGAATGTACCATGACACCTATTCATGCTTTGAATGCTGTTGATAGAACTCTGCGAGGTTTGGTTGGCAAGGATGTCCCATTTGGAGGCAAAGTGTTTATTCTTGGAAGTGACTGGAGGCAGATTTTATCTGTAGTTATTCATGCAAACAAAACACTCATTTTTGAAAGCTGTATCAATAATTCTTCTCTCTGGCCAACATTTCGACAGTTCAGTTTGGTTACAAATATGCTAACGGAGCCGGAGGAACTTGATTTCGTGGAATGGCTCATTCGGCTGGGGGATGGTCTGTTGACTAATGATTATGAACTCTGAGAAGATATTATTAAAATACTTCCAGAATGTTTAGTGCAGGATTCTATAGTGGATGATATTTTTGATTCGTCTGAAATTGATCTGGATCATCTTTCGGAAAGACCCATTTTGTGTCCCAAGAATGAGAATTCTTTGAGATTGAATGAGGAGGTTTTATGAAAAGTACCTGACGAAGTCGAGTCTTATTTTAGTGCTGATACAATACTTTGTAATGATGAAGACGAACAAAACAATTTTCAGATGGATTTCATCAATAGTTTAACACCTTCTGGAATGCCACCACATCAGTTAAATCTTAAAATTGGCGTTATTGTTATGTTGCTTAGGAACATGAATCCGCCCAGTGGTCTCTGTAATGGAACACGTTTAATAGTCAAAAGGCTGTCGCAAAATGTTATAGATGCAGAAGTTTTGACAGGACATAAGAGAGGCAGCCGTGTTTTCTTACCGAGGATCCTGCTTACTCCGTCGGATACCAGTTTACCTTTCCAGTTACGCCGCCATCAGTTTCCACTTAGGCTCGCCTTTGCTATGACTATCAATAAATCTCAGGGTGAAAGTTTGGAAAAGGTTGGAATCTATTTGCTCCATCCAGTTTTCTCAAATGGTATGTTGTATGTAGCCTTTTCAAGAGCAACTTCTAGAGGATGTGTACGTGTTTGGGTCAAGGACGGACCAAAAAAGGAAAACTTTTGTCACAGTCTGATAAGGTACTTATACAAAACATTGTCTTCCGTGAAGTTTTATCTTAAGTCGCAACTATTTTTCTTTATTGTAAAAAAGAAACAAATAAAAATGAGTCTACTTCACTTTACCTCATGGATGACGTGGAAAACAATGCAAAGATATTTCATTTTAAAAGAATTTTTTTCAATGTTTTTTTACAGTGACGATGTACATTCCATTCTTTCTTACAAATTTTTGTTTAGTTGTGTAAATATTGACTTCATAACTGATTTCCTAAACTTTAATTTGGTTGTGTAAACACTCACTAAAAAAAAACGAGTCTACCGCAATTTGCCTCATTGGTGATGTTAAAAATAGTGCAAAGATTTTTCATTTTAAAATAATTTTTTCCATTTTTTTTTTTTTTTTTTTTTTTTTTTTTTTTTGCAATCACGGTGTAAATTTTATTTTTTCTTACAAATTTTTGTTTGGTTGTGTAAATATTGACTTTATAACTGATTTTTACATTCCCAAACTTTAATTCAGTTGTGTAAATACTTACTTTTATTCATTTTTTAATACATAACTGATTTTTTGTGTACCTACTTAGTTCATATTGGTTTTGTATTTATTGATTTTTAATAGACTTAACACATTTTTATATTCATAAACTTTAATTTGGTTGTACTGTTTTTTTATTTTAAATTTTAGTTTTAGATTAAAAATCCTAAATTCCCGTGCGTAGAACGGGTTAAACAACTAGTTTGTTAAATATTTATTGATTTTTTCAAACAAACTCCTTCAGAGTTCTTACCTTTATAACTGCTGTCAAGGTACTAAATAAAATTCTACATTAAAAAAACAGAAAAAAATACATTAACCGTCATATAATATCCTGCAGTGTTAATAAAGCTATTTTAATTTAGTAATAAAAATTTATTTACGTTAATGCTCGCGATAGTGTTTTTCCCCAATGTTAATATTTTAATTCTGAGTTTTCATGTAACAAAATTATGCAATTCAATAAATTCTGCTGTAGACAATTTGGAGAAAATCATTAATTCCATTGTTAACAATGTCTTACTTCCACATATAAAGAAAGAAAAAAGAATCGTTAAAATTTTACGATATCGTAATACGAACTAAAATATTGAGCACTTAATGAAATAACTTTAGTATCGGGTAAAGGTTTTTTTTTAATTATCTAGTGGAAATAAACCCATATTAATGGAATTTGAGAAAGTTGAGATATTTATTTGAAGTACATTTTAATATTACTTAAAATTATACATTTTTAAAAAGAATTTATTTAGTACGATTCACTTAAAAAATATTAAACACAAAACAACGTATAATGAGATTCATAAATGATTATTAGATACACAATTTGTATTTTCAAAATAAATTAATTCAAAACTTTTTTTTTCTTGTATGATTATTTCATACTTGACTTTTTTTTCTGGTAGACAGTTATCAATTCGCATTATGGTGGCCTCTAAAATGGATTTTAATTTAATTAATTTTTTTTTTGTATGTCAATTTACAATAATAAGTAATAAAATTGTATGTGATTCTTAATGACAAATTTTAATTTGATCTGTTCTTTAAAGAGATTTGTTTCATAGTTAAATTATCATTAAAGTTAAATTTACATTAACATTAAGATCTGTAACAAATATAACACGTTTGATACTTATTCAATAATAAAAATAAAGACAAATAGAATGAAATTAGTGCATTCAGTATCGCGTTCTAAAATCAAAATATTATATGCTGAAAGATGATAATAAAATATGGTAAGAGCGCAACTTTAGATTAAATAAGCCGGGGAATTTTATGAAGCATTTTACATAATTGTTCAGGCTTCTTTATACTGCCACTATTATTTTAAGGCTTTTCTTTTCCATTCTAGTCTTACATTACTCAGAATTAGATAATGAAAATTCCTTTGAATTGTGAAATTTCGTATTCTGTATCATTTCTTTACAAAATTTATTTTTAATGCAAAGCGATGACAGTAATATAACAAAATTAAGTAAACTTTTGGAAAACATATGCTAGGGTAATTCCAGGATTTATGCCGCACATTTTTTTTTAAAATTTCTGTATAAAGTCCAATGGTGGACATAAAATTAAAATAAATCATGCTGTGCTATTTAATGTTAAATATACAACACGTGTACAGCGACAAAAAAATTCTTAATATTTTTAACAGTTTTTTTTAAACATTACTCTGCGGCACGTCACCCGTACACTCAGGCTGAGACACCGCACTTTTGTGGTAGTTATGCCGCGCTTGTAATAAGAACAGAATGAAATTATAAATAAAAATATTAAAAAAATATATTCTAATCCGGACTATAATTAACGATGTAATAACAATATGAAACTAAATGAATACAATGAAACGTATTAGTATATTCAAATTAGTAATTCTTGCTTACTTTCACTATTAAAATTATCGACTTATTTTTTTACATTAAATTTTAATTGTTATTTCAGCAACAACGTAACATCAATGTATTAGAAAGGGGGAAAAAAGTAAAATTGTGTTTACATAATTTATTTGTTAACCCTGTCGGGACCGGTGGCTTTTACACAAATTTTATTCGGTTGGTACAACTTTTTTAAAAGAAGTTACCTTTACTTAAATAATCATGAAAATGCTCTAATTAAACAAAGGAAATATTACTTTTCTTTTTTACTGGTGCCAGAAACAAATTTTGTAAGCTCTTTATGAAGGTGCTTATATGCACCTATAGTCCCGAATGGGTTAAGAGACATGTTTTTTCGACTACAATCTACAGAAAAAGTGTCGAAAAAGTACAGTCTTTATGTAACTACATTTAAACACATGATGCAACGAAGCCAATTACAGTTCCTCTTTTTTGGAGTAGTTTGCAAAGAACGTCTACGTTACGCCTAATCCAATTTTTCATTATTATCATCTTGACTTGCATCTTTCTTGCACTTCTTACTTTTTATTTTCTCCTTTTTCTCCTTTGGTTTTAGTAAACTTGATAACATGCCTAACATATGATTTGTCTGTGCAAAAAGAAAAGGAAAAGTTAATAACACTTAATCATCACATAGAAAACAAACTTCGGCATGTATATCGGAATAGCGGTGCGACATGTATTCCATTTTGCATGGTGCAGACGTCGGATATCACAGTTACATGCCCTCGCTGAGGGCAATGGCCCAACCATACACACAGTACTCTATACAAACTCTACACTTAGTTTTGACTTCGAAATCATGCATGCATTTAGTAATTAGTGTATCAAATGTATTTGAACATAACGTGTTTAAAAGTTTGGACAGTGAAATCATGCACTTACGTCAAATTAAGGATTGTACTTCTACAAGTAAACATCAAAATGGGATTCACGCAATACACTGGTTAAAATAATCTCATTGGCACCTATACTGTGCGTTTGACGACCATCTATCGATAATTACAAGAAATACAATGGGTGCGTGATGTATCCCGTATGCGGCGACTCTCCCGGAGTTACCCTATTCAAAACCATCATCATCTTCTTTTTTTCAGATTTTAATATTTTAATAACTAATTGCCGTTTATTTATACAAATACGTCACTTCGTTTTGAAATGAGAGAGACAATAATTATTTGAAAGTTGAAGTAGCAGCCACTTGTACTGAATTTATGTAGAAACTTTTTCCCTATTTATATTCAATACAGCAATTATTTATTAAAATATTCTCTGACGAAGGCCTTAGGAAAGCTCGGATGTACTATGAAGTTTTAAATAAAAATAAATCTTTTTAGCTTGCAACATCTCTTCTTTTATTTTAGTCACTTTTTAAGTAAACCAGTGAATTAAGTAAACCACTTGTACTGAATTGATGTAGAAAAAATTTTCCCTATTTATATTCAATACAGCAATTATTTATTAAAATATTCTCTGACGAAGGCCTTAGGAAAGCTCGGAAGTACTATGAAGTTTTAAATAAAAATAAATGTTTTTAGCTTGCAACATCTCTTCTTTTATTTTAGTCACCTTTTAAGTAACCAGGGAATTAAGTAAACCACTTGTACTGAATTTATGTAGAAATTTTTCCCTATTTATATTCAATACAGCAATTATTTATTAAAATATTCTCTGATGAAGGCCTTGGGAAAGCTCGGAAGTACTATGAAGTTTTAAATAAAAATAAATGTTTTTAGCTTGCAACATCTCTTCTTTTATTTTAGTCACCTTTTAAGTAAACCAGTGAGCTTTTAAAGTTCATATTGTATATCTTATGTTATATCCAGGTGAAATATTGCGTTTTGTCTTATGATTTTGGTTTTATAATTTTGTCCATTGTAAAAAAATAATAATGATTTTTATAATAATCTTTTAAATGATTTTAATATATAATGATTTTTTAAAATATTTTCAACTGGAGGTAACTGGTTGTATCTGGATATACTATATTTCTACTACAAGGAACCTAATAAAAGCACCCCCATTTGAGTATTTATTCCTATTTTTTTTTCTCGGTAAAACTAACCAAATAACTTACTTTAATATTTTATTTTCTATGAACAATTTCCTATTCATTCTTGTTAGTTGATTTAAAGTAGTGGATATGCCTGTGCATATTAAATTTTATTTTATTAATCTTTTTTAGTAATTCTTTTTAATAACCTATAATAATAAAAATCATAACATTTACTATTATTATATATTGATAATTTATCAATATATTTTTAAATTCAACTTTTACTAAAATATGCACACAGGTACATTAAAACTTGGATTCTTTATATTACACTCATTATATGCATTTCTTTTCGTTTTATTCATATTTTGTTTTGTTTATGTATATTTCTAAGCATGCATGCTACGCATTATAACGGGTACAAACCGACTCGTGCAAAACTCCAATGCAAATAAAAGTAAAGGGTTGCCACAGACAAAATCTAATTTATTACAATCTACCCAGATTATCATGTAATTGATATACTTAGATGATTCCTACCGTTTCATATTCGATTCGATATTGAATATCAAGTGGTTAGCATTTATGGTTCGTTTTCAAGACCATTCAAAGAATTCAGTTCCATTATGCAGTGTGGGGCAAAATGCATTTGCATTGTATTTTAGGGATACTACACTACTTTAATATTTGAAATTTATATACATCCCTGAGGTCTACTTCACGATATTTACTGTATGGAATTACGTATTCTTCTTCCACTTCCTTAGAAAATTTATTTTAATGCAAAACGATGGCAATAATATAACAAAATTAAGCGAACTTTTAGAAAAAGATATGTTATTTAAAACCAACATTATCTTCTTTCTTTCAGATTTTTAAGAAAATATTTTCAAATTTTGTAAGCCTTTGAAATTTTCATAAAATGCTTTTGTCATTTTTTTTTTCATTCTTTTAATTTTTTAACATTCTTTAATGATTTTTTTATGATTTTCGGATGCTTTCACGTGGAGTTATGCGGTTATAGCTGGAGATATGATTTTACTAGAAGAAATTTTACAAAATCACTTATATTTGAGTATTCATTTTTCAAATTTTACATCTTTAAAATAAGTTATACTTTTAAATTTTATTTTATATGCACAGTTTTATACTCGTTGTTATTAGTTGATTTACAGTAGTGAATATGTTCGTAAACATAAAATTTCATTTTATTAATTTAATTCAGTCATTCTTCATTTAATAATCTACATTAATAAAAATCATAACGTGCCTTATTATTATATATTAATATTTTATCAATATATTTATTAATTCAATATTTAATAAAATAGTTAAACTGTTACATAAACACTTGGATATCTTACATTACACATCTTCTATGCATTTCTGTTCGATTCATTCACATCACATTTTGTTTATATACACTTTTAAACATACATGCTACGCATTGTATCGGGAATTAACCGACTCGTGCAAGATTCGGATATGGATAACAGTAAAGATTTGTCACACTTAAAAATTTACTCAGATTATCATGTAACTGATATATTTCACTCGGATTTAATGTTTTATATACGGTATTGAACATGAAGTGAATACAATTAATATTTCTTTATAAGAACACTGAAAAGAATTCCATTCCATTATGATCTGTGGTTGTAAAACGATCTGGAATGTATTTTAGTGCTATTACTGTACTTCAAACATATTACATTACCGAGGTTTACTGAAAGTTGTTTACTGTAGCAAGCGACGAGTATAAAATGTATCGTTCTTTTACAGAGGTACATAAAAGAATTCGTTTACAGTAATGTCTATAAGCAATAATTGGTGTAAATGAGTTTTCAATTGTGATAAGAGCTTTTATTTCGCTTATTCCATGATGTGTATAAATTACATTGATCATATGTGGATGAAATACGAAATTGCTTTTATTCACTTACTTAATAAAAGGAAAATTTTCATTCCAATATTCTGGTGCCAATGTGGCATTTAAGAAAAAAGTTAAGTAGTCCAAAAATAAACCACCGCCCTTGAAGGGGTTAAAGTAGTAAATTATAGTAAATGTAGTAAATTGCATTATATCAATCGTTTTACAACGATGTTAAAAAATATCGGGAGGGAAAGACTCTGTTTACTTAATTCATTTTATTTTAGCTTATTTTCAAATGTTTAACTGATCATTTTTAATCAAACACGAAAACAACCTTTGGGTGTCTTAACAGCAACTAATTTGGCCTTAAATTTTCGAAATCAAAGGAAATTGAATGGAAACCAGCTTGCAGAGAGATCGCTACAGGTTTTTTCATTATAATTCAATCTTCTCTAATCTTTTTAAAACCGATCAGATGAGTGTGCTTTTAAATTCTGCGGTGTCTGCACAGGGGTTGGTGAGCGTAGCTTGGAAAGGGCAGTGCTTTCTAGTACATATATAATTATATTCTATACAATATTACATTCATATAGTAATTTGAAACACTTTTTGGATATGCTTACACATTATTTACAATATTATCATACCTTTCTTCTATGATTTTTTTCTGGAACTTTGGACATAAAAGAATAAAGAAAATAAGAAAGTAGTTGACAAAATAACAATAACAGTAAAGATTTAAAGAAATCCACATAATTAATGTCTTTTATTTTGTTTTACGGCTTTCAGAATATTTTTATTTTGCGATTTTATTTATTATCATATATATCTGTGTAATCATTCCACATCAGTTCATCTGTCATTTGAAATTACATCTATGTATTTATTTTCCTCGCTTCTCAGGACGTTTTTGACAGAACGTGAGATAATTATGATATATGTTCTGTCTGTTAATTTTGTATTTTTCCTCTAGCATTCTTTATAACATACATCCAATGAAAACATATCATTTGCAAGAGCTATTATACCCAAGGTAATATTTTAATATATTTACGATAATGTAATGCTTATTTAGAGAATACAAAATAATATAATATATAACATGGATATAAAACAAATAAGAGGGATATGACAGTTCGTACGAGCAAAATTTTATATAAAACGAAAACAATTTGATATGGAATATGGGCATTAAAATGTATTTAATAATAATAAAAAAAATACATATTCGATTTTCGTTAAAATCTGAATTTAACCCGTAACTGGAGACATGAATTTCCTTACATTGTCAGAGACATAGAGTCAAAATGACTCTAATGTTATTTTTGTTTTTTATCTTTTGTAAACAGCATTGAAATTTATTTTGGAAACGCAATATAGCCTGGAAATCATGCAATTACCAAAATATTAAAAATAATTATATTAAAACTGTTAAATGCTATAAGATTAATTGTTGGAAAGATAATATAAGAAAAACCTAAACAACCTTTTAATGAGTACTTACTTCGTTTAGATATCATGGGATGACACTAATGTTAATAACTGTTAGAATTAAACAAACAAAAATGAAGAATACAATATTTTAAAATATTACCTTAAGAATATTTCTTTAATCTTTTCGCTTTTTACATCATTCAAATGCAGCTAGGGCATACGGCTACGGAACATTGTCCACATACTGGCTGTTTACAAGAATGGCATAGAGTAGATGTTTTCCTTTTCAACTTTTTTGGGCAAATGGTACAGTATTTTCTAGTAGGTAATTTTAAACTGCTATCTGCATGTACCTTTTCAACTTCTTTACCAAGTATATTCGCAATTGAAATTCTCACTTCCTGTCGAAGACGGGTATTTATTAACCTCCTATCTAACTGTTCTCCGGCAAGCTGCTTTGCGAGGTTTTTTTTTTTATAATATCTAGCCTTGATTCTTTTCTATAGTCTCGTGTGGCCTGTTAAATAGTAAATGCGTTAACTGCACTTATATACATAAGGCGAAAAAATATAGCTATTGGCCACCTTCTGGTTCTCCAAACAGTACAATATATGACATATTTTTCATCCAAGGCATCAACAACAGATTTGGTATTATTATAAAAAGCGATAAGTTCCGGCTTATTGATATCTGTATCTTGGGATATTGATGAGTGCATAGACGACACTAGCAATACATCTTTGCCTTTTTTAGGAAAATATGATACCAATGTTAAATCCTTCGAAAAGCCATAAATTGAACTCCCGACTATTCTGCTTCTGTTTGGAAGGAATTCTTTAGGTATTTCTGTTTTATTTATTTATTTATTTATTTATTTTATTTATTTATTATTATTTTTTTAATGTTCCAACATAGGTACAGTTTTTTTCCTTCAAAACTTTTACAAGCTCAACTGATGAAAACCAATTGTCCTGTTTGTGCCTGCAATACAAGCAGACAAGCGCACAACTGCCTGCGTTAGTTTTTGCAACATTTTATCTTCTTCAGAAAGTGTCATAAAATAATAAATAATAATATGTCTAATATGAGAGCCATCTTCCGCAACTTCGCATTCTTCAAACCATTGCATTACAGTTTTTTCAAAATCTGGATCACATGGCCGAATATTTTTCCTGGAAGGTCCTGGTTGATTATTATCCATTTTCTTTTAAACAACAATATATTATTCTAGACAAAGGAAGCGGATTACAATGCTAAATACGTAGAAATTAACTGGTGCGTTATATATTTTTTCAGTCACAGTTTCAGAGACGTGGAGTCAATCTGACTTCATAAATAGTAACGAAAACTTTGAAAAAGAATAACTCGGATATAGGCGCGTGTTCAAACTTGAACTTCTGCCAACGTACTGATAAAAGATCAACTTGAAGGTACTGAGGAGATGATTGCATTCAAGGACAAAAAACCACGTGATAATTAGAGCCAATGAACAACGCGGAGTCACCTTGACTCCCGTCTCCAGTTACGGGTTAAAAATGTTATATTATGCGTTCATAAAAAAAAGTATATGCCAGCCGTTTAAAATTACTTTGTTTTTCTAGTTTGTTCCATTAACGCCTCATTCATTTTGAAAAGATAAAATACAAGGCGTCTGAAAATTCCTCAAAAAAATTTAATATTCAACATAAACTCAAGTAAATGTCGTACAGGAGTGCGGTTTGTACTAAAATGCTTCTCATGATGAAAAGTTTTTTTCAACTGAATGAAAATAATAAAATTCCAAATTTCAGTCGTATATTTTACCACTTGTTCGTATGTTTGCATGGAGCTATGAAGATTAAAGTAGACGACATAAATAACGTCACTTAAAGCTGTTCCTAGCCCCTGCTTTCGCCATATTTGACCGTAGTGTTTTGCACTGTGAGCATGTTTCTTCTCGCTGCGCAGGTCAACTATGGTAAAAGTCAAATATGTTGGACGCCGGAGGGTGGTGGGGGTTGGGAGGAGAATTCGTCTATTCGCTTCAACACTCTCCACGGTGCTAGATTGATATGTCGTCTCCTTTTAATCTTCATAGTTCCATTTATGTTGGATTTGAAAAATGTGGGTTTTTTTTTTTGTTTTGTTTTTAAATAGAATATGACATAGAAATGACGACTCCCAGACTGGGAATCGTTATTTCTGTGTCACAGCGTCAAAACTTTTGCGTTTCTGTGTAAAAATTAATCAGAATACTAGAGGACAAGTGGCGCCATCTATGATCTAAATTTTGAACTGTGTTTATTTTGATTCAATTAGAGAAAACTTTTCATACTCAGAAGCATTTTAGCTCAGATCGCACACCTGCACGACAATTACTCGATTTTATAATGCCTTTAAAAAAGTGTCCATGTATTTTCAGACATCCTGTAGATTAACTAAAAGAATACTGTTTCTAAAGAGATAAGATGGCGGTATAGATACATGAAAATACCTAGTATGGTACATATATGTTTTTTCAAGAAGATAAAGACTCAGAATTATATTAAATGCAGATTATAGATGTACTGGTACGTTATTTACCTTTTAAGTGTGAGACTATAGGTTTTTTTCAGTAACTAAAAATAATTTTAATGATTGTTTATAACGTAAATTCATACACACAATATTTAAGATATTTTAAAGACAATTACTGTCTTTCTAATAACCAAAAATAACACATAACGAAGGATCTGTACTGATGTTCTTATCCACAATACAAATAATGCTTGATATTATGGTATATCAGTTGAGGACTCCAGAAGACAAGGGATACAAATGACAAAAAATAGATCTGCAAAAAATAGCATATTTAGTTCAAAGTTGAAAATCAATAGCAATTTAGACCTAATTAAAATATGAAACTGCTGCTTTTTTCTTAGCGCTCTTTGAACTTTTATTTCAATAATTCTGAAAGAAATATGGAGTACAATATATTTTTGAATTAACTATGGATTAATGTGATTAAGGGGGCTGGTCACTCAGCTTCAGATTTCCCCTCAGTAATGTTAAGTCTATTGGCATTTGATGCATTCTTATATTTAAAATATCTCTTTGACTGTAAAAAAAACAACTGTAAATTTGTCAGCACAACTCGATTACAGTTGAATGTACTGTATCTTTCTTTGGTTTCCTGACTATTTAAACATGAAAAATACAGTAGTTGCGTAAAATTAACAGTACAATGTACTGGTAATTTTGGACGCATTTGGACCACATCACAAACTACTGGCGACCAAATTGCCAGTACATTGTGCTGTTAATTTTACGCAACTACTGTATTTTCCATGTTTAAATAGTCAGGAAACCAAAGAAAGATACAGTACATTCAACTGTAATCGAGTTTGTGCGCGAGATGAACAGTACTTTGTACTGTAAAAATGTCGTTTTTTTACAGTGTTGGGAAATTAATATTTTTAACTTCTATTTTTTGTGTACACTTCCTAAAATTTATCTCTTTTATTCTTAGTTCTCAAAATATTTCTAAAGTGTAGACTTAAATTTACACGAAGTGTTAAAATCTTACTCACAGTTCGCCCGCTTTTACCGCATAAAGTATTAAATTCAGCAATATAGATTTTAGAAATAGTATGAAAACTAAGAAAAAAAGAGACATCCTTTAAGAAGAGTAGACAGGAAAAAGATGTTAAAAATATGAATTCCCCGAGAATATTATTTAAATATGCGAATGCATTAAAAATCCATAGACTTAACATTACGATGGAGAATTCCGAAGCTGAGTGACCAGCACCTTTAAGTTGTTAAGTAGTTTAAACAGCTTAATTAGTTGACATCTAGAACCCATCACATAATTAGAAAATCACTTGTATTTCTTTAGCTCCAAACAAATAGCCTTAAGTCCAGATAGCGTGTGCACATAGCTCAGCTTTTTCAACTTTGTCACTTATACCCCTTGGCTTGTGGGGTCCTCAATTAAGGGGGTCCGGGATACAAAAATCTTGAAATTTTCTTAAAATCTTTTATTACATTCAAAATTTCCCTGTTTTTTTCTGCTTAAAATGAAGTTTAAATCAAGTTTCTATCTTAATTGGAACAGTAAATATTCATTTTAAAGTTTTGTTTTGTTTTAAAAATCTAGCTTTCAAGCAGTGGTGGTCATGAAAACGACTTTTTGAGAAAATGCGTTTTTCTTCATGATGGGTTTTTCACCATTTCTCGCATTTAAATTGTTATAACTCAAGAACCGTTAAAGATAAATGGTTCAAACTTGGAACACGTCTTTTTCAATTGTTTTATTTGAATTTTGATTCAGCAAATTTGAAAAAAAAAAATAATTACTTTTGAAAATATGATTTTTTAAATAAAAGTTACGTCATTTTTTTTCAAAATTTTACTTTAAATATTTTTAATTTTAATTTTAATTAATATTTTTTAAAATGCTGAATCTAAATTAAAACTTATATATTTCTATTTATTTAAATGCAAAAAATGGAAATTCTACAAATAATATTTCGAGTTACAACGATTTCAAATTACCCCACTTTTATAATAAAATTTAAATTCTTAATAAAAAAAAAACTATGATAAGTTTTATCATTTGATTTTATTTACAAATGATATGATTAACCATCACAAAAATTTTCGAAATTTTAAATCAATAAATAAAAATTATTAGAAAATGTGCCCCGGACCCCCTTAACATACAGATTAGATAAAATTAAAATGAAATTAAAATTACTAAGAATTTATATAATACCATTGCAAAAATTAAAATTTGAAGTAGTATAATTAGAATTATTAAATAATATTTAATTATAATATAGGTACATTTACACATTAAAGATGATATTAAAAAGCAGAAAAACCAACGTTTAAATGCACAAATAATATATGAAAAGCAGCAAACAGCTGTTTCGAATCTACTAGCGAGATTCTTCTTCAGTGCAAAAGGAACAGCGTGCAAGAAAAAGCAAGGCTGAGCCTTGTGCAGTTAAACGTTGGTTTTTCTGCTTTTTAATATTGTTGCACAAAGGCTTTATTTGCTATTTTTATTAAAGATGATATACTGTTCTTATAAATATTTGTTAAAAAAATGTTAATTTTAATTTTGTTAAATTTTTTAAATTATGTTTAGTTTTAGAAACTGGAAGTGAATTACGTTTCTGAAGAAGTATTTATATGAAAAAAGAAAGTTGGGAATTTATACACATCTAGCTGACCCAACCGGAGTTGTCTGGGTCCAGGATAATAACCTTAAAACTATTTAAAATCAATAATGATTGGTTATATATACACACATATATATATATATATATATATATATATATATATATATATATATGTATAAACGAAAACCTTTCTATGCGATAAAAACGCTCAGTCTCCACTATCTTTGTTAGCATACGTTTTTTCTTTTCAAATTAAAATCTGTTCAAAGAACACAAACCCCGTTTTTAAGTGGCGAAAGCTGAAAGAAAACATAATTAACGATTTTAGATATATTACATTTAACTAGTCATACCGAAAATTTTAGGCCATTATTTTTTATATTATCGCCTTTAACAACATGCGGGCGTAGCCCCCACCCGAAATATTTCTACCCATACTGTAAGATTTTTATACATTACAGAAATTACGTATACGAGAAGTGCAGGGAAATTCAACTTTAAAGTATCCCGTAATGAAAGTACTTCCAAGAAGAGTTCTTTTTTTTTTTCATTTTTCGTCGACTACTATCAAATACATTTAACGTTGAAAAAATATAACGTAAAAATATAACGTTAAAAAATATATTTATGTTTTACCAAACGAAATTTGTGTGAGTTATAAATATTATTTTTTATTCGAAGAAGAACTTATACACTCCACTGTCAGTGTGCAAAGCGCACCGCAGTATTGAATGTATGATATTTAGATATTTTATCCATAAGTATTAGAATTTTATGCAACCTTTAATAATTAAAGTTATTATTTATTTGTTGTGTAGCTTGTCGGAATTTCTCTTCTTACCTAGTAAGTTTAAGTTATTGTCTTTAACATTAACGAGATTATTAACTTACCCACATAGCCCACAATTTATTTTGTCCCCTCACCCATACCTTTTTCGAAGGTGACATTTAAATATATGTAAAAGACGTCTGCCTATCCACAAGTAATATGTTTAATATTTAAAATTTCTGTATATTACATATTCCTATAACACTTTGAAAACTTTAATCCCATTATCTTTAATATATATAATTAACCCCTTGCCTGTGATGCCCGAACTCATTCTGGACAACGCAGATTTGCCAATTTTGGAATGCCTGATCTGAGTTCGGGCAAGAGAAAAACCGGTGTTTCAATTCTGTGAAGCCCGAACTCAGTTTGTCCAATGCATAATATGTAATTTACCATTTTCCCAATGGATGGCGATACTTTCCCGCAAAAATTTCGGCAGTTTGCGGCATTTGTCGTTTTTTTGTAATTTTACAGTTCAGAACCAAATTCAAGAGAATTTTTTTTCCATTTTTAGAACGTTTTCTCAATTATATTATCAGGCAACGGTTAAAGTGCATGGCAAAATTTTATCCGTACAATACGATGAGAGGGAATTCTTCAAAGCGTCTAACTAACTTTAAATGATATAAACTGGATTTTAAACAGAAAACATACCATAAAAAATCTCAATAACATATATCAATTACATGGCAATCCGGGTGTTATAGCATGCACAGACGGCAAATAGCACACTCAAGAAAGAAAAAGATGGCATGCGAAAAAAACCCACAGGAAACCAAATTATTTATCTTATTTTAGTTTATCGATTTTTCTATAGTGGTAGCAACTTGGTTATAAAGACTTTCTAAAGACAGTAATGAGAAGCATTTATTTTTCTCAGAGGAACAGCTTTCATGCTAGAAATCACTAACAATGCTGTGATTTAGCCTGCACGTTGTGCCTACATATATTACATGATCAGTAACAAAAATTATTTATTTCGGAATCTTCTTAAGTATTCTCGATCCATTTTCGTCAAAAATAGCCGCACCTATATAAATTCCCTGGGATTGATATGTAACACAGCTCCACTGGTTGCCACTATATTCCCAATATGTACAAGAATCTCAATTCTATGTCTGCACCTGACCTATATGAAGCCGGTTTCATTTCCTCACTGACAGCACTTTCTTCGGAACATTTTTTTGTCTAATATTCTGCCACACTGCATCATGTGTCTTCTGGTGCAGACGAGATCCTCTTCAGGTTCAATTAGAACATTCGCAACATCATGTAGAGTTCTCCGACTTCCATTACGACATTTCTCCAGACTTTTCTGGAGATACTGGTGATGGCTTCCCCTTTCATATTTCCTACCTTTTTACTAGGATTTTTTATACAAGCACAGAACACATGGATCCATACAGTGTCCTCCAGCATTATTATATCCTCTTATGGTTGTCCAAGGATGATTCATAAATTGCTATAAATTCTTATCATGCCACCGAGGGTTTATGCGTTTCATTATTAATTTCCTTAATTATTAAATTCCATTTTAATCTACATCTTGACAGCGGATTTTTGGGGGGCTCTACATTTCTTTTACTTACTATTTACGTGTGGCGATAGGAAAATCCTTTTGACGGACCGCCTTTCTGTGATCGAAAATTTCTCATTGCTCTCCCTGTATAAATTTATTTCATATAATTACATTGATTCATATCCTACTGCGTATGATTCTGGTTCTATCCCAACCTCTATAAACATTGTGGGATCACCGTCATATACTCCCGCCAGAAACATATCTAAGTAAATGAAATTTGTGATTTTCCTCCTTGTAACAGATTTTGACATTAGCATTCAGGGAATTTCATCGTACCAAAATATTTTCTTTATTTGTTTTATCTCAAATGAGGAGCAGTGAAGAAAGCCATCGATTAATGGAGATAAAGATCATGCATTTCCTCACAACATCAACAAATTTGATTTCCAACAATGCACTAGCTGTCATAATGGATATGTTTTGATCACTCGCTAGCGTACTCGTATGTGGTCTCCTAATAAACATCTCTTCAGAATGAAACTCGTACATTCATCGTTTTGTGTTCTGTGATGCGAGCTAGATAATCCCAATCAAGTTTTCACTTCGTCGCGGGAAGTTTTGATCTGCCCGGTATATTCTTTTCTCTACACATAGTTTGAACATTTCTAAAACGTATTCTAATTTTCGGTCTCTCGCTCTCCAGTCGCGTAAACCTGTTACTTCTTTTATAAAAAAAAAATGCGTTCATATCTAATATGACTTAATGGATTAATTAGAAAAAATATTTTTTTTTTTTTTTTTTTTTTTTTTTTTGGTGAAGCGTAAGTCTAAATCCCATTTAACCAGCATAAAAACGAAAGGAAATAATGTGGATTAAGAGATGTTTTTTTAATTTAATTTTCTTTCAAATTAAAAAAAAACAATTTCTGTAATAATTTTAACAGACATATAGTATTTAAATTTTTTGAAACGTCCCACAATTTTAAATTATGTAATGAATGAAAATTACACTATTTAAAAATATAAAACATCCTTCATCCAAAAATTGAAATATATTGCGAAAACGATTTCGTTCAGATCACACTAGCTCCGAAGGAAAAACTTTAAACTTTAAAAGTTGATGTACTTATCAAATTACGTAATCTTTGAAACATGCCGCCACCAATCGAAAAAAAAAAAAAGATTATGCATAGTTTAAAAAAGTGTAAATTTTGTTATTTCCATTTTGCTTACATTGTTATAAAAATAGTTTGTGGCAGATGATGATTAGCATTTCAAGTCGGATTTCTTACAACTTTGACTTTTGATATCAAAACATGCATTGATGAGGTTATTTTTATTTTGCTTCTTCATTTAATTTAATTTTAATTTAATTTTTTTTACCACTGAATTGTATGCGGTGTGGATGTGAATACTTTTATCTTTTTTATTGAAGTTTTTTTTTTTTTTGGCAGCTTATAACTTTACGTTTACTCCTAAAGCGTAGACAAAAATATATTCGAATTATAAAATGGGATATATTTTTGTTTGTCAGAAATCAAAAGATCTCAAACAGTGGAAGTTCAAAAAATACGTTGCAGTCTGCATTGGATGTAATAATTTTATTATTTACAAACTGTGTTTAAAAAAAAAAAAAAAAAAAAAAAAATCAGGCATTTTACTTGAGATTGAAACTTACAGAAATTCATAAATTTAAGGAATTAATAAAGTTCATTAAATTACAGAAATGTTCACATGAAAAAAATCATTATTAAAACTGTAATGAGGTAATAAGAAATTACATAAAATATCAGTAAATAATCTTGATTTTTTAAAAAAAATATATTAGTGCTAAAGCTTTAATGTTAATCTTTAGATAGTATAGTTGGTGTTTTGTTACTATCTGATTTGTTATTGTTAGTAACTTATAACTGATTGGATAGAATCAAAGCAAAACTCAGATATTTTTACATCCGTAATGCAAAGTTTAGGTAAAATGTTTGAAATTTAATTTAACGTGTTTTTTAAGTCATTAAAATTAAAAATTTCTAATTTAACGACTCATAATCGAAAATGTTCTCTTTAAAGTAGATTTTTTAAATTTACAATAATGAACATGTAGGATTCATTTTCTTACCAAACCGTCAATACGATGTATTAAGAATGGGATAAAATTGCAAAAAGTCGAATTACTACTTTTCCTCATAAATCACGTTGCTGCAAATAGTTTATCTGGAAGACTTATGTCCATTTAATCGTATTTGGTATAGCAACTCGCCGCACGTCATATTTCTTTCGGCTTTAAAGTTTTTTTTTTAAATCTTTAATTATGCCTTTGGGGAACAATAGAATTTGTCATATTATTTATCGCAAAAGGGCACTGGGACTTTTAATTATCAACCACCAATCTACGCTTTATAGTAATTAAAATCTTCTTGCTATTAGAACAGTATACAAAATTTATGAAAACCAAATATTTGAAATATTTAAAGTTTGTAAGTTTTTTAGATTTATTGAAATGTACTTAAACTCTAAATAATAATATTTTAAATTTATTTATATGTTTAAAACACATATTTCATAGAACATAATAATGGTTATTTTTTTTAGTTTATTACACCTAACTTCGATGTTTATTGAAGGATAAAAAATAAGAAGTAGAAAATCCTAAAAACTGAAAACAATCATAATGTTAATATTAATGTCAATTTCTTTTATTGATATTACTATTTAAAAATAATTAAGTCGTTCTTATAAAAATATATTTTGAGAGATTATTCATCAATAATCTCCAAACCGAAAATATTCGTATCGTTATTTAATAATTATATAATTTAAGTTACCATCTAGGAGCAAAGATATATTTATTGTGCTTAAACTCTTATATCAGAAATAAAGAAAAAAATATATAATATGAAATGAATGATGTTATTAATTGAATAATGGACTTTTACATCATAGATTATAAATACATTTTCGTATATAAATGGTAATCAAAATAATATATGTATATTTTCGAAAAAGTTCATTACATACATGATAATTAATTCATTAAATGATTATTATTTGAAAACTATATTTTGAAAAGTATTGTGCTTACAAACATGGTGATATAATCTGCCTGTATGTAGCATTTCTTTCTACTGTTTCTTATGTAAACAACTTATGTCGAGAAACAACATTTTAAACAACTAGAAGATAATAGTTGGATGTTGCGTTTTAGAGAATTTATTATGTGGATATATATATATTACTTAAATATTATTTAAGAGGACACTTTTTTGAAATTTACACTGTTTTAGTTTCTGTAAATAATAATTTGTGTCTAACAAAGTTTTATATTATGTTATTTAACAATCAGGATTGTTTTATTATTTCTAAAGCCTAAAGTGATTTAAAAGATCATTGATTACATATCACCTAATAAAATTTTTAATGATCACGTAGCAAATTTTATTTAAAGAAAAAAATAGTTTTCTTTTTTAAACTCCATTAAGATAACTCAGCAATTTATATATAGATTTTGTATGTTATAATTTAGAAGCCATTTTAACATACAATGCAGTTATAGGTTTTAAGCATTCTGACAGCGTTAAGACTACAATATTGTAAAAGTGTGTTTAATGCGCTCGATATTAACCTATAAACTTTGATTTATTCATTAATTTAAATATTATTTCTTTTAAATTGTTAAGGTTTATACAATAACTAAATATATTATATACTAGAGAACAAAAGATTTATTAATATATCTAGCACATTCACCTAATTTATTACAGATTAATTAAGTTGACTATTATAACTCGGAAATAACAAATCGGATATGGCAGATATTTGAATAAAATTTATCCTGCTAAATTAGAGACACTGCAAGTCTTTTTTGATCCTCTTCCAAATATTCTTAATATTTCTCTTCGCGTTTTTACTTAAGCAGAGAAAGATATTCGCGTGTTTGCAGATTTTTGTTAGTTACCCTTCGTTCTTTCCTGGGTGTCCGATGTTGATTCTCGTTTTCCTCTTTCCATCTCGTACGACTGTAAAAAATGAAACATTCTTAGTAATGTGTGATTTAAGCTCATTTGACGAGAAATAGAAACATTATTTTGTTTTCAATACTATTTCTTCGTATGTCTTTGTTCTCCTGTTTTATTATTGGCCTGTGAGTTTTTAGCACAACGACTTTCGTGTAGTCATGCCGTCTCATGCTGTGTTGTAACGTCTTAGCAATTTTCTCCAAGGGAATGAACGTTAATACAAGATAGAAGATTTCGTATCAAGGATATTGTCTGACTGGTGTACTGTACCTCAATATTTGAATGTATCTCTTAACCCCTTGACTACATCGTCGGCGAAACCGACTTTAATTTCAAAGATTTCTAAGACGTATGTGGACGTAGTCAGGGGGTTAATGGTTAGTAGTGATACTGAAGGAAAGATTCCGACAAAAAGTTTAAACTGACAAAAGAAGGGTTGAAATGATTTTGTAAATCTGTATATAATCCCATAAAAGAATATCTCTGTTGAAGCGGAAGAAATAAACACTAAAGATGTAGCATTTAGATAATAGGTGTGGTCTTCTGCGAATTGACTAATTATATATTAATTATGATATATATATGTGGTCGATTTTGCATTATTCTTTAAAGAAACCTAAAATACCCTTAAAAACATTAACTATGAACAAAAAGAAATGCACTGGTGTGAATATCAATAAAGGTAGACTCCTTGTTGGATGAAATGCAAATTGCAATGACAGAATGAAGCTCTTCGTCATTAGTAAATCATGAAATCTTCCCTGCTTCAAAAAATGACGAGTTTTCTCAGTGAATACGCAAAGCAGACTTTTCCTCTTATCAATGTGGAAATTCAACCTAAAAATGCAAGAAAAAATTGAGAAGATAATGTTATCTGCAAAGAACTGACTAACACAGTCAAAATACATTACAGGTTTAAAAAAAATTCCACGTCAAGTGGAAGTAAAACCATTAGAGTAGTATACTCCAGTCAATGCGACTACAGTTGTACATGTCTTTTATGTTTATATTATGTTTACTTTTGGCCATTCTAATAATACTATTATAAAGAAAAAGATATTCATGGTTAGTTTTTTATTAGAAAATTACGTACAGATTTTTATTATAAGATTGCATATAGTTTTTTTTTTTTCATTTTATTACACAAAAACTTAAGAAGTAAAACTTAACTCATTATCAAAATTACTAAACATAATTTTAATAACTGGATTGTTTTGTAAATATTTAATATTTTTGATTATTGTTAAAAAATTAAACCAGCAGGAAAATTATTTGTATTTTTTTTCAATTTGGTTGTAAATTGCATATCGGCAATACAGTCATATTTAAATCCATATTTTTTCAGTTCATTATTCCACTTATGTCCGAAAAAACATAAGAGTTGAACTAGAATACAGTTAAACTTTAATCTAAAATTCATAACATATACAATTTTCAACAGCAAACATTTAAACGAAAGCTCGAATAGACTTTAAGAAGTGTAAATAAACCCAGCTGTTTGAACTTTATGCAAATTCACGGTTAACACACTAATTTTGCCCTGTTATTTAAACACATCTACACTGCATGTATATAAATTAATAACCAAAAGTTTATTTAATATGAACTAAATGATGTGTCTCGTATCTTAAAATATTTTTTCTCTGTTTTTACTCTACACACATATACATTAAATATGTAATATTAACTTTCCTATGATAAGCCTTCAAATAACACATGAAAACGATTATTTTTTATTTAATGCGTAGTACAATGAGATATTCTGTAAATATTATTAAGAAGAGTAAATATTCTGGCTTTTTAAAAATGCTTATTTTAGTGATGGATTTATAGTATTAAATGTTACGTATGGCCAAAGCATTTTTCATTTTATACATTTACGGATATCTATCACTTTATAAATTGTTCAATGAACGAAAAAAAGACATGTAAATATGTGTTTAATTTCTATGTTAGTTGAAGCATTACATTGTTTTAAATATTTGTATTCATCTCTTCCCCATAAATTTATATCTGCACTTCTATGTGAATATAAAATCATGAGACGAAGTTCAATATTTAACTTGTGTTACAGTATATTTATTAAGCACCTATAAAACAGACATAGTAAATTTAATCTCTTCAAGGTAAATCTGTATTTAAAAAAATAATTTTATGATAATAGTTTCAATCTGTTTACTCTGTCAACTATATAAATTTGTTTTAAAAAATGTTAAATAGTTTTGTTATGTTAAACGTATATAAATAAATAGTAAATGTATTATATTTGTTACTAAATTTTAAAAAAATATTAAATATATTTCAGCGATCTCTATAACGATGAAAACGGGAAGACAACACTTAAGACAAATTAGCATTGAATGTTAAATATGTAAAATTTGAATATTTACTTTTCATTTTTCCGATATAGTTATATATTTTTAAATAATTTATAATTTTTTTTACTTAAATGTACCTATTTTGAAATATAGAATTTCCTTTTCTGTCTTTTAAAATACAAAATATTTTGGATTAGCAGTTGTTATTCTGGTGGGTCCAGCTTTAGATGATGCAATTCGCAAAAAAGCAATAAAATTCACAACCTGTTAGGAGGTAATCTTATTTTAATCTTTAATAAAGGTACATTAATTAAAATTTACAAAGATCCCTGATATATAGAATAGACCAATTTAAAAATAAAAGGATGATGGTATTATTCAAGTGAAAGACTATAAATATTAAACTGAAACTGAAACTATAATTTCAATGGACTCACTTTGTTGTTGTCTTGAAGATAATGATCATTTGAAGGTTTTCTTTCCATTTTTTAGCCATAGGAACACATTCATTTTTAACTTATAGAACTGAGTACCTAAATGTGCCTATCTGATAATTTTAACATTTTTTTTTCTTTTTAAAATACAAACTATTTTTGGGCAGGGAAGAATGTCATTGTTATGTATATCTAATTTAAGAAGATGCATTACGAAAGAAAAGAAAAACACGGTAAAGAGGTATGTTTTAATCTACAGTAAAGTAATATTAATTGTTAGAAATATTCGTCATGGAAAGAATTGTAGTATAGCTGAATATAATTCAATAGTACTATTCAAGTCAATGCCCGTGATAATAAAACATAATCTGTATCTAAATTTCAATGGATTTACCTTGTTCAATAATTCTACTAAGAATAAAGAAGAAATACTTACTTTTATGCTTGAAATGTTATAATATCATAATAAGTGTTACAATTTTAAAGTATTTTGACCATTTTCAATAGAATTACTAGTAGCCACATTTAGAAACTTATAATAAGTAGTTCTTTTATAGGGGCAGGAATGTATATCACTTGCTATAATAGAATGACTTGCCAACATAAAAAATGGCGATCGTTTAATGCGTGGTACTATGAATATTTTCATAAAATGCAAATCTTAAAAAAATTAAATATACTAAAATTATTCAAAAACTAAATTCATCTAATTATTCTTTCTGAGAATAAATAATTGAATTTAGTTTTTGTACATGTAAGCCTTAAGTAAAGATAAAATTTGCTAATTTTTTATTTACTGAGAGTAAATAAATACCTATTTATATAGATCTAATAACTATTTTAAATATATTTAGGCATGTTTTGAATATTTAAAATAATCTGAGATTGCAACAAATTCTTTTTTAAAGATAAAAAAATATTTCATAAAATTTTAGGAAGTCATTTCCTTTAATTGCCGAAACGTCAGTGAAGGCTTACTGTGGAGACTCGAAAAGTTTTGGTTTCTGTCTGTTAGTCTGTTTGTCTGTCTGTTCCGCGATAACTGCCGCAAAAAGCACCCGATCAGCTTTAAATTAATAGGGCATATTCGTGAGATACCCGGACGTAGCTGTATAGTTTTTGGTTAAATTTGGTTCATTCGTTCGGAAAATATGGAAGATTTTATTTTTCTCCATAATGCTTTTCTACGGGAAGTCAGACGATTTTCAAATTTCCATTTGTTGAAAGAAAATGGCACGTTTTATTAATGGATTTAAATGTTAAATTATGGATACTAAAATTCCAAATAAGTGTTTTAAATTATTCCTATTACATTGAATTTTTATCAATATATCTATCAGATTTTTTAATTTACGTGTATAATGTTTTGAATACATTTATACATGTATTCCAATAATAAAGCATTTTAAAAATTAATTTTCTTGTTTTACATGATACATATTTCTTTTTTTTTTTTTTTTTTTTTTTTTTTTTTTTTTTTTTTTTTTTTTTTTTTTTTTTTTTACTTTTTTTCGTTGCCTAGCGACTGTTATTTGTAGCCTATCATTGCGTCAAATACGAATGAAGTTAATAAATTACGTTAATTTTGTTGTAGGTACTATTAAAAGGCTATCATAAAAATATTTTATAGCGCCAAATCGATGCAATTTATGCAATTAACAGTGGGCACGATAAGGAATTATTTTCCAGTAGATTTATACATCTCCAGATATGCCTATTTTGGGGGCTTTTAATATGTTATTGCTATCGCATGGATTGGGATGTGTAAACTAATGTTTTACCATGCTATAAGTGAAAAAAGTACAGTTAAAGGCATATAAATCTTTTTAAAACTTTCCAACATAGATGAAAAGTATTTATGACTTCAGTTTTTCTATCTGTCGCTTGCCGTGTTTCTCTACGTGCTCTAACTCTCGTAAATATAGTCGGGATTACATGTAATTGATATACGTTATTGAGGTTTGCCAAAGTATGTTTGGTATTAAAAATGAAGTGTGTAGCATTCATAGCTTAATTACAGGGGCACTCAAAACTATTCCGTTACATTACAGTCTTTCTGAAAAATCGTCTGCGGTGTATTTTAATAATGTTACATAATTTTAAACGTAATGAAATTTATATACTTTATTAAGGTGCACTATAACCTGGTTACATAAAATATGTTATGTGTAGCACTTACAGCTGCGTACAGGGAACTCAAAAGTATTCATAATATTACAATCTTTGAAGAAAATCCTTTTGTGGCGTTTTTTAATGATGTTACTCTGTTACAAAATAATAATATTGATATGTATTTTTGAAACATTTTTGTAGTATATGGGGTGCAAAGCATATGTTATTTTTCGGGGTCACACAAAAGTGGTCTATTAGAATGTGGTCTACGGGAAAAAACACTTCACAGCTTATTTTAACACATTATCGACGGGAAACGAGAATTCTCGTTTTTATTCAAAATACATGATTGGCTAAGGGAGTGACTTCTGCCTTACAGAAAAGGCATTTATATCATGTTGTCCATATTTTTTATAGATTGTAAGACATTATATATTACATCCGTACATTGAAAGATATTTACTGCTGCATAAACATGAAAAACATATCTCAGAAACCAATTTCCGAAACACTTTCAGAAGACGGAGGAGCTTCTTTATGTTTTTAAACCCAGATTTAATAAAAAATGCCTGTCGTCAGTGTGTTAATTGTGATGCACTAATTGAAACATTATGAAATTAAAATACATTACTGTGGTTTACTACAAGAAGCTTGAATATGATTTGTATCGCATTTATCGTTCATTTATAGGGTCGCATAAAAAATTTCGGATACAGTTCTGGTCTATTAGGGATGATTGCTGAAGAGCGTTTTGGATCATAGTGTGCGTTTTAACGTTAAGTAAATTTTTGCTTAATATGTGGTGTTTAAATATTACATAGACCATGTACAGGGCTACACAAATGAATTCGTAAGTATAAATGAAAATGAGCGCAAATTGCTTCAGTGTTTTTTTCTTTTTTTTTTTTTTTAATTTGAGTTATGCATTTCCCAGCTCAGCTACATTTAGCAAATGTTTGCAGAATTTAAATAGAACCATATACAGCACTCCACAAAAACTGGATACAGGGTGCACACTATGCATAGTAATCCCGGAAATGTGATATCAGCAGTTTTAAGAGGGTTTTTTGTCTGCATTAAATATAAATGTTATATATGACGCGTACAAATCTTCACGTAATATACAGGGCTGTAGAAAAGAATTCATGTACGTTTCCATCTATTGGTAGAAATTACTAAAGGTCATTAACACAATCAATTGAAAATTACAAATGTAAATTGAATTACACTACGTAGGGGTTCAGGGGGCAGAGCCCCCCCCCCCCCTTAAGAAATCTAATTTATTATCTAAAAATTACGAGAATAAGTAGCTCATGAGATTTTCAGAGACCATTACATAACAAGGGGTTTAATTTAACGCTTCTAATGTCTGAAACCTTCGAAATATTTTTTTCATTTTATAAATGTTTATGTAAATTAAAAACTTTAAATTTCGTTTTTGTAAAAAGATTAATATTGCTCAAAGGGTGCTAAAAACAATGAGCTGTAGAGCTGACGTTGAGGCTCCTGATCTGCAGATTTACTAGTGAATCTACATAAACAATTCAAGGTAATTAATCGTCTTCCTAATTACAATAAATATTTTCAGGAAAAATGGAAATTGAAATTAAAATAATGTTAACAATGAGTATCCTTTCTTACTGTACACTAAAATAGCTAAAGGTCTCTTTACAAACTTTTCTTCTACTGTGAAAATTTAAATGCTTTTTATTTAAAATATAAGAAATAAACTAAAATCGAATATACGTGTTGATAAAAAAATATATACTATTTTGTTCCGTTTAAAAGTAGCTAAACCTGTATCCGTGAACGCAGTCTAAGATATACGAATAACAGAAAATATACGAAACTTGTCACAGTAAAGCATTACCTAAAAAATTTTACGTGGGAGAAAAAAATCTTTTCAACAGTGTCGTCCTTTGAGACTATTTCTTATCACGCTTACAATTCAAGGTACGTGAGATAAATATATGCTATAACGTTTTATTCTTTATCATTTGATACACCGCTAATGTCTTAACTTCAGTTTCTTATTTTAGTTATCCAGGATAATACGTTACTTTCTAGATATGTTATAGTATTTTACTGCAGAATTATTTTTTTTTTACCAACAAGCGAAATAAACAATTAGATAAAGGAAAAATAATACTTAGCATTTGCAGAATACGAAAGAATTTGTGTTTACGCTGAAAATGTATCTGGAGCATTTAAAAAAATTGCATAAATGTTTTGAGATATATTCATTTTTCAATTTTAAATTATATCATAATTCAGGTTAATAAAGTTATATTAAGTAATTCAGTAATTAATAAACACCCTTTAGAAATAATATATATATATGTTAGTCAACACATTAAAGTGCTATAAATAATAACGTAATGGATGCACAAGAGGGCTTTTTGTACGAAAACACTTTTGATAATTAAAAAATGTTTAATTAATTAAATAAAAAATGAATTAATTTTTTTATTATTATTATTATTTAAAGTTTTTATTATAAAATTTTACCACACACGACACTATATCGAGCTGCAAAATCACAATACTCAAGACAGTAATTTACTTAAATTTACTTTAGTACAAAAACGAAACATGATAATCTGAAATTTCAATATAGTTATCTTTTTATTTCTTGTCTATGTACAGTCGTAAAAAAAAAAAAAAAAAAAAAAAATATATATATATATATATATATATATATATATAAAATAAAATAAATAAAACAACCACTACTAACTCTGCAACAAATTATAATAGAATCAAGACACTGATACCAAAAGATTGAAAATAAAGCCTACTTTTAAATTGTGTATATAAAATTTTATTTGGGGTCATCTACATATCAAAAGCAGCCCATACTTTCTTTTTCAGTGACAACACACAATTTTTATAAGATATTTTATATCTTGTGTTCAAAATATTCCTAGATATTAAATATAAAGTCATTTGGATGATAAGGGTTTTAATTATGAACATTCAAGCTTTATAGATCCAAATGGTAAATTTCATTTTCGTATTTTTATTAATATCTCTTGAAATGTTAATGCTAATGTGATAATTTTTAGTGTGTGGTTATAATACTAAAATTATTATACTAGATTTATTTTTTTATTCAAAAATTCTTTATCGTTTAAGAAAGTTTTTTGAATCACGAAATATCTATCTTTTTAAAAATTAAAAATAACTATCCTATATTTCTCGGGAGGATTTGCAAATTCTGAATAGAAAATCCAGCGACACTGTAGGTCTTTCTAAAAAAAAAAAAAAAAAAAAAAAAAAAAACATTAAAGAGCACGCCAATTGCAAGTTTAAGCTCATTGGGACTGAAATCATTTGCATTACCATGTGCATTAGTCATTTGGAATTAGTAAAGAAAATTCCAAATATCGTTTATAAAAATTATTAAGTTTAAGTATATTTAAAAGAAAGCTTATCTAACTTGTAACTGATATATAACTTGTAATTGACTAACTATCTTGACATTTTAGGTTTTTTCATGTTCGACTACGTTTAAAGATATAAATAAAAGTGGCAAATTTTGGTTTTTATGTGAATAAAGTTATCATTTATGATATTTAATACTTTTTTTTTCTTACAATTTCGCAAGTTCTTAATTTGGCTACATTTTCAAATTTGAATTCAAAATGGAAATTCGGAAGAAATTTTGCTCTATTTAATCGTGAAATGTATGTCATTCAATGAGAAGAAAATTACTATTCAGAATTTCTGGTATTAATTCAGAACTTTTCAATAAAAAAATATACCAAAATGGTAACCATGTTTTAAATTTATGTAAATATATCGAATTAGTTGTTATATCAGAATTTAAATATTTTGATATTTAAATATTTCATATTTTAAATTTACTTTATTCAAATTTTCACTCATATATATTATTCTAAAAATTTAACAAATGATTCTTTTCTTTTTGCATTCTTAGATTGGTTACTAATTGAGATTCTCCTAAAAGAGAGATTATCGGTTTGTGATCGCCGTGAAAAACTCAAATTGATTGATAAAAATAAGTGAGTGTGTCCCAATTTTTCAAACTCCAGTCGTTACAAAGAATAACAAATTTACAACAAGGAATCAGTTATCAAAACAATGCGTTAAAACATATATTCTGTGTGACATCTGGCGTTTCAAAAATTATGATACAGTCACTTTGTGTTTTCTATTTATTTATTTATTTATTTATTTAAATTCTGTGTGCTCTTTTAACTTCAATCACAAATAGGTAACCTGCCATTACAGTTTCACCCTACTAACTCATTTTCCCCTAAAACAGATATTATCGATTTGCGATCGCCGTGAAAAACTCAAATAGGTTGTTAAAAATAAGTGACTAATTACCAATTTTTCAAACTCCTGTCATGACAAAGAGTAAAAAATTTACAACAAAGTATCAGTTATGAAAACAATGCTATAAAACATATATTCTGTGTAACATCTGACGTTTCAAAAGTAATGAATCAGTCACTTTGTGTTATTTATTTATTTATATATATTCTATGTGCTCTTTTAACGGCAATCACAAATCGATCACCTGCCTGTGCAGTTTCACCCTATTAACTCAGTTTTTCTTGAAAGAGAGATTATCGATTTGTGATCACAGTGAAAAACTGATATACATCGATGAAAATAGGTAACTGATTCACAATTTTTCAAACGCCAGTCGGTACAAAGAATAACAAATTTACAACAAAGAATCAATTATGAAAACAATGCTTTAAAACATATCGTCGCCTCAGAGCAACAGTAGGACATCTAGTAATAATTGAAAATGCGATGTCTGACTTACACCGAGAAAAAAATATAGTTCTGGCATCTAGAATCTAAATTGTGGATCTAGAAAAAATAGTTCCATGTCATCCTTCTAAATTCTATTTCCCTTTGCTCGAGAGTTCTAAAGTCTCCTACTAGAATTCAAGAGCGTTTTCCTATATTCTAGTGGTCAAACGTATTTAAAAATCCCTGCAAATAGATGCAAACACAATAGGTTAGTTTTCGTAACTATAATTCTTGTTTATGAAACCATTCCAGAAATCAAGCGATAATTTCTCGCTATTGAAACGATTCATTATAGTTCCGTTACCTAGAAAACAAGAGACTAGAAATTCTAGATCATTTCGTCTATTCAGATTAGTTGTATCTCTATTCGCATAGCTCGGGAATCTATATTTCTAGTTTAGGGATACAGAAAATGACTACCTATTCATTCTAGTTAAAGGCGGTATATTCTTTTTCTCAGTGTACTACTGTGAAAAACTATGTCTGAATCGAACGGAACAGTAAGAAATTTTTATGGAACACATCTGAGATAGGGTAACTCTAGGATACACTGTAAAAAAAAAATGTAAATTTAGGGTACTTTACCGTAAATTACTCCATAAATTTACGGAAAATGTCACGTTTTCCAAATAAACGGTCAACTCCCGTAAATTTCATGTTTTACGGGCAAAACCCGTTTATCTAAAGTCAAAGTCCGTTAATTTAGGAACAAAGCCCGTGTTTTATTTGCCTTTGCCTGAAATCTCTGCTGAAGTAAAATTACTGCAGCAATTTTTTACAGTGTAGATGGCCATAGTTTTTAAAGATTGAAATAGAAATTCTTAGAATGCAAATACAAGAAATGTTTTTGAATATTTGAAATCTTTATACATATACTCATCATATTTTGGTCAAAAAATAATTAAATATCGAGAACAAAAAGTGGAAAACAAATTTGAAATTAAAATGACAGATGGCCATCTCTCCTTCAAGCCGAGGAGAGATGGCGATCCAATACAAGAAACAAAAAATGAAGTTAAAATAACAAAAAATAACAAATTTCATGTAGTTAATGATGAAAAAAATATAGAAATTTGCAAAGATGCAATTATATCACGGAAAATCAGTGAGTAAAATTTGAATAAACAAAATTTGAAGTATAATTTCAATCTTTCCCTTTTCGTACAATTTTTACAAGATTTTCAGCATAGTTCTTTATAGTTTGTGCACGTTTCATGGCACGTTTCATCTGGCACCTTATGTATTGTTTCCAGTAATCCTGTTCGGTTATGGTATTATATTCTTCTCCACAGCCAACACTGTGATCCTCCTCCATTTCTATCCCCCCCGAAATCTGCAGAATCTGATAATTTCAATTGTATTTTATCTTCTCCACTGCTGAAAGTGTCGTGATTTTGTTTTTTCTCGCATTTATTTTAGACTTTTTCACGGCTTTAAGTTTATTTATGAACTTTATCTGTTTCTGGGATGAACGTTCCGAAGTTTTTCAATATTTTCTGAAACAAAAATACATCGTTAGGCCATATTATATTATTGTTACTGAAATATTTATATTGGTTGAAATTTATGTAATTATATCAATTAATATAATTATAAATATAAAAATTATGTAATTATATAAAAAATAATTATATTTAGTTAAAATACCCACTCCGTATAATTTTAAAATATTGATTATAGGAGGCCATCTCTCCTCGATTTGATGTGGCCATCTATCCTAAATATGATGGACAGATTTCCACTCAATTTAAACTGTCACTTCGCCATTGTAAGTCTTTGTTTTAGACTTAAAAGTAAAGATTGGATTACATACGTGCCTTAAAAGTCCATATATTAAAAAAAAATATATAACATACGTAATGCAAAACCTTCAGATACCTAACTCAACAAAAATATTCCACCACTAAATTAAATCAACATTAAAGTTACACTTTCTGTTTATAATTGAAAAACACTTCTGCACGTCGCAATCGATGAACACGTTGAACTATTTCTTACGAAAAACTTTATGCTGCAATCTATGATATAGTTTTTGAAATATTTAGATTGACAATCTCTCCTCTATGGCCATCTATCCTAGAATTACCCTATAGTATTAAACATAACTTTGTGTTTCAGAAGTTGTTCCAATAGATGCAAACACAGTTATGTCATATCATAATGCAGACATCTCATTTTTTTTATTAGTAGTAGATGCCCTACTGTTGGTCTGAGTCGACAATATATTCAGTGTAACATCTGGCGTTTCAAAAATTGTGAATCAGTTACTTTGTGTTATTTATTTATTTATATCTCATGTGCTCTTTTCATGGCAATCATAAATGGACGTCTGCCTTTACAGTTTCGCCCTACTAACTCGATTTTTCTAAAAAGAGAGATTATCGATTTTAGATTGCCGTGAAAAACTCACATATATTGATAAAAATAAGTAAATGAATCTCAATTTTTCAAACTGCAGTCGTTACAAAGAATAACAATCTGACGACAAAGAATCAGTTATAAATACAATGTTTTAAAACTATATATTCTGTGTAACATCTGGCGTTTCAAAAATTATGAATTCAGCTCTTAGGTTTTTTTTTTTTTTTTTTTTTTTTTTTTTTTTTTTTTATTAATATGCGTTTCTGTTTGAATTTTCACAGCAATCCAAAATCGGTAATATCCTTTTACGAAAACCTGAGTTAGTCGAGGGAAATACGCAAATATGTAACTTGGAGTTAAAATAAGATTGCTAAAAACATGACAAATGTGTATTAGATTTAAGGCGAAGTACGAAAACTTTTTTACATTTATAGAAGCGATAAAGTATTATCCACTTATCACCAATTGCTTAGGACGTGTTTCAGTGAAGGACTGAAAATATTGAACTACTTTATTTAGATTTTAATACATTTTGTTTTTCAAAATGCTTGCGATAAAGCACATTCAAACTTTTATCAAAATGAATAAAAAATTAGGATGTGGATTTTTTTTTTTTTTTAACACAAGCTTTATATTGGAATTATTAATAAAGGTTTACTTTGGTTTACGCGAACGTTAGAGTTAGACAAACTCAATAAGCGTAAAAACCATATATTATGAACAAGCCTCGAAATTTGAGCTTAGAAATTTCGAAAGTCTTAAAATATTTAAATTTTTACAAGGTATAAAAATTTTAAGCGTATTTTAATTTATCTATATATTTTCATCTCTCTGTGTTTATTTTCACCAATTTCTTTAATAAATATTATGATACGAAATGCAGCTTTGTTACTATTCAATGTTTCAAATTTTAACTAAAAATATAACAAATGTATCATGTAGATATTGATCTGTAAACATGACGATATTTTTTTCTAATTACTGCTATCTTATCGATAGATTATAAAAATACGTGAAATTTTCTTTTTTACCCCAGGCTTTTATCCAATTTTTCTTTGTGTTAACATTTATTTAATATCTAGTTTTTCTATGCATAAAAAATTATCGACATGCATAAAAACAGGGAAGCAATATTAATATCTAAATTATTGGCTTAAGTATTGTCTTCTAAGAATGTGCTTGTCATCATGTTGCATTTCCTATAGATATTATATACTTATCGGCATATGCAGCCAATAATATCATTCTAATGGAAGTAAGTACCATGCACAGATTGTCAATAAACATATTAAGTATGGAGTTAAATAGATTTACGTATGTCACAGTCAATAACTCCGGACAATGTGCAAAAACGGCCTATTATGATAAAGAAAGAAAATATGTATATTACAATTGACTTTCCACAATATAAATAAATGACGTGAAATACGAAATAAACGAAGATAATTTAGATTATGAATAATGATTTTGATAAACATAAAAAAAATAAGCTACAACATTATTTTGTTATTTTTGTAGCTACTTAACGAATGTAAGAGTTATTTAACGTGAATTCACTGCTTTCTTTCCTTTAAAATTTACGCTTTTCAAATGAGAACAGAGAAAGCAATGCTTGATTTACATTCAAAGATGTATATGATCTTATTTATTTATTTATTGAAAATTCTATGAAAGCAATACACTATTAAAAATGGGAATGTTTCTTAATATACAAAAATATTTAAAAAAAATAACCACGAACGAAAATTCACTATAACACCTTTTGCGTTAAACAGGATTTCGAAATGCCTTCTTTATCATTAGAAACTTCAGAAAAAAAAATCGAGATTCAAAGAATCATTTAGAAAAACAGAGTTTCTTTCCCTGTCTCTGATTTTCGGAAAATTTCCGAATATTTTTTATGGGAATTAATAATTTTTTTTTCATCATGAAATATCAGTTATAAGTTTTGTAATAGTTGTTAATTTTCATTTAACCCTTTATCTACGGACGGTACTTATAAGTACCATTAAAATAACTTCTTATAAATTCATTTTATAGATCGATTAGTAGTAATGCAGTTTAGAATGAGAAATAGATGCAATACTTTATCTTGTTACAAAAGCATTATTGGTTACACAAAACAAAATTATTTTTTAAAGGATGATTTATACTCGAAATTGCATCTTTTCAACTTTCTTGGCGTTTCGGGGGGGGGGGGGGGGTTATCATTTCGGAAATATTTCTACATTTATATTGTAAGAGCATTATATTTGTACATTTCCTAATTCTACAAAATACTAAGAAAAATATTTAAAATAAAAGTTTTGAGTAGGGCTATAAATATTGCACAAAATCCTGATTCATTCAAATTTGATTAATCCTTCTAAAACCTTCAATCCTTCTGAAATCCTTTTAAAAATTATTAAATGATTATGTAAATCTTTGTAGTTTAAAAAAAATCATGAAAAGTGCTTTGAAGATAAAATTTTCAAGAATTCATAATTCAGTATATAAAGGGTTAATCGTTTTGAGTTGCGTAATTGAGTTTATACATCCAATGATAACAAAATATAATAAATTTGAATATTCGTGTTAATACTATTAAGTTACTATTTTTGGCACTAAAATATGTTCAATATAAATTTATTTACTTGAGAACAGATAGCATGCTAAAAACCGAAATTATGGTTTGAGAAAATTAATTAATACATAATTAAAACTGCACGAAAAAATCTCCAAAAATCAGTTGCAGCAAAAGAACGTTTCTTTTTATAAACGCTTTTTTCACTCTGGAAAACATTCTGCTCTCTGATGATTCTAAAGATAAAGAATGCTTTTTGAAATAGTAGATAACTTGGAAGAGTTTATTATGTCCTTTTACTTACGGTTATTTTACATTTTCAATGATTATAAAAATGTGTTTTTTTTTTTATGTTGTACATTAAATTATATTTTTTATGCAAATGTAAAAATAGTTAAAATTTAGCTAAAAATTTTTAATTTAGATCTCTATAAAGATAATTTTTTCGAATACATATGGTGATACTACGAAAATAAAATTATGAGGGGCCATTTCATATCACGTATGGAACATCTTTTCTAAATATCACTGCTTTCTTAACAGTGCTATTGTTTCCTCAAACAGTCCTAATTCTTTTATCCTTTTACTTTAAATAAAAACGAGGCAAATGTGAAAATAAAGGGTTGTTTGTTCTTTTTAATTTATAGTTCATATTTTAAATACGCATTAGTTAATAGATATATGTGTGCATGTAAGTGTCATTTTTTTCCGACATTTTTTTCCGATTTTCGTGAAATAACCGTGAAAATGAGCAGATTACTTAGATCTAAGGTTTAAAATGTGAAGAATTTTAAACATATTAAATACGCGCAAATTACTTAGGTCTAGGATAACTGTATTAAAGGGTAATTCCATTTCCTATGTCGGGCAGCTTTTCTACATATTACTACTGTATTAATAATGAAAATATAAAGTATCCTCATTTGAGGGTATTTGAGGATATTATTGTATCCTCAAATTAAAACAACTATGCTGATATGCAAATCTACTGTTTTCTGTTACTTTTAATGCATAGTTTATATTTTAACAACTTATAAATTAATAGATATAGTTATTTATACAAGTATCACGTGCAGGATCTTTTATCTATTTTTCATGGAATAGCCAATTGGTAACACAGATGCTTCAGGACACACATTTGTATACATACAATAGACGCAGTTCAAATATTTTCTAAATTGGATCTTATCCCACAATATGAAGCAAATATAGAATGAAATAATTTTTTGATAATTTATAATAAATTTTTAAAAGCATATGGATAATATTTTGTGCGCTTATTTTTGTTACACTCTAAAAAATTAAAAATATGAGAAATTAAGGATTTAAATAACAGTGCTGAATATTCACAATAATGCATAACAGCATAAAAAATACCTTCAAAGAACATGTTAATGTACAGAACCTAGAAACAATGTACCACCCCCTTCTAATAATACTGCCACAAACCATCGTTTAAAAGTGTTGCTGGTACCAATGAATTAGTATTTACTTCTACTAATAAATACTATACTTAAATTTTGTTCTGGTGTTCGTCTGCAGATATGAATGTAACAAACGTTTAAATTTTGAATACTAACACCTAAGTTAAATAATGTTATAAAAACTGATAAAATATCTTTATTAAGATTGACGAGCGTTTCATCGCACAAACGGTGACATTTTCAAAATCATACATGATAGAAAATATTTTCACATAATTTAAAAACAATAACATAGTAAACAATGTCACGAGACATGATGCATAATGAAAAACATTGCAAACATAGAAAATAAATTTAAATTAAATTGGATAGTTGCGAGCGTGGATTAATTTTCCCATAATTAAAAAACAATAACATGGTAAGCAATGTCACGAGACATCATGCATAATGAAACACATTGAAGACCATAAAAAAAAATAAAATTAACTTGGCTATTTCCGAGCGTGGATTAATTTTTACTATTGTTACTAAAATTATATATCATCTCGTTCCAAATTTAAAGTAAATCAAGAGACACTGAATTATTGCAAATATTCTCATTGCGTAAAAACATCTCTATTAAATCCCGGGTTATAGATGGTAAATAAAATCTTGATGGATAAATTAACTTGCTATTTTAAAAATCGATCTGTAAAGATTCTTCGCTGCATAATCCGGGCAAAGCTGTGTTTTCTATGTTGTATTTGAAATATACATGTTACATGATGAAACATGATGACATGATGACATGATACATGAATTATACATGTTGCTATATTAAAACCTAATTTTGAGAACATATTTCTATACTTTAATAAATCTTACTTTCGTAAAATAGTAAAAAAATAGTTCGCTTAATCAGTTTAGAAAGTATGCTGATATCTTTTTTAAAACTCCTCATTAAATTTAATTTTTAACCCGTCATTAATCACATAGAAGTCTTTTTGATGCACATATCTAGCGTATATGGCCAAAGATGATCGGTCACTTGCGATTTTAGATGTTTTGTTAAATATCTAGAAAAATTCATGAGGAATTAACCTGAAATTGCAGGTTTGCAAACAGTATAGCATATGTCATATATTTCCGCGAAGATTTTTTTCCCGAAACCCCACAGGGGACAATCAACAAATTGAAAAAGAATGAATATCTTTCGGATAATAATGTAAAAACTAATGTAGCAAAAGCGTGCAAACTCGATATTATTAATAAGTGGCTTATTGTAATATACTGTGTTTATTTTTATGAGGATAGCATGTATATTCGTAGTGCAATTAAGGTTTTTATAAAAACAGTCCAAATTTTGCGAAGGTTTTTGGTTATAATTTGCAGAGTTCTTAATATAAAAAAAGTTCTTTTCAGAAAATATGACAAACAACATTGTACATAATACTCTGTAATCAGATTTAAAAATTAATAAAAATTGGATAAAAAATAAGCAGGTTTACTAAAAAATGTTTCATTGCGCATGCGCGAATGCAATCAAAATATAATAATGTGTATAATGTATTAGCTATGTATATAGAGTAACTTTTGAGAAAGTCTCAAAATCATAGAATAGTAAAAATACAACGTTAAAAGCACCAAACATTTCTAACTTTAAGCATACCGGTTTCGGTAGCATATAGCATACCTTCCTCCGTGAAAAGGATGGCGGAAATTTGCTTACATATATAGGAGAGATGGGGATTCAAGTTAAAGGTTTATTGACCAATAGGAACACAGAAGATTGCGGGTTACAGCCAATAGGAAAATAGATGGGAAATGGAGCCGTATTAGTGAGGGAAAAAAAATAAGAGACAAAAGTTTTTACGTAATATTTCCAAAAATCTGATAATGGGGGAATAGTGAATTCACAATTAACAATATTTTTAAAATTTTTATAAATATGGAATGCTTCGAGGAAGTTAAGTTCGTGTATAGAAGTAGGTTTAGAGATTATTTTAACCGAATTGAAGTCAAAAGTATGATTAAACTCCCAGCAATGTTTTGCAATAGAGGATTTATTGATTTCTTGTTTTTTAATATACTGTTGATGTCCTTTGATACGAAATTTTAAGCAGCGTTTGGTTTGTGCAATATAGGAAATGCCACATTGGGAATTAATACGGTAGATACCCCATGTATTGGATAATTCAATAGGGTCTTTGAGTTTGGAGAGAGTGGGTTTATTGGTAGGGGCAAAAATTATTTTGAAGTCATATTGTCTAAGAATTTTAGCAATGGGAAAGCTTGATTTAGGAAAGAAGGGTAACACAATGTTAATATTGGAAAGAGTAGAAGACTGAGGAGTGTCTTTCAACTGAAAATATACCTTAATGAATGTCTTAATCGACTGACGACGATATTTTTTAACAGAAGAGATAGTCCAGGCAATAAGGAATTTTACCTAGCAAAATTAATGATAGTTAGGCTGCCTCTGAACATGCACTGCAGCGATTTTACCTGGCAAAATTAATACTTGCTCTGGATTTCGACTCACTTTATGTTTTTTGGTTCGCTGAATCCGAATTTGTAACTTCCCACCAAAATTTCTCTTGGCAACACCCCCCCCCCCCCAAATTTTGCTAAAAAACCACCCAAAAAGGTTTTTATTAAAAAATTCCCCCCCGAACCCCCCCCCCCCCAAATAGTTGTTTTTAACTTAAATTTCTTATTGTTTTAGGGGAAAAGCATTACAAAATTCAGAAACTAGACAAAATTTGCAACAAATAGGATATATGACATTATGAAGTAGGATAAACGAGGAGAGAGGGGGCTGCCTCGGAACACTCCACGCGCGCTTTTCTCAAAAACCAATTTTTTTTTTCAAAAAATCAATTTTTGTGGGAGTTGCCGGGTGAAATTTTGGTGGGAAGTTACAAATTCGGAATCAGCTACTCAAAAAACACAAAGTGAGTCGAAATCCAGAGCAAGTATTAATTTTGCCAGGTAAAATCGCCGCAGTGCATGTTCAGAGGCAGCCCTCCTCCTCCCCGTTCATCCTACGTCATAGTGTCATGTATCCTATTTGTTGCAAATTTTATCTAGTTTCTGAATTTCGTAATGCTTTTTCCCTAAAACAATAAGAAATTTAAGTTAAAATCAACTATTTGGGGGGGGGGGGATTTTAGGGAGAAGTTAAAAATTGAGATTCAGCGTCCCCAAAAACTTAAAGTAAACCTTATAGAGAAAGTTCGGAGGGGAGATGGGAGGGCGAATGTAAACGTGTGAGTGGCTAAGTGGAATTGCGCAACTTAGTTCACGCAGCACCGCGTGCATGTTCCGAGGCAGATACCCCCTTCCCCTTCATTCTAAGTCATAATGTCATACATCTAATTTGTTGAAAATTTTGTCTATTTTCTGAATTTTTACATACTTTTTCCCTAAAACAATTTAAAAAAAATGTTTTTTTTTAATAAAAACCTTTTTTGGGGGGCATTTTACCAAATTTTGGGGAGGTTGCATGGGAAATTTTGATGGGAAGTTAAAAATTCGGATTCAGCGACCCAAAAAACATATAGTAAGCCTTTTCCCAGAACTACTGTGAATTTTGCTAGGTAGTGCCCCTATACGGTCTCTATTGCCTGGACTAAGAGGAAGAGAAGAAAACAGAGAAATTACATTTGAGAGAATAAGATACTTTCTAAAACTGCAAGGCATTTAAGCAATCTCTCCCGTTTTTTAACAAGAGAATCGCGATCAAATTAACTCATTTTGTTAATTTTTATTAACTTTGTTTACAAGGCGTAAAACCAATACAGTGAAGAAGTATACAGATCAGTGTTATAACCCGTGTCTTTGGTTCAAATCTAGCCTGGATAATTCTTCACTCTGTTGGTTCTTTTTAAGAATGTGAATAAAAATTCACGTAAATAAATTCTGATTTACTGCTTCTCGGCCGCATTTCATAGTTTTAACTAATATATTCACATAAACTTATTTAAAACTAAATTTATATTTATTCAATAAAATCAAGAATATTTCAAATTACTACAAAGAAACATACATACTTAAATACATTTGCAGGTTCAAAGTATGTTTTTATAGAAATAAAGGAAAGTTTGCAAATATCGTAATGTATTCTAATTTCCCTAAAACATGTTATTAAAAAGTAATATATATACAGGGTGTATATGAAATGCTCCAACAAACTTAGGGGGATGATATTACTCATCAAGACGAACAAAAAATGCAATGGAACATGGCGTCAAATGACGTTTAAAGGGTGAAAATTGCAAAATTAATAAAAATATCAAAATCTTGCATGCTGCTTTTCTGCAGAACTGGCTAGTAGCACGAGGCTGGTTTTCCTTTCACTTTGTGCATATTCGGTCAGAAAGAGATAACAAAAACTTAGAAGAAAGCCAAACAAATCTTTGAACAGGAATCCACGTATGCAAGACTCCCAAAGTCTTCGAGCGTATCCGCCAGTCGTTCCTCCGTCCTCGTGTACTCTGTGTAATAATGTCTGCAATCCAGACTTTGAACAACTGTTGTGAAATATTTGTTTTCTCTGGACATCACGAGCTGTGTTGTACCTATTTTGTGCAATAAATATTTTTCTGGAGTGTTTCTTTCTTGTCTCAGTTTGTCCATTTCCAGATGCATTTTCTCGATTTTCATCCTTTAAACGTCATATGCGACCCCATGTTCCATTGCATTTTTTGTTCGGCTTCATGAGTACTATAATCCCTCTAAGTTTGTTGGAGCATTTCAGATACACCCTTTATGTTATTACACATTTCATTAATGTGTTTTCAAAATTCATTTATTTTAGTACATGATTTTTTGTGCTACAGGTAATTCAGCATGTAAGGAAAATAATTTAATGTTTCAAGTTCTTCAAAGGTAATTTTCTTAATTTTTCAATTACTTGTGCAATTTCATTCAAATGCAAATGAAAAGACATTTTCTTCTTTATCTTCACGTGAGAAACATTTCTATTGAGTATTTTCTTTTCAAAGAATGACTTCTCAATTTTATAAGTGAGATTTTAATCTTTGAAGTGTTTTCTGTTATTTTTTTTTTAAAGACTAGGGGGCTCGGCCCCCTACGAGCTACGCTCGCCAACCCCCCGTTCAGACACTGCAGTCTCTAAAAGCACGCTAATTTGATCGGCTTTAATTGAATTTTTTGGAAGATTGAATCTCTCTATTCTAAAAAAAGTGTAACTACCGCTGTCACCGCCGCCGCCGCCGGTTTTGATTTTTTTGTGACCGGAGGCCTTTCTTCGTTAATAATAACAAAAATAATGCATAGAAAAATATGAAAATCGGTGGTTTTATACAGAAATGTTTGATAAAGACGCTGATGCAGACAGTTTTCAAATCGAAGAATTATTTTAAGAGTTATTTAATGCTAAAGTTGGACAAAATCGTTCCACTAAAGAAGTTTTATAGCAGCAAAAACTATACATAGTAGTGTAATCATTTTTAGATCATTTTATGCGTTAGAATTTGCCGGAGTGCAGATTTCATTAATTTTTTTATTTTGACTCATTTTTTCAGGTTTTATTTCTATTTTAAATTCAAATTTTCAGCATTTCTAGAGATATTTTTTACAGATTTCAGAAAATTGTACTAATTTAAACTGTTGCCAACTGTATAAAAAGCGCAAGCAATAATGTTTGCTTCAAATTAAAAATTTATTTACACGTGACTATTATAAACAGGAAAAAAACTTTCAAATTAGAATTAAATAATTACGTATAAAAAGCAGAACTTATTAATAATTACGTCATAAAAAGTATACACGTGAATTTTAAAAGAGAAAGGATATTTTAAAATAATAAATTCATTAACATGCGTTAGAAGTCTTAGGAGAAATTACGTCATATTTACGTCACATTATAGTTATTACATAAAATGAACACAAAATAATATTGCAAAAAAGTTTAAATTTAGAAATTGCGCTAGACATTTATTTGATATTTTGAGAATTAATTTAAAATGTCTCATTTAAAAGAACTTTCTTTTCGCTTTGTTAAAAAAATACCAGGAGACAGAGACTCTCTTTACTTAATTCCTTTTATATTACCTTATTTTGAAATGTTGTTACACGTGTATACGTCATCAAGTTATTTTTATTTCGACGTTTTATTTGTGTTTTTATTAATGTTGTACGAATTTATTTGTTCTTTCGTTACTTAAAATAAAAATTATATCAATTTGTGTAATTTGGCGAGTGCTTTGGCGATTTATATAATTTGGCGAAATTGGTCGACAGGATAATCAAGTAGTACCGCAGCGGATTTGGCGTTAGAATTCTCCAATCAAAGAGAAATGAATAGAAATTCGTTTATAGGGAGATCGCCACTGTTTTTTAAATTATAATTCAGGCTTTCGGAATCTTTTTAAAGCCGATCAAATTAGCGTGCATTTAGAGTCTGCGGTGTCTGGAAGGGGGTTGGCGAGCGTAGCTCGTAGGGGGCCGAGCCCCCTAGTTATAATTAAAAAAACAAAGGCGATCGCCCTATAAACGGGTTTCTATTCATTTCTCTTTGATTGGGGAATTTTACGGAAAAATCAGCTGCTGTTAAAAGATACAATGGCATTTCAAAATCATCTAATATAAAATGAATTAAGTAAACAGAGTCCTTGTCTCCGGGTATTTTTTAACAAAGCGAAAAGAAAGTCCTTTTAAATAAAACATTTTAAATATATCGTTTTTAATCTGACGTAATTTTCACCAAACTTTTCTTTCCCTTTTTAATATTCACGTGAAAATGCTTTTATTAGAAATGAAATATTATTTGCGCTGTCAAAAAAAAAAAAAAAAAAAAAAAAAAAAAAATAGTTGAAAAGTTCATCTCAAAATATCAAGTAAATGTCTCGCGCTATTTTTAAATTTAAACTACTATTTTGCAATATTATTTTTTATTCATTTTACGTAATAAGTGTAATGTGACGTAAATGTGATGTAATTTCTCCTATTTAAGACTTCTAACGCATGTTAATGAATTTATTACTTTACAATATCCTTTCTCTGTTAAAATTCACGTGTAATTATAGATGAAGTAATTTTCAATAAGTTCCTGCTTTTTATACGTAATTATTTAATTCTAATTTGAAAGTTTTTCTTTTCTGTTTATAATAGTCACGCGTAAATAAATTTTTAATTTGAAGCAAACATTATTGTTTCCGTTGTTTATACAGTTTGGCAACAGGTTAAATTAGTACAGTTTTCTGAAATAAGTAAAAAAATATCTCTCGAAATGCTGAAAATTTGAATTTAAAATAGAAATGAAACCTCGAAAAATGAGTCAAATTAAAAAAATAAATTATTTCTGCACACCGGGAAATTATAACGTATAAAATGATCTAAAAAGTATTAAATTCCGATGTATAGTTTTTGCTCCTATAAAACTTTTTTAATGGAACGATTTTGTCCAACTTTAGCATTAAATATCTCTTAAAATAATTCTTCGATTTGAAAACTGTCTACATCAGCGTGTTTATCAAACATTTCTGTATAATACTACCAATTTTCATATTTTTGTATGCATTATTTTTCTTAATATTAACGAAGAAAGACCTCCGGTCACAAAAAATTCAAAACCGGCGGCGGCGGCGGCGGCGGCGGTGACAGCGGGAGTTACTTTTTTTTAGAATAGAGAGAAACCGAATGAAACGTTAAAAAATCACCTTTTCTTTATTGCTCTCTTCTCAAAAGAGTCTCTAATTATAATTAGGTGAAATAAATGTGTTTGTATTTGAGATTACTTTCAATTAGTTGAAATCGACTTGATTTAAATTTTAATCGCATATTTTTATACTAATTAATTAAATGCTTTACTTCATTTTTTAATAGAAATATAAAATGATATTGTGTTCCAAACGTTTTAAATTTAATTTGAAAAGTAGTTTTAAAGTTTATAATAATATGCTAAAAAAATATGGCCACCAGTGGCGACTTTTCAATTTATTAAAAAGCAGAAAACCAATGTTTAAAAATGCACAAATAATACGTGAAAAGCAGCAAACAGATGTTTCGAATCTAATAGCGTCATTCTTCTTCAGTGCAAAATAGAGAAAGACACAGCGTGCTAAAAATTGCAAAGCTGGGCAAAAAGACAGAGACGCGCCGGAATATATACCTGATACGGGTAGTGAATGCGCCGAAAACAACCAATGAGACAGAAGCAGATAAAACGACTGAGTGAACCAGTAGAAACATCTACTGAAGAATGAGAGAAAAAGAAACCAAAAAGAGGAAATTGAATTAATGCTTTCCAAATACTTGGAAAATCAGGAGTACTAGATAAGTCATTGATTAAAGAGTGAGAATTTCTCATGATGTGGTAAGCTTCCCAAAAATCAAGATCAAGGTTAGAAGAACATTTCTGAATAATGATGGCTGACGAAAAATTGAACCTATGTTGTAAAGACCAACAATGTTGAGCAATAGAAGAACGTTTAAGCTCCTGATTTTTAACATAAACTTTATGCTCTTTTAAACGAAATCTAAGAGCACGTTTAGTCTGCCGAATATAAGATAGACCACACTGGCAAGAGATTTGGTAAATACCCCAGTTATCTAGGCGATCAATAGGGTGTTTAAAATTTGAAAAAGATATTTTATTAACAGGAGAAAAAATAACATAAAATCAAACCTTCTTAAGATTTTAGTAATTTGCTGACAGATTTTAGGGGGGAAATGGCAACACAATTGAAGTATTCGAGTTGGAATTAGAATGCTTTTCAGAATGGACGGGTTTCGTCAATTTCTTATAAATGGAATCTATAATATTAAAGGAATAATCACGATAAGCAGCAATAGCTTTGAGGTAATCAAGTTCAGCACTGAGTAACTGTGGAGTGGAACAAATATTGATAGCAAAACTATATTGCCTAATTGGGGAATCACCAAATAGGAATATTTCATCTAAAACTTTGAGCTAACTTTTATGGGTCAAAAAACATTCAAACGTACCGACTGTTGAATTTAATAAGCATAGCACGATACCGGCTAAAGGTGGTTTCGCCGTAAAAAGGACATTGCACCCTGATTTTGATCTCGAATTACTTTAATTCTTCTTTTAACTGATCCCTCAATGAAAGACAAAATTATGTTCAAAAATCTCAAACTTTGAAATTTAATAATTGTATCAATTTTTGTAGTGCAGATGTCAAACTTTTTGTGTTATATCTGTTATGATATGCGTGAACTTTTACTAAATATAACTATAGGGAATGGGGGACCGTATAAAAAGTTAGTTTTCGTAATTTTTATCAAATTGATTTTTTACTTTAAATAGTGCCACAGCATGAATATTTACCTCATTTGAAACGTTTTTGTAGTTGTAATTATATGTCTACGACCAATGGTTGAGAAATTAAAGGTCGGCGATAGATAACATATTGCACCCTGTATATATATACACTGGTCATCAAAATTAAAGGATAATGGGAAAAATATGCTCACTAAGTTAATGTTGCAACCAAAGCTCAATGCTGCAATTATTTATGTTAATTAAATACTATTGAACTAAAAATTGCACTTCCGCGCATACGTTAGCGTCGGAAATATGCAAATTAAATGAATGACAATGCGGTGCGCAATGGACGTATTTTGGAATTCTGGTCTGAAGTGTCGTTTAAAGTGAATGTGGTGCCTGAGTGTGATCAGTATTCATTAGTTATGGCTCAAAGACATAATTTAAGTTAATGTCAAAAGTGGCGATTAATTGGTAGAATCGAGGAAGGTAAAAATAAATGGAGGTCGCCCAAGATTTGAATATCCCTCAAAGTGTCATATCAAGAGCTTCGAGCCGCTTTTTTAAGCACTGGATTCGTTGATACACAGCCTGGACAAAGGCGAACAAGATCAACAACTGCATCCGAAGACCGTTTTTTTGTCATTGTGAAACCGCGAAGCGACTAGGTAGGAAAAAATGTCGATCGTTCTAGTATTAAATAAGTCTTGGGGAATAAATTGAAAATTGCAATATTTGCATTTTACTACTATACGTATTGCAAAATCTAGTTTTATTTGTGTGATTTTAACATAAATATTAACTTTGATTCCTTATAATTTTGCTTTTCAATATTAGAAAATGAAATTTCAATAAATGAGAAACCTTTGCATTTAAAATTTAAAATATTACAAATGTTTACTTAGTAATGAATAAACTATTTCTGTGGTAACTTATCGGGTTGAAACTTTCTTCCCCAGTGACAAAATTAAAAAAAAAGAATGTTTAAGGTTTTCATGCATGACTTATTTTCATAATACTCTCACGTTAAATTCTCCACAACGATGGATTTCTAAATATCCCTTCAACATAAATTTAATATTCCAATAACATTCAACGATTTTTTTTTAAACTGCGTGTCTAGATACATTCCAAATTATAGTTTTTAGATATTTTGCCTGTGTTTCTTACATTTATATATCGATATTTTCAAAGTTAAAGTTTTTTTAATAAAAAAAATGCAACAAAAATATCCTTAAACATTTGGAATTTTTCAATACTTTTTGAAGCATAAAATTTCAAAATTCTTAAAATGGTTTATACTATATTAATACATGGAAATTATTCCAGAGAGAAACATTCGCCTTGCATACAATATTTCAAATGAAAATCAAATTTCAAATTTCAAAGTAATTGCTTAAAAGGCGCAAAGGCCAACATAGTGAAAAAGATTCCAAGCCGGGACTCGAACCCGGGCCATCAGTATAGCGCACTGACGTTCTACCGACTAAACCACTTGGAACGATACCTAGCTCGGAAAATTTCTCACTATTATATGTTGGCAAGGCTACAAACGCAGCACAAGATGGAATATATATCGTGAGTCACCGACCTGGGACAAACACAAAACATAGTTAAATCCAGCATCGATAGAAATTATATTAATACATGGAAATTATTCCAGAGAGAAACATTCGCCTTGCATACAATATTTCAAATGAAAATCAAATTTCAAATTTCAAAGTAATTGCTTAAAAGGCGCAAAGGCCAACATAGGCATTCCGAGCTAGGTATCGTTCCAAGTGGTTTAGTCGGTAGAACGTCAGTGCGCTATACTGATGGCCCGGGTTCGAGTCCCGGCTTGGAATCTTTTTCACTATGTTGGCCTTTTCGCCTTTTAAGCAATTACTTTGAAATTTGAAATTTGATTTTCATTTGAAATATTGTATGCAAGGCGAATGTTTCTCTCTGGAATAATTTCCATGTATTAATATAATTTCTATCGATGCTGGATTTAACTATGTTTCGTGTTTGTCCCAGGTCGGTGACTCACGATATATATTCCATCTTGTGCTGCGTTTGTAGCCTTGCCAACATATAATAGTGAGAAATTTTCCGAGCTAGGTATCGTTCCAAGTGGTTTAGTTGGTAGAACGTCAGTGCGCTATACTAATGGCCCGGGTTCGAGTCCCGGCTTGGAATATTTTTCACTATGTTGGCCTTTGCGCCTTTTAAGCAATTACTTTGAAATTTGAAATTTGATTTTCATTTGAAATATGGTTTATACTATTATAAACATTTTTATAAAATAATGAAAAATAGTATGTATATCATTTCTTTTATGTAAATGTACAAAATTTTGTTTTAAGGAAGTCCGGGACACATTTTCAAAAAAATTTTATTTATTGAGTTAAAATTTCGAATTTTTTTGTGATAGTTAACCATATCATTTGTAAATAAAATCACATGATAAAACTTCTCCTAATTTTTTTTTTTTTTTTAAATTTTAATTTAAATTTTATTAAAAAGTGGTGTAGATTAAAATCGTTATAACTCGAAATATTATTCGTTGAATTTCAATTTTTTTTGTATTTAAATAAACAGAAATATATAAGTTTTAATTTAGATTCAGCCTTTAAAAAATATAGATTTAAATAAAAATAAAAATTATTTAAATTAAAAATTTGAAAAAAAAAATGAACTAACTTTAAAAAAAAATCGTATTTTTAAAATTAAATATTTTTTTTCAAATTTGCTAAATCAAAATTAAAGTAAAACAATTAAAAAAGACATGTGCCAAGTTTGAAGCATTCATCTTTAACGGTTCTTGACTTATAACATTTTAAATACGGGAAATGGTGAAAAATCCTATCATGAAGAAAAACCGCATTTTCGCAAAAAGTCGTTTTCATGACAACCATTGCTTGAAAGCCAGATTTTGAAAACAAACCAAAACGAAAAAAGGAATATTTCCTGTTCCAATTTAGATAGAAACATGGTGTAAACTTCATTTTAAGCAGAAAAAAAAACAGAGAAATATTTAATGTAATAAAAAATTTTAAAATTAGACAATTTTAAGATTTTTGTGTCCCGCACCCCCTTAAATTTGTTTATCTATATTTTTTAACCTCTTCGCTTCGAGCACATTTTTATATTATTAATCTTTTTAAAAAAGGTTACATAAAAGAGAAATTTTTGGCTTGTTAGACAAAAAGGGGAGGACACCCCCTCTTTTTTTTTCTCATCTCTGTTAGAATTCTCCCGGAGCAATTGGGCAATTTTGATTGGTTTCCCTGTTCACGCGTGAGATTGAATCCGCCGCTCATCCATATATCGCATTTCGTTATTGACAATCGAGCTTTAAGGTACGCCTTTCTGGCTCTCTGTCTTTCCCCCTTTAATCCATAGTTTTAATTTTATCTATGATTTTAAGCACTGGTGATGAAATCTTAGACGTGTCGGAACAGCTGTATGCTTTTTCTACATATCTATATTTAAATCGCTTTACGCTGTTTCTCTGTCTTAATGAATAACAATGTTGTATAAATGGACAGATACACGCAAATTGTTTTGAAAACACACGCATGTATTTTTAAAAGGAATGAAATCGGTTCGGTTGTTCTAAAGATTACCTCCCTTAAACGCACAATCAAACTTTGCATCTTTAAAATATAAGATAGATCCTAAATGGATAAATAAGAATGTTATTTAATTCACTTACTTTTGATATGTAGAATTTTGCATAGAAATTGTACATAGTGTCGTTAGATAGCCCTTGGTCTACTGCTGTTAGTAAGGCAGTTTGGTTGCGGTGCGTGGAAGTGGGAGATTACAGGGTCACTCAAAAGAATTCTATTACATTACGGCCTATGGGGAAAAATGTTTGAGATATTTTTTAATGATATTGTAGACTTTCGAAAATAATGGAATTGAAATGCATTTAAATTCTGCAGCGTATATTTATAAGATATAAATGAACTTTAAGAAGATTCCCTGAAAAACACGAATTTTAAAAAGGGTAAAAATGGGCGAAAGCGTTCTAAAAACGTTCTAAATTGCGATTTCTACGCAATCTCCGGAAGTATCAAATCGATTTCAAAAGTAATGTTTTGAAAGTTTGGAAATTGATGGTGACAGCTATTACTCTAACATAGGCTTTATTTATGTCGGTGTTACTATCACCTGGAGGTTAGAGGAGCAAAAACAAGGTTCGTACGGGTCCTGGAATTTCCAGACCAGAAAATTCTTCGATGCCAGTATTTTGTTATAGATAATCTCTCCTGATATAAGGCGAAATTTCACTCGTTTGTACTTGATTTATTTTTTTATAAGAAAATAATGATATTTCGCTTTAAAATAACGGTACCCGTACGAACCCTGAAAAAAACATTATAAATTGCAATGTCCTAAAAATGTCCTAAATTACGATTTCTATGCAACCTCAAAAAATAATGAACCTATTCCGAAAGTAATGGTTACGAATCAATGGTGGCAGTTTCTGATACTACATAGGCTACATATTAAGCTGGTGCCACAACCACTTCGGGTTTGACAGGAACAACAATCGTTTTAAAAAACCCTTTAAAAACTTTCTAAATTGCATTTTTAAAGGAATATTAGGAAATACAAAATATACGTCGACACAATTCTTGTTTTCAAATGAGTTCGTTCGGCGCTACTTCAATATGCAACGTAGAAAATTTCAGCCCTATTTTTAAAGTTCAAGGGTAAATTTAGCATTGAGTAGGCTCGCTAATTACCATACCAAATGAAACATCGAAATTCCTACAAACATAATTTGTTAGTGAGAAAAACTAGAAATACATTATCGTTGCACTCACATTCTGGGGCTGCAACAAGAAATTATTCAGGGGTTACAACGTCTATTCCATAACTATAATCAAGTGATCAATGTGTTCAAGACTAGAACGAATGGTTGCAGACAACTATAAGATCCGTCAATCTGGCGAACAAAAGACCAAGCGGTGACCATGAATGAAGGTTTAATGCAACTCAAGTCAATGAAGTTGCAGTGATAATTTTGGATAACAAATATAGCTATCGTGATATCTTTATTCAACGCCGAAGAAATGAACTGCAACACTGCTGAAATTGCTGAAGCACATCTCTTAAGGACACAGATCCTCATGTCATAAATATATCCTGACCCGGGCAACGCCGGGTATTGCATCTCGTATTTATATAAATACCGGGTGAGCCAAAAGTTAAAACTTTAAAAACTCATAAAAAGGAAGAAATAACGATAAAGGTGTGCGGTTTGCAAGAAAGCGCTCCCAACGTAGTCGGATTTTGTTATAGCAGCAAAAAGTAAAAAAATAAATAAAATCACATGTAGAGGGCGCTGACGACCCGACACACACAACAATAGCGTCGTAGAATGTGCTGGAGGTCATATCGAACATTTGTCATTGGAAGAATAGATGAATGGAGCATATTGTTGTCCTGCTCATTGTGTTTCGTGTCGTCAGTGCTCTCTAGGTTTTTTAAATAATTATTTTTGCTGCTAAAAAAAACCCGACTACGTTGTCAGCCCTTTTTTGTGAACCGTCCTCCTTCATCATAATGTTTTCCATTTTTATGAGTTTTTAAAGATTTAACGAATTTTTGGAACACCCGGTATATAGACAGACATAATTCTTATTCGTAAAACTTTAGTAATAATTATAGACGGTAAATCGGACCTAGTGTGTGCGATATTCAGAAAAATTTCATTACATTTACTGAAATTCGACTACATTAAAATGCATATTTTTCTTAATAACTTTCATTCATTTTAAACTGATACACAAAATTAGAGAGCCGGTTTAGAAAGTGGGCTAGGTACATCGTGATGTATTGTGCATCGTGATGTATTCGAATTCATATTGGGTGGTATCTATGCACGTAAGCCAGTGGTCTGCATTCCCTTGATCTCAAGCCATTATGCGGCCGAGAGAAGGTGGGCAACTGAACATCGATTTTGAAGGCTACGTTGTTGGAGTCAAATTCTGTTTACAGACGAGTCCCGATTCAGTCTGGATGTGACATCTGATGTGTTTTGGCTTGGAGAGAAAGAGACACTCAAAATAATCCCACATTCGTTCGCGAAAGATCACATTACAGACGAGGTGGATTGATGCAAAGGACTGGAATCAGCATGGGTGAACGTAAGGACCTGCTTATCATTCGGAATGACAATTTGACGGTTTGAAGTTGAACAGACGAGGTACTGAGACCTTATGTCACATTTTATGTTGCAGCGATTAGTAATTTCTTTTTTCCATGCATGATAATGCCAGACCTCATACAGTTCGTCTTGTTTAAAACATGCTTGAAGCTAAAACAATACAACGTATGGAATGACCAGCATAGTCTCCTGATCTAAATCCGATCGAGCATGTTTGGGACATACTCGGACGACGCATTGCTGCAGGACCAATGTCTCCATTTACTGCCCGGTACTTGGAGATTGCATTTCTTGAGCAGTGGAACAGTATTCCCCAATTTCTTATAGATAACATCATCACATCCATAGAAAACATGTATGCAGCAGTCATAGCTGTTCGAGGAGACCATACGCAATATTAAAATCTTGCATCATTTCTAAGCAATACATTTTTTTTTGTCATTTACATGAAACCAAATTGTTGCCCTAAACCATCTTTTCATGTTCTTTCTATCTTTTCAAAGAATAAAAGCTCTCTTTCAAATTTTTTGCACATTTTTATCTGTACTGTGCATTGATACACTATCCATTGTGCACTATCCATTTTATGCCCATACATGGCTGTCTTGCACTGTTCTCTTCATTTTTTTGCTTGCTAATTTTCTTTAGCAATGTATATAGTAGAATTCTAATGAGGCAAAACATTGCCACTAAAATGAAATTTACTTGTTGAGAATTTCCACCGTAAATTCCAGAAAAATGGAAATTTTTCTAAAATTTACGGGGGAAATTTTCGTTAAAATACGAAAATAGTACTGGCGTGTCAACTGCCAGTACAATTTCCATATTTTTTACTTTGTAGCATTTTTTAACTATACTTTAAAAATAATAATAAGAAGAATAAAATATGAATAAATAAAAATAGAACGCGATTTATCAATGAAGCGTTTATGAAAAAGGTCGTAAATATGGTATCTTTGGAAATAATATCGTCGTCCCAATAGATTGAGAAGAGGCGAGATGCATGTGAATGGTCTAAAAAAGGTGATGGAAAAAATTCGAGACTATGGTAAATTTTGGTGTGATCCCTGAAAAATGAGGGTATTGAAATCTGAAGTTGTGCAATCTGCTTAACCCCTTGAGGGGCAAGCAATTGCGTTTGTGTAATTTTGAATTCCCGCCAGAAATTTAGAAAAAAAAATTCAAAATAAGGAAACGCAATTTTCCGACTTTTTTCGACCAAAGTTAGAAAAGTAAAATTTTATAAAATATTTCCGGTGCAAATCTTCATTAATAGTGGGTGGGATAACATATATATCACCACCCATCAAGGGGTTAAGAATCAATTAATTGAGCTTCTGTAGATCATCATGTATATGCAAAAAGTTTGACCTAAATGAAAGAAGTTGAAATGCAAATGCAAGAAGTTGAACTCTTATCTACGTTGTGAGCGACCTATTATTGCACTAGGGGCGATTTATTGAAAATATATGTTTTTATATACTATAGCAATCATTGAGATACACCTTCATTCTGTAAAATCACAAATAATTTTTCTGATGCATTACACTCTGGAAGGCTCTTATTAAAACGAAACAATCCAGTAAATGCCGCAGTCCAATACAAAATGCACATTTAGCGAAAAGATGCGTGCAAAACAAAGTTAATTAGTTTAGAACCCGGCATGGATACTTTTTCACTGTGCTGGTTTTACACGTATTTAGCAATGAAAAAATTCATGCAATTATCAGTATCAATATTTAGGGCGTAATTCAACAGTACAAAAAATATTTTTATATTTAATAATAATCTATGTTTTTCAAATGGAGCTGTTTTCATTCGTAGTTTCAGGAATTTAATCAACGTTGCAGATTTTAATTATTATAGCTATGTGGTACATTCCTTATGTTATCTTTATTCTTAGAATTTCTTTTTTCCCCTAATCCTCATGTACAGTTTTTGGATAATTGAGTGTTTAATTAGAATTATTCTGGGTCTGGAGTATAATATAACATTCTCAAAGTCAAACTAAATTTTGTGATACAATTTTAACTCAGAAAAGCCACACTTGCGCGTAACCACGCAGACAACAATTTCGAATGTCGAAGTGTTCTGTTGAGAACATGCTTTCGTTATTTTGTATTTTTAATAACAAAATGAATTTTTTTTAACATAAATAATACCGGTTAGTGACTCATTAATTTACTTATAAAATCCTGTGTTATATTTAATTATCACTAAACTGCCAGTAAAGTCTTTAAGATACCGAATCATAAATCGCACTAGTGGAGCGTACGCGGATACTGAACCAAAGTATGGAGTATCGAATTAATACTAAAGAATATCACAAGTTAATCTGTTGTAATTCCACGCGTTGCATATCTGAAACATACAAAAGAAAATCACTTTACTAGTGCAGTGGGCATTATAAGATGATTTTTGTTGTTCTTATTAATTGTTGCTATCTTACAACATAGCAGCTAATATAATATATTGCTCATAAAATTCCCTACAGAAGGCGATACTACGATAATTTTTCATGCCAAAGTTTTATTTAAACTTTGAGGAGTTTCAATTCATTATTACTTAAATGAACTACTTTATGAAATTAAAAAATAACTGGAAATGTTCAAAAAAAGATATTTTTATAAAGGTAAGTTCCTGTACGTTTCAATTTTGTATTAGAAATTTGACAATATTTTTGAGAAATATCTAATTTTCTGTTTATTGCAGATGTGAAAAAGTACATTTTAGTAAATATATTTTTTAATGATCTAATTTCTTTTTATTGTTTTTAGCATGCCTAAAATGATGTATTGTAACATATGAGTAATTTTTACTTTCTTCTATATTTACAAGAAGAATGTATTGGATTCGTGAAAATTTTCGAATTCCTGTTTTCGTCGGATTTACACATTTTAGGGGTCAGAGATTCCTAAAATTTTTTACAAAATGTCTGCCTGTGAGTCTGTCTGTCTGTATGTGACACAAATTTTGTGGGCGCTCTACTTCAAGAATTAATGGACGGAATTTAATAATAATTTATATTCAGTTAGCCACTGATATAAATTGTTTTTACTAGTTTTGGGTGTAAATCGCTCAACAGGTGGCACTGCTATGTAGCATTTTTGACGATTTCCGCAATAGCTCAATCTCCAGAACTAATGCACAGATTTTCATCCAACTTCAGATATAATTATTCCTTGACACGAATTGAAGTTTTATACATTTTTGTGTAAATCGCTCGACAGGTGGCGCTGCTATGCTGCAATTTTTGCGATTTCTGCAATAGCTCTATCTCAAAAACTAACGCACGAATTTTCATCAAACTTCAGATTCAGGTATACCTTGATATCAATTAGTGCTGTTTATGTGATTTATATTGAAGAACGTTTTGTGATGGCCACAACATACTAGGTTCTTTTCAAATCGGAACTGTTGAGTTACAAAGGGTGAAGCAGACAAAATAAGCTAAATCGAGTTATATCCGTATTAAAACGCATTAATTAAAGATTATTATTTTTTAAAGAGAATTTTTATAATCTCATGTGTTAATCGATTGTGAGTTCCATAATTTAACTTGAACCGTTTTAGATATCAGAACATAAAATTGTATACTTTGTTCTGATCCTGAAACAAATGACAATAAAATTAGTGTATCAGACCATTTTGAATTAAACATTAGTAGTTTTACATTACAAGAGTTTGATTTGGAATTTTCAGAGTTTTGCACACTTTTTAGTACAAGATTCCATATATATAAAATTCTTAAAAATAGCGAAATATTACTAAAGTATTTGACTGATAAGATACTCATAAAAACAAAATTAACTTAAATAATAATGTAAGCATTTTCACACTTTTCATAAGTTTTTCTAGACTCTTATCGCAAGTGATACGTATTTCGCAAAAAATCCTTTCAAGACTTCCCTCTCTTTTGTGATGCATATGACATTTCATCTGATTTCAGTCAAAGGTATTCTAGTTGAAAGAAGTGGAAATTCATTTCCGTCTCTCAAAAACTTTTAATGCTCAAACTTTAAGGATATGAAATCTGTTTAAAAATACTAAGCATTTTAAAACATTTCAATCTATAAGAAGAGTTTTATTATCTATCACTTCATGAATTGCAGATTATTAGCAAATGCGCAATGTTCAAACACCATCTGAATGTTTTGTTTTTAAATAAATATTGTTTGTTATTTCTATTTTATTTAAAACAAAATCATACAGAAATGCATATTTTAGACATGAATTTAAGAAGCTTTTATCTTTAACTTGCATTTACTTTAGAATCTATTATAATCAAATGATTTACATATCATCTTGTATATACCTATATTTTGATCTTTTTAATTTTTTTTTATTCCAAGTTTTCGATTTTTCATTTAGTAATAGGGATGTGTGGATAACTGAAAATGTACTGTATTTAACTAATTATTTTTATGTATCTAGGGAACAAGATGGAATTCAAAATTAAATCATAATGAAGAGAATGAATATTTTTTCATACTGGATTAAACCTGGAGTTTCCATGTTAAAATACACTTTCATCATGAAAATGTTATAGTTATAGCTCGGATGAATGAAACTAGCGGTTCAGTTCGTAACCATGCCCAAAAAATAATAGTGAATTATGTCGGTCAGGTATCGTCCGGATAACTCAACAGGTAAAGCATTGGCACGGCACGCCAAGTATACGGGTTTAATTCCTGGTCTGGACATTTTTCGCTCTGTTAGAATAAACTTCCTCTGTGCTACTCCAGCCTTGAATATTCAGAATTAACGTTTTTCATTCATTACAAATATTAGTTTCTCTTCATAATTTTAAATTTAAAACTTCCCGATTTAAATTTATGTAGCCTTGAATGAAAAAAAGATATAAAAAAATATATATTTTAACCAGCATTCCTTAAATATGAATTTTTAGAAACTTGATATTTGCTGTATTTAATTTCACAGTAACTTACTCATTACAAAAATAAATTTTCAAAAAATAAGTTATGCATTTTCACTTTTTTATTGGATACTCCCAGACGCTTTGCAAATGTAAGACATTTCATGCAAAGAAACATTTAACTCATTCTTAGTGTTATGATGCAAATGAAATTGCATCTTATTTCATTCAAAAGCGCTCTTGTTAAAAGAGTATGAAATTCATTTCCCTTCCTCCAAAGATTTCACATCTCTAACTTTGCAGATATTATATTTATTCAAAAATACGATTCGTTTCTAAATTTAAAAGTACATTCTAGCATGAAATTATCAAACAGATTTTAAGCTATGATTTTTTACAGGTGTACGTGTTGGTTGTATAGCTAAGATTAGAGTTCTAAATACATTATATAATATTAATTTCATACATATTTAAGAAGTGGTAGTAATACATTAATTCCGCCAACTTCGAGAAAATTAAATATTTTTAGATGTATTAGCTAAACATGTCAAAAATTTTTTATTGCTTTGATAGATATATGTTATATAAAAATTTTACCTTTTACTATTCATTTAAATTATTCTAAATTGCCGGCCTATTCATTATTTCCTTTTTTTTTAATACGCTCTATTATTTATTTCTAGCTAAATTCCTATATTTTTATAACGCGTATCTTAATAATAGATTTATTCCAAAACATAATCTAAACTTTTAATCCCTTCATTAATTTTTATCGTCTACCAAACTGTAAAGTTCTGAACGCAGTTACTTATTTTTCGAATATTTATCAAAGCCATTTTTACTTTTTTATTCTATTTCATCTGATTTTCCCGCTCGCGAGGCACCAGCCTTTTCACATCGAAATCATTCCATTAGCGGCGCTGGGATTCTTTCCTGTGACGTTTCTTGATCGCTCTCCATTGGCTGAGTGTCGGATCCTAGTTTCACTTCGAGGCTCGTTCGTGATTTTCGTTGGTTTAGCTTGAAGTTGTCATTTCAATCGGAATTCCTCCGCGCATTCTCATAAATAGCGAGAGCATGAACTCAGAACGAGAGATTTTTTGTGCTGTGATTGTTTACAAAACCTGTTACCCGGTGTCCTTAGCCATGTGGAATATTCATTTCGTAAATTAACATCTATTTAGCATGAATCATTAGTTTATGCTCGAGTGAAATGCTCTGATTTCTCATCTGCGGAAATTGTTCAGTGTTGGTATGTTCTGATGGAATAAACTGTTGTTCTATGACTACGTTTCCATGCGTTTAATTGGGAAAACCCCATATTTCTTTATACGCCTTTTTTTCGCCACTCAAGCTGCCTTGTTTTCATAATGAAATAATAAGTGTTTGATTGGACTATACCAATATTATCATCGCTCTACAGCTGCTATATTTTCAGAGTTGATACCTCCGCTAGCAATGCTTGTGCTAAGTGGTAGGATTGCTTACAACATCACCAACGGCTGATTAAAATGTGGTATGACTCCAGTAATACGTAATGAGCACGATTTCAACTACACCCATTAAATTGTTTCGTAACATATATATACAGGGTGTTTTAAAATTTCGATGCGAAAGTCGGTGCGAAAAAAGATCTATGGGTCGGAGAGACAAACGGTTTGCAGAAATTTTTTTTTAGAATGGTACTAGATTTTGTATGAAATCAACAAAGAAAAAAAGTTCAAAATCTCTACAATAGAGGACGGTACTGCACACAATTCCATGGAATAATTCCATATTGCTCACACAACGCAAGATTTGGGTACAAAAACATTAATGAATACTGCATATTTCCTTTTTTGTATCCAAATCTTGCGTTGTGTGAGCAATATGGTATTATCCGATGGAATTATGTGCTTTAGTGACCTCTATTGTCGAAATTTTGAAATAATTTTTTTGTGTCATACAAAATCCTGCATCATGCTAAGTATTTATCTGCAAACCGCATGGCTCTCTAACCAATAGATCTTTTTATCGCGTTTTACTTTCGCACCAATTTTTTGAAACTCCCGGCACTTAACTCAAGATATGTATACACCTTGCAATTTGCAAGGAGGCTCACACTGCTATCGCTGTTCATAAAATTTCCATAAATACCAAATTTTTAGTCGCACTGTTTTATTGTAAACATTGTCATATTTTTCTGCGATAAAATAAATCAAAATATTCTATTGAATATTTGTTTTAAAATTGTACGCATCAAGAGACGTCACTTCTGTAACGTGTCGCATACTCTTCAAATGGAAAATTATGTAAACAAAATACCTGAAATAAAGTTAATTTTTTTTTTATCCCTGCTGTTTTTTCGTTAAAATACAAAATTTTTACATCGATTGACACATCTTTATCCAGATACTTAAAGTTTACCGATCTAATGTAAAAAAACAAGTAATATAAAAATTTTACTTTTAAAGTCAATTCCTACTTAGGTCATCAAAGAAAAAATTAATATAATCCCTTAAGTTAATATTAGTTTTTGTTGCATTAAAATATCTGAATTTGTTGATTTTCTATAAGCAAGTAGGTGTACAATGGAACTGTATGGGAATTTGACGAAATATTAGAGATATCGCCAAGTTGGCGTTACTTTTGGCGACTCATTTTGGTCGACAAATTTGGCGATATATCGCCAAGTTTGCGCAAAACTTGGCGGTATTTGACGAGAGAACAGGGTGCCCTCCTATGGTAACCCCCCTTATAGATATGAAGATCCATTAAATGCTTCAATAACCAATGGCCGCCATTTTGTTTCCCATGCAAAACTAAAATTAATTAATTAAAATTTAATTAATGAATTAATATTTGAAAAAACTGTATTAACATCAATTGTCATCCAGTACAAGTTTAAAAAAAATTATTTCACTTGATAAGGTGAATAATAAGTATTTTATTAATGATTGAAAATTTGAACAAGATATATAAATAAATAAATAAATAAATATAGGAGAGTGTGAACTAATAGTAGGAATTGAATAAGTAAAACTCTCCAATTTTAACTGCATTTTAGTCAAATCACAGGGATGCTCAGTCTGGTGTGCAGTTAGACGTTTAAGAAGCGGAAATTTCATGCATGTCCTTTTTCCCTCAAATCACCAAAACCTCGCGAATTTAAGTTCAAAATAATCCTGAAATTCTTCAAAATAAAAGAAGAAGAGAAAATTTTCTTCAAGTCACTGAGGTGTTTCGGTAACTGTGCTGAAGGTCCTTTTTACTTTTTTTTTTTCAGAAAATATTTTTAATAGTGTACGTGATTCATTTCAAGCTGTCGTTCTATTCACCTCAAGGCAGTTTGAAAAAAGAATCATGCGCTGTTTGCACTAGATATGTCTTCTAAATGAAATTAAGCGTCGCTTTTATCTTTTTCATTCAACAAATGTAATTTTATTTCTTATTTTTTAATATTTTGACGATATCACAATATATATTCCAAACGGAAAAGTAAAAACATATATTAAAATATTTATTTGCTTAAAAGACATTACTAAAAACACATTAAAAATATATTAAAAACGTATATTGACATGTTTCAACTTCTTCATTGAGTCGTCATCAGAATGCATAACAGAAATTACAAATACAATACATATGAAAATCGGATTTGGTTTCGATTGGTTGTTATTGAACACATACATCTGACTTGTGTGCTTGACCTCAAGGCCCTATTATAAGTCATTGTTGATATGCAGGACGAGATAGCACAATGAAATTTACAACACAGAGAATTTTTACATCCGGGAGCTCCACAAAGGGTGTACAATGGAGCCAGTGGTAGTCGAAGCCGCAAACCTCCTACGCTCTCAAGCGATTAGCAACGTCGTGTCTTATCCAATCGGCCACGAAGGCCACGTGAAAATCGGAATAAAGTCCTCGAATACCAGTAAATATATTACGCCCCGATATGCCATTTTCGATATCGCATGTGTTCCTTCTATGTCGCGATTCCGTATGTTATCCAACCACTTAATCCATATATCCGGGATGCGAAAAGATAACGTATTGTTATAAACCCCTAAAACTCTTAAATAAATCTCAATGGACTCTCTTATAAATAATTATAAATAAAAATTAAACCTGTAAATCAATCGACTCTCGTTCAAAAGTATGTTAATGCTCTCTATTTGATTCTGCCGGGATAAAGCATTATATATACAGACGTGTGAAAATTATTAGAATAATTGGGAAATCTACATTAAAATATTGTTATATTAAAGAAATAATACATTTAAAAAATATTGATACATTTAATATTTATTGTGCATTCTCTTGATTTTTATTAAACATTCGATACATCTTGGCATACTTTGTATGAGTTTTTGGCAATTAATTTGTATTTCGTTGTCATGATGTCAAATTTGGATGAGTTTTTCCATCAGAACATTCTTGTTTGTGATGTTGCAATTCTTTAATTTAATTAAAGAAAACACTTCCATTGCCTAGGAATAGTCCAGATATGAACCACATATAGAACCTTTGGGCCACTGTAAAGAAAAAAATAAAGAAATGCAACATCACAAACAAGACTGCTGTGACAGAAAGACTCATCCCAATTTGGCATCATGACATCGAAATAAAAATTAATTGCCAAAAACTCGTACAAAGTATGGCAAGACAAGTATGCCAGCATTTCTTTAATAAAAAACAAGATGATACACACTAAATATTAAATATATCAATATTTTTAAAATATTTATTTAATATAACAAGTTTTTTATGTAAATTTCACAGTTATTCTAATAATTTTCACACGTCTGTAACTATATGTAATTAACACGTTAAGCGCCACGTCAATCACCGGCGACTGACACTGAACTTTCCGTTTAGAACACGTCATTCACCGAAGATTGACGGTCTAAAATATGATATAAAAATAAATATATGTATATTGTTTTAAGGGGTCAGGTACCCTTTGAACCAATAAAGTACATGGAAAAAAGACCTCTGTAAGAATTGCAGTCACTCTTTAACTAATTAACTTTTAATTATAAAATTGAATACACATGTCAGGAACGATTTATTTTATCAATTAAAGGTGTTAAAAAAGGTATACACATATATAGTTTTTTTAAATTTATTTTTAAAGATAATACAATTTTTACGAAAGAATTATTCTTGCATGCATTGCGCGCATGATTTTTTCAATTTGAATGGCTGAAACAAGCCAAGATTTTTTTAATGAGCACAGATATAACGTGTTCTCAAAATGACCTACAATGGAAAAAATAAAACTTGCAGATCCCGAGAAAAAAATTTTTTTTTAAAGAAATTCGAAATATCGTGATTTTTTTTATACAAAAGTAGTCGTGAATTCTAAACTTCTTACTTGAGAAACATAATAATAGGTCATTTTTTGCTTATTAACGTTTAATACATCCACTAGAAATTTCGTGAAATTCTAGATAACCGTTTTTCAGAAATCGTGCGCGCAATGATCAAAATCGCTGTTTTGAGAAAACTGGCTTTAAAGATTGAATCACCCGTTGATCATATAGCGAAAGCTTAAAGTGTTTTACACATTATTTCCCTTCTAATGCGAATTTTCGTATGGGGTTTGCTTTTAAATGTTTCTTAAGAATCATATTTAATTATAAGCTATTTAAAAAAAAATCGATTTTTGAACGGTTCAAAGGTGACCTGACCCCTTAAGTAATTGCTGCAAATTTATTTAAATTTTCTTTACTTTTTGTTTATTACAGGATTATACTTTCTTAAAAATTACTTAAAATATTGTAAATTTTTCAGCTTCTGTGTCAGCCACCGTGGCACTCAACGTGTTAAAAATATAGGGGGCGTTATATGTTTTCTTGTATTCGATGATTTTTTTTTCCTGTTTTCATATGCGTTTATTGTTAATGTCTGTTATACATTCTGATGACGACTCAGTGAAGGAGTTGAAACATGTCAATATAAGTTTTTAATATCTATATTATAAAGGAGAATCATATGTGTGCGTAACGCATACGTTATTTTGCGAATGACAACACTTTGAAATTGGAAATAAAATTTTGGTTTTGCAACTTTCTCTACTGCAAATTTTTAAGCTTCTAAACATTGCATATTTTAAATTTTTACACCGCCGCATAAGGAAAAAAATGCTCTTTTAAATGCAATTTGTTTGAAAGCTGTATCTCAATTTATTTTTGAGATATTAAATTTTTGTAGTTTTTAATACCATTTTTCTTATCGTGACAACAAAAGTACCCCATTTCTATTGAAAGGCATTGAAAGTAAACGAAAAATAGTCGAAAATAGGAGAAACTGTATCTTTTTGTTGCCATTTTCTCATAAAACCTGAAAAAAAAGTTGAAATTAAAATATGGGCTATCTCAAGAATATTGTCTGTTATTCCGTGATAATGACGTCTTATGCATACTTTTTTCTATAGACGAAGTTTAAGACTGGATTGTAAAAGTGGATTGTTTTAGCGGATGCTAATGACGTCATTTTATAAAAAAGCGTGTATTTTATTTCTCAAACCTGAATTATGTTTTGTAGAAGTGCGTCATTTTCACAGCCCAGCTGCTTTGAAATACTTCACAGGTGAAAATGCTCCACATTTGAAAATAATGTAATCGAAATCACACACTGATAAAAAGTAATTTTATCAAAAATTTGGAGTTTCTTTATAAAAGGGAGGTGGCATGCAAATTATAGCGATTTATATTAAAGAAATTGATTATTCTCGCCTGGATGGATTTTCTTAGCAGAGTCAGACAAGCAAACAAACAATTAGTGGTTTAAAATAATATCATGTTCCTGTAGTTTTTTTTTTCCAAAATTCTCTCCAATAATAAAATTTTAATGCTATTCTTTAGGGCATTCTACTATAATTTTATCAAAATAATTTGTTTAATTTAATTTTTCCCAATTTTATATAATCTATATATTTAAAACGCAAGTGTGTTTTTTAGTCATCTGCCCTGATCTTTCTGCTGAATCAATTTTACTAATATATATATATTTTTTAACTGAAAGCTCTTCATTTGTAGATGTGATCGCACTGTCTGTTTTTTTTTTAAATATCCCCACTTTTATATTTTAATTTTAAAAGCATTTTATGAAATTTCTTCAAAATGGTGGAAATTAGATAGCTGTTATTATTGCAGACAAGAGAGAAATAATGAGGTATTTTTTTTAATCTTTATTCATGCTATTTTCAGATAAAAATTCAAAATTGTTGATAAAAATTGTTGTATAGGGTTTAGTGTCGCAAAATCCCATTAGGAGCAGAATATTATATTAGGGGCATAATAGCGGAAAATGACATACTGCTTTTGAAAACCCGCATTTTTCCTCATAAAATTTCTATATTGTTTTTCCTTCTGTATGTATACTGATAATAAGTTTCAGATACTAGGCGAAATGGTTATTTAAGTGAAAAGAAAGTCATATTTAAAAGAAAACAATCATTTTATTAGATAAAACTAAACATTTTAACACAAATGCGTCTAAAAAACATAAATTACGGAAATTTTTACTCTCCGGAATTGAGATTAGAATCTCAAGTAAAGAGTGCGTCTGTTCACATAAAAGATGTTGCTGACAATCGTGAGTTCATGTTTTGAGTTAAAATGATTTTAAAATGATCAAACAAAATACAATTTTTTTTAAATGATTAATATGGATATGAGAAGTGCGTATGCAAATTTTGAGAAGGTGAAAATTGCTGTTTTTCATTCCGGAATACCAAGCATAAGAGCTTCAATTGATAACCACAACCTAATAACTGATCTTTATTATATTTTACTGATTAAGTATCTATATTATAAACGACAAACGTATCTGTGTGTAACTCTGACGTCATTTTGCGAATGGCAACACTTCATGATCAAATTTCGGTCTTGAAAATTTCGCTACTGCAATTTTTTAATCTTCTGACCATCGTACATTTTCAATTTTCGTCGCATAGGGAAAAAAATTTACTTTCAAATGCAATTTGTTTAAAAACTGTATTTTAATTGACTGATGTATTATATTTTCTAAAATAATTTTTAAGCATAATTTTTTTTTTTTTTTTAAGTTTATCTTATCACGTGTCGGTTTCAATATACATTAATAATAAACAATTTGCACAAAAGCAACAAACATTTTTCAGCATTTGTTTCTGACTTCTTTTGCATAACGAAATTAATACTTCCTTCATAAACAAATAAAAGAATAATATTAAAAAATCCCCCAATCTAACATGTTTGTGAAAGACAAATTAACGAAATTAATACTTCTTTTATAAACAAATAAAAGAATAATATTGAAAAAACACAAATCTAACATATTTGTAATCGTACAATTTAAATTTTTAGATCACCAAATGGGATTTTTTTTTCAAATGGAATTTGTTTGCAAAGTTCATCTGAGTTTACTGATTGTCTATGGTTTAAAAAAAAAAAATAAAGCATGAAATATTTTTCAATTTGTCTATATCGCGCGGACCTCGATTGCGAAAGATTAATCCGTTTGCCCTTAAAACAAAAACAAAGAATTCATCCTTTTCTTACGGCTAATATCCATTTTAAAAAAAACTTCCCTGTGAACAAATAAATAAACTAATATAAATAAAGCGCAAATTTAACAGACATGTATAAGCTCTAAAATTATCAGAATATAAAAGAATGCCGTAAGCAGCAAAATCTTGGTCAAATAACTCTTAGCCTGCGGCTAAAAAGAAAATATCGCTTTTGATAAATTTCAAAAATTTATTTGATTGTATAATTCGCATTTTCATTTGAACAATGCTTTTTTAATGTAAGTGGGCAATCTAAAAAAAATATTGCACATAAAATAATTATTAGTTTTTAATTTAAAAAAAGTTTTCCTCTATATGCTTTAACCCGGGGAGCCCGGGTACGATCCCCTAGTATTTTTAATGTATTTTTAGCAACGTCTTTTAATCAAATAAATATTTTAATATATGTTTTACTTTTCTGTTTGGAATATATAATGTGATATTATTTTTAGTAGATATAATTAAGGCTTATTACTCTTATTGCTTACATTTCTATTTTGTCGATGCCTAAAGATTTTCACATTGTGTGTCCTCAGGATACACGGAATAAATATCCATTTTTTTGTCATTTGTTCTTCGTTCCTAACAGTCAACATTTTCACATTTATGTAGTATTCCTTCATGCAACTCATGTAAAAATTCTGTAATTGATGATATTAATTCGTTTAAACTTTGCATTTTTGACATTATGATAGATTTAAGTGTATGTTATTTTTTTTTCATCTAGTTGAGAATATCTCTAGCAATATTTATGTATGATACATTAACACTATTAATTGTAGTTTATGAAATATAAATTTATTTTTATTTCTATGGCGCATGTAATTCAAGTTTTCAAAATAGTTAGCTTTTTAGAAAATGTGAAACAAGCAGGAAATAATTTTACGTTAGCTTATTTTACAGAAAATAAATTAACACGTAATAATGTCCTCATTTTCAAACTTTCATGAATTTCCCATACTCAGTGGCGTATCCAGAAATGATTTCGGAGGAGGCAGATGTACAGTAAAAGTTTCTAATATGGAATCGCAAGAAACCGCAAAAATTCCTCTTTAAATAGGTTTTCATTAAAGCATGTAACGCATCTATTACATAATCAAACCTGCTAAGATGAAATCGCATGGAGCTGGGATATATTTTGTTTTAGGCTGGTTTTCGTCTTAACAAGTGTAATTCCATATTTATATCGCATTTTTAAAAACGGAATACTGGGAATTATCTGACAAAAGGTATAGCAATAAATAGTGAATGAAACCGAGGTACGCTGCAAAATTAAAGTTATCACCCTTACTTGATATTTTCTATAAATTTCGGAGGGTGCTGCAGCCCCATCAGTCCACCCATTGGATACGCCACTGTCTTACCCATATCACATATAAAACTTTTTTTTTAATGTTATAAACTATAATCATAAATATAATCACTTTAAAATGTGTTACAAATATATAAAGATATACAAGTTATACACAAGTAAATCTGCAGATCAGGAGCCTCAACGTCATCTCTGCAACTCATTATTTTCAGCACACTTTACGTAATATTAATCTTTCTACAAAAACGCAATTTAAAGTTTTTAAATCACATAAACATTTATAAAAGTTAAAAATATTTCGAAGGTTTCAGACGTTAGAAGTTAGAAGAGTTAGAAGAGTTAGAAGAGTTAAATTAAACACGTTGTTATGTACTGATATTCTGAAATTCTCACGATCTACTTATTCTGGTAATTTTTAGATAATAAAGTAAATTTCTTCAGGGGGATCTGCCCCCTTGAATCCCTCGTAATATAATTTATTTTACACTTGTAATTTTTTATTGATTGTGTTAATGATTATCGTACATCTTAGATTTCTTTTTACACTGCGATTTATAAGGATAAACAACAGTTTAGACAAGCCTTTTACGTTATCCTAATATCCTTACAGCTATATTTACTTCCCTGCCAACCACAAACATCAGTAGCTAATGGATAAGAAACGTTTAGAAGTGTAAACTGAGACTGCTAATGCCTTTATAATTTTTGTTTCCAAAAAATAGTTTTGATTGCCGTTTTACAATATTTATATCTAATATCTAATCTAAATTTCTAAAAATGTACTCGATAGCATTAATTTACTAAAATCACCCCGAGACTTCTAAACTTAACGGTTAATAATTCATCCTCATATCCACCTCCAATTGGCTAAATACATAAACGTGATTTGGAGCCGTAAAGTATTTCTTGTGATAGCTTCTTAATAGTATCCACATTTAATTTAAAATCGTGATGATACAAATACCGTTTATATTTGATGCAAACCTATGTTTCCAATCAAATTACTAAAGGTTAACTAACTTTTGTTTCCCTTAGCCAGATTTTCTGCTTCATGTTTCGTAATAGGCATTATTTTAATAATTTATTTTATACTCTACAAGCTGTTACACGTGACGTCGTTCATGTAGCATTAAAATAGAGATAAATGTACTAATTAAGTAAAACATTTCACTCCCTACAAGACATACCTAGTCTCAGGATTTTTGCACATCATTATTATCTCATGGAAAATGTTATTATTTTAAATCGCGTAAATCGTCCAATAAAATAAAGTAACATTTTCTGTATTAAAATATTGGTATCCAGAACGGCGGAGGCCTGGCAGCTCTGCTCTTCTTAATAAAAAACATGTATAATTAACCAACACTTTATCACATTTTATAGGAGATAGTACGGAATTTCTTATTTGTATGGCCTTACATATACCTCAGTCATAAAAATGTAAAACGTTGTGCCAATTAATATACACAATTGCAAAAATGAGATCGCAACCAATGAAAAAAAGAAGTCCAAGCAAAATCTCTGTAAATCAATGTATCTTTCTTCGTAATGCTGGTATAATACTACTACAAAAATTATTTTAGTTGGTATTTGGTGGGAAATATTTATATGTATTCATTCCTGTACTATTTACATTTTTTTTTTTAATTTCTTTAATTTGTTTATTCCATTTTTCTTTTTCACGTGAAAATCTTACAAATTAAAATTAACTATTTGGGAGAAATTATTATTTCGCTTTTTTTTTTTTTTGGTATTGTTTTTGTTTTTTGGCAACAATAAAGTTTACAAAATTTAATAGAATAATGTCGGTTTATTCTGTATGATAATAACGAAATTTTTCATATATAAGCAAAATAGTTAAATAAATAAATAAAAATATTATTCTACATAGTATATAAATACTGGGTTAAAATCCATCTATATGCAAACATCTATACAAAGGCATTCATTAATTCATTCATTTTCACTTCAAAAAACCTTACATACTTTCATATTTACGATATTTTTAAATGAGATGCAGTTGCTACGCAACGGTTAAAAGAACAAACATGAAATACCTACATTTAAAACCAGTAAATTTATAAAATAAAATGTTTTATAATATTCGAACACATGTGTAAAATTCCATCATAAGTTATACACCTCATTTAAAAACTCTTACAAATATCTTGACAAAATTACAAACTAATAGGTATAATTTAATAATCTTATTTAAAAATTTCAGCATCTAAAATTTACCATTTAAATCCATTTTTCATATGAGTCATTTATTTCAACAAATGAAAATTTGAAAACCGTCTGACTTGCCTAGAAAAGCATTATAGAGCAAAATAAAATGTTCTATATTTCCCGAACGAATAAACAAAATTTAACCAAAAACTATACAGCTAAGTCCAAGTACCTCACAAACACGCTCACTGAATTGCATGCCGATCGGATGCTATTTGCGGCAGTTATCGCGGAACAGACAGGCTAACAGGCAGACAAACTGAAACCAAAACTTTTCGTGTCTCCACAGTAAGCCTTCACTGACGTTTCGGCAAATATAACTCTGAGATCTTTCCAAACGCATACGCGTTCATTTTCAAAGGGGCAAGATGACTGATTAGAATAGAAAATATAATTAAAAACAAAACAAAATACTGCGCATGCGCAAGTGAAGTTCTGTCCATTGCTAGAGATTATTATATTAATAACAACGTGATAATTCCTTCACGACACTAGTTTTTAAATGCAGTATTTTTACTCTATTAAAAAACTTTTTAAACTTTCCTTTCTTTTGTGATGCAAATGATATTTCATCGTATTTCATTCAAGAATATTCCAGTTGAAATAAGAGGATATTCATTTCACTCTCACTAAAATTTTTATTGCTCTAACTTTAAAGATATGAAGTTATTTTACATTTTTGAGCGTTTCAAAACTTAAGACTACTAAGCATCATGTTAAAAATGTTATTGTATGCAATAATGTTTTGGTTGGTTAGTGCTGATTGCACAGAAAGGCAATGAATAAAATAATATTAATTGTGTGTTATTTTAAGAGGTGTTATAAATACTATCATTTCGAAAAGTGCGAGATAATGTGGATCAGTAAAAATACTAAATTGTTTCAATTAGATTTCACAATTTTCAGATATAATTAAATAACCTTTTTATTATTCTTATTTTGTTTATGACTGTGTAATACTAATACGTCAATTTGTGTAACACCAGTTTTAAAACATTAACAACAGTTTCTGTATATTATTTAGAAATTTGATATTCTAAAACATAATTTTTGCACTTTTAAAATGTTTTAATAGTATTACCTTTCGGCCAACAGCAAAAGGTTGTAGATAATTAAAAATTGCGTGATTTTTGTGAATGTGAATTTTGATTGTGTGAAAAATCTAATATTAACTTAAAAAAAAACAACGTCACTTTGATTCTTGGAGAAATTATTTCCATTAAATGGGCGTGACGGTTCAAGAGATATTAATTGAACATAATAAATATTCAAAATATCATACACATGATTTCACTTATATTTTCCTAAAAATTTAGTCTTCTGGCAGGCGTTTCAAAACGACGTTTTAACACATTTTAAACATTTGATAGAAAGTTTCTGAGATAATGTCAAATAGACGCATACGCTAAATAACGGTTATTTCTATAGGTATTAATTAATCATTTTTATATACATATTTTGAGATTTTCATATTAGAGCTACAGGAGAAAAAAACTAAAAAAGTTGAAAAAAAGACTGACATTTCTAAGTTTGAATTACTACATTTTTTCTTGTGAGTAAAACCAAAACATCTTAAATAGGCTTCATAAGAGTAGTCAATATGACCGCAAGCCAATGATATATATTCATTGACCTCAAGTGATCGTGGGTCCAAAGATGGTGGCCTGCATCACATTGAGACTGGAGGCAAATTTATTTGAGCCAACTGCCTTTTACAGAAGTGTCCCTGTCTGGATTGTGACACCCAACGTGTTTTAGTATGGGGGGAGAGGCGCACTTGAAGTAACATCAAACTCTTTCTTCAAAGATCACATTCCAGAAAAGGTTGGTTGGTGGTATGGGCTGAAATCAGCACAAGTGGACGTGGAGACTTTCATATTATTCCAAATGACACTTTGACTGTCTAAAGGTATGCAGACGAGATACTGAAACATCGTGTGTTACCGTACGCTTTTTATGTATGATAATTCCAGATAACATGCAGGTCACATTGTGGAGAACATGCTTCAAGCTGAATTAATACAGCGTATGGACTGGGCATCATACTCTCCTGACCGGAATCTGATCGATCATGTTTTGGACACAGTCGGACGAAGCATTGCAGCGAGACCAAGCTCTACTTTTACTGGCAAAGGCTTTGAGATTGCAATTTCTGAGGAGTGGTATAGAATTCCCCAAAATGTTATCGATAACGTCCTCGTATCGATGGAAATACAAATATTCTGAGCTGTTCGGATGGACAACAGACCATATCAAACATCTTGCATCATTTCTAAACATTTTTTTCTTTTTGTCATTTACATGTAACCAAATTTTTGCCCGAAATCAACTTTTCATGTTCTTTCAATCTTTTTAAATAATTAAAGATCCCTTAGAATCGTTTGCGTGTTTTTTTCTGAATTGCACATTGATACATGCGTACTCTCTAATTTATACTCATACATGGCTGTCTTGCACTGTTCTCTTCACTTCTTTGCTCAGTAAACCATTTAATTTAGCAGTGTATAAAGTGCATTTTGATAGCCGTTAGTAAATAATTAATAAACATTTATAGAAAAATATTTATTTTACACTAACAGTCACAAAATGTTTAACCTGTTTCTCTTTATAATAAAAAAATATTTATTTCAGTTATTTTACGAATGTCATAAAACGAGCTTCAAAGAAAAATAGTATTAGTGACATACAAAATGCAAAACATAATAATGATTTTTATCAATTTATATGTGTGTAATATAAGACAAAATATGAAATATATATGGCTTATGAATAAATAAACAATAGTACGTTTTTCTGAATAAAAGAAAAAATATTTTAAAGCAACATTTCTCAAACAAATGCTAAGTATATTTTAGAATAACATTAAAAAATAAAACCCAAAGCAATTGCCTTCAAGACATAATGATTTTGTGTCTTACGTGTAAACATATGAATGCATATTTTCTTTTAGAAATACGTTATTTTGGTACAAGAGATACATAATAGAAAAGCGTTATTTTATCAAGAATCAGAAATTTAAAACTGATGGAATATTTTTTTCCCTTAAAATTCAGTTTTGTATAGCTGTTTAAAACATTTAAAAATTGAAACTTATGATTTATTTTACTAAAAAGTGCAAAAAAAATAAATGAAGCATCTTAAAGAAGTTATCTGAAGGAAGTTAAAAATCATAAAAAAACACAAAAGATGTTAAAACTCCATGCTCAAGGGCTTTCAACTGTTTCAAATAGTCATCAACAGGGTAAATTTCTGGGGCGTGATTATTCGTGTGTGATCGTTGGTTAAATATCTGTAGATCGGTCTGTTACAAAGGAGAAGAGGTTAAGGGTATTCAATGGTTATCTTCCAAATTCGCCAGAGACTTTTAGTGCATTATACGAGATCCGGGGTATATTGTAGAACAGCATATCGTTGAAAGTGTTTTTTCCTTGACTTAAAAATTCCTGTGATTATCCGATTATGAATGGGTAGTAATGCAAACTATGGGCTAAGCATCTTGCGATTCTGGTCTATGGATATGTCTTGTTTCTGGCCTACTCTTGATAGTGTTGTTGAAAGTTTATTATACTTGATGTTTGTGATATGTTCCTCAAGCCTGTCTTTAAATTTCCTAGTTATCATACTATGTAATTCAGCTGAATATTAATTATGGCAGAATTATTAACTATAATTTTTTTCTGTACTTAAGGTATATTTATACATATACTAAAAAAAAATAGAATTTAATATTTCAAGCGCGTAAAACAGATAAGGATTAATATTATCAGTTTTTTTATAATATCTATATATATAAGAAACAGCAAATTAAAATTATGTATTTAAATTCAGTGTTCCTTAATTTAATACATCTTTCATTCAAAAGTAAATAATACTTGAAATAAACGTTTAGCATTATATTTGATAGTGTAAAATATTATGCATTACATTCTGATATTTAATTTCAGATTTATATTCTATTAAATAGATTTTAAGTTCTAAAACATTTTTAACAAAGTAATATATTTCACTATTCTGAACAAAAAGAATTATTTATACAGCTAAAAAATAAATGCAAAGATGTTTTCACAGGGATTTATTTGAATTTTTTTTATTTAAGGCTTTATAATTATATAAAAAAATAATAAAAACATTTTAATCAGTGTTTAATTCACGTAAAATTGTCAAATGTTGTTGCTTTTGACTTTATTACTTTTCCAAAGTGCTCATCAAAAATGTAATTGACAGTGTATTTTTCTCTGGTTTCTTTTATGTTAAAAAAAAATTGATTGTTTCTTTTTTTTTTCCTCAAGCAAACCAAAGTTGCTATTTTTATATATATAGATATTTAAAATAGCTTCATCGTAAAAAAAAAAAAAAACCTCAGTCTTTAACATTTCTCGAATTGTTGTTTCTCGTATAATGTATTTAAATTTTCATTTCTCATGTATCATTCATTCATTTTCATCATCCAGTGATATTTCCTACCAATTAAGTTTTCAAAATATGTCATTATAATAAATCTATAAATGTAATATTATTACTTTAATTTTTTTTACATTCTGAAAAAAATGTATATCAGATTGAAATTTAAGTAATCATAAAACAGTCCAAGATAACATCTTTCAGTTATAAAAAAATTAAATACATTATGCGGAAAATTAATAAAATATAGTTAGAGTAATTCTAGCATAGATGACCATATAGGAGAGATGGGCAATCTAAATATTTCAAACTCTATATCATAGATTGCAGCATAAACTTTTTCGTAAGAAATAGTTCAACGTGTTCATTGATTGCCAGGTGCAGCTGTGTTTTTCAATTATAAAAAGAAAGTGTAATATTAATGTTTAATTAATTTAGTGGTTGAATATTTTTGTTGATTTAGGTATCTGAAGGTTTTGCATTACATATGTTACATTTTCGTTTTACTATAAGGACTTTTAAGGCACGTATGTAATACAATCTTTACTTTAAAGTCTAAAACAAAGACGTACAATGGCGGAGGGACACTTTAAATTGGGTGGCAATATGTCCATCAATTTTAGGCAACGTCAAATCGAGGAGAGAGGCCACCTATAATCAATATTTTAAAATTATACAGAATTGGAATTTTAACTAAATATAATTATTTTTTATATAATTACATAATTTTTATGTTTATTATTATATTAATTGATATAATTATATAAATTTCGACTAATATAAATACATAGGTGCCAACCTCAAACTAATCTTCCGTAATACGTGCGTTAATTTGAACGTGGTTTCATACGTTGCGAACCAGAAATTTCTTTAAGAAATGAAATTAAATACGTTCTACGCAGAAACATTGGATAAAATAAATAAAGATTCGTGAAATAAATTTTCTTGTTCGAAAGTGATTAACCTGGTTTAAATTAATCCAGATATTACCGAAGATTAATGGAAGGTTGGCAGCTATGTATAAATGTTGGAATACAACGTCCATTTATCTTACCCTTTTCTTTCAGCGCATGCGCGTACAGTGACGTTTCTACAAATCCGCTCTGCGAGCGAGATTATTCAGTTCTGTTAAAAACATGTCAGTGCTTAGTCGCACTTAAGCTATGTATATATTTTTGTCTTCGTGTTAGTGTTAATAAATGTTTATGTCGAGCTATTCTGCTAACTCTGTGTGCCCCCAAAACCAACAAAGGTTATGGGTACCAGAGACGCTACTCACTGCGCTATAAATAGCAGAAATATTTTTTTATTCGAACTTTCGAATCGTAAAGTCTTAAGCCTAAACCAAAATTAAGAACTCTTCTACGTTCTGTCATTAACTGTTTTGATTTGTGGCTGCGAGATATTTTATTTAATCATGTCACATGTTACGACAATTGAAAAGCTCGGCAAAGATAACTTTGATAGCTGGAAACTTCAAATTGAAGCAGTATTAATAAAAAATGATCATTGGGATTATGTAACCGGCAAAGCAGAGAAACCGGCCGAAGGTATCGCTGATGAAAAGAAATGGCTCCAGGCTGATCAAAAAGCTCGTGCTGATATAATTCTGGCCATAAATCCTAGTGAATTGTGTCACATCAAGCATTGTGCGACTTCAAATTCTGTATGGAATAAATTGAAAGACGTTTATGAATCAAGAGGCCCTGCAAAGAAAGCAACGCTGTTAAAACAGCTTCTGTTTCGAAAGATGAGTTTCAGTGAAACGATGTCTGAACATTTAAATATCTTTTTTGAGATTGTTGATAAATTAAAAGAAATGGAAATAGAAATTGCGGATGATTTGTTATCAATTCTTCTACTCTACAGTGTTCCTGAGAATTTCGAAAATTTTAGATGCGCTATAGAATCGAGAGATGAATTACCTAAACCCGATTCTTTGAAAATTAAGATGCTAGAAGAATGGGAAGCTAGAAAAGGAAAAACGACTCATGATTCTCAAAATGCCTATTATATAGAAAACAAAAGAAATAATCAAGAACAGAAGAAAAATGAAAAATGGAAGACTAATACGAATAAAAATTTTCCTGCAGAGAGAAATTATCGTAATTTCAAGTGCAATTATTGCTCCAAAATCGGGCATAAAGCTAACGAATGTAGAAAGAAAATAGCTGACAGAAAGCTTGCATCTTTAAATAAAGGAAATCAAGGTTCAATGATTAGTTATGAAGAACCGGTTACTATGGCATTTAACGACGTATATCATGAATCTACTGCATGGTGTTTAGACAGTGGTTGTACATCTCATATGTGCAAAGATAAAAATTTATTTACAGAATTTCATCCTCGTGATAATTCTACAATACAGCTTGCAGTTGATAAAACAGCAAAAATCACAGGAATAGGAACAGTTCTTATTACAGTGCCTAACGGTAGTGGGACTACTAATCTCACACTGGAGAACGTTCTGTGTGTACCCGAGTTAAAATGTAATTTGATTTCAACGTCAAAAGCAACGGCTAATAATCGTTCTGTGCTTTTTAAAGAACGATATGCTAAAATAATTGAGCCTAATGGTTCTATACTAGTACAAGCTGTTCGTCAAGGTGATTTATATTATGTACATCCAATCCCCGAAAGAGCTGCTATAGCACAGGTAAGTGATTTTGTAAAATGGCATTTAAAGTTAGGACATTTAAATGAGTCTGATTTAAAGAAACTTAAATCTAATAATATGGTTAGAAATTTAAATTTTAATGATGATGAGTCTCTTAAAGATTGTAAAGTTTGTATTCAAGGTAAACAAACTGTCCGCCCTTTTCCTAAACAATCAAATTTTGAAAGTAATGATTTATTGTTTCGTATCCATTCAGATTTATGTGGGCCCATGAGAGTCCCTTCCCATGGAGGATCGCGATATTTTGTTACTTTTATTGATGATAAATCACGTTATATTGAAGTTAGTTTTCTTAAAACCAAGGATGAGGTTAAGAATGCATTTGTTAAATACAAAGCAGCAGTCGAAAACCGATTAGGAAAGAAAATAAAATTTCTTCGTACAGATAATGGCTTAGAATATTGCGGCGAAGAATTTGATAAATATATCGAAGAATGCGGTATAAAACGAGAATTTTCTTCCCCTTTAATCCCTCAGCAAAATGGCACCCCTGAAAGATCGAATAGAACGTTAACTGAAATGGCAAGGTGTTTACTATTACAAAGTAATCTCCCACAATCTTTTTGGGCCGAAGCTATAAATTGTGCTGCTTACATACGCAATCGCTGCCCGACACGACGTTTAAGCGAAAATAAAACTCCATATGAAGTATTCTTTGGCATCAAGCCAACTTTATCATACTTCAAAATATTTGGGCAAAAATGTTTCGTACTTAATAAAAGGCAAAATAAGGGAAAATTTGATCCTAGATCAGAAGAACATATCTTTGTAGGTTATTCTAATGAATGAAAAGCATATAGGCTTTGGAACAAGAAATCTAGAAAAATTGTTATAAGCCGTGATGTTCGATTTATTAACGAATTCGAAAATGATCCCTCCTGTAACACCGAAATAAAATTAATTTTTCCTTTCTCTCAAAATAATGAAAATACGAGCGCAAATACAATTACGCAACAATCAGAAATATTTTCAGTCATGAAAACGGAATCAGACAATTCTAGTGGCGACAGTGAAAGAGAAATTGATTTGCAATCTGATGCAATTTCCGACCCCCCTTCTTTCAGAACGCGCGGGAGGCCAAGAAAAATAAAAACAGGTAGAAAAGGGAGACCTCGAAAGGAATATCAAACAATTATTATTCCGAAAGAAGAAAAATCTCAAACTGCAGTAAATAATTCTTTTGACTCTTGTCCTGAATTATTTGAAGCTCTAAATAGTCCGTATAAAAACGAATGGATAAATGCGATAAATATAGAATTTAATTCATTAATGCAAGAAAATGCATGGCAAATAGTAGATAGGCCAAAACATAAGAAAATTATAGGATCTAAGTGGGTTTTAAAAACAAAATATAAGCCAGATGGGTCAATCGAGAAATTTAAAGCGAGATTGGTAGCAAAAGGTTGTACACAAAAACCTGGTATCGATTTTGACGAAAATTTTTCTCCTGTAGCTAGATTAAGTTCAATAAGTACTGCGATCGCATATGGCATCCAAAATGGGTTCACTGCATATCAATTAGATTTTATTATGGCTTATGTAAATGGTGATTTAACTGAAGAAATATACATGGAATTACCTGAAGGTTTTAAAAATGAATCTAATGATGACAAAGTTTGTTTATTAAAAAAATCCCTTTATGGATTAAAACAATCGGGTCGCCAATGGTTCAAAAAATTAGATGAAAAATTGAAACAAATGAAGTTTAAATCACTAAATGCTGATAAATGTGTGTATTTTTCTAAATCTCTCATTGAAGCTATTATCATTGTTTATGTTGATGATCTCATAATTCTTACTAAATGTAAAGAAGATTATCGATATATTCGAGATGAATTAGCAAAATCATTTAAAATGAAAGATTTAGGTCTCTTACACTATTGTTTGGGCATAGAATTTATGCAAAACGGGGACAATATTAAAATTACACAAAAGAAATACATTGAAGATATTCTGAGCAAATTTAATATGCAAGAATCCAAACCAATATCTACACCTTTTGATAATAACGTGAAGCTTACTAAAGATATGTGTCCCAAAACTGAAGAAGAAAAGTCTGAAATGAATAATATTCCCTATCGTCAATTAATAGGATCCCTTATGTATTTATCAGTCGCTACTAGACCTGATATAACTCACGCTGTGAATTTCCTAAGTCAATTTAACAACAATCCAGGTAAACCTCATTGGATAGCTGCAAAAAGAATTTTGCGATACCTGAAAGGAACCCAAGATCAAGGACTGATCTTTAAGCGTAATTCTGAATCCTTGATTGCATTTGTCGATGCCGATTGGGCGTCGGATGTGAATGACAGAAAATCGTACACTGGCTACATTTTTAAATACGCCAGTGGAGCCATATCGTGGGAATCGAGAAAACAACGAACTGTCGCATTATCCACAACAGAGGCGGAGTACATGGCATTGTCAGAAGCCGCCAAAGAGATTTTGCATCTCAGACGGTTTTTAAGTGAACTTTCTCCTGAAACAGTGACTGCGCCTACTATAATATTTTGTGATAACCAGTCTGCTCAAAAATTAGTACGAAATCCGGTTTACCATTCGCGCACCAAACACATCGATATTCGACATCATTTTGTGCGTGAAATTTACGATAATGGCGAAATAGAGGTTAAATACCTAGAGACAGAAAATATGCCTGCAGACATTTTAACCAAAGCTTTAAATGCTTATAAACATAAAAAATGTTGTGAAATGATAGGACAAAATGTTTAAAATAATTTTCAGCATTATTCTGTATCCTTTTTATATAAGTATATAATTTGTATTTGTAATTTTTATATTAATATTATTTCTCTGTAATTTGCTTAATAGGAGAACATTGTTTTGTTAAGAAAATGCACGTTGTAAAGGGGAAATTGTTGGAATACAACGTCCATTTATCTTACCCTTTTCTTTCAGCGCATGCGCGTACAGTGACGTTTCTACAAATCCGCTCTGCGAGCGAGATTATTCAGTTCTGTTAAAAACATGTCAGTGCTTAGTCGCACTTAAGCTATGTATATATTTTTGTCTTCGTGTTAGTGTTAATAAATGTTTATGTCGAGCTATTCTGCTAACTCTGTGTGCCCCCAAAACCAACAATAAATATTTCAATAATAATAATATAATATGTCTTAAGGATGTACTTTTCATTCAGAAAATATTAAAAAACTTCGGGAACATCCCAGAAACCAATGATAAATAAACTTAAAACCGTGAAAAAGTCTAAAATAAACGCGAGAAAAAACAAAATCATGGCACTTGCAGCAGTGAAGAAGATGAAATACAATTGAAATTATTCGATTCTACAGATTCCGAGAGGATATAATTGGATGAGGATCACAGTGTTGGTTGTGGGGAAGAATTTAATACCATAACCGAACATGATTACTGAATGCAATACATAAGGCGCCAGAAGTGGTTCCATGAAAGTGCACAAACTATAAAGAGCATTGCTGAAAATCTGGTAAAATTTTACGAAAGTGAAGGATTGAAAATATACATCAAATTTTGTTTGTTCAAATTTTACTCACTGATTTTCCGTGATATAATTGGATCTTTAAGAATTTCTATATTTTCTTCATCTTTAACTACATGAAATATATTATTTTTTGCTATTTTAACTTCATCTTTTCTTTCTTGTATTGGATGGCCATCTCTCCTCGGCTTGAAGGAGAGATGGCCATCTGTCATTTTAATTTCAATTTTGTTTCCCACTTTTTGTTCTCGATATTTATTTATTTTTTAACCAAAATATGATGAGTATATGTATATGGTTTTCAAATATGCATAAATATTTCTTGTATTTTCATTCTAAGAATTTTTATTTCAATCTTTAAGGGGACAGTTCTTCTTTAACCGGTCAAAAATGCTAGAAAACCGATTCAATTTCCATGCTTTTTCACAAACTAACTAATAAAGCAAATTCAATCCATTTTTTTGGATTGTTAAGTATAGCATTACTTGTTAAAATAAACAAAACAGATTGATGAAGAATATTTAAATTAATCAGAAAAACTTAATTAAGTAATCTACTATTTTTTTTCGCAATTACTATATATCACTGCGCGCATGATTTCTCAAAAACTATTAAAGATAATGAGTTTAAATTTCCTGAGTGCATTAATATTACACTTCTGCATATAATGAACTAAACTCTTAGAAATTTCTTTAAATAATAAATGTTTTATTTAAAAAAATGTGAGAGATATTTAACAGATTTTCTTTTTTGAACGTTTATTATTAATTATAAATTTTATTAATAAAGATAATTGAAATATTTTAGTTCATTATATTAAGCCAAGTGATATATTTAAATTAAAGTCTATTTAAAGTTAATAAATAAAAATGAACACGATATACCATGCGCACAGTGATATATAGTTACTACGAAAACGGAAAAATTGTAGGTTGCTTAATTAACTTTTCCTAATTAATTTAAACCTTTTTTATCATTATGTTTTTTTTATTGAAACAAGTAATGCTATAATTAACAATAAAAAAAAAAAATTAATTTGCTTTATTAGTTAGTTTGTGAAAAGATATAGAAAATGAATCAGTTTTCTAGCACTTCTGACCAGTTTAAAGGGAACTGTCCCCTTAAAAACTATGGCCATCTATCCTTCAGTTACACTATATTATATACATATTTCGATACCTATTACCTAACCATACTAGTTACTAAAGTTAGTATAGCAATATAGATACAGCTAACCACACATATATTTATTTCGCGCCAAAAAAAAAAAATATATATATAATAACTTTGCTATTCTTCTGTAATCAAAGTGTTTCCTCAAGAAGTCTTCGTAGAAAGTCAAAAATTTCTTATTATAAAATTCAAGGATATTTTAACAAACACATAATCAAATCAAACACAATCCTGAACACCAAGTCAGTATGCTTAAAATATGTTACTAAAAAGAAGTCATACGATTGCACCGTTTATAACGCTTTAGTTTGGTCTTTTGGCCCTCAATTTGTTTTATTAATTCCCATTACAATATATTTAAATTTATTGTTCATGGATTAAAAACATAAAGAATTGTGCATAAATTGCAGAATTGCACCATGTTTTCATTCTTATTTACTAACAACACAACTGCATTTATTTTTATAATTTAAAAAACAATTGTATAGATTTTTTACAATTTTCTGACCCATTTAAATAAAAAAAACGGAACTGTTGCTAAAAATATATTACATATATAAAGGAACTACAAGCAAGTGAATTTTGCAAATTTCGCATTTTTTATCCAAGTTCAAATATTGATCTCTCTCTCTCTCTCTCTCTCTATATATATATATATATATATATATAGTATATATATATGTGTGTGTATATATCTAGTATTTGTCATGCTGTAACTCTCGCATTTATGAACCGATTTGGATGGAACTTATTGAGCGCATAGTGCATACCAATGTTTCGACCGAATTCGTTGGCCAGCTCCATCCGTCATCTTGTTTCAAAATGACGGCCATTTTTTTTTTTAATTTTAAATGTAAAAAAGAGTTAAAAAATTAAAATTGAGAAATTTCGAGAAATTTTTCTTGAGTGTTTGACCTTGATACAAGGATTCCAGAACAGCTTTTGTTTTGTCTGTATCTCAAAAAATGACGGTTATATAGCAGTTTCAATTTCTAGGGTGGCTGACATTTTGAAACAATCTGATATTTGTAATGCGATAAGACGTGAATTTGTGAACCGATATGAATGCGACTTAATGTGTGTATAGTACATAGAAATGTTTCGACCGAGTTCGTTCTCCAGCTTCATCCGCCATCTTGTTTCAAAATCACGGCGATTTAACATGTAAAACTAAGTACGAAAAAAGTTAGAAATTGGAAAATATTTTTTCGTAAGCGTTTGACCATGACACAAGAATTTCAGAACCCTTATTTTTGTATTTTTCTTTAAAAATGTCTGAAATATAACATTTTGAATTTTTAGGATGGCCGACATTTTGAAACAACCTGATAGTTATCATGCGTTAGCACTAGTATTTATTAACCGATTTGGATGTACCTAAGCAAGTACACTAGAGATAAATAAGTCTCAACGGAGTTCGTTAGCCAGCTGCATCTGCCATCTTATTTCGAAATGGAAACAACTTAAAAAACAAGAAACTGAAAAAAGCTATTACTTTTAAATTTTTGACCATTCCAGAGTACACTTTTCTTTCTTAAAAAATGGCTGAGATATAGCACTTTGGAAATCTAGGCCGTCTGATGTTTTGAAACAATCTGATTTTTGTTATACAAAAGCATTCGTATGTATTAAGTGATTTAGATGAGATTTAGATGCGACTCAGCATGCATGCAAGACTAGCTAAAGTCTCAACCAAGTGTTTTAAAATCGAGAGCACTTCAAGATTTCGTCAAATTTGGCGACCAAACACAAATGGATCTAAAAGAAGCCAATTTGGATATAGCTGACTTTTTGCGGAATTCTCACTCATAATCATTATTGACGAAAACAGGTTTTTTATCTTCTATAGTCAAGTTCCAGAAAAAACAGTTTTGTGTGTTTGAGTAAAATATGCTGGATTCTAAAGAAACATGGAGTATGAAAACTACCTTTTCCTTCCGGCACCGGCCGGAAGATGCTTTTATATATTTTAAATATAATTTCCAAACGGTTTAAAATTTATTCTTTGTAACAGGATTATCTCATTGTCACCCTCATAAGCACCTTAAGTGAAAATTAGAACGAAATCCTTCGAATATTTTTGAGTTATGCTTGACAAAATGTTTTTATTACTACGGTGTTTATATATACCCAAAAGTAATACTGTTTTGTGTATGAGTCTGCGCTCAGGTCAGACAATTAACCCATTTAAGCCTAGTGTCTCATTTTTGAGACGTTTTGAATTTCAATAAATTTTTATAATTTTCTGCTTTTTCACAGCATGAAAATTGTATAAACTAATTGTCTATGAATGTCTTTATTACCGAGAAATGATAGCATAAGATTGATATTTATTTGTTCAAACGAAGGCCTTTTTGATGTTTATAGATTTTTCATTTTTCAAGATAATGGGGATAGCATTTCAGCTTTTCTTTTTTTCTTTGATTAAAAATGTATTATTTTTTGAATAATGATATCTTCGAAACGTGATAAAACTTTAACAGACCAAGAGATATTGCTAAAAGAATTTTGTTCTCACTTCTGATTCTGCCCGTAAGTTAAATTGTTTGTAAGTAAAATGTACCTGAATAATACTTCAGGTCTCGCCAGAAAATATGAAATAGATATTTACCAACGTTAGTCGAAAGAAGAAATATTACTTTATATGTGGCATTATTACAGACTTTTCTGTCATTAATATTCACTTTCTGGGAAATTTAGAGATATAAGAAAATTATACATGTAGTTATTTGCATTATAATTTTAGACATTATTCTATTAATTTAAAATTATCAATTATCAGAAAATACGAGGTCTCTCTGATAACTATCCGACTTTTATCTTTCACTCGCAGTAATGATTCTAAGGCGGTGCAAATGTGCACATCGGAAGGAAACAGATTAATGCGCTTTACTTTTTTCCTAGGTTCCAGGAACCTCCAAGCATCTGAGGTGCTTGCTGCTCCTTAAACTACTGGAATCAAACAGAAGCCTCTAACTTTTACCTTGCATGAAGAATTCTCTTAACGAATGATAATCTCAGTTTTTTTTTTAAGATTAAGAAAATTATTCCTCATCTGCATTTAAGTTCGATTACTACACTTTTCTTTCAAGTACAAATCATGTGTTCAGGCAATTTATTTTAAAAGATGCGTTTATTTAGTTTATAAAAAGACAAATTTATAAACGAAACACTAAAATTATAGCGCTTTAATGTTAGCTAACATTTTTGGATACAAATCATGTGTTCAGGCAATTTATTTTAAAATATGCGTTTATTTAGTTTATAAAAACACAAATTTATAAACGAAACGCTAAAATTATAGCGCTTGAATGTTAGCTAACATTTTTGGATACATTGTATTACAATTTGTATGGAAAAATTACTCAATATTAGATACTTTGGAAACTTGAAATCATGACAATAATGCTGACATTTTGTTTCAATAAATGTTGCATTTGAAATACCAACAATATAAGTATCTGCGAACCAAGCCATAATACTAATCTTTCAATAGATATACCAATTTAAAGCATCAATTTGATGATTATTCCGTATCTTTTCTCTTTGTTAATTTATAAAAGTACGTAATTGTAAACGTTCTTGAAATTCTCATACACTTATACCGTTAGTTTATTATTCTGACACCCTCACATACATTTCAATTGAGCTATTTTATATAATTCTTTGAATTTTAGGATTCTTTTCTTTCCCTCTTGTACCTTTTTAAATTTCTATTTGTATTAAACTTTTCTAAGAGGGCATTTACGTCAGCCATGTCAGCAGCGACGTTAAATTTATTGTTTATACCTCTAAGTGTACCATCTAAATCATAATTTAGAATGCTTTCAAAATGTTTTCCATTCACATTTAAACGGCATTAATTTTAAAAACAATTTTTATAGAGTATATTTAACCTAAGTGTGATCACCATGCTAAATTTTAAGTGTCTTGTCCATTCAATATAAAGGAAATATTTTTTTTTTCCTTCTGGATGCCCTTAGTGGTACCAATTCCGACATCATATGACATATGATTGAGCAGGACTGTTTGTCACCATTTTGACACTGTTACGTTTCACACTGCTTCGGTATTCTAAAGAATATCTCATACAAACCAGCAAACCAACAAACGTTTCTTCTTTCTAATATAAGTAAAAATAATCATACTTCTTGAGCATAGATATTCCTAAGTAACGGCCTGTTCATGAAAATAGTGTTTTATGGAAATCAGGTTATGGATTTTTTTTTGTCTAAAATTCAATTTATAATATTCTCCATAAGTACTAAAAACTCTCCACATATCTATGTGGTATCTTCCTCAATCTCAATGAAACAAATTATTTTTCTTTCTACCTTAAGGGATCAGGTACCTTTCAAATGGTCAAAATTTCGATTTTTTTCTATTACTTTATATGGAAGTATAATCCTTTAGATGCATATTAAAACAAACCCCATAAAAAATTCCCATTAGAAACGAAGTTATGGGGAAAATAGTAAGACCTATTTTCATGGAACTTCATCATTTAAAGGTCCAGATAATTTGTTTACATTTTTCCCTCAGTTAGCACCGGCTGTAGTTGATAAGATTCAAGGATTTCTATTCCGAATTTTCTGTACTCTGTGAACTTTGTTTTCCAGTTCCGCTTAGGAAAGCAAGCATAAATTAGTAACTTCTACTTCAACCTATATTTTCTGGCTATTTATCATTTGAACAGATCCAAACACGTTGTTTTTCTCTTCCGATTTTTGATTTTTAATAGTGATATATTTTCCCACCTAAGTTATTTTGTAGCTTGTAATTTAATTTTTTTTTTCGTTTATCATCTTCAAGTATAATGAGTGAAGGTGAAAGCGAAATAACACCCAAACGAGCGCCTGGAACACGGCCGAAAAAAAGGAAAATTACTGGCAATGTGCATACCGTAAAACAGACTAAAAGTGAAAATGATGCATTGAATAACAGTGAAAACGATTCATTGAATAACAGTGCTTCACAGAGAAAACTTTCTGTGAATAAAGATTTTGAATACAATTCTGACTTTCAAGGATATAGAATATGGATGTCAGTCACGTGCTTTCTATTCTGGAAAAGATTTTATCCTGTAAAGCTTGTGATGGTGACATAACACTAAAAGAAGAAATTGAATGTGGCTTATCGTCAAAAATTTCAGTTTTATGTGCAAATTGTGCCGAAGTGATTAGATTTAAAAATTCTAAGAAGATCGAAACAAATAAAAAGATATCTGAAATAAACTATAGATATATTTATGCCATTAGATCAATTGGATTGGGGTATGCAGCTATGAAGCTATTTTGTGGGATTATGGATCTGCCTCAACCAGTTTCCAAGAAGGCTTATAATGCAGCAATAAAGCAGCTACAGAAATGTTCCGCAGAAGTCGCAGAAAAGTCAATGAATTCTTCAGCATGTGAAGAAGTTGCCCTGACTGGTTATTCGTGTATCAATATAAGTGGTGACGGCACATGCAAACGAGGGGCAACACATCACGTATAGGTGTATTGTTATTGGTGAAAAAATGGAAAGTCGTTGACACCGAAGGTCTTTGCTCTTATTGCAAATCATGAGATGTATGGAAATTGAAAAAAAGGACACATGAATATAACTCATGGAAAGAAAATCATGAAACAGAATGCCTCAGCATTCACCATGAATCTGCCAGAAAAATAGAACTAACCGGCATGGTTCGAATATTTGAACGCTTGCAATCCGCCAGAAGGGCAAAATACACAGGATATATAGGCGATGGTGATGCGAAAACGTTTCAAGCCATAACAGAGGCCAATCCATATGGCTCAGATGTAAAAGTGACAAAAAGTGAATGTGTGGGCCACATTCAAAAGAGAATGGGAACATGTTCACGAAAACTTAAACAAAACAAGATAAAACGTAACGAGGGTAAACCGATTGGAGGAAAAGGTAGACTTACCGACAAAATCATTGGCAATCTAACAGATTATTATGGAAATGCCATTCGACAGCAAAAAACAACCTATTTGAAATGCGCAAAGCTGTGTGGGCTGTGTATTTTTATACCCGCTCAACATATGCCGAGCCTCTACATTCTTTTGCCCTACTGGAAGCGAGTCTTGGTGTAAATATAACAAAGCACTTGCTTTTGGTGTTGAGAAAAATTTATACACAAGAACACAGTACCCACAAGTGTTATGTATGTTGTGAAACCAATTTTTAAGGATTTATCATAACCAAAACGTCTCTCGAGATGCCTGGGAAGTAAGACCCAAAACAACAATGAGTCAATAAACTCTTTAATATGGAAATTTTGTCCAAAAACACAAGGAGCTGGTAGGAGGATTTTGGAAATTGCAACAACTGAAGCAGTGGTTTTGTTTAACGACGGAAATTAATGAAAAATTAATGTAATGCAAGAATTCGACTTGACAGTTGGTGCGCATGCACGAAGATGTTTGAACGAGTTGGAACACCAAAGGATTTCTACTCGTAACTTACGCTTTCTCCAAAATACAAAAGAAGAAAGAAAAAGTAAAAGAATGAAACAAAATAGTTAAAATGAAAAATTTATCTTGCAGGAAAGCGAAATTTACAGTATAGGTGCATTTTAAATGTGTACGGTTTTTAAAATCCTCTAAATATTATGCAATATGTTTCGCTATCTGTTACCTTATAAGATGATAGCGTTGCAAAATGTGATAATTTTTGTTTTAGCAGTCTTCTAATTTATCGACTATATGATGGAAAAAAGGTGAGACAAATGCAAGCAGTTGGCAAACTTTCATTTAATATAAACAGTAATAGGATATAGATTATATATTATACTTGTTTAAACAAATAATGTTCATGCTTACTTTTCTCAGTAGCGCAGATTTTGGCTTGTAGTAAATTAAAACATGACCATCAAATAAATAATGCAGCAACACCTTTCACATAATATATATATTTTTTTCTGGACAAAACGGCAGATATCACCATTACATAGCACAATCAACACTCAACTAAAAAAATCATCATAGAACATCTTAGAATGTCTATATACTATCAAAACCTATTTCCATGGAAACACGATAGGCCTTCTAGCGGCAGAAAAGAAAAAAGATATACGAATAGTTAGATTATATAAATAAAATAAAAGGGCATATTACAACCCCCCACCCTTAATCTAGCGGTTCGAAAAATAAATTAAATTTAGTTTTTCCCTTAATTTTAAAAATTGGGGTCTGGGAAGAGGCTTTGTTAATATATCTGCAATCATTTCCTTTGAACTACAGTAATCAACAAGCACTATATTTTGTTCTTGTAAATGACTAATATAATGATATTTGACATCAATGTGCTTGGTTCTAGCACTATGTTTCCCAGTTTGTGTCAGTACTATACAAGATTTATTATCTTCATATAGCGTAATAGGTAAGGATTGTTTGAGAACTAAGTCTTCTATTAGAGTCCGCAACAACTGTATTTCTTGTGCAGCATTTGCAGCGGCTATATATTCTGCTTCGGCAGTTTACGGAGCAATACAATTTTGGCGTTTTGAGAACCATGATATTAGATTGTCTCCTAAAAGAAATACTTTTACCGCTTGTAGACTTTCTGGTCGCTTTATCACCAGCCCAGTCTGCATCAGAGTAGCAAGTGAGAATCAGGTCAATTTTGCTGCTTATACGAGATTCAGGTTCTTTGTTGTATTTAGATATATGATAATCTTTTAAACTCATTTCCAGTCTTTTTTTGATGGTTTTTCAATTTTTCGACTTAGTATATTAACTGCTAAGGCAATGTCCGGTCGAGGCACTATTCCTATGTAAAGAAGAGCTCCAATGGCTTGTCTATATTCATTGTTATCGTTGAGAAAATGACTGTCATCTTCATTTTTTGGGTATGAAGTTTCCATTGGTATGTATGTGGGCTTCTTCTCTTTTATGTTAAACTTCTTAAGTAATTTTTCAATTTTATTTTTCTGATTCAATTCAGTGCTTCTGTCTATATTTCTTTGGATGTTGGTTCCAAGATAATGTTTCACTTCACCTAAATTTTTAACTTCGAAGTTTTCTTTCAGAATATCAATCACTTTGCTGATTTTTGTTTCATCTTTACAAGAAATAAGAAGATCATCTACGTACAGAATAATTAGTATAGTTTCATTTTCATTTATTTATCTAAATAAACTTGCATCTGCCATACTTTGCTTGAGATTGTTTTTCAGCAAAACTTCTGCTAGCTTTTGATTCCACGCATATGCAGCTTGTTTAAGCCCATATATAGATCTCTTAATTTGCAAACTTTCTTCTCATGATTAACTTCAGGTTCAACATATCCCTCTGGCTGTACCATATAGATATCTTCCTTGAGGTCTCCATGTAAGAATGCTGTTGTGATATCAACATGTTTGACATGCATATTTTTCTGAGCTACAGCTGTTAAAAATGCTCTTATGGTTGTGTGCATGACTACTGCATACTATACTGCATGCTTGACTTATGCATACTATGCATAAATTAATTAACGCTCTTGCTTGGTTATCGCGATTTAAATATTTTTCATCCGGATTTGCTGGAGATTCATCCTCAATTACATCAAATAAATCCTCTTTTCTAAGAATCATTTGCATTTTTAATTTCCAAATGGAAAAATTGTCATTACTTAGTTTCATAATATTATTCTCCTCCAAGGATGCCATTTTGAATAATTTGTCATTCGTTTTTGTTTTACTACAGCTAATAAATATTATTTAATGTTTTATTTTATTTAAAACAATTCAAATCAGTATTAATAATATATTAGAGCTTCAGTCTCATGATCTGTAAGCAGTTGGCAAACTTTCATTTAATATAAACAGTAATAGAATATAGATTATATATTATACTTGTTTAAACAAATAAAGTTCATGCTTTATATCCTCGTTTCTTTATACCCTCGAAACATCTCAACGGCTGGATGGATTTTAATGAATGATGTATATATCAATTCGTCTTAACCGTCCGATAGCTATAGGCTAGCTTTTCTTTTTACAAATTTAAAATGGCAGTCGTAAAATACAAAATGGCGGTACAGGCGAAAAATATGATTACGCACCGTATTGAGTGGCATATCATTGGTAGGGTCTTTCAAAATGAAGACGATGTTTCATTGACTATTTTACAGTCAGAAACTAAGTTTAAATATTCCACAACCTGGAAGATGTGTAGGTAGGATCTCTAGCATTACTGCAACTCTGACATCTATAGGCCTCATCAAAACAGTGTTTATAGATAGGAACTAACAATCAAACACAACTTAAAAGTCATCAATGCAAGTTTCTAAAAAAAAATTAGGTAAGTAATATAAAAAAAATACTTTCACATTGATAAGAAATAATTAATGAGTTCGCTTTTTACTCAGTCGGATTTTTGATTTTTATAGAATTGCCATGCATGTTGTATGAAAAAGCGTTGGAAATATCTTCTTAATTTTTTTTTGATGATGTTGTTGCACCGGCCCATTGCTATTTTACAATATGTGTAAAGAAGTGTCATTTTCTCTCATAGACCTCTAAAAGTTTAAGTATTTTTTCTAATTTTGTTTTTTAAAAATCTATAAAATCTATATAATCTAATTAAAACTTATAAGCATATTTTAATTTGAAAAATATATTAATCATAATGAAAATATATTAATCTGCTGCTTTACTTTTCATTTTAATTCAACACCATATTTTTAAATTTTTAATTATAATTTTAATTCCGGTTAAATAAATCTTTATTTCAAACTTTAAAAATATAGAAAGCGAACAGTATATACTTAGTAATTTTTTTGAATGAGAGCAGAATTTTTGGTTAAATTAAAACTGCAATCCTTCATACTTCGTTCCTTTCTTTTTTGTCCACGCAACATAATTTTTTTATTAAATGGATATTCTGATTTAGTTTTAATAAAGATGACGTTAATCATGCAAAATAAACAATAATCATACTAAAATAAACACAACAAAATACATTATATAATGAAAAAAAAAGTCTTTTTGGAAATTATCTTTTACGGGAATTGCAAAGGTACGAATTCTGTGCTTCGATTTAATCTATTCTCAAAAGTTTATAGAAAGATTTATTTTCTAATTCTGGACCTTTTTCACGTACGTTCCAAAGCGAGCGTTTGAAATAAATTCTGAAATCTGAAATGAAAGGAAGCTAAATTAAACCATGCGTATAGAATTTAAATGTCTGATTATTTATAGTTATATTTTTGGTCTACAAAGAATTTGAAATATAAAAGTATTTAACAATATCGGACAATTATTTAAAGCTTTCTCTAATGAAGTAATATTTCACGAAATAAAAATCACTTACATTCGATTTTACGTGGGTGGTTCAATAATTTTTGTCCCTAGTGTATATAGAATATTTGTACTGTGTTGGTTCATGTTGAATATTGAAGCCTAATGTTATAAATGCCTATATGACCAATTTCAGAACCGTAGTTGCTATATTAATATAGTTTTGTAGGGAGGAGTGAAGTTTTAAAGACCTATTTTTGATGGAGTTTTTAAGGAGGGGGTCAGTGTGGCTGAAATGCTGGTTTGGAGCTTATGAAGCTACATTTGTGAAAGTGGATGAGATGTGGCTACATCACTATGATCCCCAGTCCAAACGACAGTAGTGACGTCTCATCCATTACCACAAATCCAGCCCCATAAGTTAAAAAACAGCCTTTCACGCACTCTCCCCCCCATTCACTCCTTTCTCCAGAACTATGAGAATATAGCAGCTACGGTTCTGAAATTGAGCATATAAGCATCTAAGACAATAGGCTTCGATATTGCATAACAACCATCGCAGTACAAATATTTTATATACATTAGGGACAATAATTATTGAAGCACCCGCATATTATTTTTACCGTTTAAGGTTTTTTATACTTGTTTGGCTTCAAAATTTTGGTTTGTTTATTATATGGTATTTTCTATTTTATGAAAATTACTAATGAGGATTCATAGCATATGCACATAAAAAAATATTGCGTGTATACTTTACATTCATGCATACAAATTAGCACTTTCTGAAAATATTCCACATAAAAGTATATTTTAAATTATAACATACACAAATTAGTAAAAGAATACTTGTAATAGTTAAGTGTAAGCTATTTTTAACTTAATATATATCAATTTCAGTCAATGCTTCATGACACAACACATTAGATGAATTATATGTTTTGAGTAGTTAGTATATTAAACTAGAATAGATATACTTTAAAAGTGTATTAAGCATAATCGCGTAAGAAGATTTCGCCACAATTTGATTCGTACAACAAATTTATTTATACAAATGAGTCAATATTTTATTTTTCAATTTATGATTATTTTTTCATTTTGGTTGAACTACGTAAAAAGGCTAAAAAAAAAAAAAAAAAAAAAAAAAAAAAAAAAAAAAAAAAACTTTTACTGAAATCTTTGCGGACGAACTTGAAATTTTCACATAACTGCAATGAAGAAATTGTTTTGGCTTATTTGAGACAGTATTATTCTAATTATATTTATAATTTTTTCTCTTAAATTAATGTTTCTAGTCAAATGCTGCAAATGTATTGTAGCAGAATTGTAATATATATCAGTGAGCAAAGCCGCACGTTAGCGGATAAATAATAAAATTGCACAATCTATTATATATATAAAATCCAAACGGAAATTTCGTTCCGAACGCCGAGATTTCGAATTCTACCGCATGGATTTTTACGGAACTTATACCGTTAGATAGGTATCGTTCCAGGGAAGGTTTTAAGCTAGATTATCATCATTCTACCTAGATTAGTTATAGAATTATTACGGAAAATTCTATTATTTTGGACTTTGTTACTTCATATTTCCTTAAATATCTGGGCTCCTATTGGTCGTAGAGCTTAGATCTCGCGTCAAAAGTAGCTCCGAAGCACCCAAGCAAACTTTTCCCCGCGATTATTTTGGCGTCTTCCGATTTCCTCTAACTCTATTAGGGACCCGCGTAGAGCCCCTTTAAAATATTTTTCTTAGTAATTTCAGCAATTATCTTAAATTATTGGTTAAGACCGCCACCCTCCCGATTCATGTATCTACGGAAAGGTTGCATGAAGGAGTTTCGTTCAGATACGCTTTCGTTAAGAATAGAGTGCGCTCCCTGGTGGTGGAATGTGGAACTAACATAACGCGATATCGTTAAAATTAGGAAATCTAACAATGCGATCTGTTTTAAACTTTGAGATAGTTTAACACATAATCTATTATCTATTCTATTATATATATATAAAATCTATTATCTATTCTATTATCTATCTATTATATATATAAAATCCAAACGGAAATTTCGTTCCGAACGCCTAGATTTCGAGTTCTACTGCATGGATTTTTACGGAACCTATACCGTTAGATAAGTATTGTTTCATGGAAGGTTTTAAGCTATAACACATTATTCTACTTATATTAGTTTTAGAATTATGACGGAAAATTGTGTTATTTTGGGCGATAAGGTTACCATTTTATTTCTTGGCGAAATTCATCGTTGATAAAAAAAAATTGAAACGGCTATTAAACCTCGAAAAATAAAAGAAAAACTGTTATTAATTTTATTTAAATGAAAAAAAAGAAAAAAAGAAGAAGAAAATCCGTTTTAATGAGTGATAATATTAAAAAACGGAAACATTTAATCAAAACCTGAAAGAAATATTTGTAATGCTTAAAAATTAATTTAATAAGAAATATTACACTTGATACGCAATATTTGGCTCTTTATCGCTTGCGTTAGATATGGAAACGAATCTGAAAATTTGATTAGATGAAATTTTAACGACATTTTCTTTCTGTTCTGTTCTTTTCTTTTTTTTATATCTAATTGTCCCATCACGTGACTTATAGAAGAAACAAGCAGATGTAATTGTGAGTCACATGTGTAATTACTATTTGTTTCTTTACAATTTTTTATTTTTCTTTTGTCGCCAAACAATGTGATTTTAAGCCAAAAATGCATAAGCGTGACATTAGCTTGAGGATGTTCTAACAAATGGTGTTTTTTTAGGTGAAAGAGATCATTTTTTGAGTACATTTTCATATTCAATCGTAACTTATATAGATATCAGTTGATATTTTAAAAATGGAATCGAATACTTAAATTTCAGTGTGAATTTCTGCCACACATACATATTGTAAAATAATTTCATACTTTTTAAAATGTTTTTCGCCGTAATTTCGAAAGCATGTGATATTTATAAACTCGAACTCAGATCAACGAATATTACCCATTTTATTTAAGCAAATATTATCTATTTTCTCAAGTCATATCGCCAATTTCATTTATAGGAAAATTCACAGATTCGAAATCTAGGAAATAAAGATAATTTTTAAGGAAATTTATGTTTTAATACGTTATTACTATGGAAAAATTCAACATTTTGAAAAAAAAAATTACAAGTCTTTTGTAATTCGTCATTTCTTCTTCGTCTTTCTTCGTACTTTCTCCTCTGTTATGTAATATTTCAAATGATATTGGACTAATTTTCGATCATCGATTCACTGCAAAATCGAATATCTAATATAGTATATAAAATAAAGTCTGGATTAGGGGACTAATTAACGCACAGCGCAAACTACTGAACCTAAAATCTTGAAAATCGTGGTAAAAATACTTCTTATGACATAAACTTCTGCTAAGAAAGGATTTTCTAAAGTGTCACCCCTAATGGTTTTTGCACGGGGAGGGGAAAAAAATCGAATATCAAAATTATGCGTCAAATGATAGCATATTTTAATGTAGTTTTGTATGATGAATTGAATGCTACCAAATAAATTTTTATAAGTCCAACAGTTCATGACACATTTCATATTTTTCTAATTTGGCGGTGTCTTTGGCATCTAAACCTCAAAATATCTATCATTACATCCGTTACTCTAGCAACGGAAAAAATTCAAATCAACCCTTTTGGCTAAAAAATAAAAACGGCTCTATGAGTTTGAAATAAAAATGCAAGCATCTTAATTTTTTTTAAAAATAGTGATTTTATGTAAAATAAAAGGGAAAAAATTACTGAGAATTTAGCGTTATAAAACAAAAATGGAAAAGGTACTACTTAGATATTCCGTCGACCAAAAATCTATCGTCAAACTATAAGATTAAATGCCAATAATGGTTGATCGTAAATATCAAATTCACTTGAATTTAAACAAACTACACGTGTTTACGTCATCAAGTGATTTTAATTTCGACGTTTTATTTGTATTTTTATTAATGTTATACTAATTTATTTGTTATTTCGTTATTTAAAATAAAGATTATGTCAATTTATATAATTTGGCGAATGGTTTGGCGATTTATATAATTTGGCGAAATTGGTCGACGGGATAACAAGTAGTACCAATGAAAATATTTAAGTATGAAATCAATGTTTGTAACGACTTAAAAATTATTTTAATATATATAAACTCGGTTTATGGCGTCAGATGCCGTCATCCGAAGAATCTACAAGAGTCTTTTTCCATTTTTTCCGGTCATAGGTTCCTCAATGAAAGAAATTGGAATTGGAATAATATTGTGCGATTTATAAATTGCTCCTCGATAAGAAGAAAAAATGGGTACATTTATAACAACCGTGCGCACATCTCGCTGATAGCATTTTTAAAATTCTCAGTAGCAGTAGTTACATTTTGCGTATGTAAATTAAAAATATTTTTTTGCTTTTAATTATGGCATTATTTCCTGTTATTGTTTATCTTTTCAGTTTTTTAAGTGAAATTAGTATAAGGCATGCATTTTAAATTAAATGAGTGAAAGGTTTGTGTTTTAAATGAAAATAATAAAATAAGAATATGCAATGAAAACAATCTTTAATGATTTGTTACCTGCGCCCGGCTGACATAAAAGTATCACAAAATCCACATATTCACTTTTCTTTGAGAAGTTGCTCATGAGAATTCAAGTTAACCTTCCGTAATCGGCTACTTCACATATTGGTGTATTAGCTTTAATGTTGAAAGCATCGTTTTTGTTTGAAGGAAAAACTTTACTATGAATTATATTACACAAAATCGCATCATCATCATCTACTATATATTTACAACGGAAATTTGTATTTCATTCCGATTGTTTATAATACTTTCGTAGGATATACCACGATTAGTTAGGTAAAAATTTTGGAAAGGTTTTAGTGTATACAGATTGTTCAAGGGTACTTAGTTATAGAGCAACAGTAAAAGTTCAAAAATTAAGTGAACCTGATTATGAAAGTTTAGCCTTTTTAAAAAAATCTACAGAACTTATTTTGTTACAAGTGGCCCTGTTGCATGACTTTTAGGAATGGTGTTAGTATATACGATTTCATTATATGTTGATTAGTTACAGAGGTATTAATTCCTGTTGTCATAACGGTCTCATTACCTGACCATAAGTGCGCTGTTTATAATCAACTAAAACAATTACTTCTTAATTGCTAAATTTTGTCCAACGCTTAAGATAACATTATATCGCAATGGCGTTCGCATCGTTTTCAGTAATGTGCAAGGTCAAGCTGAAGATCCATATTTTTTAAAATACAAGTTCAAATTCACCATTTAGTTTAATCCAAGGTTCATTTGGAAATATTGACCAGCGCAGCGGGCATAGCCTGCTAGTTATTATTATATATGACAATTTTAAAGGTCAAGTCTTACCCTAGTAATGACAGAGACACTCTCAAATCTACATAATATGCAACAAATCTCTATATAACGTGACATACAAATAAAATGCCAAACAATCCAACGATGCAGAAACCTCATGCAAGAAAATAATACAGAAAATGAACGCAAATCAAAATTTACAATTTTATTTTTTTATTACCATTTTATTTGAAAGGGCAATTTTTGTGATTCTAAATCTGATTTAATTTTAGTCCTAGGACTACTAGACTAGGAGCCATGCTCAATTTAATAAACGTGATGTAATAAGTCATATACCGTTAGTGTTTTCATTAAGGCCAGGAGAAATGTAAACAATGTTTCTATGCATGATGATCTCACTCTTTTACATAAAGACAATGATAGATCTAAATTGATACGTCTAGATTAATCTTACTGATAAGAAATATTATAAATAAGATATCTTTAAATGGGGTTTCCATAAAATTAATTTTTCAGTTATTTTCACGAAAGATTATATAAAATGTTTTAATATATTTGAGGCTAATTTTGCCAGAATTCTTTCGATATTACTCATTATTCTGAAATAGAATCTAAGCTCTATGTGACAATGTAATTATTTTATTGGTACTCGAATGTAAAAAAAAAAAAAATGGTAATTTTTAATAAAACAATACGTATTTTTTCACATATTTTGAATTATTTAAGTTAATTTTGAAGATATTTTAAAACTTCTAGTTTAGGGCACAGGTAAGTGTTATAGTAGTCTGTAGTATAGAGTAAATCTAAATATATTTAGTGGAATTAAGTGTACGCTGTCTGAAGTAATCCGAAAATTTAAAAAAAAAATGGCAAAAATCGCCATTTAAAAAATGTTATAAAGATATTGCTAGGATTTTATACTTTTTAATGATTCTGTAATACAATTGACTTAAAAATATGTTTATTTGTTCAATATTATACGCTTTGACTACTCGTCATTGTCGAAGTCTCAAAAACTAAGAGCAGTATAGTCATTTGGTTGAAAGTATCCACTACTGATACGGTTACCTTATAATTTTATGAAGAAAAATATCGCTTCTGCTTCATGATTGCATTCCTACTTACACAAAAGTAGAAGAAAAATACAAAAATCTTTAATTTGAAAAACACTAGGTATCAACATATTGAATTTTCAACATGTGTTACATAGAATGTAAAAGGATTTAAAATTTTTTTTTATAATAATTAAGCAGTATGTATCACTAACAGTTACCATTATAGCGGTACCGGAAATACTGGCTGTCGTTGTTGTCGGGGCACAGCTCCGGCTTCCCTGCAAAAATTACACTTACTGTCAACACAATAGAGTCCAAAATATTTGTCATATCGACACAAAAAATTAAATGGATATTGGTAGTGCCAAAATCTCGGCGCGTATTGAAAATCATAAATATTCGTCCACCCTAAAGGCATGAAATGTCTGCTCAAAATTTTCCCATAGAGATAACTTTGAGGATTTAAATCTATATATTTGAACGATAAGGCTTTTTTTTTTTTTTAAACATCTACCTTGAGCTTTTCTCTGAACCAATTGTAATAATTCTTTTTTTAAAATGAAAGCTGTTTCTTTGTAGATTTGCGGCACTAGCTATTTTTTTAAATATCCCATTTTTATAATTAAATTTAAAATTTAAAAATTTTCTATGATTTTTTTTAGTTATGATTTTTTCAAAATGGTAGCAATTGGATTACTTCCATTGTTGTAAAGAAAAGAAAATTAATAAAGTATGTTTATCTTTATTGATGCCAATATCTAATAAAATTCAAAATTAACTTCGTAAAAAAAGGGAACAGAAAATGACGTCACTCTTTAAAAAAACACTAAATTTTTCCTCAAAAAGTTATTACAATTCAATACTTTTTCACTCCACTGAGTTTGAGACGCTATGTGAAATGCTTCAATGAGGCAAAGTGACATCATATTTAAATGAAAACCATCATTTTCTCTGATAAAACGATATATTTTACTACGAACGCCTCTAAAAGATATAAATTTCTGGAATTCTACTCGCCGATACGGAGATTAGAATCACAAGTCAAGAGTGAGCATGTTCACATGCAAAGTAGTAGTTAACAAACTTGATTTCAAGTTTGGAAATATATGTATTAATAAATTATTGCGTATTGCGATATTTTTGAAATAGTGAATGTAAATTTGAGAGATGCGTATGCAAATTTTGAGACGATGAAAAGGACGTTAAGTTTAGATTTCACGCGAAAAGTAATTCTATGATTGGCTCATGGTGAAATCATTTTTGCTGATTTTCAATCAGTAATTTCAAACATAAGAGCCTCAATGGGTAGTTTCATCATAATTACTTATCTTGGTTAGGTATACTAATACATTTTAATTTAATACGTTGAACAGTCCAAGTTTATGGAATTTCTATTTTGGTAACTTTAAATTAAAAATAATATCTGTTGAGAGTAAGTATTAACTAATGTATGAGTTCCTTTTAAAAGAATTTCTTTCGTCAAAATACGATGGGTTTCATCTCGTTATTCAACAAAACATTAGCTCCATTGTTGTAAATTATGCATTTCAACCTCATCCGAATCGTTATGGCGTCGTCAACATTTGTGACCTGAGATATAGATTGACTTTCAGAAGTTTTATTTTCTACGTCCGTAACGACCACTTTTTCTTTTTTTTTCAGTGCGAACCTTTTCCATAACCTACCAAATCGATGCAATTCATTTTGAATTTTAAATTAAGAGAAATGAAAAGAAATCGAATACGAGGAATACGATTTTGGGTCTTAGCCGCATGGTAACGAATATCGTATTAGCCGTATAGCTACGTGTGATAAATCAAAGAAATCGAGAAAAATATAACAGGGTTTTGTACGGATCAGGGTATTTTCCAGGAGAGTTTCCAGTATTTTTTTTAATAGAAAAAGAAATCTAGGCTAAACTGCTGAAATTTCGCATTCTTATAAGGAGAGATTTTTAGTAAGAAAATAGCGGCGCAGAAGAATTTCCTGGTCGCAAAATTCCAGGAGTCGTACGAACCCTGATATAATGTCATATATGCATTACTTATATGTATGTATTCTTTTGTATGTATGTTTATTTTCAGACGTTTACATGTTTGTATTGTTAAAGTTTCCGCAATAGGGTTTGTAGACAATTTTATAATTTATCAAGCGTTGTTTGATGCGCAAATTTAACCATTTGGTGGCGGTCCCAATTACAGAAGGTTACTCATTTTTTTTTTATTCACTGTAAGTGAACGTGCTGCAACTGAAATGCACATGGGCATTCTCCGTAACCTTCCAAATCGGTGCAATTTATTTTGAATTTTAAATTAAGAGAAATGTAAAGAAATTGAATACGGATAATACGATTCCGTTTATTAAACAATTGGTAACGATTTCCGTATTAGCCGCATGGCTACGAATGATAATAAAAGAAGTCGAGAAAAATATAATGTTATGTATGTATTACTTATATGTATGTATTCTTATGTATATTTTTATTCAGAGGTACGTATGTTTGTATTAGGAAATTTCCGTATTCGGGTTGGTAGAAAATTTCATAATTTAGTGAGCGCTGTTTTATGCGCAAATATAACTATTTGGTAGTGGTCCCAATTACAGAAGGTTACTCATTTTTTTAATTCACCGTAAGTGAATTTGTTGCAACTGAAATGCGAGTGAGCATTCTGAAGTGAATGAGATAAGTATTTTTGGCCTAGATGTACACATGAAAACAGAAATATGTAGGTAACAAAATAAAAAAGTCTAAAAGCATAAAGAAAAGGTAGCTTACTTATTTCTTGATTTTAAGATGTTAGATAATTTTACGGTAAAACACTAAGCTAAAATGCGAAGAATTAGAGAAGAATCATTAGTGCTGAATTTCAGTGGAAATTTCGCCAAATTTGGCAGCTACAGCCAAATTCGCTGCATTTATATCAACATATTTTTGCTCGTCAAATTTGGCGAAATTTCGCGAAATGTTTCCAAGCTTGGCGTAAATTTTGACGTTAATGTATATGACAATATAGTTTTATGCTTATAATCGAAAAATGGATACAACAATGAAAGATAATTCGTGAGAAATCAACTTCACTAAAAGTCATAAATCATTCCAAGATTATTTTTAACCTGTTGCCTACATGTAGTGTACATTTTAAGAAATGTACATATTTTTATATGTGTAACATTATACACAAAAGTTTCGAAAATGTGCCTGTTAAAAGAAAGCAATTGAGTTCAAAAGAGTTATTCAAAGAGCGTCATTCTATGTGGAAAAGTCACATAAAATAACCCAGCTGCCTACGAGTAATTGCGCGAATAACGATATAACAATAACTCAGATGAACAAAAGTATCAAGTTTGATAGAGGAGTATAGCAGATTACACATGTGTGCGTGTTACATACGTCTTACAAATCTTTCCCTTATACCATATTAAATAAGTCTGGGCTATGCCAGACATGCAAGTCTTTGAGGGGGCTTTGAAGTTTTCTGCCGTTAGCTCGATGGATCCAGTTCCAATTTTTGATTGTCTCAAAGATCGGAGCTACATTAAACAAATCAAAATCGCTCAACACATCCCCGGTTTCTCTTTACCGTAGACTCTCTTATTCAATGAATTCTCTTTACTTTTGGCATTTCTGAATTATTTTAAAGAACAACAAATCACGATGCATGAAATTTTTGATAATTCTGACATTATATATACAGATGAGCAGCAGAAAATACATTTAGAACACAGAACAGCTTTCGCCATTGCAAACAAAAGTTACAATTTTCCCTAAGTCAACTTTTATTATTAGAAAAACAAGAGCTGGAAAAATTAAGATAATCAAAGAAATTAGTAAAACAATCATAGAGCAGTTAGGATCAGAAGCTGTCATTCTTTTGGCTCTAACAGGTACTGCTGCGCTTAATGTCGAAAGAAAGTTAATTCGCTCAGTGCTTAAAAAACCACCGTGTTTTAAATTGTTCGCTGATTTAAAAAGTTAGGTAGAAAGAAATCTACAGCTCAGCATGGATACAGTATTATTTATCTTTATTGGTGAATGTTCAATTGTCGTCTTATGGCTGAACTTGAACAAAGATGTCGCAAAGGTATTTTGTTTAAATCCTTGGAAGTATTAGGTAGTTACATCGCGTAAAAGACACACCTCTATATAAGAGACATTCTATAAAATACATTTTGGCTCTTCGCAGACAAAAAATGCTTAGAGCTTTTCAAAACGGCTTCACATTAACAAACTCATTGAGACAAAATGACAATCAGCAAAGACAGTTTCGAAATACTTTATATTAGCTTTGCTTGCGTTGGTCAAGTTTCAGACTACTCTCATCCCTTATGCAACGGTGGAAAGCTACACTGCTTCCGGCACAACTTGAATGATTTCAAAATGCTATAAGTCTTTTTTCCAAAAACAAGCAAGCGAAAGAACATAATCAAGAAGTACTTCTTAGATCAAAGTGGTCGATGGCAAGAATGTTAGCAGACTACAATAATTAAAAGTAAGATGTAGTGAAGATGATCACGTGTTTGGACTTCAGGCTGGACTTTTTTCAGCAGTTGGATTCAGAGTTATGTTACATACCAATATCCGGATGGAGTGGAGATTGATAAGCGGTGTACTCAGTACAGTAAAAGATACTGTCTATGACACAAAATTTCAACCCCCAGGCTTGCCACAGGCTATAATGGTTCATTTTGTTGGTTATCATGCCACAAATTAGCATTTGAGCATTACCTGAGGCAACTGATGACTGAATTAAACACTAGAAAATGAGGATTCAACGGGTGTTATTTCAAATTTAATTTTGTACTATTAAACAGTAATAATGAAAATTAAACTTTTTTATTTTATTTTAAAATGTTATGTGTAAATTTATACGACTCCATGCTCCGACATTTCGGCCTGACGGATACTAGTTAAGTTATCATGTGTAAAAATAACAGAAATGTTCTTGAATACGGCGAAGAAAGATTAAAAAATAATAAACACCACATTTATTATTTGTAACGTTTTAAAAAGTTCTCTATACTAATTACTCACAAGGGAAGAGTCACTTGTGCCTGAAAATGAATCTATTCACAATATATAGTTTTCTAAATTAAAAGTATCCCTTGCTTTTTTGTGATTATTTTTTCTAAAACAACTATTATTCTAACTATATTTTTTGAAATATTAGAATTATTGTATTTTGACTTTTTCTTCCAATTTCGCATCAGTTTGTATTATATACAGGGTGATTCAAAAAAGATGGGAAAAATTTTAAGAGGTGATAGTACACACCCAAACAAACATTTTGTATCAAAGAATGCACGGTCGAAAACTAAACGTGAAAAAGTTAGAGGGCGCCAAAAGTTATGTTCTTATACGAGGCAAAAACACACAATGAATGATTAAGTTAAGTTACGAAAACAAATTTAATGGCATTTGATTACAATAAGTGCTCAAAACATTGACCGGCACCTGTTATGCACGCAGTACAACGGCGAAGAACAGATTGGCGAATTTTCTGAAACACACCAGGCACCACCGCGCTCGCCAGATCTTTCATGTCTCGATTTTTTTTGTGGGGACAGCTAAAGGCTCTTGTGTATGAGACTCCCATTGAATCCGCAGAAGAACTGGTCGCCAAGATTTCGGCTGCTGTAGGGGAAGTTCGCGATATGCCTGGTGTGTTTCAGAAAATTCGCCAATCTGTTCTTCGCTGTTGTACTGCGTTCATAACAGCTGCCGGTCAATGTTTTTGAGCACTTATTGTAATCAAGTGCCATTAAATTTGTTTTCGTAACTTAACTTAATCGTTAATTGTGTGTTTTTGCCTCGTATAAGAACATAACTTTTGGCACCCTCTAACTTTTTTACGTTTAGTTTTCGACCATGCATTCTTTGACAGAAAATGTTTGTTTGGGTGTGTGCTATCACCTCTTAAAATTTTTCCCATCTTTTTTGAATCACCCTGTATATATATATATATATATTTATTTAAATAACGAATTTTTTTTTAATGCAACAAAAGCTTTCATATTCGCACTCAACCTTTATATATCATTGAATTTGAAATAAATAATCATGTGCATTGAAAATTTTGTACAAAATTTTCATTTCTTCTCCAGTTAATTTATTTTCCGTTTAACAATAAAAAGCTTGGAAATCACTTGATGATAAATTCCAATTATAAAAATGTTTCACAATAGATAAAAATGATTTCTTTTGAAAAACTTTTGTTCTCTTTTAAAACAGCTGCGGAAATTTCGAGAAAAGGCGAAACTTCCTTTTGTGAAATATAAGAAAAAGATAAAAGTTTATCCATCAAAACAAAGTTTGAGATAAGAAAGAAAACTGTGCTCCTTCAAGTAATACTTTTCTGAAGATGCTACATTTAAAAGAGAAATAGGGGGAATAGAAAAATTTAAGAGTTTTCCTACATGATACACTTTATAATTTTATACATTTCATGGCATTTCTGCTAATACGGGAGTAGGAATTACATTTTATAACAGTAAATACACTATTTTATATAAAAAAGTTTTGAAGAAATGTATAACTAAGAAAATAATATGATGTAACTAAACAAAAATATAAAATTAATATAAAATAAACATTAAATCATGATAAATACATAAATAATATCAATGTTCTATTGTTTAATCTGAGGTAAAATATTTTGGTGTTTGGTGCCAAAGCGGATAAAAAAATTATGCTAAAGCGTTCGTTTTGTAAAAAAAAAATTGGTTTTGCTGTTTAATAGGAAATTTTCTGTAACAGGAATAAACCATTGTTCAAAAAGTGTACGTTTAATGGGAAAGACTGCCGATGTATGTCTTTAATAAATTAGGAAAACGTGACGTTCTGAAAGTTAGGGCGAGTGTATACTAAGCTCTACAGTTACCGTTTACGCCCTTGAAAAGTTCAAACCTATCTATGAATTTGGCATGAAACGGTAACGGTCAATGTCTGTCAATAAAAGCCAAATATAGAGGTTCTTTAAGTGAATAGATTTTTTGTAAATTTATTCTTTTCCTTTTGCTTAAAAGAATCATTTTTTCCACGTAATTTAATCTTGAAACACACGGGAAGAAAAATAACTAATATGTGTGTCCTGCGTCACAGTTGTTTTAATATATTTCTCATTCTGCATCTCCTTTAACTCTTTCGTGACGGCATCCCTTACACAAATTTCATTTGAATGGAACCGCTTGTTTTAAACAGTTCCCTTTACTTGTAAAATACCAAACAATACTCTAAATAAAAAAAGACAAATATTGTATTTATTTATTAATAGTGTTCAAATACGGTTTCAAATATAGTCTGTCGGTGTGTACCCATTCCCTCCAATATAGCGCGGGGAAGGCGCGTTAATCCTCCTTATCGTTAAATCTCTGCTGTAGAGACACACTAAGCATATTTCGACGTAGGTTTGAACCAGTGTCACCTTGTCAGAGTGCGAGAACGCTATATTCGCGTAACGGGGACCACCTACAAAAGAACAAACAAATAGTGTTTTTGAAACGTATGCTGAAATTTATGCACCATTTTCTAAAAAAAATATGGTCCATTTGAAAAAAAAAAAAATAAAATTAACAAAAAATGGTTTGGTGCATTATCCCTACAATATTGGGGAGACTTGCGAGGGTTGACCAGACGGGAGGCTTGACCCACCCGTCAGTTTTCATATTTAAAAGAATTTCAGAGTTTTATCAATAGGTGTCAACCAAAGCTACCGGAATGCTCGAACAACAGTCTCTTTTTCATACAGATAATCGGAATAGGTGTGGAAAAAATCAATTGTGAAAGGTTTTCAACCTAAAAGTTGTCTTTTTTAGAAATATTTTGTAAGCTTTTTTTTCAATTAAAATATATCACAGAAATTTAAGTAAGCAGGTTTTAAATAATGCAGAAATATCGAGCTTTAATTCCAGGCATTATACAGTAAGTTAGGCTTAACATAACAATGTGCTATTCTTTAGAAAAAGGCTGTGTGGGGAGGCTTGACCCAGTCCATGTGAGGGAGGGTTGACCACATGTCCAAGGCTCCCTTAACACATTCACGGCGGGAAACGAGAATTCTCGTTTTCATTCAAAAAACATCTTTGACTAAGGGCGTGGTTTCTACCTTACAGAAACTGCATTTATATCATGTTGTCCATATTTTTTTAGATTGTAAGACATTTTATATTAAATTCGTTCATTGAAAGATATTTACCCATGCACAAACTTTTGAAACCTACCTGGAACACCAATTTACAAAAGACTGTCAGAACAGGGAGGAGTTTCTACTGTTTTAAAATTCAGATTTGATAAAAATGGCCCGCCGGCTATGGGTTAATTAAGGGGTTTTGGAAATCTTTTTATTATACACTGTGTATAATGAAAGATTAATGGTTATATATGAAAATGAATGTAAATTTATTCTGCAAAAGTACAGTAAAATGGGGTGATGGAAAAGAAAACGTTTAAAACTGATTAAAGAAAGATGTAAAAAATTGCTATTTGCACTGTACGAAAACAATTAATGAGATATAAAAGGGAAAGTTGATAGGAACTTTTTTCCATTTAAGTATAACTTACAATGGGTAAATAAAAACAGTGGAAAAGACTAGAAAGTACGAAAGCAACAGTCTTAATAGTTTCAGGGGCAGTAATATGTTTATGAAACCAATTTATTTTAATTCCTAAATTCCACAATGACACCAGAGTTTTGCTAAAATATCTTCATTTAATATGTATGTGAAATATAGCCTTTTTTTCATATTTCCAAATGAATTTGTTCATATATTTCGGTGTCAGTCATTTATTTCAACATTTTAGTACTGAAAGTACTTTGCCTCTGAAATGGTTAAAAGATGTTAATGATAAATTAAGTACTCATGCGACTGCAAAAGAACATAGCATGGATCGAAAAACTTTTGGAAGGTATGTAGACAAATTTCAACATAATGAATTGAGTGAGATGAAGCCAAACTATGTGACAACTGGAATTGTCAGGTCGAATGCCACAAAAAGTAGAACAAGGAGACAAATAAAAGGCGGACAGTGGCACCTAATTACGGACGTAAAAATATATGAAACCCTATGAAAACGGAACATGTCTCTAACGGAATACTGTCTTAAATGTTAAAATTTTATTTTCCCTGTTGTACAATTATATCTACTGAGACAAAATCCTGCTTAAAACAAAATTTTCTCCTGTGACATCCTATTGCGCCTAAACAGGTTTGTTGGAGCATCATATTTTCAAAAATATTTTTTTATAATAATTAAAGCATGTAGCATAAAGCTATTTTGCTTTTCTTAAACTGATTTTATTTATCTTCACAAATATTTCAAAATTAAACAAAGTGGGTGAAGCCTCCCATATAGTGGGTGAAGCCTCCCCTATGTTGGGAGCCTTGACCCATTATTTTCTCATGATTAAAATCAATCATTTTTCAAATTTCTTACATATTACACTTATGTAGATATTTTATTTTTATAACTGATTGTATAACAAATGAAATGATATATAAAACTTTATTCTACGTTCAATATTTAAAAAATAAAAAAATATTTTGAAAAAAGTGGGTCAACCCTCCCTAGTCTCCACTACTTTAAAATCATCTAAATCTACGTCCACCATGTGTGGTGACTCACGTTAGTTTCATTGTAGCCTGCATGACAATGGCAGCCCCACTTCGCCAAGAAATCAAACATACCGAAATCTTAAAATCTTTTCTGCTATGTTGGAATTATTAAAAACAAAAACTTTGATATTTATTTACATTCTCGTGAAATCTAAACAAGTCTGTGTTATGTTTCCGAATATTGTTTATATAGGTGTGTATGCATGTGCGAATGATGAAATTTCGTAACAATTTGAGGGCCCCAGAGTTCGCTTTTATCTATTTTGTGATGTACAGTCGTGGAAAAAAAAGTAAACACCCCCTACTAACTCCTCAACAAATTATCGTAGAAGAAAGTTACTGGTACCGAACGATTGGAAATAAAAGCTAATTTTAAATGATGCATATAAAATCTGCTTAGGAGGCAATCTACATATTAAAACGAACCCAAACTTACTTTTTTCAATAGGAATACCTAACTTCAACAAGATATTTCAAATCTTCGGTTCAAACTATGCCTAGACACCAAATTTCAAGTCATTTGAATGATAAGTTTTTTCATTATAAACATTCGAAATTTAGTGATTCTAATGTTAAATTACATTTCCATATTTTTATTAATATCTCCTGAAATTAAACTCCTAATGTGATAATTTTTTATTTAGCAATAATAGTAAAATACTCAAACATAAATATGTTGGATTTGCAATTTTTATAATTTTATGATATTAATTATGAATTACGAAATTAATACTCGAAAAAATTATGAATTGCAACCTACAGTTTTTTTGATGGATTTAGATTTATTAAGTCCTGGTTTATGGAAATCCAAAATTTCACATTTTTCTTCCAAGTATTTTTCAAATTATGCCTAAAAAACGAAAAATGGTGGTTTAAGGGGGGCCGTCTCTGATAGAAGTAACTAGTTATTTTGAAATTTCTTATACTATCCTGCAATCTAACAGTCTTAAATGATTCCTTCAGTGGCGCTTAAGATGCCTCGATCAAGAAAGAGGCTCTCTCTGTCAACATTCGTTTACCGAACTTCAATTTGGATACAGCCCCAAAAATACGCTCGTTTTAAAATAATTAATTTCTCGGAAACTTATCGTACGAATTCATAAAAATTTGTTTTGGGGCTAATTGAATGATGTGGAGTTGATTTAGGCTGTCAGAATTGTGCACTGCTATTGAAAAGAACAAAGTTATGGTTCGTTTTAATATGTAGATAGACCCCTAAGCAAATTTTATATACATAATTAAAAAGTAGACTTTTCGTGTGGCACCAGTAACTTTCTTGTACGAAATTTTTTTCCATAGTTAGTAAGAGGTGTTTACTTTTTCTTTTTAAACGACTGTACGTATGAAATTGATACGTGAAATTGATCTAAAAGCTAAATTTAAATCTAAAACAGTCTGTGTTATGTTTCCAAATATTGTTTATCTAGGTGTGTATGCATGTGCGAATGATGAAATTTCGTAACAGTTTGAGGGCCCCAGGGTTCTCTTTTACCTATTTTGTGACGTACAGTCGTGGGAAATATGTAAACACCCCCTACTAACTCCTCAACAAATTATCGTAGAAGAAATTTACTGGTACTGATTGATCGGAAATAAAGCCCACTTTTAAATGATGCATATAAAATTTGCTTAGAGAGCCATCTACATATTAAAACGAACCATAACTTTGATTTTTTCAACAGCAGTACTCAATTCGGACAGCATAAAGGAATTCTACACATTTCAATTGGTCTAGAAACAAATTTTTATGCAATTCCTACAATAAGTTTCCGAGAAATTAATTATTTTAAAACAAGCGTATTTTAAGGGCTGTATCCAAATTGAAATTCGGTACTCGATTGTTAACCGAGAGAGCTTCCGTCTTGATCAAGGCACCTTAGGCAGTCAATTAATTTGTTAGATTACAGGATAGCATAAGAAATTTCAAAATATTTAGTCACTTCTATCATAGACGGCCCCTTAAACCATCATTTTTCCGTTTTTCAAGCATAATTTGAAAACTACATGGAAGGAAAATGTGAAATTTTGGATTTCCATAAAGCAGGACTTAATAAATCTGAATTCATCAAAAAAATTGTAGGTTGCAATTCATATTTTTTTTATATTAATTTCATAATTCATATCAGAAAATTATAAAAATTGCAAATTCAACGTATTTCTGTTTGAGAATATTAGTATTATTGCTACACAAAAAATTAGAACATTAGGATCATAATTTCAGAAGTTATAAACAAAAATATGAAAATGTAATTTAACATTAGAAGCACCAAATTTTGAATGTTTATAATCCAAAAAACTTATCTTTCAAATGACAATAATTTGGTGGCTATGCATAGTTCGAACCAAAATTGGAAATATCTCGTTAAAATTGGGTATTGCCATTGAAAGAAATGAAGTTTGGATTCGTTTTAATATGTAGATAGCCCCTAAGCAAATTTTCGTCATTTAAAAGTAGACTTTATTTCCAATCGTTCGATACCAGTAACATTCGTCTACGATAATTGGTTGGGGAGTTAGCAGGGGGTGTTTACTTTTTTGTTTTCCACGACTGTACGTATGAAATTGTACGTGAAATTGGTAGCATCAAGTCGGTGTTATTGTTTTAGCAATACATTTTGCAAGCATGTCGTAAGCCGCTGTCTTAAGAGCAATACAGGTTTTTCGAGCAAATTTATCGAAGGGCTTTTTTATCTGAAACGTTTTCAAATCCTGTTGTTTTTCAATAGGAACAATCAGCAAGGACAAGATACTCAAGATCAACAGGTTCTATTTTCTCCCTCAAATTAATTTTAATGATCGGGTATCTAATATGTATAAGGAAAAACTGAGTAGAATTATTCAAGGGATTTTTTTTAAATAAAGGAATCTGAGTGATTTAGTCTTCGTATATTTTTAATATAAATATAAATTCACAGAAAACTACAAGAATGGATCATCATTTAAGTATTGCGCGGAAGCGCAATACTTATTTATTTCTAGTGTCACTTCTCAATGTTAATTTAACATAGAAAAAAAAACCCTATGGAGCTCATAATCTTTTTTTACTTTTTCTTCCCGCCTTTTTGTCCCTGATGCCACAATTGTTTTATTCTTTGCTAATACTAATAATATAATAGTGGGGAAACGTTTGCTTGATATCAGAGTCAAAATGGATGATAAAATGCCTTTGCATATGGATGGACTATAACCCAGAAAGCAGTACAGACTATGTTTTATTTAAGTTATTCAAATATTTTTTCTTAATAATTACAATTTTCACTATTTTCACTGAAAATCAATGGACATTTTCCTATTAATGTAACATTATTTCTACATTGTTGCAAAAATTCAAAAGCCGTGATGTATTTTTGTCTACAGCAATTAGTTTCAGTCGAAAGATTTCCACGTGAAAAATGAAACTGAAATATTTTTTTTTAAGAATTAAAAATAAGATGAATATTGTGTCATAGTGGAAATAAGAATGATATTTCCAAACATTTGTTAGTAATACAAAGCGCATTAGTATGAGTTAATACAGAAAGCAGGTGAACTGTTGTGAAATTTAAAACAAAAATTTGAAATATATATTACACGTATCGATTTTAAAACAGGAATATCAGTTGTATACAGATGACTGCATAGTTCCATTAAACAGCTGTTAACTTTGTGATTTGTTTATATCTGTCTTGTATTTATTTATATCTGTCTTGTATTTATTTATTGAATGATGAAGCTTTAATTTCTTTTGAAATATTGTCTGAAAACAAATATTGTACTATTTATATTGCTTTAAGACGGTGTAAAAATTGAAATTGACCGATATTTAAAGGTTAACAAATCCGCAAAAGCGAAATTTATTTTACAGGTTACATCAACGTGACGACGCGTTATAAACTAACATGTTTTTTGCGGTATAATATATGTATTGTTAATAGGCAGTTTCTTTTTGTGGCAACAAGAAAGAAAAAAAGTTATTGGTAGATTAAAAAAACATAGGGACATTTAATGTTAAATCTATGGCATTTTTTTATCTAAAATTATTCCTCAATGAAATGATTTTTCCCTTTTTGTTATGAAAACCATGACATCGAAATAGTATTTAATTAAATGATCATTGGTCGAATAGTTTTGACGATTTGAGTCGCCGCTAAATAATCGTTTTGTAAATTTACATCACAAATTGTTATGCGATACTGCATAAATCAAGCCCTGATAATGTTAAATTCGACATCAATTCGTTTAATTGCATTACTTATTTAAAAAAAAAAAAAAACTTTGCATATTAAATAAAAGCGTAATTTGCATAACAAATAAAAAAACAAACGAACAACAACAACAACAACAACACAAAAAACAATTTATTTCCAAGATTGTTTAGACCCGAGAAGGAACTGATATTAAGATATTTCCTTCTGTTACTTCTACGTTTAACGTTAAACTCGTGTAAGAAATATAGTTAAACTGATTGAACTTAAAAAAATTAAAATACGATTCAAACAATAGGATACTTAAACCACCCCAAAAACTTACATTCCATTCAAATGAAATCGAAATAAATGTTAGACTTTTTTCCAAGTTGCAAACATTTGTATTGCAGATTTTGTATGTTTACACAAAATGATAAGTTACGTGGAAAATGCAATTCTAAAAAAAAAAAAAAAATCCCTTCTCGAGCCAAAACAATCTTGGAAATAATTTATTTTTTCTTTTAATTTGTTATACAAATTATGTTTTTGCTTAATAATGAGCGATGTAGTTATGTATAATCTTATAGTGACTAAAGGATGTTATTTAGCGAGTGACTTCTAAATGGAACAAATCGAAGATATAAAACACAGGTTGTATAAAATTAAAAGTATTTTTGCAGGAGAAGGAGAATTATTGAGTCGATCGGAAAGTCGTGTGGCGTTGGGAAAATTAATTCGTACCGTAAAATTCTGCCCGGTAATTATTAGACATTAGATATCGAAATCAATGTCTAATAATTAAATGATAGAATTTTCCGGTACAAATTGATTTTCCATCACGACACGATTTTCCGATAGACCCCAAAAAATTAAAGATTTAATAAATAATACAAGAAATAGAAAAAAAATTACAAAAAACCTGTTTAAATTGCAAGTAAGATTAGTTGGGGTAAATGGACCCATGAGGTAACTGGGCCATAGGCTATTTTATAAAAAACTGTTGAACTTTTTTAAGTTTTAGATTTTGTGAACAATGCACCTTAATTTGTATTTCCTAAAACATCGTGTGTCAACTCAATCATAACTATTGTTTTGTGTGATAGGTTGTCAAAAATTTAAGTTTTTTTTTTCTTTAAACAACGTCAATATGGTTGAACTTCCTCGGCTTTTTATTAAAATACTGTAAGTACTTTTATTAAACAATCTTTTTTTTTTAAAGATCACGCATATAACTACATTAATATTATTAGGTATCTATACATACTTACTTCATATTTCAAATGTAAGCCCGGTGTCCCAGTTACCCCATAAATATTTCAAGAATGGGGTAATTGGGACATGTGTCTTGGGTAACTGGATGATGCTGGACCTAGTAACCCCAATAGTTATAAATATATATTTTTTGATTTTCTCTTAGTACGGAAAATAAATTCCTCCATTGTTTTTTGCTCACAATAAAGAAAATTATAGAATACCTTATTAAAATTACGTAATAAAATAAAAAAAAGCATATTCGGTGGTATCAAACTACATTTCTTGACCCCTTGAGAGGCGGTGATACCATTATGGCATCACATAATTTTAATCCCTAATTTCCACATTGGCACCGGAATTTTATAATGAAAATTTCACCTTTATTAAGTACTCGAAAATTTACTTTCACTTGTTTACAAATAGATTCTCTTGTAAATACTGGTGTCACTAAATTATTTCAACATTTTTTTTACGAATGCAAGTATCTTGGCCCTGAAAGCGAAATAGCCAAACCTTGAAATTGTACGATACAGGGGTCGCATTCTATAGGGAAACTTTTATTGTTCCTACCACTATTTTGAAAATAATATCTTCATCGCACCTTTCTTTAGAATATGTTAAATAAAATGATCATGAAGGTAACTCATTGAGGGTTCTGGTAGGAACAATAAAATTTTTCCAATATAATGCGACCGCTGGTTACAGATAAAGTACTTAAGTACTTACATAGCTGCTTGTTCAGAGGTTTACCTTGCTATTTTCCCCCTTAAAATACCCATGTGACTTTTATACTTATTACCTATACTAAAGTACATAAGTACTTACTTAATTTTTATGTTTTTGGTATAAATAAATCTAATATTTTCACTTTTAGTGCCTTTATAGACACATCGACAACAAAGGTTTCCCTTACAACGCTCTTTTTGATATGTAATTTACATGAACTGCCTGGTTTAAATTTTTTTTAAGTTGTTTACACTTTTCAAACAGGACCTGATATCCCATATGAAAAAAATAAACGCATGTGGAACATAGACCCTCCTTTTCCACTTAACTAATTTTTATGGGGCAACTGGACCCATGAGGAAAGAAAGATGAAATATGCATATTTTTATATTTATAATTATTAAAATATAATTTTGAGCATTTCTGTCTGATAGAGGGAACCTAACTGAACACATTTACAGAAGTTCAAACATTAATTCAAATTAACATTAGCTTTTTGAAGTCGTATTGTCAGAAGCTCCAGAGTCACATTGAAAATCATGGCCCAGTTGCCCCAACGAACCTTATAGTTTTTTCAGTACTTAACCTTAAAGGACACAGAAGTTGTTTCCGTGAAAATAAATATGTGAATAATGTGGAATAGAATATTTTTTGCGATTCTCATATCTGGCTAAATTAACAAATTTAATTATCTTATTAATATGGAAGTTCATAATATATTCCCAAGTTTTGCATAAATAGCATTTCATGCATAAAGCAAAATAAATGTTTATGTTAATTTTATGATAATAAAAGATGAATTTCAGACTTCTTTGTGAGTAATTTAATCTTAAATTTATGGGACATTAAAACATAAATTTTTAAATACATTAAATGCTACATTATGTATTAAAATGGAATATTTTTACAGAAAATACACAGATCATTAAAAAATAGGTATAAGTGTGTCTTACAATTATTCTCCATCCAGATTTCTTCCATCACACAAACTATTGTATCTTTTGTCCAAATTGTTTGCTTTTCTTTTCTATCTTTGTTTCTTTCACGGGTTTTCTACGCTTTTAGCTTTTAACTGATGTTCCCCTGCCATTCTATTTACCTTTGTGCTTTACAGCGACCTCTTCATTTAGAAATTCTTTCTTCGCCTGATTTTCTGTATCCAGGATTATTTTTCTATATCATTGTGTTCATCGACACAGGTATGATTTTTCTTTGTAAGATTTCGATGTTTATTGCTCTTATCAGCGTCTTCCACCTTATTTATTTGCTCTTGAAAGTTATTTAAATCTTTTAAACACGTTTTCACTATGTCTGATTTGAATGTCTGATTATGAATGAAGAATGTCTGATTTGCATGTTATGATCCCCAAACATTATCGTGAAAATCATCTTGGAAATCCTAAAGTTCGTAGATGCGGTCACTTTTTTTTATTATGTCACACATGCTCTTGGTATAGTATTCTCTGGCATCTAAGGAAATTCACAATTATAAATTAATATGTAGTACTAGTAGATTAAATATGTAAAAAAAATATCTCTACTTTATCTTCAGAAATACAAAAACCTAATTATAAAAATTTACTTCCTTTTACAAATTTAATCAAAATTATGATTTAATTGTAAACCAAGAAGTTTAGTTTAATAAAACATCACAGGTTATGATGAGTAAAGTTACTATACCATTAATGACGTACAAATGAGAATTATATGACAATGTTACCAGATACCTTCATTTTCTGCACTCAGATGAGAGAGAATCTCAGAAGTCAAAAATTCATTTGTCACTGTCTTGTAATCAAACTTTTATAAAACGTCAAAAATTTAATCAAATAATGCTAGAATCTACGGGAACGGATAAGAGTCCTTCTTTTTATGTCTTCTCTACGTTTGGTAAATTATTAATTAGATAGAGCACAACTTTATTCTTCTGTGGTACTTATTTACAATAAGCCACCTGTTTCCAAATAGCCGTTGTTCATCTACATAATTTACCAGAATAGTCTGTTATTCAAATTAATCGGTATACTTTAACACTGATTAGTGTGACTAATTTTCACTATTATGATCAAACAACAAGTACGAAAGCCATAACGACAAATGTACGTAGTGGTTTTATTTTATAGTAGGATAATATTAATAAAATGAAAGTGGTGAATATGTTTTACTGCAACTCTAATTAATAATTTTGGTAAATTATTAATTAGATAGAGCACAACTTTATTCTTCTGTGGTACTTATTTACAATAAGCCACCTGTTTCCAAATAGCCGTTGTTCACCTACATAATTTACCAGAATAGTCTGTTATTCAAATTAATCGGTATACTTTAACACTGATTAGTGTGACTAATTTTCACTATTATGATCAAACAACAAGTACGAAAGCTATAACGACAAATGTACGTAGTGGTTTTATTTTATAGTAGGATAATATTAATAAAATGAAAATGGTGAATATGTTTTACTGCAACATTTCCAATGATAAAGAGCTAAAATAAAATAGAAATCATAAGGTTGTTTTTAATAAAATCATGTAAATAAATGAGCCAATAAAGAATCAAAATCATCTTGTTATTAAAAACTCTAGTAGAAATATTGATTTAATTGGTGACTTCAGGAACCGATGTTTCGTTAATTTATTAAATTCATCGGAAATACAAGAAAAGAAATGCCAATATTTGGTAAATACAGGCTTTAGATTAATTATCTCTTGATAATAGCAATAAAACACCAATATTTCAAAAACAACCTCTTTACATAAGAAATATTGATTGATGCTATTACTGCAATGGCAATACGTAAACACCAATATATATTAATGTCTGTATGACTCCACAATTGCCGCCATTCTTGTAAGGATTAAAAAGTCTTTTCAGAAAAACTTAATTAAATCATTGATACTTTTTTTAAGAAATGCCAATAAAAATATAGAACAGTAGAGGTAAAATATTCAAATGATGGCTACAAACAAACTTTGGAATTCTGTGACACTTAAAATTTAGAAAATATGAGAACGACTGTTGTTCGATTTTTTTTCGAAATTTGGAATTCCTATGTTATTTTTTGTCGGCAGTGTAAAAAGATAAGAATAAAAATTTTGAGTATCATAGTTTTTATTTTGTAATGTGGTTTATAGAATAATACGTCATATTTGGCTAATCTTACTATAAATGTCTGAAGTTCTAACAAGGAGAGGACCAACCTTGGTAATCACAGATTTTCATTATTTTTATATATGTTGAAGGGTACACGCCCCTTAGTCTCAGGTTTAACGGTATCTATGCAACGCACCATTGTTCTCGAGAAATAAGGGGGGGGGGATCTAATATTATAACACAACTTAGATACTTACTTTGTAACGCATGGGCTGCGTTGGTTGTAGTTCAGTCGATACAACGATCGTTTGTTGGTCAGGGGGGAAGGGGTTCGATTCCGAAACGCGCTACGCTTGTTTTTTTATTCTTTGAATTATAAATATACTTGTAATTATAATTCAATAGTCTCATTGTCAATTAAAAATAGTGCATTAATTATAATTTTAACCTATTTATTTTTTTATTTGTAACTAAATCGTTGTATAAAACATCATAAAACTGTTAATGTTGTTAAAGGACTCTTTAAATGTATTTCATATATTCTTTAACCTGTTAATTTTTTTAGTTACTTTTAAAATGTATTTCATATATTCACTATCGATGTAATGATATTGAAAATTGTGTCAACTCGTGATATTAAAGAAACATCATTTATGTATTGCCTTAATAAAAGAAGCAGAAACGATGATAATACTACTATCTACTTTTAATATAGTACATAATTATATTTAAAAATAGCATAAGATTTAAATTACAACCTATTTTTGCATATTAAAGATTTTTAAATTTGTAATACGTATGTTTGCGTTTTGAATTATTTTGCTTTACCGTTTATCTTGTTTCTGAATTTATTTTCATTTTTACCATAACTAGAGGGCGTCACAATAGTTTTGTAACGATTTTGGAATTTTTATTAGTCAATAATGGATCCATTTTTTAAAATCTCTTTAAATGATGAGAAATGTTTATAAAATGATCTAAAAATCAAAAATTCTGAATTAAAATTTAAATATTTAACATTATACTTAATGCACGATATTCAATTTTTAAATTGAGATTATTAAATTATAATTATAAGTATATTAATAAAACAATACAAGAGAAAATCAATGAGCACGTCGCGGACAATTAGCATTATCATCGTATTATTTCCTTTATTAAGGCAATACATATATGTTGTTTCTTTAAAATTACGAATTGACACAAATGTTCAATATCATTATATCGATAAATAATATGGGTCTATGTCATTTAGCAGACAACCAAATAGCCGACAAGACATTTAGCAGACAGCAATTAGACGACAGGACGTTTAGCCGACAAGTACATTTAGTCGACACGTACATTTAGTCGACAGGACAATTAGCCGACAGCGACAGTTAGCCGACAAGACAGATAGCCGACAGAGACAATTAGCCGACAGGACAATTAGCCGATAGGACAGTTAGTCGACATGGACAATTAGCCGACAAGACGTTTAGCAGACAGGATGATTAGCCGACAAGACAATTAGCCGACAGGACAATTAGCCGACAAGACAATTAGCCGACAGGACAATTAGCCGACAGGACATTTAGCCGACAAGACAATTAGCCGATAAGACAATTAGCCGACAAGACAATTAGCCGACAAGACAATTAGCCGACAGGACATTTAACCGACAGGACATTTAGCCGACAGGACAATTAGCCGACAGGACAATTAGCCGACAAGACAATTAGCCGACAGGACAATTAGCCGACAGGACATTTAGCCGACAGGACAATTAGCCGACAGGACGATTAGCCCAGTTAGGTTTTGGTTTGGATACTGTTAGGTTTCGGATAGGTTACAGTTAGAATACAGTTAGGTTATAATTAGTTTACGGTTACGTTAAACTTAGGTTACAGTTAGGTTACGGTTAGGTTACAGTTAGATTACGGTTACGTCACAGTTAGATTAAATTTAGGTAACAATTAGGTTACATTTAAGTTACAAATAGGTTAAGGTTAGTTACGGATAGGTTACAGTTAGATTAGGGTTAAGTTACGGATAGGTTACAGTTAGGTTACGGATGGGTTACGTTAGATTACGTTTATGCTACGATTAGGTCACAGATAGGATACAGTTACGTTACAGTTTGGTTACAATTAAGATTACGGATAGGTTACAGTTAGATTACGGTTAGGTTACGGATAGGTTACAGTACGTTACAGATAGGGTCCAATTAGGTTACGGTTAGGTTACCGCCAGGCTACAGTTAGGTTATGGTTAGGTTACAGTTAGATTACGGTTACGTCACAGTTAGATTAAATTTAGGTAACAATTAGGTTACATTTAAGTTACAAATATGTTAAGGTTAGTTACGGATACGTTACAGTTAGATTAGGGTTAAGTTACGGATAGGTTACAGTTAGGTTACGGATGGGTTACGTTAGATTACGTTTATGCTACGATTAGGTCACAGATAGGATACAGTTACGTTACAGTTTGGTTACAATTAAGATTATGGATAGGTTACAGTTAGATTACGGTTAGGTTACGGATAGGTTACAGTACGTTACGGATAGGTTCCAATTAGGTTAAGAATAGGTTACAGTTAGAATACATTTATGCTACGATTAGGTTACAGATAGGATACAGTTACGTTACAGTTTGGTTACAATTAAGATTACGGATAGGTTACGGATAGGTTACAGTTAGATTACGGTTAGGTTATGGATAGGTTACAGTTAGATTACGTTTCTGCTAAGATTAGGTTACGGATAGGTTACAGTTACGTTACAGTTTGGTTACAAATAGGATTACGGATAGGTTACAGTTAGATTACGGTTAAGTTCCGGATAGGTTACAGTAGGTTACGGATAGATTACAATTAGGTTACGGTTAGGTTACCGCCAGGCTACAGTTAGGTTACGGTTAGGTTACAGTTAGGTTATAGTTACATCACAGTTATGATACGGTTAGGTTATAATTAGTTTACGGTTAGCGTACCGTCAAGATACGTTTATTTTACAGATAGATTACGGTTAGGTTACTGTTATGTTACAGTTAGGTTAGGGTTAGGTTATAAGTAGGTTACGGTTACGTTACGGTTAGGTTATAATTAGGTTACGGTTATGCTCCATTTCCGTTACAGATAGGTTACGGTTAGGTTACGGTTATGTTCCATTTCCGTTACATATAGTTTACGGTTGGATTATGGATAGGTTACAGGTAGGTTACAGTCACGTTACATTTAGCTTAAAATTAGTTACGGTTAAGTTACCGATAGTTTATAGCTACGTTACAGTTAGCTTACGGTTATGTTATAATTAGATTAAGGTTAGGTTGCAATTAGGTTACAGTTGGGTTACGGTTAGGTGATAATTTGTTTATAGTTAGGTTGAAGGTATGTTACTGTTAGGTTACCGTTAGGTTACGGTTATGTAACATATTACAGCTAGGGTACAGTTAGGTAATGTTTATGGTAGAGTTAGATTAAGGTTACGTTACAATTAGATTACTGCACCCAGGGCTTAAATTCTAACAAAAAAGTTCCGGAGCCCTAATATTCTGCGCTACCGGTACAACAACTGTACCGTTCCACCCCCCTTCCCCCTGCCCCTGTAATCTGCATATTTATATTTCGTACATTAATAGCAAAATTTAAAACTTTTTTTTCTTTAGCAAAATAAAAAAATTAAATATATCTATCAGCATATACTTAGCTGTCAACTATTCTACTTTTTAGTTATCACTTCTTCTGAATAGTAAAAATCAGTGCCTATTTTTTATGTTAATTAATTGCAGAATTCTGCGATTAAATAGGGTAACGATTATGATTAGAAAATGGTGTTAACACAATAAAGAGATAGTTCGCAGCTATGCAATTTTAAGAAAATTGAATGAAATTTACAGAAATGAATATTTATATGCTGAAGAATGGAACAATGTTTTACAATTTCCTGTAAATGTGCATATCTTAAGCTATAATCATTTCCTTCCGCATAACAATCTTTTGCGGTGAGTCCCTGAAAATCAGATAAAATTAAAAATGTGACAACGTTATCGGAAAGAATCTATGCTTTTATAGAAAAAGGGGAAACACTGCTCGATTGCTTTCTATCAGAATAACAATACAGGGTAATTATTCTACTTACAAAGGAAAGTGACTTCGTATAGGTGCACAGAGCCTTAGCGCGGGTACTGTTCATGATACAAAATAAATAGAAAAATCACAAACGTGATTTTTATACTGGTACGCAATAGAAGACAAAAAACCTCGAACAGACAAAACGTCAAGCTGATGCTTGTTGGATAAAACAGAAAATATTCTTTTCAGGTTAGATATCGAAATAAAAAAAGAAAACCCAGCCAATAAAAAATTATCCTACTGTCACAAAAGAAAATCGAACTGAAAGCAAATTTATTGTTCACTCTCTTGAGTGGCACCGTATCAACACGTCGCCGATATAAATTTGAAATAGAAAAACACGATTTCTGTTTCCCCTTCATTCTGATCAAAATAGCATTAAAATGATTTGAAGTGGAATATAATACGTAATTTTAAAAGAAGATTTTTTTTTCAATACATGAATAAATAAAATTTTAAATGTAATACAGATTGAGCTCGAGTCATTCTAAGCCTAAAAACTGATATAAAAATTGAGTACGTTTCATCTCCATCCCCTACGCGTGTGACACATTAGGTCACATATAAGTGTTTTGGTAAAAAGAATGCAAAAGCTTGGAGATGGGAAAGAAAGGAAAAGGTAATTTAAGCTTCGGTTTTTCGAAAGCGCTATTGCACTGGGCTCCGGAGCCCTGTATTTATGAGCTCCGGTGAATTCCGAACAATATTTAAATATTTACTAAAAACAGAGAAGTACCGGAGCCGGGCTATGGTGGGCTCCGTCGCAAATTAAGCCCTGGTTACAACCGAATTTTATACAGTGTAATTTTATATCACATTAGCTGACCCACCCGGCGTTGTCCAGGCCCATCATAATAACCTTAAATAAAACTCAAGTTTGTATGATTTTATATCCTTTGAAAATCTTTTAAATGGACCTAGTTTCGGAAGTCCCATTACCTTCCACAGCCTCTCGTGTGTTCCCAACATATCTCTTTCCGAACGAACATGTGATCTGGGTCTCCGCTACCTAAAGCGGTATGTACCGGAAGTGCTCCGCACGTACCGCAGATAATCGAAAACCAAGTCGAGTGAGCCAAATTTCGTTGTAATCAAGCCCATAGAACCCGAAAAATGAATGCATCATTAATGTTCGAAAATGTTGGTAACTGAAGTCTAAGATAAAGTTTCATAATACAGAAAGTAGCTGAATTATAATCTAACTTAAATGAACCTATTCCCGTTGAAATCGGGCCCCTAGAACCCGAGGAAAGAATACACCCCTAAGCGGTGGAAGGTTGCACCCCCACCCCCCCCCTCTCTGTAAATTTCACGGACTACTTTTAAAATTAAGGCAATATTATTTAATAAACGGATGAAATCCCGGGCGGCAAACAACTTAGTTACGCTACTGCACCTAACGAAAATTTTCATATGAATTCGACATTCGTTTTATTCGATGTTAGCATAAATTAGAGGCCCCGATGTAATTATGAGCACGCTAGAGGGCGAAGCCAGCTAGTTTAATAAAATGTTATTATTATCACGCTTATATGTTAAAGCCTCGATAACTCGACATCCTCATAAATAAGTGTATTTAGTTAATATTACTATTTATACATTTGCTCTAAAAACTGGATAACTTGAAGATTCATTAATCTGTTTTATTATATATCGAATACAAGTTATACGGTTAAACCTTGATGAATCCTCAAGCTTATAAATCTATGTTTTTATTTAAACAATTATCATTGGTCATTGTGGTTAAAACCTTGATAACTCTATATCCTCATAAAGCAGTGCTTCTATGCGATAGAATCTAATTAATTTTCTTAACATCCGCAATAAAATCAAAATAACAAGTTAACCCAAACGATCTCTCTAAACGAAAAACCTAGTTACTTCGCCATCTCTTTAAATTTATATTTCAATCAGTTTGATATAAATTCTGTATGATTTCCAAAAAACCTCGAAAAGTCGTCATCCTTAATCATCTGTGATTTTATTAAGTCGAATGTCATTAATGAATTATATATATCCAATCTTGATAACGACATTCTCAGAAATTTGTCTTTTTGCGCATCGAATTTATTTAATTTATATATTAAAAGATCAGTGATTCGCCAGCCTTATAAACCTTTGTTTTTGTTGAAAGAAGTAATATTTATTTGTTACTGATATGGGGGCACTATAATATCGATAGCTCATCAATTTCATAAATCAGTGCTTTTACTCAATCATCATTAATATTTTATACATATGCATTAAAACCTCAATAACTCGTCAGCTACTAAGAGTGTGTTTGTATTTAACTGTAGCATAAGTTTTCAGCGAGATCGGATTTAACGACAACCCAGTTTTTAGTGGGGAAAATTGAATAAAACTTATACCAATAAAAGAAAGTTTCGCTCTGTCTGTGTGTATGTGAGTGTGTGAGTGTCTGTGTGTCTGCGTTTGATGACTAGCAAAATCTACCGCACGTAGAAGTCTGAACATTTAGGTGAGAACAGTCCAAGACATGTCCTGATGCACCTGACCATCAGATTTTTCTTTTTTTAAGGTCGGGGCCCCTGTGCCTCTAAGTTTTTATGCTCTAAATTGTTAATAACTTACTCCCTTTATATCCGATCTTCTTCGTTCTTGGGGCCGATTCCCTATTTAGTTATTCCCTCATTTCTACATTCCAGTTAAGACCCTGGCAGCCTGGAACCCGGTACAGCACCCCTTAAAGTTTTTGCGCCCTAAATTGTTAATAAATTGCTTCCTTTTAATCCGATCTTCATTTTTGGTATCCTTTTTTCATTTAGTTATTCTCCCATTTCTACACCCTAGTTAAGACCCTTGCTCCATTCTCCCCCCTAGGGTCCCGTAGGTCCCTTGAATTTTTTGTGCGCCATGCATTTTTCACCCTCTAATTTTCTCACCTTCTCAGTGCATAATTTTAAAACTGAGTATTGGACACTTCTCCCAGGACCAACCCAATTTTTGGCGCATTTCTTTAAATTATTATTCTAAGGAATAATTCATAACTCTATGGCTAATTTTGAATAATTGAAGATCTAAGACCTTTTAACATATTTTCATGTTAGGGCCCTGCTCTTAACTATCAGTTGGCCTCTTTTGGGCCCTTTATTGTAGCTCCCTTAAAAATGACCCGATTCATTAGCTTTTTTTCTAACAACTTCTTAAGTCTTCTAGCAACTCCATGAACGACAAAAAAATTTCTCACTTCAGCTACCACCAATTTTGAATATTAATCTCCTTCTTGGGGCCTTTGTTGTAGCTTCTTTAAAAACGATCTTACTCTATTACAATTTTCTACTTCATAGTTCTTGCGTCCTACAGCTACTTTAAAACTATTAAAAATTTTCCCTTTACCCAACTACATTCCAGTTAATATCCTGCCCCCTGGGCCCGGTCCTTCTTTATACCCAAGCTACCACCTTTTTCGAATATTAATCTCCTTTTTCGGCAACAGCTTACGTTTACTCACTACATCCGTAAATTAAAAATAAAAATCGCGTTACGTTAACCCTTAAATGCGCGATTTTTTATTTTGCTTCGAAAAAATTATATATGATTCTCTGAAAGGTTTATTACTCAGGAAAAATAATGAAAAAAAAATCAGAGATACATTTTTCATATAATACGGAACTCTTTTCTTCTGTTGCGCATCTGTAATACAAATAATAACTACTGTTGCGGGGCTGTTTTACGCTAAAATATTGCAAATCAGTAAATATTTTAATACCTATGTCTCCAAATACCTTATTTTATATAATTATTTATTTTATAAAACTTAACCTTTAACCCTTTAATTCCCATGATAGAATGCGTTCTAGAAATTACGTACTCCAGAGAATCTGACATTACACAAGAAAGTTTCAATGGTTAATTTCGCTTTTTTTAAATACGGAATGTCTGTTATTAATTAAAACAAATATTGCTATTTTTATCTCCTGGTGTGAATTAGGTATATACGAATAAAAAAAATCTATTAAATTTAAAAAAAACTGTTCTTTGCATAAAAAAACTGCTCTTTGTCCCTGCGCACTAAAGGGTTAAAGGTAATTTTAGAAAAGGGATTTCATCCGTTTATTAAATTAATATCGTGTTAATTTTAAAAGTAGACCGTGAAATTTACAGAGGAGGAGGGAGGCAACTTTCCACCGCGTAAGGATAAATTGTTTCCTCGAGTTATAAGGGCCCAATTTCAACGGGAATTGGTTTATTTAACTTAGATTACAATTCGGCTACTTTCTGTGAAAATACTACTTTCTGTGATTATGAAAGTTTATCTTAGACTTCAGTTAACGACATTTTCGAACATTAATGATGCATTCGTTTTTCCGGTTCTATGGACTTGATTACTACGAAGTTTGGCTCACTATTAGACTTTTTTTTCAATTGTCTACGATACGTGCGGAGCACTTCCGGCACATGCTGTGTTAGGTAGCGAGGACTCAGATTACAGGTTCGTTCGGAAAGACGTTTGTTGGAAACATACGAGACGCTGTGGAATGCAATGGAACAACCGAAACTAGGTTCATTTAAAAGATTTTCAAAGGATATAAAATCATACAAACTTGAGTTTTATTTAAGGTTATTATGATGGACCAGGCAAACGCCGGGTGGGTCAGCTAGTGTGATATAAAATTGCATTGTATAAAATTTGGTTGTAACGTAGGGAACTAAAAAAAAGCAAGCAAAAAATTCATACCGCACAGTTTGTTTTTTATTTTTAATTCGATATAGATTTCGTTATTCATATGTCTAACTGTTTTATACGTTTAATATAATATGTTGAAACGTCACAAAGAGATTATTATTTGTTAAAAAAAACCTTGTTTATATGACTTACCTTTTTCTACATAAACAAATTGCAGTAGTAATCCTTATCTCAGTTCATAAAATATTTTTTCTTAAATGCCAATTGCAAATATCCGTTTATTTTTCAAAAAAATCATGAAAATTCAACAAACTGTTGTATCGGAACATTATTTGTGCTATAAAATTTATCAAATAATGATATTTTTGTGCAAAATGAAAAAAAATAGTTAAAATTCTCACCGATAAGCGAAGTTTTAGGAGCCTCTGCTGGACAGATAATTACACCTGTTTATTTTCTATTTAATTTACATCCAAAATTGTTAATTGGTCCAAATCATCCAAGCAACCTCATAGCAAATTGGTATATAATTCTATATACCTTAGATAAATTCAAATAATATAAGTGATCGTAATTACATAATTCTAGTAGAAGAGCAACGCGAAGCATTAATAAAATTAAATTATAATTCGCGTCAAAATGTAATTATTAAATTTAAATAATTACGAATAAAATTAAGAGTTTGCGTTGTGAATTATTTAGACGAACTCTTCCACTTATGAATCAAACTAAAATTTAAGCTGTAAAAATAAATTGACACACCTTAATCATTATCAATTAAATAATTACAGAAACTTTTTAAAACTTGATTAAATATTTTATTTACATTGAACACAACTATATACAGAAATACATAATATTAATTCAAAAAAAAGAAAGCAATACTTTTGTTTGCTTCTCATTATTTTATGTATATTTAATCCTTAAAAAAAAAGACAATATTTTCATTTACTCTAATTATTGTATTTTTTTCTTTTTGCTAAAAGAATAATTCTCTTTCATTTTTAAACTACCTTAAATTTATTTAATTATCGGTTTTGTCGGATCTCAGATTACTCTCTACCATAAAATATCAGAAAAGTATATTTATAATTTTTCATGTGATTTTAAGTGGTAAAAGAAAAAGCTTAAAGTAGTACCTTTTTTTTAATATACGGGATGGTGGCCTTTATTCATCAAATTCAGAGTTGTCGCGTTGCTTACGATCATATTCATATGTCATCCGGAATTCGCTTCGTATCAGAGCGGCAACATCGGGATGGCAGGATGCATAGCTACGGACATCTGTAGAACAATCTTCTTTATTTTAACATCAGGAAGACATCCTCAATTTGGCTTGCTTAGGCTCACTCCGATATGTACATCAGGAAGACATCCTCATTTAGGCTTGATTAGGCTCACTCCGATATGTACATCAGGAAGACATCCTCAATTAGGCTTGATTAGGCTCACTCCGATATGACCATCTCGCCTGGGCATTACTAGGGCTTTTTGGATTCATTGCACGGGCTTTCAGGAGAGCTCCTGCGTCCTCTACATCTTTTTTCAGACTCTCTTTTTCAAACCTTATTCTTCTTGCACACCAACTCCTGCAGTGGGTGGAACTATTTTTGTCTAGTCCACTGTTATTGGATGTGAGAAGATTTTGCATTATTCTTCGATAGGCCTATTAGCTAACAGTCTGCAAATGGCCCCTTACATATACTTTAATATTATTATCTGCCTTAAAGTTTGGGTGGTCTGAAAAGCCATAAATTTATCCCAACACTTTTATTGAGGCCATAAATTTATTCCAAAGTTTTTATTATTTTACGATTTCTAATTATACACCACTTTCCATTGGCTTGTCATAAAACGACACCATGGCGTCTGGCTATTGTTGTTGTCTGAGATCCGAACTCTATTCAACATTATACATTCATTTTACAATACAACAATTTTTTTTTAAATATATATTTAATATTTAAAATCAACTTAATAATTTTTGTATGAACTTACACTCTTATTTTACTTAAATATATAAACATTATAATTTTACACTCATAATTATATTTTATAAAAAATATTTATACAAACAGAAATAACAAATTACGCAATTTTACTTTGATTTAACCAACATGGTGCGGGAACATATCATAGTTATATGTTGCCCAGCAGCCTCATTATAAAAATGTATGACAAATAAGCAGATTATGGATTCTTAAAATAGTCTCACACTAAAAAATTAAATTTGATTGTTTAGTATCTGAATGAAAATAGCTGTACATTTTGTGCTTGTAAGAAATAAAAATGGTTTTATATGAATGCGTTAGAAAATAGCCAATTTGGATTTGAGAAAATCATTTTAAAAAAAAGAAAGAAAAGAAAGAGAAAAAAATCACTCCCGGCTCGGCCTGCAGGCACAGGTAGATTTCGAAGTTAAGTACTAATTTCACCAAAAAGGCTAAATCTAAAATAGAGATAAACACAGTTTGACAATTTTTCCTGGTCGCTTTTGACGAGTTTTTAATTTCATTTTTCTAAACTGGTTTTATCAGAATCATGTTAAGGCTGTGTTCTCAACTACACTGCTCCACAAGGTTGATATTTTCTGACACAATGACGTACAGATTTTTTAACGTAATTGCATAAAATTGGCAGACCTACTACAAGGGATTTTTCTCCCTTCGTTCAGTGTTTTTTTTTTCCTTTTGTTGGGAAATTTGGTTCAAACTGTGACAGTATTTTCTGAAACATCTATTGTGTTTACAAAAAAAACGGAAAATGTCTTTCAATTGCATAGTTTCCTTATAACAACACCTTCCAATTTCATGCGTTTCCGAAGAAAAGGGAATTAAAACTTATGTCATAAAGTTGCCCCTATGGATTTGAGAACAGCCTTAATACGATATTTTTTTCTTGAACCTCCTTTTTTTGTGTAAGAGTTGGTTTTATCAAAATCTTGCCAATATAAAAGTTGTAGATAATATTAAGAATATTTATAATAAATTTAAGCGGATTTGATATCTTGTGAATTGACAAAGTTATGATTTTTTTTTTCTTTTTAAGCCTCTCCCTTTTCTCTGTAAGAGTTGGTACTATCAAAGACTCAATATAAAAGTTGTAGGTCAGATTAAGAAGATTTATAATAAATTTAAGTGGATTTTATATCTTGTGAATTGACGAAGTTAAGATTTTTTTTTCTTCTTAAAACTCTATTTTCATTGCCCCTTGAGCCCATTTTTAATGATATCAAAAATCTGTTATGCATAATTTTTTGGACCTTTTCCTGTAAGTAATAATAACTTTAAACTGATTTGATATGCATTATAATTAAGAAGTTATTGTTTTTTTCTGTTTTCACAAAATCCTTCCCTATTTCCATACCCTTGGGTCGATTTTGCCCATTAACGAACTTTACCGAGATTTTCTGCCCCTTGATTGTATGGTATGGCCTTGATCAGTTTGGAAGAGGTTTGTGCAGAGTTATGGAAGTTATCGTGTCCATAAAAAAAGTGATATATATGGATAGATAGTTAGATAAAGTTTTGAACTGGGGGTGGTTTGGTGTTCTATGGTTTCATGATCGGCGTAGATCTGCAAAAATGTTGGTAAAATGTAATATGTAGTATTTCTTATTACGAAATCTACCTAAAAATGTATTACCCTGATTTTATTCCTCTAAATATCTACAATATTCTGCTTAATACTTTACGAAATTCGTTAGATCCCTAGCTGAGGCTGGATACATTCTACGACTAAAAATGCAAACTTTATTAACAAGAATGAAAAAAATAATATTAAATAAGAACCAATTTTATTAATATAAAGGAGAACCTAGCTTCAAATTTAAAGAAAAATTCTATATGCTTACCATATATATCTAATTCGATAAATGCTTTTCTTAAATTTTGAATATCAAATTAAATTAGAATTATTTGAAAAAATTATTTTTAATTTTCTCAACATATATTTTTTAACTTTAGAGTATTATTGATTATAAAGAAACCGTTATTGAAAAATTAAGTTAATACAAATAGAGGAATAAGGATGAAACGTAAAAAGTTCTCAATAAACTTGAAAATTGGTGAAACAATTAAAATTATATATCACGTTTAAAACAAAATGTTATTAGCCTGCGGTACGGTATGCTATTTCTTTCTCCCAGCTTATTTTGTGTCCAAAAAATAACGTTACCTTACAGAGGCTAGCCGTAAAAGAAAGCATTACGATTAAATACTGTTTAGCAATTTTTTAAACTTCTAAGCATCGCACATTTTCAATTTTTATACCTTCGTATTGGAGAAAAAAAGTTCTTTTAAATACGTTTTGTTTGAAAACTGTATCTTCATCTATTTTTGAAATATTAATTCTTTTGGAGTTTTTAATTCACCATTTGCTTAATATTGGCAACGGAAGAACTCGATTTCTGTAGAAAGTAAAGGAAGAATAGTTTTAAAATAGCAATTATATATTTTTGTTGCCATTTTTTCGTAACAACCAAAAGAAAATGTAGTTAAAATACGTGCTATTTTCAAAAAAAATATATAAACGAATGATTTTTGTTAAAACAATGGAGCTATTATATACTATATTTAATTGTAGGTATCTATGAATCATTAGATCGCCGTTTTTTTTTTTTTTTTTTTTTTTTTTTTTTTTTTTTTTTTTTCTTGAATGACGGAATATTTTTTTTGCATTTGTGCATTATTTCGCGATAGTGATGTGCTATGCATGCTTTACTGTAGATGTTTAAGAGTAGATCGTAAATGTGGAATTCTTAAGCGGATGCGAATGACGTCATTTTACATAAAATAAAACGTGTGCTTTAAGTCTTAAAATTGAAATATGTTTTGTACTGCAGTAGAGTCCCGCTTAACCGAGTTATTTTCTTCTGATGGATTGGTGGCTTCTATTATTATGAAACAGCCATTATAAATGAGGTGTTAGGGGAAGATGAAAAAGCAGTCCTCAAAAAAAAAAAAAAAAAAAAAAAATTATAGCCATTTTTTCACCCATTCCGACGGAAAATCAGAGCTCAAACTTTTTACGGCTGCTCTTTCATCGTCACCTAACACTTCATTTATAATGGCTGTTTCATAATAATAGAAGCCATCAGTCCATCAGAAGAAAATGAAGTAATGGAAATGCCGGAGGCGACACTAAATTCTCAAAAAGCAGTTTTCCTGTTCTCTAGTTTAATATTATTCTATTAAATTTTCAGTTCATTTGTAAACGTAGGTGTATATGATCCAGCAATGGCATTCATTATACAAATAATAGTTTCTCTAAAATAATTTTTTACATTCCGTGTTTAAATATTTAAATTTCTTAATTAAATCAAAAAGAGAAAGAGTCCTAATTTTTTTAAAAATCATTAACAGTGTTAAATTCATGCAGTGACCCGGGGGAGACATTCTCCCCAGAGAATAAATGTCCTCATGGATGATTTGAGATTTTGTGTTTTCAATGGTCAAAAAGTGCAAATTCCACACCCACCCCCACCCCGGAGCTACAGAAATCCAATCCTTCACGGAGTAAAGTGTCTAAATTCAACTTGATCAATAAGAGAAAATTAGGAATAATCCAGTTTAATGCCATAATATGCTTTATTTGTATAAAATAGACTTATTAGCACGTCTAAATTGGTATCAAATAATAGCTCTTTTTCGTTAGTAACCGAAGAAAATGAAATGAATACAGAAATGACCAAACATGATGATTGATTTCTCCTTTCAACTGTTGCATCATGCTTCCGCCAAATACGCATATGTTGGCGCAACACTGTCTGGAATATATAATGTTAGGGTGGAATAAAAATAAACAGCTCTTAAATTTATGATTATCTAGTCAAAAATAAATAACAAAATAATTAAATTACTGATAAAAGGAAGTTAGATATAAAGGATTTTATTTTGATGTTTTTATGCATAAAAATGTCTCCATGAATATTTTAGAAAGTTTTGGAAAGTTGAGCGTTTTTTGTTTTTTTTTTAAGAACTTCTTAATATTTATTATCAATAAAGTTTATGGATGGTTAAAGGACATGGGAAGTGTATAATATGAAAAAGTGACCACAGTGCTTTATCACATTGATATATCACATGTGGGGTGTCGGCAAAAGTTAGAAAAGCGCCCCTCCAGGGAGTCGCGCCCCTCAGAATAGACCCTCCCTTTCTTTGAATTTTTTATATATTATAAACATTATCTATCAGAGGGTTACGTAAAAAAATTCCGATCTAAAATGATGAAAACGCTACGATTTCAAAAAATTTCAAAAATCCCTCCCCCTTGGGGTGGCAAAGCAGTGTGTGTGTGGGGGTGTGGAACATGGGAGGTGTATAATATGAAATAGTGGCTATAGTGTTTTTCAATGATATATCACATGAGGGGTGTCTGCAAAAGTTGGAAAAGCGCCACCGGTGCACCAACTCTCACCCCCCACTCTTTGGAATTTTATATATTATAAATAATATTTATAGGAGGGCTCCGTAAAAAAATCTAATCTAAAATGATGAAAACGCTACGATTTCAAAAAGTTCGAAAAGTGCCCCCTGGGGAGCTAAATTGAGGGGAGGGGAGAAGAAATAATTATAACATGAAAAAGTAATCTTTCCGGTGATATATCACATAACTGGTCCGAAAAAAGTTTGAAAATTGCCCCCTGTGGGTCCACTCTTTCGCCACCTGAATACACGCTTAATTCATGCATCCCCTCTTTTAAATTCTTATATTTAAAAAATAATATTTTTCGGAGTTATCCGTCAAAAAACCTCATTTCAAACAATATTTATTGTAGAAAATTTTACTTTTTAAAAAAGTTGTTTGTTATAACAAATTATAGCCTAACCGTAATAGTAACCTAATTATAACCTACCCTAACCTAACTATAACGTAACTGTAACCTATCCGTAATGTAACCGTAACATAACCATAACTTAATTGTAACGTAATTGTAACCTAAAAGTAACCTAATTGTTACCTAAACGTAATCTGTGACCTAACTTAACCTAAGTGTCGGCTAAATGTCCTATCGGCTAAACGTACTGTCGGTTAAATGTCCTGTCGGCTAATTGTCTCTGTCGGCTAACTGTCGCTGTCGGCTAATTGTCTTGCCAACTGGTACTACTGGTACTAATGTACGTGTCAGCTAAATGTACTTGTCGGCTAAACGTCCTGTCGGCTAATTGCTGTCTGCTAAATGTCTTGTCGGCTATTTGGTTGTCTGCTAAATGACATAGACCCGAATAAGCCGGTATATCAAATTTGAAGCAAATCGAATAATTCTGCATGAAAAACCCATTTATCTAAATTAATGGGGGAGACTAACCTCCGTCCCCCCTTCATGCTTAACCAATAAGCCTCCAAATCTAATCAAGGCAGCTCCTTAACATATTAAACCGGTATACCAAATTTGGAGCAAATCGAATAATTCTGCATGAAAAACCCATTTATCTAAATTAAGGGGGGATAGCCCTCTTTCCCCCCTTTATTCTTAACTAATGAACCACAAAATCTAATCAATGCAGCTCCTTAACATGATAAACTGATATAGTAAATTTGGAACAAATCGAATAACTCTGCATCAAAATCCAATTTATCTGAATTAAGGGGGTGGGGGGCTAGCTCCCCTATCCCCCTTTATCCTTAACTAATGAACCTCCAAATCTAGTCAAGGCAGCTCCTTAACATAGTAAACCGGTATACCAAATTTGGAGCAAATTGAATAATTCTGCATGAAAAACCCATTTATCTAAATTAAGGGGTGGGGGGGACTAGCTCCCCTATCCCCCTTTATTCTTAACTAATGAACCTCCAAATCTAATCAAGGCAGCTCCTTAACATAGTGAACCGGTATACCAAATTTGGAGCAAATCGAATAATTCTGTATGAAAAACCCATTTATCTAAATTAATAGGGGTAGCCCCCTTTCCCCCCTTTATTATTAACTAATGAACCACCAAATCTAATCAATGCAGCTCCTTAACATGATAAACCGATGTAGCAAATTTGGAGCAAATCGAATAACTCTGCATGAAAAACCCATTTATCTAAATGAAGGGGTGGGGGGACTAGCTCCCCTATCCCCCTTTATTCTTAACTAATGAACCTCCAAATCTAATCAAGGCAGCTCCTTAACATAGTAAACCGGTATATCAAATTTGGAGCAAATCGAATAATTCTGCATGAAAAACCCATTTATCTAAATTAATAGAGGGTAGCCCCCTTTCCCCCCTTTATTCTTAACTAATGAACCTCCAAATCTAATCAAGGCAGCTCCTTAACATGATAAACCGGTATAGCAAATTTGGAGCAAATCGAATAAGTCTGCATGAAAAACCCATTTATCTAAATTGAGGGGGGGGGGGGTGTAACTCCCCTATCCCCCCTTTATTCTTAACTAATGAACCTACAAATCTAATCAGGGAAGCTCCTAAACATAATAAACCCGTATACCGAATTTAGAGCAAATTAAATAATTTTGAATGAAAAAAACGTGTATCTAAATTAAGGGGGGGGAAGCCCTCTTTCCCTTCATACTTAACTAATGAACTTCCAAATCTAATCAGGGAAGCTCCTTAACATAATAAACCGGTATATCAGATTTAGAGCAAATCGAATAATTCTGCATGAAAAACCCATTTATCTAAATTAAGGGGAGGGACTAGCCCCCTTTTCCCCCTTTATCTTTAACCAATGAAACCCCAAAACTAATCAGGGAAGCACTTTTCAAGAATGAACGTAGAAAAAAAAATTGAAGCAAATCGGATGTTTCTATCAAGAGTTACCTCGTTACGTGAATACGTACGTACATACTTACATACATACAGAACGGCGGGCACATCAGCTCTCTGACTTTGATAGCTTCTGAGCTAAAAAGTTGAATTATGATGCTGACGAGTTATTGAGGTTGAGATTGTTGGTATATCACCGACCCATATCAATGTGTCTTCGAAATTCTTTCGGCAAAATGTATGTTTCTGATAAATATCATGTCGGCTATTTGACCTGTCTGCTAGTTGTCCTGTCGGCTAATTGTCATGTCTTCTAGTTGTCCTGTCGGCTATTTGACCTGTCTGCTAATTGTCAGGTCGGCTATTTGACCTGTCGGTTATTTGACTTGTCGACTATTTGAACTGTCGGTTAAATGTCATGTCGACTATTTGACTTGTCGGCTAATTGTCATGTCGACTAAATGTCTTGTCGGCTAAATATCATGTCGGCTAATTGTCCTGTCGGCTAAATGTCTTCTCGGCTAAACGTCCTGTCGGCTATTTGACCTGTCGGCTAAATGTCCTGTCGGGTAAATGTACGTTTCGGCTAAATGTACTTGTCGGCTAAACACCCTGTCAGCTAATTGGTGTCTGCTAAATGTCTTGTCGACTATTTGGTTTTCGGCTAAATGACATAGATCCCCCGTAACATAACTGTAACTTATCCATAATCTAACCGTAACCTATCTGTAACGGAAATGGAACATAACGTAACCTAACCATAACCTAATTGTAACCTAACCGTAACGTAACCGTAACCTACTTATAACCTAACCATAACCTAACTGTAACATAACTGTAACCTAACAGTAATCTATCTGTAAAATAAACGTAACATGACGGTACGCTAACCGTAACCTAATTATTAACTAACCGTATCCTAACTGTGATGTAACTATAACCTAACTGTAACCTAAATGTAACCTAACCGTAACCTAACTGTAACCTGGCGGTAACCTAACCGTGATCTAATTGTAATCTATCCGTAACCTACTGTAACCTATCTGGAACCTAACCGTAATCTAACTGTAACCTATCCGTAATCCTATTTGTAACCAAACTGTAACGTAACTGTATCCTATCCGTAACCTAATCGTAGCAGAAACGTAACCTAACTGTAATCTATCCGTAACTTAACCGTAATCTAACTGTAACCGAACCGTAACGTAACCGTAACCTACTTATAACCTAACGATAACCTAACTGTAAAATAACTGCATCCTAACTAATCTACCTGTAAAATAAACGTAACATGACGGTACGCTAACCGTAACCTAATTGTAACCTAACCGTATCCTAACTGTGATGTAACTATAACCTAACTGTAACCTAACCGCAACCTAACTGTAGCCCGGCGGTAACCTAACCGTAACCTAACCGTAACCTAATTGTAATCTATCCGTAACCTACTGTAACCTATCCGTAACCTAACCGTAATCTAACTGTAACCTATCCGTAATCCTATTTGTAACCAAACTGTAACGTAACTGTAACCTATCCGTAACCTAATCGTAGCAGAAACGTAATCTAACTGTAACCTCTCCGTAACTTAACCGTAATCTAACTGTAACCTATCCGTAACTTAACCATAATCTAACTGCAACCTATCCGTAACATAACCTTAACCTATCTGTAACTTAATCGTAACCTAATTGTTACCTAAAATTAACATAACTGTGACGTAACCGTAATCTAAATGTAACCCAACCGTAACGTAACTATAACCTAAGTTTAACGTAACCGTAAACTAATTATAATCTATCCGTAACCTAAAAGTATCCTAACCATAACCTAACTAGGCTAATCGTCCTCTCAACTAAATATCCTGTCGTCTAATTTTTCTTGTCGGCTAATCGTCCTGTCGGCTAAATCTCCTTTCGGCCAATCGTCCTGTCGGCTAAATGTCCTGTCGGCTAATTGTCTTGTCGGCTAACTGCCCTGTCGGCTAATTGTCTTGTCGGCTAAATGTCCTGTCGGCTAATTGTCTTGTCGGCTAAATGTCCTGTCGGCTAATTGTCTTGTCGGCTAATTGTCTTGTCGGCTTATTGTCCTGTCGGCTAATTGTCCTGTCTGCTAAATGTCCTGTCGGCTAATTGTCACGTTCGGCCAATTGCCTGTCGTCCAATTGTCTGTCTGCTAAATGTCCTTTTCGGCTAATTGTCCTGTATGCTATACGTACGTTTCGGCTATTTGTCCTGTCGGCTAAATGTACTTGTCGGCTACATGTCCTGTCTGCTAAATATACGTGTCGACTAAATGTACTTGTCGGCTAAACGTCCTGTCGTCTAAGTGCTGTCTGCTAAATGTCTTGTCGGCTATTTGGTTTTCGGCTAATCGTCTGCGACCGAAATAATATATAGAATACATTTTAAAAATCCTTTTAAAAAATTAACAGTTTTATGACGTTTTATACAAGGATTTAGTCCCAAATAAAAAAGAAATGGTTAAAATTATAATTCATGCACGATTTTTAATTCTCAATGAGATTATTAAATTGTAACTAGGAGTATATTTATAAAAAAAAATAAAGAAAAACAAGCGTAGCGCGTTCTGGGATCGAACTCGAGCCCTCCGATCAACAAGCAGACGTTCTACAAACTGAGCTCGACCAACGCAGTCAATGTGTAAATTACAAAATACAATTACAAAGTAAGTCTATAAGTTGTGTTATAATATTAGACACCCCCCCCCCCCAGTTTCTCGAGAACTGGGGAGCGGTGTATATAATCAGTTGAAACTGAGAGTAAGGGACCTCTGCCCTACAACATATATAAAAATAATTAAAATCTGTAATTACCAAGGTTGGACCACTCCTTCTAAGGCACAAACTAACAGGGTAAGTTTATGTAACAATTAATATATGCTTCATTCACCTAAAATTTCCTGACATAAAAAAATATAGATATAAAGAAATCTAGATTCATTTTAACGTTTGCACACATATTTGTGTCAAATATTTACTATGGCGATATTACATATTTTCATCTACGTGTTTATAGATAAACAAAATATACTGAATAATGTTTTTAGTGGAATTTTGCAGCAATCGTACAAATCAGTTAGCACTCATTTCTTACATTAAGTTGAAAGATAGAAGTTACAATATTTAGTGCTAGAATAAATTGAGAATATACATAGCATTGCGTTCATTCAAAATACAGGCAATTAATAAATTGTAAAAAAAAATGAATTATTTTATTATAAGTTTATGCTTTTAAAAACGTCTAATTTTAAAATTTAATATTTTTTGTTATTTTTGTTAAAGTTCGGAATTTTTCGCAATTCCCATAGATTATATTAATTAAAAATGGCAATAAAATTTGGTCATTTCTTTCAGTTGCTTATATCTCGTATTAGAAAGAATATACGAGAAATATATGGATTTAATAATAATAATAGATGTGTATAACCACAACGTTGAATGATATGAAGCATATGCAGAAACGACTATGATTATCGTATGTAAATGTATGTTGAATATAATTCACAGAGAATTCCATCTCTTATCCACTCCCAAGGCTCTATAGAAGTAACTGGTAGTGACAATTAATAATTTCATGTTATGGAAGTCAAAGTGTTTATCAATTCTATTAATAGTTTATATGCTGATAATATATAGGTTTCTACATATGGATATTATACATTACGACCTTAAACTCTCAGCGTAAATGTTTCACATTTGAAAATATTTTTTTTTTAAATAAAATTTGTGAGGAATCATAAATGTATTTAATAAATCATATAACAGAAATGAAATATATGATAAAAGCACAACTACTTTAAACAATTTTTCAGAGTGTTTATTATTGTCAACTTCTGATAATGTTAACTTTACAGAACTACCAGATATCATACGCGTGCTCTTATTTCAATTTTTAAATAAATATCATTTTTCATAAAATTATATATTTATCTAAATCATAAGATTGAAATGAAATTATTAAAACTTATTTTTTTAAGTTTGAACGTATAAGGTTAACCTGATAAATTAATTTATTTAAGAACAAATAAAAAATTGAAGGTGCATTATGAAAAGAGATGCCTGATTGTTTGAGTATTTTTTCGTGAATATATGTTCATGGTAATAACAAGACCGGTGCCCACTACCATGTTAGATGAAGTAGTCGATGTTAGATAGGGGATTAAGCTTTAGTTATTGATTTTGAGACATATTATACACGGATAATCTTGTGTAATTTAATATTTCAAGAAGGATTTGCGTTAAAATTGATAGTTGTAAATGATTTTGATTTCCTTATTTTTCTCAAACAACGCATGGAACTAAGATGAAGAAGAAGAAGAATATATTATTAAGAATAAGATAATAAGATATTAAGAATACATTATTCTGCTTTAAAGAAGAATCTATTACTTTTAAAAAATGTGGCGATAAGAGTAAAAACTTAAGCTTCAATGAAATTTTCCCCTCAAACAATTTTTAGAAAAGAAAATGAAAATTCGGTATTGGACATTAAATATACTCGTATATGGGGCATTCTCACAATAATAATTTTTATTTTAGTACATATTTTGGGTTTTTTTTTTATTTTATATACTAGGAAACATCTAATTGTATGACTGCATAACAATATTAACGAGAAAAGTAAGTTTTGGACGATGTCGGGGGTCAAAATATCCAGGAAACTTCTATACCGTCCCATGTCCCAGGTGTTGATTTTTAAGTTTGGAGCTGTCTGTATAAAATTGTTTCAATAAAAGTAATTCGATGTATTCTTTTTTTCCGAAACTGGAACGAATGTTTTACATAAATATGTAGCTAAAACTTAATGTTATACCAAATTTTCTACTAAAAATACGACACTGTTATTATTGGTAATTCGAAATGTCCTGTGGATACTATGCAAATTCATTATAAGTAAAAATTTAGAAGAAAATAAAAAGTTTCAGTGGTGAAATTGTAAGGAAAATCAAATTCGCAATTTTAATTTAAACCTCAGTTAAAAAAAAAAAAAAAATTCGCTGCTGACCATTTATTCTTTATTTTGCATCATTAAGGCATTCGTCTGTTAGATTAAAATGTTATTTTAGCAAGTTTAATTTCATCAGATTTTTGTTCCTGAAAGTCAAAAGATTATGAGAATGCCCAATATATATATACTTCAGTTATTTATGTATCATTATATATTTATTATATCAGTTTTTTCTTTTTTAAATATAATCCACAGTATAGAATTAATTGAACACTTCACTTGCATTTTTCGGCTGGTTGGTTGGTTGTTTTTGTGACGGCCAATTATCAACACGAGGGATATAGGCCCTAAGGGGTGGGGAAGTGCCCTCCGTGGGTATTCTTTCTAAAGGAACCTAACCCGTAATTACGCATGGAAATCCATGGTTCGAAGAAAACCACGAAAACTCCGAACGATTAGGCCGACGGGCGCGATTGGGTTCGAACCCACTACCTCCCGTCTACCAGCTTTGAGAGCAGAACCTCTCGGCCATTGGCGGGGCTGCATTTTTTCCGTTTAAACTTTAATAATTGTACACTTCCAAATTGTGAAGGAACTTTGAAATACTTTGCACAAGAACCTACTAAGAAGCGTACGCCAATATATAGAAATAATTGTATGTGTTTGTACGAGTAATGCTCTAACAGAATGAGTTTTATAAAACTCAAATAAGGCCATCTTAATAAAGATTGTTTATTTGCGATATAGAGAATTATTGCTAAGGTCATTGCAGATTTTAGGATTATTATGTGGAACTTGTAAGGGTTTTTTTCCCAGTAAGATATTTAAAACGTTAATGAAAAATTTCAAGAAATTGTAATAACAAACGTATTTTTAATTAAAAATTCTTCTGATATAAAAAAAAAATAATAATAACATGTTTAAAAAAGCATGTGCAATTATTGCATGATATTTGATAAACTTATTTTCCGCAGCTCTATTTTTTTTAAACAAAACAAAATTCGCAACTATTTTAGAATAATAAAAACAAAATATTGTTTTTAAATTTTTTTGTGTATTTAAAATAATTAAATAATTTAAAATGAAATGTTGAGTCATGTGATTTCTTTTCGCCAAAAATGTCTATTAAATTTATTGCATTGCATCTTATATTTGTTTTTTGTTTTCCAATTCTGTTAATTGAGTCTTTTTTTAAAATTTGAAACGGAGAATAAAAAAAAAAAAAAAACCAAGCACTTTAACTGCAAGTTAATCACTTTCTCCGACCGCTCCTCTTACTTATGTTCTTACGTTATGTATTAATTACATGCCAAAAACAGAACATAACAGAAAGCTAAACTTTTCTTTCACTTTTATAAGATTACTCTTCTTTTATTAGTGGCTTAAAATATTCTTGCACATGTAAGATATATTAGAAAAAAAATACGTGAGAATAGCTTCAAAATACGTGAGAATAGATAACAAATTATTTTTATAGGTACATAAATTTTTAAACTTAAGATAATAAACTTTAAGATAATAAAACCAAAATCTTGTTTTTTTTTAATTTATATATTTTTTTAAATCTCAAGTAATCAACAGAGTAATGAAAGTATTCAAAAATTTAAAATGAAATGCTGAAATATGCCAGTTATTTTTTTTAAGTATTATATTTCTTGCATTGTTCTATTTGTTTTTAGTTTTTTGACCAAATCTGTTAATTTAATCCTTTTTTAATATTTTGAAACGGAGTGTTGCGTTTTTTTATTGTTTAAACCCATTACTCTTGAACTGCACTGTAATCACTTTCACCGACCGTTCTTCCCACTTGCGTTCTTTTGTTATGTGTTCATTATATGCCAAACAAAGAATATAACAAAAAAATAAACTTTTATTTTACCTTATTAAGATTTCTCTGAGATAAATAGGATTTTATAAGATATAAGATTTTAGTGGTTCAAAATGTTCTTGCACGTATGAGATATAGAAGAAAAAAAAATATGAGAATAGCTTACATATATATATAACACTTTCATAGGTGTATACGTTTTTAAACTTTATATGTTATATTTGAAACGCAAATGTTTTTATTTAGTGCATGTATATGATTTATTTTATTAATAGAAATCATCCAAAGCCAAACAGGGATGCATAAAACGTTACGACAAGAAATTTCAAGTTTTTCAGTGATTTTCATGAATGAAAGAAACTAAAATTCTATTAAATTTTAAAAGTAATATTTTTTTAATTTTAAAAGAACTTTAAAAGAACATTTTTTTTATAATGAACTAATATTTAAAGTGAACTGATCTAGATAAAGTATTGATAGAAGATACAAAAAATATATTCTTGTTTATATGATTATTATATTTATATAATTTACTTACAATTTTAAACTGGCTCTTCTCTATAAAAATTAATTACATTTAAAAAACTAAAGTCAAAAATAGTGATTATGTAGTCATATATAGGGGCATCACGATATTGTATATAGATTGTCCCTTGTCATCGAATCAATTAATGACTAATATCAGAAGTAATCCTTCAAATGTAACGTCTCTGTCGTATTAAAATCCCTTTTATGTTTCAAAGTAGTTATTTTTCTAAAAAAGAAAAATAATAACAACGTTTCAAGTCCTATAAGAGTGTATTAAGTCAACTGTTCTCTTTCATGTATTCATGTTAAATAACTCACGAAGATAATTTAACATTTGATGCCCGATTTCTTTAAAGCCTATAGAAACTATGGATGTCGCGAATAATCAATATTTACTCCAGAAAAAACTGACACAAACCAGACATAAGAATTTTATTCTTACCATTTCATTTACAGGGTTGTTATAATTAAAGTTCGCCTATTCAGAAGGCTCTAGAGCCGATTCTATGGCTCCAAACGAAACAAAATTTCACTAGTACGTAGTTGAAGAGATGCGCTCTGCGAAAATCGAAAAAAAAAATTTGTTACATTTTTCGTCAGTAGGTGGCGCTACGCCAATATTTAAGGCGATGTTTGCAGATTTATTATATCAATTTCAGTCAATCCAGACGAAGCACACAAATTTAAAAGTTTCAACAAACTTCGAGGAACTGCGAATTGTTATAATTAAAGTTCACCTAATCAGACAGCTCTAGAGACCAACTATGACTCCAAACAATACAGAAAAATGAATATAATTTCTTGTGATGTAATCTGCATCAACAAAAATAAAACATGTCGCTCGGCAACGAGGAAATAACGAAGAATAACATTACGCATGCTCAATGAATCTTGCACCATTTTCAATAACGCATTTCATTCTCAGAATTGTGCTTTCTACAGCATTGCGTAAACTGTCCTGGGAGATTGAGCGAATGTGAAGTCTAATACTGTCTTTCAGATCAGAGATTGTCTGACATCTGTTTTTAGATACAGAATCTTTCAAAAATCCCCACAACCAAAAATCGCATGGTGTTAGATCAGGGGATCGTGGTGGCCAGACTGTTTGAAAATAACGACTTATGATGTGGTCTTCTGTAAAATGGCTTGTTAAGAAAGTACGAACTTCTCTAGTAATGTACGGTGGTGCACCGTCTTGCATAAACACGATATTTTGAAGGCAGCCTCGCTGTTGCAGCTCCGGAATCAGAAAATTTGACAACATATTGAGATATCTTCTCCTATTTACGGTACATGTAATGGGTTCTGTGGATGTTAGTTCCTCAAAAAAATATGACCCTATCATAAACGTAGCTGTGAAACCGCACCACACGGTCAATTTAGCTGCATGCAATGGAACTTCTTGGACAACATTATGATTCTCTTTCGCCCAAATTCGACAGTTGTGTGTGTTCACTTGTCCGTTTAAATAAAAATGCACTTTATCAGTCCATAGAATATGCCAGGGCCAAGAATTTTCCACATGCATTCGTGCAAAAAACTGTAGTGAAAATGATAGCCGACTTTCGGTATCACCCTGTATTAGTTGGTGCACCCTCTGAATCTTGTATGGATAGTAGCGCAAAATTTGACGCATCGCTTTTCTCACAGTGAAAATCGGCATATCGACTTCATTCGCAATAGCTGGCACACTTCCATTACCAAATGATGACTGGCTTGCTAAATCCACGGCAGCAGTAGCAATATCTTCAATGCTAGAAATGTCTACCTTTTTTCGTCCTCTGTCAGGAAGAATGTCGAGTTATCTTGTTTCCTCGAACTTTTTAATCATTTTGTGAACTCCACGATCCGACATTGGTCCAGGTCTAACATCTTTTAGTTTCCGGAATTCTCGAAGAGCTGCAGCTGCGTTGCTGTTATTTTGATAAAATAAATTTAGAAGAAGTGCCTTTTCTTTCAAAGTTACCATTCTCCATAAAGCGTAGATTCAAATGCTTTTTAGAAACAATCAACTGTTCCAGTGTCAAAGAAATCACAGACACACTTTATAAGCATGTTTTAAATCGTCAGGTGGTTAGAAGGGTATTTCAACTTTTCGAGGTTGCGACGTCACTTTAACGTCGTTCGTCGAAAGTTTGAATAAAATGTGATCTTTTTCAAGCGTGGGGTGAAATTTTGTGATTTTGTGTGTTTCATCTGGATTGACCGAAATTGATATAATGAATCTGAAAAAAGTTTACTTTTACCAACTGTGAAATAAAATTTGCTGTATTTTGTTTTTTACAAAATAAAGGAATCTGCAAATATCGGCTTAAATATTGACGCAGCGCCACCTATTGACAAACGTTTTAACTATTTTTTTTTCGATTTTCGCAGAGCGCATCTCTTCAACTACGTACTATAACTAATTTTGTTTCGTTTGGAGCCATAGAACCGGCTCTAGAGCCTTCTGAATAGGCGAACTTTAATTATAACAACCCTGTATATATACTATATACACTCATTGCCATAAAAATTTGCGCACCAAGAAATAATTATGGGTTTGTAACGAAACTTGGCATGAAGGTACATATCAGGCAGATATGCAAATGATTAGATGTGCAGCGGGATTGCGCATTGCGTAATGCCACTAAAGGGCGTTGAACTTCATCCTGCTTGGTGTATAAAACTGGTAAGCAGAACTTGTCTGAGTGTACCTTTTCTTTTGCAAAGGAAATGCTGCGGTAGACATGTCGTTAAGCAGTCATCGAAGACAATATGAGCAGTTGTCAGAGTTGAGAGTGGAAGAATCATCGGGATGGTGGGAGCTGGGTGATCAGCTCGGCGAGTAACTCGTCAAGTAGGCCGTTCTGATTTTACTTTGAGGAGGTGTTGGGACCAATGGAGTGCAGAGACGTCATTTACACGGCAAACAGGCTCGGGACGCCCTCGACAGACTAGTCGTCGAGAAGACCGTCACATCACACAAAACGCACGCGTAGAGCCAACTGCCTCATTGGCCGCTATCCAGACACAGGCAGCACCTTCACTACGGACCCCTGTGTCTTCCCGAAACATCGCAAGCCGCCTTGCTGAAGGACATCTAGTATCGCAGCGCCCCTTACGTGTGCTGCCAATGACATCCACCCACCGACGCCTCTGTTTGGAGTGGTGTCGCGCATGACGGGATTGGACTGCAACGGAGTAGAACCATGTCATCTTCAGCAACGAGTATAGATTCAATTTGAGCTGCGATAACAATCGTGTTCATGTGTGGAGGCCCCGTGGTGAACGCCTCAATCCTGCCTTCGCTTTACAGCGACACACCGCTCCCACTGCTGGTGTGATGGTATGGGGTGCCATTGCTTACGAAACACGGTCACCCCTAATATTGATCCGTGGCACAATGACAGCCCAGTGGTACGTCTAGGACATCATTCAGCCACATGTGTTGCCACTTGTGGCTGGGCTCCTAGGTCCCATTTTTCAGCAAGACAATGCTCGGCCACACATAGCAAGGATGTCACAAGCCTGCCTCCACTACATTACCACCCTTCCCTGGCCTGCTCGTTCTACAGATTTGTCACCAATCGAGCATATCTGGGATCATTTGGGACGGCAAGTTGGACACCCTACGAGTTTGGTTGAACTCGCGACGCGTTTACAGCATCTGTGGAACGAGATGTATCGGGACATCATACGGAATTTGTATGCCTCAATGGCCGCTCGTATCGCATCGTGCATTTGCGCTAGAGGGGGTCCAACAGAGTACTAAAATTTCCGTTTATTTGTACTTTTTTCTGCAATAAATGATCCCTTTTCTTTGGTTTTCTACTCACTAACTTATATCACAGCAGTACATACGCGTGTAAAATTTCGTTTCATTTGGACGTATTTTTCTTGGTGCGCAAATTTTTATGGCAATGAGTGTACATAGCTGCCAACCTTCCATTAATCTTCCGTAATATCTGGATTAACTTGACCCAGGTTATCCATTTTCGAACCAGAAAATATATTTCATGAATCTTTATTTATTTAATTCAAGGTTTCTACGTGGAACTTATTTAATTTCATTTCTTAAAAAAAATTCTGGTTCGAAACGTATTAAACCAGGGTCAAATTGACGCACGTATTATGGAAGATTAGTTTGAGGTTGGCACCTATGTATATATAACTTTGAATACACAATTACATCTATATCTCACCCTGGGATTCAAACCCGGACCCTCAGCGTGGCGGCAGCCTCCGTTTTCTGACCACGTCACCAGGGAGCATGATGAAAATTTACCAAATACAAATTTTATTAAACACAAAAGAGCATGGGAATCTAAGGTGGTGAGTGAATTAGCCATTCCGCTGAATAAAAAACAATTAAAATAAAACTATTCAAAATAAATATTAAAATGCAAAAGGATACTGCGCTAAAAAATAATTCTTCTGAGAAGTCCCAACTCTTTTAATTTGTTTAATTTCCATGATTTTTTTTTGTTCTACTAAATGTCTACAATTCACTAATATTGTTGACCTCGTTTTAAGCTTTAATCGGGAAAGTTACAAAATATACCCTTTACGTTTTTATCGAAAGAAATTGCATGAGATTCACACTTTCTTTTTTTAATTCTCCATTCAACTTCTTACCATTTTGTCAACTTCCTACTAAATTGATCACAGAGATTGGTACATGCTGATAAATATACTGAAACGGAAAACTCCAATTTATTGTTATTTTAAGCCAACTAATAACTTGTGAGTCATTTTATCATCTATCCGAAGTACTATCTAAGCGATAATTACATAAAGCGTGATTTCATTTATGCCAATGGGTGTTTAAGTTAAATAATTTTTTTTTTTTCATACAACGTGGTGAGTATAAATACTGCAAGTACAGAACTTGTATGGAAATATAAATTATTTAAAAACAACGTTTGAACACACAATAAAATAAGTATATTTGATCATACGTATACGTTTCGTGAGTACTATGGACTCACATCCTCAGTGTAAAAACTTTAAAAACAATATCCCCCCAACTACATGTACGGTGAAAACCCAAATGTCAAAACAAAATACCAAAAGACTATCATGTTCAAACAGCCAATGAAATTAATGCGGAAGTGAAGTGTCGTGACACAGCAAATCCACCCAGAAAGTTGAGATGTATGGTGTACTAGATAAATCATTAACCAAGGAGTCTTTAAATTTATGGATATGAACTGCCTCAAAAAAGTCCAAATACAGAGGAGTAATGCATTTCTTGATAACGGTAGCTGAATCAAAATCAAAATTATGTCCCTCCCCCCAGCAATGAGAAGCGATAGAGGATTTCTGTAATTCTTTTTTCTTTACATAGTTTCTGTGTTCATTGACTCTGTAACGGAGTTTTCGTTTAGTTTGTCCAATGTAGGATAAACCACATTGGCATTGAATGTTGTAGACTCCCCAATAATTATGTGGAGGAATTTGATCCTTAAGTTGCGAAAATGTCAATTTATTAACTGGTTTAAAAACCACATTGAAATCATAATGCCTTAAGATATTAGCCATCTTAAAGCTAATGCTATTATAAAATGGTAAAATTATAAGGTTAGAAATGGACACCGCAGTAACAGGAGAATCAAGATTATTAACACATTTATTGAGACTATGAGAAATTAAATTATTGATATAGGATAAACTAAAACCTCGATCAATAGCAACAGATCTAATATAATTTAATTCTGTAATAAGTGAATTATTATCTGAACAAATTAAGCGAGCTCCATTAATCAAATAAAGAAAAGCCGAAGCTTTTTGGGAAGGAGGGTGACATGAATTGAAATGAGGGGGGAGTGTGACAGCAAAAGGTTTACGGTAGACGCAAGTGTCAAAGGTGTTAAGCTGACGTGTAACCAACACATCCAGAAATGGTAATCTATTATCTATTTCAACTTCATAAGTAAATTGAATGACTGAATCTATTGAGTTTAAAATCGTTAATATATTGTCAACAGAATATAGAGAAGTGTCTAAGAGTGCAAAAAAATCATCTACATATCTACAGTAAAATGGGAAGTTGATAAGGTTAAACATTTTAACCTCAAAGTAATGCATATATAAGTCTGCTAAAAAAGGGCTAAGGGGATTACCCATTGCTAAACCATCTGTCATAGAATAATATTGATTAGAAATTTGAAATGAATTTTGTTTTAAACAAGTACTGAATAACTCAATAATGTGGTTGATTTCATAATCTGTGCAATGAAATTCTTTTAATCTAGCAGTGAGACATTGTAGTGCACCTTGAACTGGAACATGGGTGAATAGAGAAGTAACATCAAATGAAACCATGTGAAAACAGGGGGAGGGGGTGAAGTTTTTAATCCGATTTACAAAAGAACTCGAATTCTTAACAGTATAAATATTAGAACTTGAAAGGAATGAAAAGCGTTTCACTAAATATTTAGCAAGAGGGTATGAAGCAGAACCGATATTGGATACGATAGGCTGGAGGGGAACCCCAATTTTATGAACTTTACGTAGAGCGTAAAAGCGACTACAGGTAGCAATAGACGGAATTAATGACATTTTAATACTGTCATTAATACAAGGAGAGGTTTTTATAAGTTTTCTGGTACTTAATAGATCACTGTCAGAAGGATCCCGATTTAATTTAATGTATGGGCCGGATTGTAAAAGATTCTGTACTTTATCTAAATAAGCTGTTTTATCTTGTACCACTATTTGACCTCCCTTATCAGCTTTAGAGATAACAATGTCATCATTAGATTTTACAGAGGATAAAGCTTCTTTAAGATCTTTCGTTATGTTTGGTTTGAAATTCATAGAATTGTGATCAACTGTGTTTTTAATGAGAACCCTAATGGAATCCTTTTGAGAACTAGATAGTTTGCTAAATTTGAAACTTCTTTCAACTGGAGCAATAAGATTAGGTAAATCTGGACGTTTGTTAAAAGAAAAATTATAATTAAGTTTGAGAGCTTTCTCCTGTGTATGTGACAGTTGTGAAGTTGAGAGGTTTACAATAGCATTATTATTCACTTCTGGAAGCCAAGGAGGGGGTGTAGCAGTAAGAGGGAGTAAATTTGAAAGTTTTTTTTACTAACGAAAGTTTATGAAAAGCAGAGAACTTGACAGACCGGTACCATGATAACCGATCAAGTGTGTCAAAATTTGACACTGAGTTTCCAAGAGAAAGATGTAAATGAAAAAGCTCTTTTTCAATAAAAGCGAGTTTACTACGAGTATCCTGAATAATGGCGCGAAGTAGCATTAACTTACAAGTGTCTAAAGATTTCGAAAGACGTTTAGTTAATTGAAGTTTAAAACCCAAGCGAATAAAAACAGGAACAACACCACGACGTTTACAACTACATAAAAAGTTCAAATGATTTAAAACCTTTTCACGTAGTAGTTGGGGGGATATTGTTTTTAAAGTTTTTACACTGAGGATGTGAGTCCATAGTACTCACGAAATGTATACGTATGATCAAATATACTTATTTTATTGTGTGTTCAAACGTTGTTTTTAAATAATTTATAAATACTGCAGTTCATATACAGCGTTACATAAAATATTTAGTAAGCATTTCTGAATATAAGCGTGACTTGCATAAATAGAGTTTAGAATTGAGTTTTGTCTTTTTCAGCTGAAATATGTTTAGTTTGCTAAGGGATGTTCCTATAATACAAATAAAATCGTATAGAGGACGATGCGCAAATTTGGATACATTGCCCAGGGCTTCCACGTACGTCTATTTTTATATTATGTTCGAACAGTATTGTTCTCATGTAAATTTTGAAGTATATTTCTCTTGCAAAAGTTACCGAAGTGCATGTTAAGGATTTCTGTTTTGAGAAAGTGGTGAAAATTAGAATTAAATATTAGTCACCTGTAGTAGCCTTTATAGCCGATTATGGATGATTATTTCTAGATATGTGATTTCAGTCGTTTTAGGCGTGTTTTTTTCCGGATTTAAATTTTAGCTAAATAAGTGGCTTGCATAAAGATCTGAAAGTCATATACAAAGATGTACAAAAGAATTTATATGCGATTCAGTGTATTGGTAAATATTACTCAATATGAATTTTCATCTGTGTTATGCGTTTTTTTACTAAATTAATTTTAAAATTCTATGTAGGAGGCATACAAATATATATAGTATATGCAGACCGCACGAAATAATTGGTATACGTTTCCGGCGATGGATGGTAATTGCTGAAATATGGTTTTCGAAATGTTATGCGCCTTCTAAAATTTTTATTTAAGTATCTGATTTGCCTTATTAAACAGCGAATGTTTGTTAAAATATTCTGGAAGTGTTGGAAGGTGTATCATATTGTATGACTGATGGTTGATTTTTCTTTCTTGTTTCTTTTAAAATACAGAATTAAAATATTATACGCTTTTTAGCAGGTAGGCTGTCAAAGCCTGAGAGTTAATGTGCTCACAGCTTCTGTATATACTTATGCACGTAACGGGATAACTCTTGATAGAAACATCCGATTTTCCTCAAATTTTGGATGTAGGTCCATTCAAATAAGGCGCGTCCCTGTTTAGTTTAACGAGCTCATTTGTTATGTATACAGGGGGTAACGGGGGGCTAATCCCCCTATTAATTTAGATAAATGGGTTTTACATGCAGAAATATCCGATTTGCTTCAAATTCAGTATATAGGTTCATTCTGATAAGGTACTTTCGTGATTAGATTTGGAGGTTCCTTGATTAAGCATAAAGGGGAGGAACAGGGGCTAATCTACCACTAAATTTAGATAAATAGGTTTTCATGCAGAAATATCCGGTTTGCAAGCGTTTTGTAAGCGTGTACCCCCCCATTAATTTAGATAAATGGCTTTTATGAAGAATTATCCGATTTGCTTGAAATTTGGTATACCAGTTTATTATAAGGCACTTCCCTGATTAAATTTGGAGGTTGGTTGGTTAAGTATAAAGGTGGAAATGGGGGTGCAAACATCCCTATTCATTTATTTTTCGAGGGTCATTATTCTTTGAAAAAATAAGAGTATAATATAAAATTGGTGTGAATATTGAGCTGAATGCCATCAGTTTAACTGGGCAATTTTCTTCCTTTTTATTAAAGTATTAACACGCATGCTGGAAGAAAGTTTTGGGATTGGCATATCCGAATAGTTTATTACATTATGAAATCGAAATTTATCAAATTAAGATATTCTCAAAGGACTCTTGACAAAATTTTCAAAATACCTGTTACAAAATTTCCTATAGTTTTATGAGTTCTAAAATAGAGAGATATTATTCATTGATAAAAAAATGTGATGATTATCAATGTTAATCAAATGACGAATCACCATCATTAATTTCCATCTATTATTAGAAAATTTGAATTTTATGAGTACATTATTCGCATGTTTCTCGTAAAAAGACTTATCCAGTACAGTTAATAATTCATTAATGTATATGGAAAACAACTATCATCATTTATTTTATTGAAAAAGAATAGTAAGCAACAGGCAATAGGCATGTGTAAAAAAACTGAATAATAGTTATGTTAATTATATCATTGTAATAAATGTATAACAAAAATAAAATAAAATTGTACTTTATCAAAACGTTTTGTAAGGAATAAAAATTTAGATAAATTCTAGTAACGCATAAAAGTATTTATCTCTTAATGTATGCTTTGCAAGACTTACGTAATGGCAACCAGCAATAGCATAAAAAAATAGGAATAACAGTTGTACACGTATCACCTGTTTTGAAAAACTTCAAATATATCAACAATTCAAGGAATTTGAGTTAAAATAACATGTAGTACTTAGATTTATTTAAGATTTTGCTGATGGGCCTGTCTCTCTTGGTAACAATTTTTTGATACATGATATTTTAAATATAGTTTAGTGCAATATTACACAATTTTCTCTGTTTTCTCGCAGTCATTGAACATACTTTAATATATTTTTGCACATATTAAATAATAATGAAATACAAATTTTCACTCACGGTAAATATATCATGATGACGCGAGTGAAAGAGTAAAAGAATAATAATAATTGTCAAGACGAGGGCTGGAGGAAATGTATTTGAAAAGGTCGACAAGTTGAATAATAGATATAACTTTCATAGTAATACTAAATTTCATTTATAAGTATTTCTTTAATCTCTTACATTTTCTTTTAATATCAGACGGATATCATTATGAAACTCTCGTAGATCCGATGATATCTCGGTACAAGTGGCATTAACTTTCTTTCAAATATAATATCTAAATCATGCTATAACAGATTTACTTTTCGCGCCCGAACATTTAAGGGCATTTTTTTAGATAAATAAAATAAAAAGATCTTTTTACCATTATTCTTTTTGTAAACGTTCATTATTTTAAAATAAATCTTTAGCGAATATTTTCCGCACAGACTGATAAAGCATCTCGTTTACATTATTTTGAACTGTTGTTCCGACATCACTTATTCCTTAATACCTCTTTTGAATTGGTTCCAGAAATGTAACACGCTGTTTTTGTTTCAGAGAATATTTTTTAAAAATTATATTGGTCATTAGTTTTATCGAAAATCTAGAATATTTGAAGCATGCATTAAAGAAAAATCAATGGTTGTTTGCATGATATGGAAAGCCCTTTTTTACGAAATCTTTAAAAAATAGACGGTGACATTTCAAGTTAATGGAGGTAGTAATGTGAGTTTAATATTAAGATTTTTAATATTTTTAATAATAACAGAGAGAAAATTAATTTTAAGAATATTTTTCTAAAATTTAATTACACCTATATGGATTGGATTTAATCGCATAATACCTTTATTTTTTCGAGAAACGTGGCATAATCTACTTATTACCATTTTAATAAAAGACACCGAAAATTTACTTCCTCAAATTTTTGTATTATGAATAGCAAATCATTATTCACAAAATAATGCCGACTAACGAATGTTATTTTCAAAGGGCCATTGTTGAAAAATCACAAGTATTTTTTGATGTTGCTGTTTGATCGCAGTATTATCTCAAAGAGATACAAATTTATTCCATATTTGCCACCTATTTTGTAATATCTGATAACCCCCAAAATATGTTGTATTTTCAAAATCGAATAACGTAAAAATTTGTCCGTTAATGGGCTCGAAAGTATGAACCTATAGCTATCAGTGCCCTAAGCTCTACCTGTGAGTAATACTGTACAAGACAGTCAATATATTTCACCGAAATGCAGCATCATATCTGATGCCTGCACAGAAATATACAGAAGTGCCACCATCAGCTGCAATGCTACATAAATTATATTATATGGCCAAGACTCGCCATAAACTTTCTTTAATAAAAATATACTCGAATATATCGAGACATACTTGAAGGATGTTTCTGGAACTTCGGAAATAAAAATAACAAGTTTCGCCGAAATTTTAATCAGAAAAGCAATTAGGGGACCAAAAATAAACAGAAAAATAAACTTCACAGAAACCATGTAAATTAAAATGTTCAAAATGACCTGTAGTTGTGGAACACGAGCAAGCAAATCTTGTACAACATTTGTGTTCGAATACCCGTATATGTTTGGGAGTATAAATGTTTCTTTAAAATATTCAATAAATAACCGCGAGTCTTTTCTTTACATACATGCAATTTTTTTAATTGTATCTAATGCCACTTTCAGTAAACTTGTCAAAATTTAGTAGAAACAATAAACTATAATTGGAATTTATGTACATTAAATCTGTAATGAAGTATGAGCTCTTGCACAAAATAATTTTTAACCGCGCGAAATATTATATATATAGGTATATACATAATTTTGTAGTCAACTATATACAGCAACTCGTCTAAAAAGACCACTCGAATACATTAAATATGCAGAAAAATATTGTAAATATAGTGAGCTGAATTTCAGTTGTTTTTAAAAGTAGGTGTATCATAAGGGATTTTTCGCAAATAGTTAAATTTCATTAACTGAAATCTAACAAAATTGTATTTAACATATTTCTAAGAATCGCTTTGGAACTGAATGGAATGGTCTCGTTCAGATTATTCTAAAAGGAGAATTAAGGTATCACTAAACAAATGAAAACAATATCCTTCTCTATATAAAAAAAAGTAATGGTTTGGAAATGGACCAATAAAAATTTGCGTAGATCTTCCCGGTACACTCCTAGATCGGCATCCATATTTCTTGTGACAGGGGGTCTTTCTTCGTTAATATTAAGAAAACTGTTTCACACAAAAATGTGAGAATTGGTGCTATTATAGAGGAATGTTTGAGAAATACGCTGATGCAGACAGTTTTTAAATCGAATAATTATTTTAAGCGATATTTAATGTTAAAGTTGGTAAAAATTGTTTCAATAAAAAAATGTATTTAAGCAAAAACTATACTTAGGAATGTAAATATTTTTACACCATTTAAAACTTTAGAAATTCCCGGTGTGAAGATTGCATTTATTTTTTTAATTTGACTAATTTTTTGAGGATTTATCTCCATTTTAAATTCAAATTTGCAGCATTTTGCGAGATAATTTTTATATATTTTAGAAAAGGCTATTATTTTAAACTGTTGCCAATTTTTAAAATAGCGCAAAGAATAATATTTAATTCAAATTAAAAATTTATTTACACGTGGCTATTATAATCAGAAAAAAACTTTCAAATGAGAATTAAGTTATTGCGCTTTAAAAATCAAGAAAGTATTGAAAATTACGCCATAAAAACTATAGTTACACATGAATTTTACAAGAGAAAGAAAATTTTTAAATAATAAATTCATTATTATGCATTAAAAGTCGCAAACTTAGGAAATTTATGTCATATTCAAAAAGGCCAAATAATTGACAGGTATCAAAACAGTTTAAATTAAAAAATATATTTGTGCGAGACATTTATTTCATATTTTGAGATAATTATTTAAACGGTTATCGTGAATTCTAAGACACCACAAATAATATTTCCTTTCTAACAACAAAAGTTATTTCATATTTATCTTAAAAAGATAAAGAAAACTTTGGTGAAAATTACGCCAGATATAAAAAAAATAAATTTCAAATGTGTTATTTAAAAGAATTTTCTTATAGAGCTGTTAAAAATCCGAGAGACAAAGACTCTGTTTACTTAATTCATTTTACATTAGCTTATTTTCAAATTTTTAACTATTTTTTTTAATCAAAGACGAAAACAGCCATTGCATCCCTTAACAAACGCTGATTTTGCCTTAAAAATCTCCAATCAAAGGAATATGAATGAAAACCCGTTTACAGGGAGATTGCCACTGTTTTTTAAAATTATAATTCAATCTTTTTAAAGCCGATGAAATTATCCTACTTTTAGAATATGGGGAGTCGGAACGGGGTTGGCGAGCGTAGCTCGTAGGGGGCAGAGCCCCCTAGTAAAAATAAAAATATAAAACGACAATCAATAAAAATGGATTAAACCTCAGTAAAAATGCAAATGAAAAAAAAAAAAAAAAAAAACCGAGCATTTATGGGAAATCGTTTATCAATGAACTACATAAAAAAAACTACAACGAAAATGCAGTTCAGTTCATGGTAGATTGCTTTCTGAATGTTCACGGTATTCATCTGGTATTTTTTGTGGGTTGCACTACTAAGTTATTTTCAGACTACTAAGTTATGCAAATTGTATTTTGTCTTACGTGAATGCGACGTTAAAATTATTTCATACAAATACTCCCAGTTCATGAAATAATATATTTATATTTTAATTTTTCACTATATTTAATCGCCCCACCAGTGGCCGAGAGGTTCTGCTCTCGAAGCTGGTAGACGGGAGGTACTGGGTTCGAACCCAATAGCGCCCGTCGGCCTAATCGTTCGGAGATTTCGTGGAGTTTTTTCGGAGTTTTCTTCGAACCTTGGATTTCCAAGCGTTAATACGGGTTGGGTTCCCTTAGAAGGAACTCCACGAAGGGATCCTCCCTTAGGGCCTATATCCCTCGTGTTGATAATTGGCCGTCACAAACAACCAACCACTATATTTAATCACTATATAGTATAGTGTTTCTACTGCACTTTCTCAAGTTTCGTCAAAATCACGATAAGTTTGTTTAAAAAAAACTACATGCTTTATATGTGAATATTTTATTTTTTGTACAGAAAATTTGATATCGAAAGAAAATGCGTGCTGGCCTTACACAAATAAACGTCAATGTTGCATAAGTTCCACAGAGCTAGTTCTTCTGGAACAACAGATCTTTTCATGCAATTTAATTAAAAGGATGCTGCGTGCTATTATTTGTTTAATTCAATTTGTTTCTTCTCCATTAATTACCTTCGTGATAAAACCTTCGTTGAAAATCGTGATGACAGACGTTTTTTTAAATTATTGAAGTTCCAGAATTTGAAGTATTTCTCTAGATATTCCACATAAGGTCTGAAAGACAAAGAGATCGGTGACGTTTGGAAACATTGTGTACATATATTTAAACACGAGAAAAAACACTCTAAAAACGAGTACAAAACTTTGTTTCTCTCAATTGGGTAGGTGTTAAAGAATGTGAATTATCCGATTCAAAATGCATGGAACAGCTTTATGTTTTCTGTAATTACTAAATTGCTGTAACTAGTATTAAAAGAGCATATATCCATTTTTCGCATGCTAAATGGCACGGATTTGTCCAGAAATTTAAGAATTTAGGGGAAAATATAGGATTGTATCTTCTAGTGCATTACATCTTTCCTTTTAAATATATTGAGAAATATTCATAGAAAGCGTTATGAAGAATATGGGATGTTGAATCTATTATTGTGAACAGGCTACACCGCATTATGATATCAAGATTTCAAGAATAGTAAAGCAATTTGGTGTGACTGATGTCATTTTCAACTTTCGATTTGACAAGTTTGGCTAACCGAATTGTTCATCTATTGACGTTAAAAATTCATTTTTTTTTCAGAAAACATTGTGTAGTTTATCGAATGTATGTCTTTGACTAAACTGTTGACGTAGACATTACCAGTTACTGAGCGTTAGAAGATAACACAGATCTTGGAGAAAGCTATGTGACGGCCACTAATTTTTTTCATTGTTAACGATATTGAGAGGCTTTCGAATTCAAACTCAATACAGATGCTAGTACGAATACAGATCGAATACATTCGAATACAGATGCTAGTAGAGCTACATATTCGCTGTGACTGTTCTGTTTACTTTTCAATATAAAATTTAGAATCAGTGCCTCCTGGTGGAAATTTTTGTATACTCCTTAATTCGCTGAAGGAAGGAAGTATATGAATTCACTTTCATATGTTTCATGACTCGGATTTTTGATACTCTCTCTATTTTGAGCGATAACCGAATTTACAAGAAGATGTACGCGAACAACTGGGAGACTTTCAACAGTCTGGAAAATATTCTCAAAGCTTCGATGTAAGCACTTTTATATTTGTTTTTGACAGTAGAAAAATATAGGACATACTTTTAGAAAAAAAAAATGTGGCTGTCGGATTTGATGTTTCTTTAATAAGGTATTAAATCAAAAAAAAAAAAAAAAAAAAAAAAAAAAAGCACTCATGATGATTACTGTTTTGACTGTTTGTATTATGACCAGCATATAATTTCATAAGAAACCTGATTCCGTTATTGAACATTTACGTTCCGCTTTGACCATTGCACAATAGAGAATAAAAGCATAAAAAAATCTAACTGAGCGTGCAGCTTTCATTTCTTTAAATTAGTGAAGGATTTAAATTTAAATAAAATTTTACTTTACTAAGTAAAAACAGTAAAAACGCGTGTTACCTTTTTCGGTTACAGATAAAAAAGAAAAATATAAAATTTTAAATATCATGACTCGGTATAAGAAGAAATATGTTTTCAAGTCTTTATTTGTTATGGAATGTAGAGTGTTTTTCTAAATCTAAAATTTCAAACTTTAAAAATATAAAAGTTCAAATTTTGAAACACATTAAAATATTTTGGCAAAAATGTACACTGCTCAAACAAATTAAGGGAGCAAGCAAAAAAGAGAAGAGAACAATGTGAGAGAGGTATGCACGGACATAAAATTGGCAGTAACATGTGTATCAACACGCAATATAGAAAAAAAGACGCAAAAAAATTGCAAGAGAGTTTTAGTTCTTTGAAACGATGACCAGAACGTGAAAAGATGGTTTAGGGCAATATTTGGTTACATGTAAATGACAAAAAAGTGCTGTTTAGGAATAATGCTAGAAATTTAATATGGCGTGTGATTCCTTCGAATAGATAAAACTGTCGCATACCTGGTTTCCATGGATTCGACGACATTATCAAAAAGTTTTCGGGGCGTACTGTTCCACTCTTCAAGAATTGCAATCTCCAAGTCCCGGATAATAAAAAGAGGCCTCAGTCTGGCTGCAATGCGTCGTCAAAGTGTATCCCAAACATGCTCGATCGGATTTTGGTCAGGAGAGCATGTTGGTTATTCCATATGCTGTATTGTTTCGACTTTAAGCATGTTCTCCACAAGACGAGCTGTCTACGACCTGGCATTATCATGCAGGGAAAAACAGCATTTACCAATTGATGCAACGCAAAATTGAGGCCTCAGTATCTATTCTGTATAACATCAGGCCGTCAAAGTGTCATTCCGAAGGATATGCAAGCCCATACGTCCGCCTATGCTGATTCCAGCCAATAGCATCAAATCATCTCGTCTGTAATGTTATCTTTCATTAACGAATGGGGGATTATTTTGAGTGCCCTTTCTCTGCATGCCAAAACACATTGGATGCCACATCCAGACTTAATCGGGACTTGTTTGTAGGCAGAATGTGACTCCAACAACATTGCCTCCAAACTCGATGTTCAGTTGCCCACCTTCTTTGGGCCGCACAGTTGCTTGAGGTCAACAGAATACAGACCATTGGCTTACCTGTATAGACACCAGCCTTATGAAGACTATTTCGGCTTCTTTGGCTAGACATCCTACGTCCTGTGGGCAAGAACAACTGTGTTCGCAGCTGAGTAGCATTCCACGTTCCGTCTCACCGAGCTGTTAACAGGATATTTCGGTCATCAGTTACTGTGGTAGCATATGGCTGACCTTGACCTTGTCGATTTCTACCATTCCATGTATCCTGGAATCGGTTCCACAACCTTGAATTGACACGTCTTGCGACTCAAACAGCATTTGCTACACTTCGTTGTATTTTCTCCGATTCAACTCTTCCGGTAATACGCCAAGTCATGGATTCCGGTAAATCAAATTGTTGTGACATTTGCAAGTCACTTTTTCTCAAAACACAAGCTGGAAAATTGAATTTTACAACTGAGACTGTGAAACAGATGTTTCTGCAAATTCCCGATTTCTACACTTATCACCTTTCTCTAATTTTTGACGTCATAAACTTTGATTTGCATGTGAAGTTTTCATCATCCGTTTTCTACTACGCTTTATGGATGTTTTATTTTACGCTACATATCGGCGTAAATATTTACAGAATTTTGATAACACCATGTGCTCCCCCAATTGTTTTGAGCAGCATATTTTCATACGGCGTCTTCATTTGAACTAGTTTTCTAATTGGAACTATATCAGTAGAACGAATGGTTTAAGACTTATCCAGTGTTAATGATAATAAAGGTCACATTGTATATTTATTGTATATCTTGGTATATTATTTAATGAAAATGAAATTTGTTTCATATCATTTTCAAAGTATTTGGAAATGCATTTCGTGATAGTTGATATTGTACAAAAAACAGCCAATTTGTTTCAAAAGATGAACAAACATAAACATAAATAAGAAAAATATTTCACTGGTAATAAAAAAATGAACAATTCAAAGAATTTCCATTATGATTTATAATAAACATAAATCAATTCTTCATACAATTTCGAAGTTCTTATTGGATATTTGGTATGTCTTTCCATTGTATTATATTTTTAGGGTTTCGTACTTAAAATGTAAAAACGGAACCATTATAAGATCATTCCTGTATTCGTCTGTCCGTCTGTCACATTCATTTTACTCGTAAACTATGGAACGTGGAAAGTTCAAATTGGGGGAAGTAATAAAGACTATTGAACCACATATTTGCTGATTACTAAACATGCACAAATATATTTAGTAAAATTGCAGAGGGGCTAATTAAGTTACTTGAAAAAAAATCTTTCTTTGTATATCTTGTGGGATATCATGTGAAAGTTTTCGTAACGCTGAACTCAAATATTTCTTTTAATTTTAGGTATTTTATTTTCAGACACATCGTCGAAAATATAGTGCAAAAATATGTTCCCCAACCTTTATTTCTGAATCTACTGAAACTAAAATTCTGAAGAAATTAAAGGAAGTAGACGTTAATTTAAACCTTTCAGGAAAATTATAGCGATTACCCTAGGTCGCATACTTTTTGAGTAAAGCGCATTTTCCCGTTACATACAAATTTGGATTTGCAGGCATTCAGTAAAGGTTTTGAGGAGCGCTGGAAGTACCTATCGTAGCACAAGTATAAAAGGATTGTTGATAACGATTTTGAAAAAAATTGTCGGTAATTAGCCGATATATTAACCCTTAAAGACACGGACGGTTTGGGCATATATTATGACAGGAGCGGCGTCCTCTATGTACCATCGGTTTTGAAAGCCTATATAACAACTTTTAATGATATATTTGTGTAATGCAATGCCCAGTAGCAGTATAAAAGCAATAAACTTCAAATTGTTATAAACAGTCTAATTTAGTTAGAATTAATCACACAAATAATATGGGATTCACGACTATTTTACATTGAGCGGATCTTTCAACACGCCTGCCGTATCTTTAAAAGTTAATTAAAAACTTATCTGGAAAAACGTGGCATGAACGAAGGCGGCGTTGCATCATTGCGACCTCTTTTCTAAGCGCGCTTAAAAACAATGCCAAGTTTAAATTTTGAGCAAGGGTTTTGTTTTAGGTACACTGTAAAAAGAAAATGTTATCACTACGCTTAATTTAGTTTTATGAAATGTCAAATGAATTTTAAATGCGCACTACTTTTATTGTCTCTACTGAATTTAGTTCAGCATAAACAGATTAGGATAAGATTTAAAAAAAGAGTTATACAGAATAGCAATATTTGTTATTATTTAGGCTTCATATTTCTTTGAACTGTTATGGTATAAATTTCTAGTATATACAGCTATAACAAACCCTACGTTGTATAGTTTTTTTCTAAAGTTATTTAAAAATATAATTAATAATTCATACATTTATTGTACGAACCCTCTGAGCGTGAGTCATACTCGCCCTTGACCGTTTGTTTAACTCTAAATCTATCATTATACATATGGACGGAGAGTAAATTTAACTGCAATTTCATTATGCAACTTTACACTCAACAAACCTTGGGGCTGCCGTTTAAACGGATGACAAATAAATACGCTCCACGATTACTCGGATTTTGAGTTTCTCATACCATTATACAAAATGCCAACTACGCAATACAGTATTATTAATATTTCTTTAAATGCAGTACACTCCCTATTATCCTCGAGCGGATTACCCGCTTGGCGGTATATCCGCGAGTCTAAATTCCTTTTTTTTTTCTTTCTCAACCGTGATATGGAACCTATTTCTGCCATGAGAGATGAGTTTTCGATCCTTTTTACTAAATATAAATTTCATTTGAAAATGTGGAACAGTCACGTGCATAAAACAGAGCAAATGGCTTCTCAAAATTTCCCCCACAAAGCTGTTTTTCTTAATGATAACACCCCATCTAACGCTGGAGGGGTGTTATAGGGGTGTTATTGGGAGGGGTGTTAACGACTGAAAGCGGAAGATCGAAAATTTTTGCAAAATTTTTGTCTCCCAATGTCACAGCTTATATCCAGCTTATGGATCAGGACATAATCGTTTCAATTAAGAAAAAATACACATCAAAATTACTGGCAGAAAGAATTGGAAGAAAAAAAGAAAAGATACTTGCAGGAAAGAGAGAGACGATCTTAAAAGCTTCCTCAAAGATTACTCGTTTCACGATAGCATTTACGATGTAAACAATGCTTGGAAATTGGTTCAGAAATCAACATTAGTGAAGTCCGCTTTGCGGGTTATCCGCGAGTCTAAATTTCTTTCTTTTTTTTTCTTTCTCAACCGTGAGATGGAACTTATTTCTGCGATATAAGATGAGTTTTCGACTCTTTCTACTAAACATAAATTCCGTTTGAAAATGTGGAACAGTTACATGCACAAAACAGAGCATATGGCATCTCAAAATGTCCCCCAGAAAGCTGTATTGCTAATTTACAACACCCCATTCCACCCTGGAGAATTACAATTGAAATCGGAAGATGGAAATATTTTTGCAACATTTTTGTCTCCCAATGTCACAGCTTTTATCCAGCTTATGCACCAGGGCGTAATAGTTTCAATTAAGAAAAAATACACATAGAAATTACTGGAAGAAAGAATTGGAAGAAAAAAGAAAAGATACTGGCAGAAAAGAGGGAGATGATCTTAAAAGCTTCCTCAAAGATTACACGATTCTGGATAGCATTTACGATGTAAACAGTGCTTGGGAATCGGTTCAGAAATCAGCATTAGTGAAGAGCCGGCGGAAGATTTTGCCAAGTGTAGAAAAATCTCTAGTAGAATCTGAAAAGGAAGAAGAAGAGGTTTCCGTTCATGATTTAGGGAATTTAGCAAAATCTGTTGGTAGTGGAGAAAATGTCGATGAAGATAATATCATCGAATGGATTAATTGTGACACTAACGATCCAGGTTTCGAGCATTCAACTGATGAACAATTTGTAGAAGAAGTGTTAGGTATGAATTTGGAAGAGGGTGGTGAAATAGATGGTAAGGACAAAAGAAGGTGAGCCACAAGGCAGCTTTAGCTCACGTTGAAGGCTTTTTTCAATATCTAGAGGAAGAAGATGACGCGTCACCTTGAGATAAAATAGTGCTAAATGAACATCAATCCCAAATAAAAAAAGAAGTGTTTCTATTAAAAAAAAATGACTGATTTTCTGAAGAAGTAAATCTACAAGTTTATATGTAGTGAATAATTTTATTATTCCTCAAGTAATAATTATGTTTATGTTATCCATTGTGCGTATAAATTGTTCAAATGTATGTTTATGTTACCTACTATGTGTAAATCGTATTCAAGTATATATTTGTGTTCATTTGCTCCTTTTTTTAAAAATTTGGTGCATTATCCGTGACAGTCGGGCCACTCAATTCCGCGGATAATCTGGAGTTTACTGTATAATTAAAAGTCAAAATAATTCAAAGTATTGTTACTTTTTTTAAAACTTTTTACGTATTAATCAAAGAGTTATTATATTATAAGAAGTCATGCTGTAAAATAAAAGCGTTTTTTAAAAAACTTATGGCGCTTTTTATGTATAATGATTTCTGCATATCTATTTAAATTTACGTTTAAATCTGTAAATTATTGCTTCAAATTCTTTTAATGGATTCAGACGAAATTTTTAATTTTACGCATGAGAAAAACATAGATACTCCTAATTGAGATCAGTTTCTAGACTAAAATAAAGAAAATAAAGAAAACACCACTTTTAAGTTGCAAATGTTATAATGTATTGATATTTTAAAATAGTATTTAAAATTTTTACATTATATATTTTTACGTATTGTCTTACATAGTTATAATAATGACTTTGAATATATTTTTCCAAATAATATATTCAGTATTTCCTATATTATATTAATAACTATATATGCATAGATTTCATCGTTTCATAAAGCGTTATAGTCATTGAAATGTTATAGTTTGATTATATATAAAATAATAATTTTGTTTTCCAAAATGTAGAGTACACTGTATGAAATGCACAACAGACTCTTACATAATTATTTTACGATACAAATACAATAAAAAATTTAAACATTTGCAATAAAAGAAATCTGATGCTTTATAACATTTAAGATTTATATAATAAGTTCTTAGACAAACATTTAAAGAATTAAGTTAACTGTATTTTATATTCAACAGTAAATGATTAACATATTTACTTAATAAAATATAACTTAATAAGTAAGCTTACGCCATGTCACGTTCCAGCTGCTGTCATTTATTTCCAAACTAGCAGCTTTTAAATTAAGTTTTTGATATATAGTTTCCTGCATTTTACGTGAAATTTCTGCAAATTTTTATCTTTCTGCTTTAACTTAGTTATTTGTTTAAACGGTTTTTTCTGTTTACTTTTAAAACAAAAAAAATTCTATAATATCTGTTTTTTTTAATTATATTAAAGATTACTTTGAGATTGATGTTAAATGCAATATACATGAAATGTTATCTAGGAATAAGAAAATATTAATTATAAACACACATATAAAATGTCCAGACTATTTGTAATCTACTTCCTACATGCATTTTCGAGTTTTTAATTTTCCTTTAAAAGCAGCAATTGTTACGAATTGTATACTTTTTTAAACTGCAAGCCGTAATCGTAATGCCGTAACTTTTTCCTAGTACTAATGACAATTACAATAAATTACTTCTTAATTTTCTTTGGTTGTAATATGAATTTTTAAATTATACTGATATTATTAATAAATATTATAATTCTAAGATATTGTCTTGCTAAAATATATATGTTATAGTAATTAAACATAATAAATACAAATACAAAATATAGTTACGAACAACGCCTACATAAAACAAGAAAGAAGCAATCTTGAGTGAAGCAAACATTATGAAACATTTTCCAACACATTTAGAATAATGTAACAAAACTGCACCGATTAATAAGTTTAAATATGATGTCTAATTCAACCATATGGAAACACATAACAGATGTGTAAACGTAATTTTAGAAATTCTCATCTGTAATCGGAAAATGATACTAATTCTTTGAGGAGACCTGTATATAATACATATATTTATATCTATTATCTAAATGCATGCAAAAATTTAGTTCAGTTAGGAAATACATTAATTGAAAATTCCCCTTCAGCAATTTTCGAAGGAGAATGGTACTTGAATTCTTTTTTTTTAAGCTCTGCATATGAGGCATAAAATTTATATACAACTCGTAACATGAAAAAATTAGATAAATTTGAAAACACATACCGAAATTGAAAACGCACTTCGAGCAATTATTGCTTAAAGTCAGTACCGTAACCAATTTCTTTGTGTGTCCCTGTAAATGAGCGACAAATTATGATGAGTACCCTTTTCTATCGTAATCATCTTGTAGTGAAATTCAGTGATTTATATCAATTTCAGTACATTTGAAATAGTGTAATTTCATTAAAATACTCTGCAAACGATTTGTCTCTATTGACCAAAACGTAACGGAATTCTTTTGAGTGCCCCTGTAAATGAACTATTAATGCTGCACACTTCATATACAATACCGAATATATCATGGTAAGCATCGTTAGCATATATCAATTGCATAAATATCTGAGTATATTTACATGAATTAGAGCGTGAACAGACAGATACTTATGACGGACAGACAAATCGAATTAATAAATATTTTTCAACTTTATTGGAAAGTGATGAAATTGAACGCATTTTTTTTTTTTTTTATAGGTAACGGCATTTTTATTCTTTTTCTTTATACTTTGAATACAATGAAAACTGAAAAAAAAGAAAGAAAAATCTATAAAAGAAAAATTACTGATGCGAAAGTTATATTTTGAATTCCGAAACAAAAATAAAAGGGATTAAAAGTGATTTATTGTCATCTTTTTAATCAAATGTGGCATAGTAAAAGTTGTTTCAAATTTAATAAATAATAAATCAGAAAAGTATTCATAGTAAAAATATGCTGAAAAACATATAAATTGATTTTTTTTAAAAAACATGCATAGAATTAGTTTTTTAGGCAGAAAGAAATAATGCTTATTTTTTTGACACTTTTTTTTAAAATTTCTTTTAGTGTTTTATTTCGAAATTCACAATTCCAGACATTTACTTAAAAAAAATGGATTTTGCGGTTTAAAAACTAAATGTTGTATTATTTTTTTCTGAAACTAGAAATCTTAGCATTAACAACAGAATACAATGTTAAAAAACCTTGAAAAAAATAATTGTTATTTTTTTCATTTGAAAATGCGGCTTTTTACCTGACTGCTCGCGGAAACAGAGGTAACTTTTTTTGATTGTGGACAATGTAACTTTCGTGATTTGGTCATAAAAGGGTGATCAGTGGAAGTTTTTTAAAATTAATGAAGATCTCTTTGTAAAACATGGTAGCTGATTTATTTTAATGTTTTTTTTTTTTCTAATTTTCAAGTAAAATAATTTAACTGCCTTCTGACATGCTTATAAAATTATGTATCATAATCAATGACAAAATTAAGATAAATGCAAATAATTTCTGTTATAAAAATGACCTAAGTCAAATAAATAATAAATGCCAAGGAGAAAAACATACGCTATACATAGTTAATAAAAAGGTTATGCTTAACTAATCAACTTTGTTTCACGAAGGTAATACATTAGTTTTGATAATTTCATCTTTTAGAAAGCTTAAATACTGAATAACACGAAATTTGCATTTTTTTATTTACCTTGTTTTACGTCTGAGCTAATCATAATATTTAAGATAAAAGATTTATCGTAGAAAACTCGAATACTGTATATGTGCAAATTTGCATTTTTTTTAGTTACTTGTTTTACGTCTGGGCTAATCATATTATTTTTATTAATAGAATTCTTGTAAAAAAACTCGATTATTGAATAACTGGGAACTTGTATTTATTTAGTTATCTTGTTTTTCGACAGAGATGATCATGATAGTTTCGATAATAGATTTTTTCAGAAATCATGAATGTTTAATAGCTGTAAACTTGCATTTTGATATTTACCTTATTTTGCAAAGGAGCTAATCGTTAATGTTTTGATAGTAGCCTCTCCTAGAAAGATTGAAAATTGAAAAATACGAAACTTGGATTTTATCAGCTTACCCTAATTTACCTAATTTTATTGATAGCTAATTTGTTTTATAAATGCGATTTTGAAATTTGGTAATTGGATATATCTAAAATATCTACAAATGGCTTTTCTATTATAATTTTACTTTGAAGTTATGAAAAGTTGAAAATTATTCTTCGCCAATCAAAATAAAATGTTAAAAAATAAATCATAAACAAATGAAAATTTAAACATAGGATTAAAAACGTGATATGGTACGTCTCTTAATTTTGAAATAATTTAATTATTAATAAACTCTTGTTGATTTTCGTTTGTTTGTTCTTTTAATTTCAAGAAACTAATGTAGTGTCACGTGTTAGTTTTTGATTTTTTTTTTTTTTAATATACGGGATTTGCTATTTACTCATAAAATCTATGCTAAATACAAAATTCACCTGTTACTGAAAGTAAAATTATACATAAGATTTTTTTTTTTAACCGGAATAATAGGAATTTCATTTATAGTTTTAAAGTTCATTGCACTACACGTCTGAAAAGAAAACGTACTATGTTTTTTTTTTTTTTTTTTTTAATCTTAAATCAAATATAATAGGGGTGGGACTTCAAATAATCACAGGTACTGTTGGATAAAATTAGAAATTACAATTTCAAATTAAAGAATTTTTATGAATGTTTAAATTTTATGAATTTTATAATTCAGGGAAGTGTCGACGTATAAGAGACGTACGAAAATTGTTTTGGCACGTTAAAAAAATTGATTTTAATTAACATCTAATAGATATTTTGTTTCTTCATAATAAACATACTTGTATTTATCACTTGCATATTACTACAAATATTGCAATTATTCTTTAATGAATAAATATAATATTTTTTCCACAATGCTCTGCATGATTTTGATTTGCAAGTATTTATTTTTTTCAAAAATACTTTAAAATACATAAATTCTTTATCTGCGTTTTATAAACAGCCACCGCTAAAAAATTACAAAACACATCTATGCGCCGTAAATAAAATAACAATAAATATATAAGAGGAATATATTATTTATACACAATTAAAAAAATCCCATTAATGATTTGTTAGCACTTCCTTGTTAACTGTGCATTTTTAGTTAGACATTAATAAAATGTTAAGTTAAACAGTTTAATTTTTTCTTTCTTATGAGTTCCTTTATTTTCGAATCCAAATTTCACAAAATTGATTTATGACAATAACTCAAAAGCAGTGTTTGTTTTAAGAAATTCGGAAATAATCTTCTTGATTTTAAAGAATTCTTCAAGAATTATCTTTAATTTATACAGTTTTACTTATTATCTTATATTAATATTATCTTATCTTATTTATTTGTATGACTGACTCTGGACATTAAAGAATAAATTGAGAGGAATTTTATATTATTTTCCCGATTTACATTTATCAGATAGAAAATGGAAAATATATCAGGAATTTATTTAAAATATTTAAATGAATCAAATAAAAAAAAATCGAATTAGAACTCTTTAGATTTTTTCTTTTCGAATACCTACAAATACCTACAAGTTTTAAAAAATAGAAAGTAAAATAAAAAGAAATTAATAATTTTCCAATCTGTTTCGTAAACGTAATAATACTTCTATGTGATTTGCAGTATATTAAAGACAATTAATACATTTAGGTAATTATTAGTAAGCAAATGACATCGATATAGTTTTTTTCTTTGAAAATTAAAGGTAAACGCTTATGTTTTAAATAAAAAAAAAACTCTTATAAACGTATTTTCATTTATTAAAATTAGAAAAAAATATGTTAGAGTACATTAAAAATATTCTTATTATAAATAAAAAAAAATAATTGTTTGAGGAGTATGTTATTTTATAATATTCAATATAGCTATAAAATTATCTTTTCGATGTTTCAGAGCCTGAAGATTTATGAATTTCATGTATCAATAACTGATCAATATCGATCAAAATTTTTATGTTTAAGTAATTATTTTCAAATAATTTTAGTTACACAATCCGGCAGATTTTCTTTTCTTTTCTTTTCCTCTCTTGTGGGAGAATATTTTTTGACATATTTCCAATAGCGAATTTTTTATATGAAACACATTAGTTGCTGAACTATAATAGCTTTTCTTCGCGACGTTACACCAATACGCGTGCGGATATAATTGAAGATATAATTTGTTTTCACTGAGTGATTGTTTTCTGTATGTTTTATGATATAAAGGCATGTGACAGTCACAGGATTAGTAAAGATATTAATGTGTATTTCCAAAACTTTAATACAATCCACAATCTACCTATCTGGTACCATATTTGGACGAATTTATTTTGAGCATCGTAAATATATAAGAAGAAAGAATTATTTGAGGGAGTTAAAAAAATAGAGTTAAGGAATTAGGTGAGATATATGTATAGAATGCAGAGACGTTTTTTGCAGGTTATTTATCATATTTAAACTATTTATGGCTGAATGTTTGTTTCCTCAAATTTGTTGGTAAAATCAGTTTAAAATGTTGCAAAATGAACTGGATAAATACTAAATAAATTATGCAAAAATATTTTTGTATTTATTTGATAAAATGCAAACCTACTAAATATGGGAATATCCATAAGAGGAAAAATACATAATTATATGTTTTGCCTAAATTTATGTAAATTAAACTTTTAAATTGTACATTATATTCTATTATTAGTATTTTTATGAACTATTAAAAAAATATATTTATTTCTTTACAGAGACTAATAACATTATAAGTATTATTAATAATAAATTAAGAATAATCGTATTTGAGGCCAAAAAAGAATTTATTTCAAAATCATTTTCAAAAGGATTTTACATAAATAAATGTAACGTAAATAGCTAATAGAAATATATACCCATTTGCGCCTAGTGCCCTATATTTTGTACGTTACAAACATGCATAAATATAGTCTTGAACTTATAATTTCGCAAAAAAAAAAAAAAAAAAAATACATATTTCAAAGAAGTCTACAAGCTAAGGTTCTGTCTTACTTATTTGGATCCTTGATACAAAAAATACAAATAAACTTACTATTTACATTTTGCTATCTTGCAAAATTAAAAATCTATAAACACCAAAAAAGACCTTCATTTAAGCAAATAAATACCAATCTTATGCTGTGATCACTCGGTAATAGATAAAGACATTTACAGACAATTTCTTCAGGCAATTTTCATATTCTACAGGCGAAGAAATTTATTAAAAAAAATATTAAAATTCGAAACGTCCCTAAAGTGGGACGCTAGGTATAAATGGGTTAAGTAGTACAGTGTCTAAGTTTAATTTCTAAAAAAAAAAAAAAAAAATTAGAAAAGCCTGATTATACTTTCGTAAGAACGGTGTCCCAAATTTATCTTTACAAATTTGATCCTCCAAAAACTGAAACGTAATTAGGTAACAAAAATCAATTTTTTGTATAATTTATAGCAAGTTTTATGTGATGCTGCAGTACGTTCTGTATCCTCTTGACTTGTACTTGTCCGGCAAGCACATTTTTTATAAAGCACACTACCAGTATCCCTAAGCAACTTATGCCGATGGCGTATTGAGGTTCTGGAAGATGTGTGACGTCCGTATTTTGTTCGGAACCTACTTTGAACTTGTGTATCTGGTTTCGTCTCTATGAACCAGTCCACACACTCGGACCTTGCTGTTGGAATTTGCTGTGGTGTAGTCATCACCAGTTATGGATCTTTCTGTGTCGTACCTGAAAGCAAAAACATTCATTTTAGTACAAATAAAACATTCAGAGTTGCTGTTATACGCACACAAAACGAGACTTCGCTATCTTATTTCCTTTAGGTATTATAGAGACTAAAATTTGTAAATATAACTTTTGTAAATAAGATATATTTTCAAGTAACTGTAATAATATAATTATACGTATATTAAACATAAATGTCATAAACTAGCGTAATAAATGTAACCTTTCAAATATGACTGTGTGGTCACACAAGGAAAATTAGCACACTTCAAATATAGGAGGATTGTACCTACTTTGGTTATAATACTACCCTGTTTAATTCAGAATAATTATAATTCCTTGGAATTTCCAAATGGACTGATAACTCTATTTCAGATTAGCACTACACTGAAAAAAAAACGACATTTTTAAAGTACATAGTACTGTTCATCTCGCGCTTAATCTCGATCACAGTCGAATGTGCTGTAGCTTTCTTTGGTTTCTTGACTATGTAAACATGAAAAATACAGTAGTTGCGTAAAATTAACTGTACAATGTGCTGGCAAATCTACAATGGTTTTTTTACAGTGTATATATCTTCGGTATCATGTAAAACTATCCAATGTGAAAATTTCATATTGGATACCCCACTAAAAATAATCTTAGGATTATCTGAAGAAATCTCCCCTTTCTCCAGAAATTCTCCAGAAATCTGAAGAAATTTTGCAGATTTAGCTTTACCTTAAAAATATCTGCTGAATATCTATAGATATTCAGCAAAATATCTGCAGAAATGGGCCAATTACCTACAGAATTTTGGGTCAATCGCCTTCAGATTTTCTACAGATTTTTTTAGTGAGGTAGTTTGACGTGGTACCGACGATATACCGAAAAAGGATGACTTGATCTGTACCACACGAAATATAACAGTTCGAAACAGAAATTTTCTAAAATATGAAAAATATAAATGACACAGAAATATCATAATAAAAAAGTCAAGAGTGTCACATAAAAATTCTGCTGCGAAATATTTTAATAAAAATGAAAAAACAAAGAGTTATGTTTAGTGTTAAAAAATATATATTTCATTTTTCAATGCACAATTTGCAATCATATTGTTTAAAAATAGAATTATTATTATTATTATTATTATTATTTTGCTATTTAACGAGCTGTTGAATTGTCGTAAAAACCGTACGCATTAAACATAAATATACGGATATTCGTGTTTTACGTCATGAATGAAAATATTTATGTAATACCTTTGCTCACAAGCGCTGACAAAATGCTGCTTTGGTAAAGCTTGACGAATAACTTTATACAAATTGGTTCAAACGGTAAGGACGTTTTCTATTGTAGGAAATGATGAGGGCATATGTTTTGTAGAATTTATTTATAAAGTTGTCTACTATACGCATTTTCGACTTAAGGTTATTTGACAAATTCAAGTGAGTACAAATAAATTTAGATACATTTTGTAGGGAAATGCTCTAAAATTATAAATTCTGAGTGTAAACAGGCAGAAATATGAAGTCTTTTTGGAATTTCTATTCTGTATATCGCCCCTTTAAAGATAAATCACGCATACAGACGCTAAGTAAGAATTTGGAATAATTACTCATCTTTGTGAAAATTGCAACACCATGAAGGAATCATCAGAATTAAATGAAATTTAATACACAAGCAACAGGTATTGGTACAAACAAATTATTACATTTTCAAAGCAAAAAAACAACAAAAAAAAAAAACAACAAAAAAAGTATTAAGTGTCCGAAATCAGTATTTGTTGACCAAGCGCTGCAATAAGTGCTGCTATACAACGTGGTATAGAGTTATCATATCTGGAATGTCTGCCTGGGCAAGAACATTCAATATTGTCTGTATGTGTGCCCAAAGTTCATCTGTAATAGCTGTAGGGCAAGGATCATAAGCGAGGCACCGAACAACAAAATCTTACATATTTTGGCGACAGATCCGGCGAACACGCTGGCCACGGAACAAGCTGTATGTTTTCTGCTCATGGGAAGTCATGAAAATTCCTTGCAATATGTGGGCCTGTTTTATCCGGTTGAAGGACAGCTCCAGGAATGTCCTGAAGTAAAGGAGCAACTTAGGGCTCAAGCTCTTCACTGATGCACCTATTACTTTTTCAGAATACCCCAAATTCTTAGCAGCTGGGATCGCCCATGATATGCAATCGCATCCCAGACAACAACCTTGGGTGTTCCCACTCTTTGACGTTCGATAGTGTACTCCGGTAGGTGGCGTTCACCGGATTAGCCTCTATCCCGAATGAAGACATCACTGTATCACAAATAAAAGTGGTATTCATCAGAAAATACCACTTGTTGCCAATCTGCAGCGCCAGTCCCTCTGTTCATGAGCCTATTTCAGCCGCAGGCGTTGTTGAATTTCAGTGAGCGGATTCTGTTTAAAGGAGTTATTGCACGCAGGTCACGGTGCAGCAGACTTCGATGCATTGACGAAGCAGACATAAATACACCTGTAGTAGCTAACCAACTATCAGATAGAGCTATATGGTTCGTCAGCGCCATGCGAACCATGTGCACCGTTCGGGGTTCACTCCCATAATTACGTGTTGCCCGATCCTCGACGGTACACTGTTTCATAACGCGGATTACTCTGCTGCTGTTACGCTGCGAAAACGAAAACTAAATGACATGCAATATTATACAATTTAACAAACACAACAGTAAAATAATCATAATTAAACGTATTAATTGTTCATAATTTAATGAATCAGGTTTCAAAAGATTCCTAAAGATTTAATTTATTGATTCATTGATTTAGGTTTTCTGGTAGAAAACCCACAAAAGGACAAATGCACTAAAAGAGAGATACAAATAAAAGTTAATTCTCAAACCAAAAGCCTGACACATCAATGTAATTTTTTCATAAATATAATGAAGGTTTTGGTTAGATTCTTTAGCTTTTATGATAGAAGGTCAACAAACACACATCAGACACAAACATATACATAAAAAATAGTTAATTTTCAAACCAGAAGTAGGACACATTAATGTAACATTTTTTACAATGATCATGAAGTTTTTGGTTAGTTGATACACATTTTATGATAGAAGGTTCCCAAACAGACATGATGCATCAAGAACATGATGCAAAATAGTTAATTCCCAAACCAGAAGAATGACACAAATCACTAATCACTAATAACCCATTCATGGACAGCCAACGCCAACCTTCGGTACTGGAGATGATTAGTCCACGAGGAGAATCCACTATCCCGCGGAGACCCCAGTACCCGCGAACGAGCAAGGAAGCTCCAGCAGGCTGCAAGACCCTGCTTAATGAAAATTATATGATTATTTCAGGTAATTCACAATGGGTTTCACTATTGGGCAAACCCGAGAAATTTTACAGTAATTGTTGATCATGAATAGTTAAAATTATGTTATCCTTCTATATATATATAAAAAGTTTTGATTTGGAAATGGACCAATGAAAATCTGCGTAGATATTCCCGGTAGATCGGCATCTAATTTGAATGTTTAAGCATGACCTTTCTTCGTTAATATAAAAAAAAACTGTTGCATACAAAAATATGAAAATCGGTGGTATTATAGAGAAGTGATTTATAAACACGCTGAGGCAGACAGTTTTCAAATCGAAGAATTATTTAAAGAGATATTTAATGCTAAAGTTGAACAAAATCGTTCCATTAAAAAAGTTTTATTGGAGCGAAAACTATACATGAGAATTTAATCATTTTTAGATCATTTTATACGTTATAAGTTCCCGGTGTGCAGATTGCATTTATTTTTTTCATTTGACTTATTTTTGGAGGTTTTATTTCTATTTTAAATTCAGATTTTCAGCATTTCGAGAGATATTTTTATATATTTTAGAAAATATTATTAATTTAAACTGTTGTCAATTGTATAAACAGCGCAAACAATAATGTTTACTTTAAATTAAGAATTTATTTATACGTGACTATTATAAACAGAAAAAAACTTTAAAATTAGAATTAAATGATTACATGTTAAAAGCAGGAAAATTACGTCATAAGAACCATATTTAAACTTGATATTTAAAAGAGAAACAAATGTTAAAACAAAAAAATTATTATGCGTTAAAACTTGAAAATGGAGGAAATTACGTCATATTTAAAATGGCTAAAAAATATGGCAAAACAATTTAAATTAAAAAATATATTTGCGCGAGATATTTTGAGATAATCTTTTCAACTATTATCGTGAACTCGAAGACACCGCAAATAATATTTCCTTCTAACAACAAAAGTATTTTCACCTGAATATTAATAAGATAAATAAAACTTTGGTGTAAATTACGTCAGATTTAAAACGATACATTTAAAATGAATTATTTAAAAGAAATATCTTATAGGGCTGTTAAAAAATACCGGGAGACAATGACACCGTTTACTTAATTCATTTTACATTAGCTTATTTTCAAATGTTTAACTAATTATTTTATTAAATACGAAAATAGCCATTGTATATCTTAACAGCAGCAGATTTAGTCTTAAAAATCCCCAATCCAAGGAAAACGAATGGAAACCCGTTTACAGAGAGATCACTACTGTTAGGTAGCTTTCATTACAAAAAGCTACCTATTGCAGCCGTTCGGAGGCAAGCGATTTAAAGAAAATTTGGTATATTTTCATCGATCATGACCCCCAGACCCCGAAACCACCATCCGTTCAAATTACATATATATATATATTATAATTCACATTGTAACGCGTCCGGGGTTGTACCCATCTATCTTACCATTCTCCCATAAGCTGGAGCCACGTTAGGCTTAATTACGATTTGAAATGTGTAAGAGAAAACTTATCTGGTTAAATACAAATCTTTTCTACCTGAAATCCCTTCTGCTCAACATAATTTTCTTTAAAAGATTCAAAACTGATGACCGTTCAATGATTTGCGCAGTTGAAAAGGAATTTCAGAAAACGAGTTAAAAACATACATTATCGTAAAATGTAAACATAAACAAGCGATAGCGAGTCATTCCCTTGATTCATTGAACTGAAATATAAACCATGGAACTATGGCGCAAATCAAGTACGGTGATCATCTTTCGGCCAGGAAACTTCCGACTTCGGACAAACAGCGCATGTGCTAAGACTGATCTCCGATGAGAGTTCCGTATTATTCCTGTCTGTATACAGATATCGTCACGCGACGCGTATTCATTGATCTAAAGCAATACTGAGATTTTGCTGTCTTCTGTTTACAAATTTTTTGGATTACACATTATTAGGTATTTTGTTAATTTATTGTTTGTTTTTTAAATCTGATTTGTTGGGATTCCATTTTTAACTTTTCTTTTGATTTACTTAGATTTAATGTGTTCTTTGTATTTTCCGCCTATTTAGCCTAATAAGTGAAAACTTTAACCCTATTGATATGTAGATATTACGAACCGTTCAATTTCTCTTGAAATATCTCTTAATGTTTTAATATCCAGCATCAGTAATTATTTTTATAGTACCTTATGGCTTCATAGTTGAAAATTTCTCAATACCTTCTGAAAAGATCAACAGAAATAAATTTTCTGTACTTTTGTTTTGTTTACATTTCGATTACGATAGAAATATTTTAATATCCAATCCAGCAGTAATTATTTTGACAGTGTATCTTATAGCTTCATACATTAAAATTTCTCTTAAAAAATTATATGTTAAATTAAGCATGAAAAACTTAATACTTGGAAAGGTTGAGACAAATATTAATTTTTAAAGCAGATATCATACAGTGAATGTTTAATCACAATGTTTTAACTAAAATAACTTTAAATATTAACAAATTTAAACAAAAGGAAGTTTTCAATTCATTTTAAGGTGATTGATTTTTCGCGAAAAAGGATAAAAAAACTTAAAACTATTTAGCTAGAAAAGACTACAATGTTTCTGTTGACAAATAAATGGATTTTTCAATGCTTACATTAAAGTAAATTTAAAATTCAATGATAGAGTTACAAATTAATTAAATTGTTTATTGTGGGATCCCCATAACTCAAAAAATATTTGAAAATAAGTTATCACCGTTTTTCCAATGTTTGTTGACAAACGATTGCGATTTGTGTTAAAAACCACCAAAATAACATTCTCTATGCCCAATGATATGATATGTACCAATAGATTTCTAAACAATTTCCACTTGAAAATCTGAAGACCATTAAGATTACTAAATCAAAAGAAAAGTTCATGATTAATTCCCAATAAGTCAGAGTGAATAAATTTCGAAACACACAATATGTGCAATCCTATTTTAAAAAGCTTTTTCCAAAAAGGTTGAAATTCATTCACATAACACTGACAATAAAATTATCAATGTTTAGGTTGGTGGAGAAACATTTAATATATTTTATCAACGCTGTCCAACATGGCATGATTTTTTTGGGGGAGGGGGGGGGGTGAGGAGAGCACAATTTTGTTGAGGGCAAAATTTGCAATCCCATGCAGGATTTCATGGATCTTTCCCAAAATAGGAAAATGCTGCATGATAAAAAATGCTGTGTGTTCCGCCTCATTAAAATTTTCTACAGACATGTGACTCTTACCGATTTTTTCTCCCCGAGAAAGGGATTTTTATTCTTTTGCGCGATTTTGCAAACTTTTCTGAATTTCTTCGCGTTTTTTTCCAACGACTGTTTGAGGAATTTCCGACAGTTTACACATGAACTTCACAATATTTTAAAGCAAACGATTAAAGGATTTTGAGTTTTTTCCGATGATCAACTGGCAATCTTCACGATTTTTTCTGAAGAATGAAGGAAGAATGTTGCAACTTTTTCCTCACAATTGATGAATTTTGCAGTACTTTTCTTTTTACTCTACCGATTGGGTAATTTTTGTGTTTATTTTTTATTATTATTATGTGACAAATTTCATTTTTCCCTCACAACCAATTGTTGATTTTTCTTTTTCCTCAGCGACTGATTGATGAATTTTGTGATTTTTTAAGCGATAGATTGACAAATTTTGCGATTTTTTTTTTTTTTTTTGGCATGACCAACTGAAGAATTTCCTGTAACCGATTGGTGAATTTTTCGATTTTTTTTCCTTCACAAGAGCGATTTAGAAATTTCTCTACATACATTTATAATCCACAGTGATCATAGACAAAATTCATGCATTTACAAGATTCTTGTTTGGTGAATATTCTGTTCCATTTTTTTTCTTTTTCTTTTTCTATTTTTTTTTTTCATTCCATTAATGCAGAACTATGTAATACACAGAACCTGACTTGAACCTGCAAAATCCCATTTACTGACATGTTACTTTTCCGCGGAATTGCGCTTTTTTGGCCCTGAATTTTATTATTCCGTGTATCTAGGCAAATATGCATTAAAATTTGTGGACATTTTTATGGGGGGAGTGGGGGGGATAACGGAAGAAATACAAGAAAAGCGCGCGTGCCAACTGTGACAAATTAAGCGAATTTCTTCAAAGGATTGCGGGAAAACGCAAATTTTTTGAAGGATCGAATAAAAAAATTCAAAGGGTCGCGGAAAAAACACGATTAACGTTAAAGGATCGTGAACCGATTTAGATGTAACTTGGTCTGTACATAGTACATACCAATGTCTCGACCGAGTTCGTTGGCCAGCTTCATGCGCCGTCTTGTTTCAAAATGGGTGCCATTTAAAAAAATTAAATTTAAAATTTAAAATGAGGTATTAAAAAATTGGAAAATGAAAAAGATTTTTTTTAATGTATTTGGCCTTGATACAAAGATTCCGGAGCAGTTTTTGTTTCTGAAAATTTGTTCTTTTGTTTATATCTTAAAAAATTGTTGAATTATAGCACTTTGAATTTCTAGCATGGCTAACATTTTGAAACGATCTTGTATTTGTCACGCGATAACACACGTATTCGCCTATTTCGATCTAAGAAGGAATGTAGATAGTATACATCAATACCTCGACCAAGTTCGCTGGCCAGATTCATCAGCCATCTTGTTTCAAAATGGCGGCCATTAAATTAGAAAAAATATATATATTTAAAGTGAGGTGCAAAAAAATTAGAAATTGAAAAAGGTTTCTTTCTTAAGTATTTGACCTTGATATAAGGATTCAGGAGCATTTTTTGTTTGTTTTTACCTTAAAAAATGGCTCAGATATAGCAGTTTCAATTTCTATTGTGGGTGACATTTTGAAAAATCTGATTTTTTGCATGCGACAGCACTCGTATATATCAACCGATTCCGATGTGAGTGAGCATGTGCACAGCAATTATTAAGGTCTCGACCAAGTTCACTGGTTAGCCTCATCCACCATGTTGTCTTATAATGGCAGGCACTTTAAGAAATTGCCGAATTTGGCAGCCAAATATAAGTTACTTTAAAGAAAAGCAGCTTGAATAAAGCTGACTAATTTCGCGAAATTCTCATTCATTATATTGATAAAAATTAGTATTGAATCTCCTATATTCGGTTTCCACCAAATTGAGCTTCGTGTGTTTGAATGATATAAGTTGGCTTTTTTAAAGTAAGGAATATGAAAGCTACCTCTTCCTCCCGGCACTGGCCGGAAGGACTTTTTAAAATTTTAAATCAATATTTTTAAAGCCGATCAAATTAGCGTGCTTTTTGGATTTTGGTGTGCCTGAACGGGGTTGGCGAGCGTAGTTCGTAGGGGGCAGAGCCCCCTAGTAAAATAAAGTTAAAATAGGTACTTAATTACATCTAATTATTTAGTAATTTAACGTGTAAAATGTGAGTATTTATACTTAAAATTTAAGGTAGGACAATTATTTAAGGTAAGCAATAATTAGCAGGATAATATGACATAGCTTGATTAAAATGACAAAACAAACAAAATTACAAAATTAAACAATAATTTAATGATTAATGATGATAATTTAATAATTAAATAACAATTAAATGACAAAATTAAATAATATGACAAAATTTTATGAAATAAAGTAACATATTTAAATTAAGTGACTTGAAGTAAAAAGTTCATCATACAGATGAGCGTTAACAGTTTTTTTTTTATAAATGAAAAATGTTTGTTTAAAATATTATAGTTGGCTTTTAAGTTAACATAATTTGTTGGATCAAATAGGATCCTTTTAATGTTGAAACGTAAAGTTTTATTTCTTTTAAAGTCAAAGATATGCGTCATTAATGAACATTTTGAGAAAAGGTAATGGATCGGGTCTCCTACCCCCTTCCCACATGGGCGGGATGGAGAGTCTCGTTTCCTTATTTTATAATAAATGCGGGAAAACTGCCGTGTCCACTAACATAATATGGAATAATTACAGATAAAATCAGAATCCACTTTATTCAAGAATTTATATGTAAATCAACCTTTTTCAAATGAAGTCCAATATTGTTGCCAGTTTGGTCTGACAACATTTTATCCTTTAGTTCTTTTTTTATCACAGAGACTGGAAAAAATAAACTTATGATTGATGACGTGGTGGATGTTGTTGTTGATTTCGCTAAATTGTCGGCTCTTTCATTACCTCTGGTTCTGGCATCCATTTGATGTAGAATATTTTATGTGGATAATGTAGTAATTTAAAATATATCTGATAAATAAGTTGATTACGGAGGAAGGCTAGATTAAGGGCATCTTTTGCTGAGTGTCTGTCCATTAATAGAAATAGTGAAGAGTAAGATGATGTTAGAAACCAGTCTATTGCTCAGTATATAGCGTATAATTCTGCTTGGTACATCGAGTTTAAGTTGTGCAGTCGAAAAGAGTTATGAAAGATAAAAAAGGTGTCTTTTTCAACCGTAAACGCTGCAGCAGTGCCTGAGTCTGTGACGGAGCTATCTGTGTAAATTGTTAAACCTTGATTTAGTTGGTTATTGTCTGAATAGGTATCTTATAAAATTTGTAAGTTGTTTAATTTGCAATATTCTGGAAACCAGAAGTATGACATATCGATGTAATTTTTTGTAAAGATCATCAAGTTTATGCTTGGTTGATTAAGGTTTTACAATAGAACGTCCACAAACAGAGGGGCACCAAAACAAAGATAGAAAATCTTTAAAGTTTTGCTTGGTCGATTTAGTTTTTATGATAGCAGTAAGAAAAATCACAGACATCAAGTGCCAAAAGAAAGATACAAAAAACGTAAATTTTCAAAACAGAAGTATGACATATCAATGTAAGAGCTTTATAAATATCATCAGGGTTTTGGTTGGTTAATTTAGATTTTATCATTAGATTTTATGACAAGCAGACAATATGCGCTAAAATAAAGATACAAAAAAAATATTTCTGAAACCAGAAGTATGACATATCTATTTATTTTCTTTTATAAAAATTCTCTAATTTTAAAACTTACACGTAATAAAGTATTCCAAATTTTTCTAATTTACCAAATGACTAGAAGGGTACAATTCATTTGTAACAGAGCGTTCTGGAAATGATTATTTATTAAGTTTTAACTCTAAAGCCCAGTTTATCTTCAACACCAAATCACGAAGTAATTATCGCAACTTTGTCATAACATTTATTAAAATTAAATACTAAAATTTAGAAAATTTTAAATATATATTTTTTTCAGCATGGAAAATATTAAACGATTTCATCGCTAAAGCTTTTCACCGGGTCTGGCACAATGGACTTATTTATATGTTAATTCTGTTCAAGGTCCCTCCACAACTTATTCTTATTTTCTGGAAATACCTTGCGAGTAAGACCTTCTGTGTTAATGTCAGTAATTCTCTATACTTTTTTCGAATTTTTAGGCTGGTGTCCGCCATAGAAGTTTAATTAGCACATTGTTGTTCAAACTATGCATTAATCACATTCATTGATGTATTCGCGACGCCCTCTTAGCATTATAGTTGGACAACACGGTCAAACTGACCAGCAACAGTTCCCTAAACATCATACTTACTAGACTCCAAGCATATATTTTGCATCTTTATATTTGGCTTAGAAAATGAAATACTAAATTCAAAGGATCTAAAACTGCCGGCATGATTTTATACACCAAATCTAGCTCCCGAGATGTCCATCTCTCACTTAATGGTAACTTTATACCTTGGGTCACCAACTATAAATATTTACGTATTTATCTAGATACTAATATAACCTGGGCTAGACAGATTCAGGACATATTATCTAAATCTACCAAAGCCCAAGGCTCCCTAAAATATTCATTGACTTACCACAGTCGTCTGCCATTCTAGAATAAATTATTACTATATAAGTCCTTCATCAGATCTATCATGGCCTATGGTTGTTTAGAGCTCGGTTGTGAAACTCAGGTGAGAAAACTTAAAATTTTCCAAAACTCTCTATTGAGTAGGATTTGTAAGGCGACAACATTTGTACGGAACGATTTCATTCATGCCCTTCTCAATATTAGGCCTACCTCATAACTTATAAAAAAAACCTTGCACAATATTTTCATAGACATCGCAATCTTCTACCCAAGGGCGTATTGCGGTCCATCCCATATAACAGTGTACTTAGCGCTAGGGGTAGGCAAAGACCGTTTGCCAACTAAGCAGAGATGTTAGCTTTTGACCGCCTTCCAAAAGAATCAGGAGTTGGCCCTCTTAAACGGATTGTTGTTGAAGTCCAAATTCGAAATTTTAATGTTATTGCATTTTAATTACCATTTGGTATATTTACATTAATTCCATCTCTTGACGTCTTCGCGCCGTGCTTTTGGCACCGGGTCATGTTAGCTTTCCTAACTCCTTTCACTTACTTATGTCATGCTTAGAGGAAAAAAAATCATTTTATGTATTATAATTGATTCTTAATTTATATCGTTTGCACAGTGTAACCGTTTTAAAATTGTTTGAGTCGTATATCTCATTACTAATTGTTTGCATCATGATAGAAATAAAATAGAAAAACGTGTGGTTCTGAATAATCCTTTCCCACCTCCTCCCATTGTTTTACTCACCATGTTAATTGCTTGACAAAGCTCAAAGCACATCTTCATATAGGTGCCATCATAAGCTGCACCACACCAGAGCCTGATACGATATGGACACTATATCTTGACTGAAATTCTAATACATCTTGCCTAGACAGTTCACTCATAGATAAGACGTAAGTATGGGCATTACACCCCATGTAGGCATTCAGGAACTAATCGTCTTTGATCTTTGATTAAACATTTTTAAGATTAAATGTGACATTAAATAATGTTTTGTATTTCAATTTATAACACAGGGAGTTTTGAACAAATAAAATTATTCTTTTACATATAATAACATACGACAACGAAAAGAAACTGCATAGGGAACTACACTGTTAAAAAGTTGTAGCAAAGTGTCTAGTCATTCTACCGTTATTATAGAAAATGGTTACATATCCGCAATTTAACATTATTATCATCATATTATTGCCAATATTATGATAAAAGCGGTTACATAACATTAATTTAACGTTATTCTCATCGTGTTATTGTTAAAATTATGATCAGAATAGAGTTAAATAACCATTAATCATTTTCTATAAAAAGGATAGAATAACTGGACAGATAGTTGCAAATTTTTAACAGTAAAATGTCCAGTCATTCGACAGTTTTTTTTAATAGAAAACGGTTACCTACACTGTTAAAAATTTTGCAGCATTCTGGTAGGTCATTCGACCGTTTTTTGAAGAAACGGTTTTCTAACCATAATTTAACTATATTCTGACCATAAAATGGCCAATAATATGGTCAGAAGAGTGTTAAATTCACGATTGTGTAACCGTTTACAAAAAAGAAAAAAAAAAAAAAAAGAAAAAAAAAACGGTCAAATGACCTGCCAGAATGCTGCAAATTTTTAACAGTGTACCCGTAGTTTAACTTTATTCTGACCATAATATGGTCAATAGCATGGTCAAATATGTTTAATAATATGGTCAAGTAACAGTTATCTTTAAAAATGGCCGAATGGCTTAACAGTTTGCTGCAATTGAATTCACATTTTCGATCACACTTTTTTCGCTAAAAAAGAAATTTTAGTAAGACTTTAATTAAAATAACTCAATTTCCATAGAATATAGTAACATATAACGGGCTACTGGAGTAGCACTCTGATTAAATCAACAAACAACTAGATTTTTCTGGAATTTTTATAATTTTTAACTACAAAACTTTTGCGGTTTAACTTTTCAAATTCAGAATTTTTTTAATTAAAATTTATAAACAATCGGGAAGAATAGAAATATTATGTAACAAAGCGGTCTAAAAATATTTACCTAATAACGTTTCATTCCAATGCTTTGTTTAGCATTTAGATTAAATCACATAGGATATTTCGTTGAGTATAGTCGAAAATTTGGTCATACCACGGCAGTTGTTAAAGTGAAATACACGTTGCAAAGCTGGTCAAATACATTTACTAAATTTAATAACGTCACAACGGTAAATTTTAGTGCATTTATTCTATATTGATATATTACAATTTCACAAATTATGGGAATTTCATAACATTTGAAATTTTTGTTTTTATTTAAGTGTTTGATAATATATTACTGACATTTTGTAAAATGTTTTATAAAGAAAATAATGCATTAAAATAGGAATAAAATTGCAATGCATTAAAATAGGAAAAAAACTATTTCCTTTAAATTTCAGAAGATTGTAGAACCACACTTGTCAAGGAATTTAGAACATTTTATACGTAAATTCCATGCCATATTGAAAACATACTTTACAGAGCAGCAGATACTGAACATTGATTTATTTTTTATAAGCTTATTACAAAAATGAAAATCGGATTATTAATTTTATGGAATTTACCTGAAGGATCGCCAAAAAATGGTCTGTATATTGAAAAAGATGTGTTGCAATTTTCTCACTTACAGCGTTCTTTTATATTATATATGTTGCGAAAATTTAGTTTAGCGAGAAAACGCATGACAAGTTGAAATTTTTCTTTCAGCATTTTATTCTAATAGAAACATACTTGAAATCTTTTGTTTATAATATACAGTACTTCTGATAGAATATACGCTACATGAAAGAACCTATATTAAGCCTCAGAGACGTATATCAAATTAATAATATATGGAATAGTATAACATATTTAAAGTACGTTATAAACAATTCCCACTCCCTTTTCCTTTTATGTAACGGAATTCCTTTGTGTGGCCCTGTAAATAAATAATAACTATTCTTTGCTCCGCATATTCTACAGAATACATATTTTCGTGCACTTCGAAAATGCATATAAATTTGTATTACGTTGGAAAGGGTGTAACATCTTTAAAATTCATTTAAAGCATTTTTTTCCATTGGCTGTATTGTAGCAGAATACTTTTGATTGTCCCTGTAAAAAAACTAAGCATGCTACAAACTTTATTTGAAATAGGGATTGTGGTAGTGTAAGCGTCAATAACATTCAAACATTTCTGGACAATCTGAGTATATTTACGAGAGTTGGAAGGCAGTCAAACGGACAGACGAACAGAAATCATAAAGACTTTTCAACTTTGTTGGAAACTGTTAATAAATAAAAAAGAAAAGTGTCCAGCTAAACTGATGGCATTGAGCTCACAGGCTATTCACACTAATTGTATATTATACTCTTATTTTAAAGAATAATTCCCCTCAAAAAAATAAGTGAAGGGGAATTAGCCCCCGTTTCCTCCTTTATACTTAACCAGTGAACCTCCAAATCTAATCAGGGAAGCTCCTTATCATAATAAACCGGTATACCAAATTTGGAGAAAATCGAATAATCCTGCAAAAAAAAAACCATTTATCTAAATTAAGGGGGTGGACTAGCCCCTCTTTATTCTTAACCAATGAATCCCAAAACGAATCAGGGAAGCTCCTTAACATAATAAACCGGTATACCAAATTTGGAGCAAAGCGAATAATTCTGCATAAAAAACCCGTTTATATAAATTAAGGGGGGTGGACTAGCCACCGTTCCTCCTTTTTCCTTAACCAATGAACCCCCAAAACTAATCAGGGAAGTTCCTTAACACAATAAACCGGTATACCGACTTCGAAGCAAATCGAATCATTCTGCATGAAAAACGCATTTATCTAAATTAAGAGGGGCGGGCTAACCTCCCTTTTCCCCCCTTTATTCTTAACTAATGAACACCAAAAACTAATCAGGGAAGTTCCTTAACATAATAAACCGGTATACCAAATTCGGAGCAAATCGAATGATTCTGCATGAAAAACTCATTTATCTGAATTAAGGGTTGGACTAACCCCGTTTTTCCCCCCTTTATATCCTTAACCAATGAACTCCCAAAACTAATCAGGGAAGCGCCTTATCACAATGAACCTAGAAAAAAATTTTGAAGCAAATCGGATGTTTCTATCAAGAGTTATCGCGTTACGTACATACATACATACGTACATACATACATACAGAACGGGCGGGCACATTAGCTCTCAGGGTTTGATAGCCTGTGAGCTGTGGGGAAAGGGAGGCTAGACTCCCCCCTTAATTTAGATAAATGGGTTTTTCATGCAGAGTTATTCGATTTGCTCCAAATTTTGTATACCGGTTTATTATGTTAAGGAGCTGCCTTGATTAGATTTGGAGATTTATTGGTTAAGTATAAAGGAGGGACAGGGGCTAGTGTCCCTTAATTTAGATAAATGGGTTATTCATACAGAATTATTCGATTTGCTTCAAATTTGATATACCAGTTTATTACGATATGGCTTCTATCATTTGGTTCAGCATAATGGGAGAAAAGGGGTAGCTAATACCCCCCCCCTCCTTAATTTAGTGAAATTGTTTTTTCATGCCGAATGATCTGATTTGCTCTAAATTTGGTGTACCGGTTTATTATGTTAAGTAGCTTCCCTGATTAGATTTGGAGGTTCTTTGGTTAAGTAGAAAGTGGGGCAACGGGGACTAATACCTTCATTTATTTTTCCAGGGGCATTATTCTTTGAAATAAGAGTAAAATATGCAATTAGTGTGAATAGCCTGTGAGCACTATGCCATCAGTTTAACTGGGCAATTTTCTTTTTATTAGGTTTATTAACGCATAACCCTACCCAAACCCGAAAAATAAATTACAACAGGCCGTACCCCGATCCGAGCAAGACAAAATAATTTCAGTCTACATGCAACCCGACCCGAACCTGAGAGTTCCATTTGAAAAACCCGAAATCCCGTGCCAAATCTAATAACCGACAAAAATATTCCAAAGATCCATAACCGGGTCCGAACAAGACAAATTAGTTTCCGTGGACACGCAACGCTACCAGAACCTAAAAATTCCATTCGAAGTCAACCTGAAACCCGTCCCGAACCAAATCTTAACCGACAAAAATATTCCAAAGAACTATAACCCGATGCAAGCCAGACAAAATAATCTCCGTCGACCGGCAACCCGATCCGAACCTGAAAGTTCTAATTGAACTCAATCCGAAACCTGGTTGTAGTCGGTTTTCGGGTTGACTTCAAATGGAACCTTCAAGTTCGGATCCGGTTGAAAAAAATAAACTAAATCAGATAATTCTGCATGAAAACCCATTTATCTAAATTAAGGGGAGGGGCAGTTGCCCCCCTTTCCCCACTTTTACACTTAACCAATGAACCTGCAAATCAAATGAAGGAAGCCATATCGTAATAAACTGGTATATCAAATTTGAAGCAAATCGAATAATTCTGTATGAAAAACCCATTTATCAAAATTAAGGGGACACTAGTCCCTGTCCTTCCTTTATACTTAACCAATAAATCTCCACGTCTAATCAAGGCAGCTCCTTAACATAATAAACCGGTATACGAAATTTGGAGCAGATCGAATAACTCTGCATGAAAAACCCATTTATCTATTTTAAGGCGGGGGTCTAGCCCCCCTTTCCTCCCTTTATACTTAACTAATGAACCTCCAAATCTAATCAAGGAAGCTCCTTAACATAATAAACCAGTATACGATATTTGGAGCAAATCGAATAACTCTGTATGAAAAATCCATTTATCTAAATTAAGGGGAGGGGGGTCTAGCCCCCATTTCCTCCCTTTATACTTAACTAATGAACTTTCAAATCTAATCAGGGAAGCTCCTTAATATAATAAATCGGTATACCAAATTTGGAGCAAATCGAATAATTTTGCTTTAAAAACCCATTTACCTAAATTAAGGGGGGAGCTACCCCCAAGCCTTTCCTCCCTTTATATTTAACTAATGAACCTCCAAATCTAATCAAGCCATCTCCTTAACATAATATACCAGTATACCAAATTTGAGCTAATCGAATAATTCTACTTGAAAAACGCATTTATCTAAATTAATGGGAGAGGCAACTGCCCCCTTTCCCCCCTTTATACATAATAATGATCTTCCAAATGCAATCAGGGAAGCTGCTTAACATAATTAACCGGTATACCAAATTTATTGTAAATCGCATATTTCTGCATGAAAAACCCATTTATCTAAATTACGGTGGGGGAAAGCCCCCTTTCCTCCCTTTATATGTAACTAATGAACCTCCAAATCTAATCAAGGCAGCTCCTTAACTTATTAAACCGGTATACCAAATTTGGAGCAAATCGAATAATTCATCATGAAAAACCGATTTATCTAAATTAAGGGGGGTAGCCCCCTTTCCCCCCTTTATACTTAAATAATGAGCTTCCAAATCTAATCAGGGAAGCTCCTTAACACAATATACCGGTATACCAAATTTGGAGCAAATTGAATATTTCTGCATGAAAAACCCATTTATATAAATTAAGGGGGGGAGGGACTAGCCCCCCTTTTCCCCCTTTATCCTTAACCAATGAACCCCAAAAAATAATCAGGGAAGCACCTTATCAGATTGAACCTAGAAAATTTTTTTTGAAGCAAATCAGATATTTCTATCAAGAATTATCGCGTTACGTACATACGTACGTACACACAGAATCGGCTGGCACATAAGCTCTCTGGCTTTGATAGCCTCTGAGCTAAAAAAATTACCCTGATCGGATAATAAGTGGTCATTTTTCAATTAGCCTAACGCTTTCTAGGCTCTTTGCAATAAGCCTGAAAAATATTAGGGTAATTGGAAAAAGGGAGATCGATTCTCCAATTAGCCCGGCTCTTTGCAAAGAGTCTAGGCTATTTGCAAAGAGCCGGATTTCTCAATTAGCCTACGACATATATACTGAATGTACACCTTAAAAGCGCTAACTGAGAAAACGGAATTTAGTTATTGAACATCTGAATAATTTAAAGAGAAATTGTTCGATTAAAAGAAATTTTACGCATATGTTTTACTATCGCAAATTCGTCCGAATATACGACGGATGTCTGAATTCATTTTAAGTAAGTCTGTAAACTGATATTTTCGTCTTTTTTTAAAAAACTAAACTTTATTGAATCATAACCAACTCCGGTGATTTTTTCTGTTTTCGCTAAAAGTATTAGCCTATTTAGACTACTATTAGCCTATTCTGCCTAGTATAAGCATATTTAACACATTTACGCTAGTTTCGGCCTATTTACCGAATGTGCATCACTATTAGCCTATTTAGCCTTGTATTAGTCATTTATCACAGTATTAGATACTTATGTTAGTATCACCATATTTAGACATTTAAACTCGTTTTGGACCACTATCGCTCCTATTAGCGGATTTAGCTTAGTATTAGGGGACTTTAGTACTTAAATCAGCCGTGACCGAATCCTCTTAAATGTGACATTATAGTTCTAATTGAATTTCAAATTATCATGCATAGGGTTTCTAAGCAAATAAAACCATTTTTTACAAGTGATAATAACCATCAAGCGAAACAAATTGCAAAGGTAACTAGGTTCGCAATTCAGTTAATCTGTTAAAATACAGAGTGCCCCACTACAAGCTGAAATGAGATATTTTTGTTCAAAACTTTATCAATAAAGAAAAAATAGCTATATTTACTACATTAGTCTAAATATTTTTGCAATATATATGGTACCATCAGTGGAAGTTTGCAAGCTTATTTAGCAACACCGAAAGTACTGTAATCTAGAATACAAGTTATACTCGTGTAAGATCCAACACTACAATGCAACTTGTGTATGCAGCATTTTTTTATATCATTTCACAGAATACAATTAAATTCATTCTGCGAAGAATTTTATTTTAACGCCATACTTGTTAAAAATATCAACAGAAATTTTAATTTCTGTTCATATGGTGATTTATATTTTCAGAGCGCTGTGTTACATATTATTTCTTATGCTACTTGTTTATCTATAAATTTCAAAATATGATAATTTGTAAAACACAAAATATGAACTTTAAAAAGCTCACTGTTTTACTTTAAAGACTAAAATAATAAAATAGATGTTACAAGTTAAACATATACATTTTATTTAAAACGTCTTAGTACTTTCGGCCTGCATTTTCCGACGCCATCGTCGGAGAATATTTGAATAACTAATTGCTGTTAATTTATACAAAATACGTCACTTCATTTTGAATTGGCAGAGCCAATAATTGTTAGACTTGAAAGTAGAAGTAGCAGTTCCTCGGATTGAACTGAAGTAGACAAATATATATATATTAACTGAAGTTCCACTTCTTTTACTACACCACTTGAACCCTTAAATGCCTGAATTTTCAAAAATAATTGTAATAATGTTTTTCGGCTTTCATTTTTTAAATAAATCATGGGAAAAATATTTAAATAAAAAAATCATATTTTGTTTTAAGTATGGTTTACGGCTAAAAAACAGTTTGTTACTAATCGGCAATACTGGTCTTTAATTGAAAAAATAATTTTCCTTGATAAAATTCTATAATGTTAAACACACAAGAATTTTAGGAACTGTAATAAGAAATAAATTTTACTTGCTCACTGCAAAACAAAATAGGATATTTCGCAAGCTTCCAAACAAAACAAACAGAACAAGTAGCAACAATAGAAAAATAAATGTATCCTTATTCTTAAGCAGCACGAGTGTTGCCATCTACATGTTGAAAATCGATTTAATAATATTTTTAGAATGTATTTTATTGGGAACATTAGGCATTATAGTTTCAATATTATTCTAATAGTATTTTAGAAGCCTAAATTGTGTATGTTGCCGAAAAGAAACACCAGGCATTTAAGGGTCAATCTCATATGCCACTTTCATTCCCATTTCAAAACGAAGTGACGTATTTGTATAAATGAACAGAAATTAGTTATTAAAATATTCTCTGATGATGGCCTCGGGAAATACAGGCAAAATATACTAAGAATATTAAAATAAAAAGTAAATTTTTAACTTGTAACATATACTTTTATTATTTTAATAGCATTTTAAGGAACGCAGTGAGATTTTTAAAGTTCATATTATGTATTTTATTATCTAATCAATGTGAAATACTGCATTTCGTCTTATCATGTTATTCACAATTTGTAAATTTTAAACACTGCAAAATTTAACGGTGAAAAAACACTTAGAATTAAGCTTTCTGCTGATTAAACCACTGTGCAACGCCAGCAGTCACCAACATGTCATTATATTTTATTATATTAAACTTATTCTTAGTAAAATCTTACTAAAATATCTTTTAAAATACTAAACTTGTGAAAGAAAATGAGAATGAAACTTCTTGTGAGTGGCCCTGCATTTTTGACATTATAAATTGATTGATGTATAGCTCCCTATACAATTTTATTTTCTTGAAAGTTTGCACAATATATATAATAACGTTCATTGCACAATACACATTTTATTATATTTTAAATAATTATCAATTGAAAGGCTATAAATCTTAAAAAATGAAAATAATATTGGAGATATTTTTTGTTGCTAATTATACTATGATTGATGTAGTTAAAAAATATATTCTTTATATAATTAACTTCTTGGGGGCGAACAACCGGTATACGTGCCACTTAAGGTGCTGAGAATCCTTCATTACTCCCACCAGTTATTTTTTATTGTAAATATTACCTTTCTTAATCTGAGAATTTTTGCGATTTAATTACACAAAATTTTCTGCTTTGAAAAAGAGTAAAAATTAAGCAAATGGGTTAATCTAAATACACGCACACACACACACATATATATATATATATATATATATAGAATCACTGTTTTTACAAAATATGTGAACATTTCTTACAGTGTGTCCCAAAGGGTTATAGACAACGAGTTTTTTTTTAATTTTCCAATTAAAAAAAAAGAGGAGTAACAATTTCAAAACAATTTACAATTATAAATAATAGCAAGACAGTAATAATACACAATCATAGACTTTGTGAAAAAAATTAAAATTAAAATTTGACCATCCCAAAAGTTTATAGACAACTCATTTTTATCCTTTAACGTTCTAGTTTGTAAGCCGCTTGTTCTAATCACATCAAAAACTCCATCTGGCAAACTCAAAACAAGAGTTTGAAGAAGTTATGACTTATATTGCAAACTGACGTCTTTTACCATCTGCGTCTCTAGCTAATCTTCCCCCAGATGTGCTCTATTGGGTTCATATCAAGACATAGTGCTGGCCAGTCCATAGCAGTTATTTGGTTTTATCTAAACCCCTACATTGTAGAGTTGGACACGAAAATGTAGCAATCGTCTCGCTGGTACATCAATTTGTCCCCTACCTAGCAACTTTCCAAATGAAATTAGCTGTACTTCAAGCCTTTTCTGGTAATCTTCGGAACATTGGTGACATTTAAAAAAAGAAATATGGGTTGTTACATTATAAGAGAGTGCTGCCCACATCATGAGTAAATCCCCTCCTTGTTGTATACTAAAAAAAGTTCGTGGTTCCTTGCAAATATCGTGCCAATAATATTCCGAACCATCGGGGCCATCTAAATTGAATTTCTTTTCATCACTGACAAGAACAGTCAGCCATTCATCTGACCAATATCCGTGATTTCGTGTCCACTGAACACGAGGATCTTCATTCCGTTTTGTAAACTTTGGCGAATGACGCATTTTGCGAAAATAATGAAATGTAACTGCCGGCAGCCGTCGATGGATCATGGATACTGGAACTGGAACGTTTTTTGTATAGAAACTGACCGTATACACTGGTTCTGGGCTGAAATTAATGTCAAAATTTCTCTGTTTTATCATTTAGTTGCTTTCTTTGGTCGTTTAGAACGGGATTTTGTTTCCGATTGTCACCCTTTGAAAGAATTCGGTAAATACCAGCCCTTCTGCGTCCAGCTTTTCTTGAAATCTCCAAAACTCTCCTTCCCCGATTCTTTAAACGACATATTTCCAAAATTTCCCTTTTGGAAAACTTCACATTGCGAGGCATCTTTGCATTCAGTCGGAAAGGGAAAGTCAGATTCTATTTTATCTTAGAAAACTATTGGGCCACAAGTACAAAACCTTGTAATATGTATGTATGACCTTGTAATATGTTTTGTATATCAGTATTTAAATCAGCTTTTAACACGGGTTGTCTATATATTTTTGGGGCAGCATTGTTTTGCTTTTAATTTTTTATATTAAATCTATGACTGTTAAAAGTTGTTTGGGTATTTCCTTATTCGTATTTCATCATTATGTATTTAATAATTTATTTCGTCTTTTTTACTCGTTTAGTTAGCTCTTAAATCCAAAAAACTTCTTTTGTCTATAAACTTTTATGACGCACTGTATTATATATCACAAATATTATCTAAATAACTAAAATAGCAATAAATCCTTTACAAATATCTTGAGAGTAAGCATATAGTTTAAAAAGGGTGTCGTAATGGCTTAGAAATTTTTTTGTAGAGGAAATTAATATAACTAACTAATATATTGGACATTACTGTTTTTCATTCTTTATGTAGGTAATACATGAAGAATGCATGGCACATGTTTGTAATGGTACATGCATTTCAATTTGACAGTTTTTTCCAGAGTTTGGTCATAAAATAGGAACACAAATATAATAACATCCAATAACTGCTTACATTCTGTCTATAATTTGGTAAAGAATTACATAAAAATTAAAGACATCTGAGTTGTACCATGTAAACAAAATATCTGTTAAATTTTCGTTAAATGTGCATTCTTCGTATAAAGGGAATTAAAATGTTTATTGAATATCTTAATAAACGTAATTTGTTTTTAAAATATTTTTCAGTTTTTCCCTATTGAATAAAATCAAATATGATATGAAAAGATGTAATCATAAATTTTTTTGTAAATAGTTTTATTATCCAAAATCTGGAAGCTGAACATAATAAATCAATAATAAGAAATTTTGTCTGTGGAATAGTCATATCAAATCGTTCAAAGAGTTAATCCGAAAAGTTATTTACATATCAAAAGAAACCACTTTCACTTTTTCATATGTTATAAAAAATTTATTTTTGCATAAAATATTGCATCTCTAACCCAGTTGAAAATGTAGATTTGGTAAATATTTAGATATTTACAAGTGTGTAAAGATAATCTGCTCTCTATGAAATGCAGATGGAATAACGAGGAAATATTTCAAAAATATTTTATGTTATGATTTCATGTTATACATTTTAGCAAATGTATAAAATTAAATGTAATAATAAATAATATATAGCTTAATGTAATACAAATGTGTAATGTAGTAAAAATAATATATAAAAAATTTAATTTGAAATGATTTGTGTCATAAAATCTAGCATTGATTTTTAAAATTTAGCTCCACTCATTTTAACATTTTACAGTAATTTAAAGGAATTTTCCGATTCCACTTATTCTTAACGCAGAATAATAACCGGTTACCTGTAGGAAATGGACTTTTGATCCCAGTCTATTCTTCTGTTTATATTGTGATTTGTTTAGCAGGATGCATTCTTTAAAACAATGTTTTGCAGTCTCTTACGCATCTGTGTACTGAGTCCATAAAAACATTGCTTACTTTTAGTTTCCCTTGTGGAAATATTTTGCTTTGACACCAGTCTTTCAATTTTTTAATCAGCATGAACACTCGTTACACATGAGTGTGTGCATTTGGTTTTTGTTTGAAATTGTTCGGTTTTTGCATGTACTCTGTACATCCCGATTTAAAATTCTTGAAATAGTGGGTAAATTATTCTATTTAAATTTACAAATCTATAACATTTCCTTCTTTGTGAAATTTATAACTTTCGGAACATTAAATAACCAAGAGGAAATTTAATAGCGTGTGAACATAAACTCCCAGCCCATTTTCCAGAAATAATTAACGCATGAATTTCATAGTACAGGTGAATGATGCTCCTAGCATATGCTGACAACAGAAGAATGAATTGCGGTTGTAGTGGCACGTTTGCTTGGTCAGATATTCGAGGAGATAAGGGAGGTGTTAGGTAGAAAATTTTGAGTAGAAGCACAAACAAGAGGAAATATCCGAAAAATGGTGAACAATTTTTGGCTCGCCATATCTGCACTCGATGAGAAACGTACGGGTCGACCATCGATGTCAGCTGAAACAGTAGCGAATATCTGTCAAGACATTGAGCACCAAATCGCCGACTCAGTCGTGAACTTGTGATATCTCAATCATCTATCTGAAATGTTCGACAGTGCACTTTAAAAAAGGAAGCGTACTATGTCCAGGTTCTTCAGAAACTGAAACCTCAGGATTACGCTGCGCGGAAATCTACGATCTCTGTCAGGCTGCAAAACAGGAAGGATTAATGGATAACAGCCTGTTCAGTGATGAAGCCACATTCCATATCTGTGGAACAGTGAACCCTTCATAACTGCCGTATCTGGGACTCTGAACACCCGAATGCTACTATCGAATGGGAACGGAACACACCCAGGTGAGCGTATGGCTTGGTTTCACCAACAAAACATCTAGAGGCCATTCATGTTTGCAGAAAACATCATCACAGACATCTGTTACAAATGTTCCTCGAGCCACAGCTACAGGATGATGGGAATCTTCATTCCGTAATCTTCCAACAAGACGGCACACCACCGCACTTCGCGTTTACTGTGCGTGCTTACCTCAACGACATATATCCAGACAGATAGGAAGAGAATCCACACGACTTTGGCCATCTTGATTCCCCGAACTTACTCCATTGGATTTTTTTTTGCGTGGGGGTTCATCAAGGAACAGGTTTATAAGAATGAGGTTACAAATGTGAGCGTCCTAGAACAGCGCATAAGCCAATCATGAGAAATGATTACCGTTGTGATGTTGGTAAAAGTGTTTTAAGCTACACTGAACCGTTGGGAAACTTGTTTTGACCTTGATGGACATCACGTTGAAAAGTACTGATATGCTGTATAATATATTGGAATATAAATTATATCAGTATAATCATAATAAAATATTAATATATATTATTGAAATATAAAATTCATGAATAAATTATTTTTGCAAAATGGGCTGGGACTTTATGTTCATGTCATGTTATGCATTTCTATTTTGTGGTGATAACGATTAATTGGTTGCAAAAGTGAAGCATTTATTAACGTTTTCATATTGTGTCTGAACTTTTGAGATAGTGTTTTGCTTTAACAAAATATAAAAAAGGCTATATTTTGCGAATGAATAATACTAATGAAATCATTGTAATATCATTACTGATTTTTATTAAATTACATTTATTTATTTATTACGAAATAATAAATTCATATATATATCTTTACAATTTTTTACCCTTTAAGAGTGTATGTCTACAGTTTGAGGAAAGCTGTAACGCAGCAGTAATTCGTTTTGCCAATGTTCTTGCACCATTCGTATGCGAATAAGCATATACGGATAAGCACATACGGGTAAGCACATGCGGATGGATAGGGTTATTCAGCAACATAAAAAAAATATCTTTCATTCAGTTTAGAGATGTATTTGAAAAAAGTTGTCATCTTTGATTAAACGTTGGATTTTTTTTTTTTTTAGTTTTTAAAGAAGTATTGAATTTGAATATTAACATGTAACTATATAAAACTATAATCAATAAGGTAATCTAGGGATTTTCTATGGTAATAAAATTCAATACTAAAGCTGTAGAGGACTAGCTGTTCTTATAAAGGGAGTGTAGATTTCGAGTGCGAGCTTTTTGTCAGATGATAACTTGCGTAAAAGCAACCTCTATTTTTCTTTCATCTTTAATTTTTTGAGGTGGGTTTGTGGTTCTCGGAATCTGGGGTATTTTGGTTTCGTTGTAGGTCCTGTTAATCAGTGAATGCTAACCAATATGTGGTGTAATAAATTGCGTTTAAAATCTGTTATCAGCGGATCTTGGCTCGATACCTTAGCAAAGAACATAAGACGGGTGCTTCAGCTTTCAATAGTGGGAGCTTAGTATGTGTTCTGGAAAATTTGGAGTCAAGAGTTAGCTGAGAGAATCTGCCATCGTTGATAAGAAATAATTTTCCCCATAGTTAACTCACTGTATGCGGCAACCACGGCTGTCTAGTATTTTGTGACATTTACACTGTTTGTTGGATGTCTGAGCTAATCCGTTATTTTCAAAAACAGCAACGTTCCATATCGAAAGCCTTTTTGGGTATCTAATTTGCTCCAGCCTTACATATGTTAGTTTTGGATTCTTTTATTTTTTATTTTATTTTGTCTTCAGAATTAAATTCAAAGACTAAAGTGAATTTACTCCAGAGTAGGACAAATTTAGATGTTTCCCTGTAGTACTTCTGCATTTTGCTTTCAATAAACATAATTTTAAATTTTAATCTCATTATGTCTCTATTACCTCATGATGGCCCTTATGGGGTTGTCCCAAAAGTACTTCTGAATAACTAGGAACGAAAGCATGCTTATCTCTATGAAGATTTGGACGTCTTTTTTCGCAGTTTATACAGCGAATCGAATTACTGGTGGTTAAAAAAAGTTATAAAATATATATATATGGTTTTCTCTGTTGCATAAGATAAATATTTATTAACTATTCAAATAAAAAAATTCATATACATGCTTTGAATAACTGTTATTTAATGAAACTGTAAGGGTATAAGATATATTCTGATAAGGGTTAAAACTAAAAAGACCACCTTGGTTTAATATCAAGAAGTATTCAATAATGAAGAGCAGAAAAGAATCACGAGCTACAAATGTTGTTCTAATGTTTCATTTATGTTGCTTTACAATCACAATCAAAATGCTTTTTACATAAGACAATCATTGTGTTGTTTTTTTTTTATTAATTTTTAAAATTAGTTGTAAGCACATATCTAGACATGTCAAAGTATTCAGAGGAAGAACATTATAAATCATAGTTTCAGAAAAACTTGTTTCAGAGTATAACGTAGAGATTTTGCCTCGCAATTATTTCAGTTAAAGCAGAGAACAGCAATCTACAATAGTTTAAAATAAGATTTGTCATCAACTCGATATAACAATAAATTGCTGTATTATTGGTATAAAGCATTTTATTTTGCCACAGTATTATTTACAAAATCAATCAATATTAAAACTATAAAAATATTTTTCAATTATAAATCATTCATATTCTGAAACTCAATTTTTTCTCAAAATGTCACCAAGATATCACCAATTTGGAGGCATTCTTTCATATCGACTCAAATATGCATTGCGATTGTTCTATGTACCCTTTATTTTGAATTATGCTTACGAGAATGTTGTACGGACTCTGATTTGTTGAATCACCTATTTCGGCTCCTATTAAGAATTTCTAAAAAGTTACTTCAGATTCTAAAAGCTAATTCTTTTGCCAAATATTGCCGAATGGTCGTAAAATATCTCCAAACTTGGCGTCATTCTTTCATTTGATCCAGGCATGAGTTTTGGCATTGATAATATGAAAGGTTGATTTCCCTTCTTAATTGCGTCAAAATCTCGCCAATGTCGGCAATATTTCGACAAAAAATTTGGCAAAATGTCTCCAACTTTGCGAATTAGTTTACCGCTAACTGTTCAACAACCACATACCGCAAAACAATAGGATTTAAAATTAGTCAAACACACGTAGATACATGATTTCCCCGTACTATAACATGTCATAAACTTTATAATAATTCTCGTTACTTTTAAATCAGTGATGATGATTTATTGCCAAAGTTTCAGTTTATTGTCAGTGTTAATCAGTGTTTTTGTTGGATTATTTTATAACATGCATTTAAATGGATTTATGAGAAATGGAATGTTTAGATAGAGACAAATTCTATTATTTTAATTCATTATAAATAGCAGTTTTGTTTAAATTAATAGTTTAGAAATTTAAAATTCTCATTCGCTTACGAATTTTAACTGTTTGCAACCTTTTAATTTTCAAACTTTTCTTATAAGTGTCCTATAACCGGCTAAGAGCATAGAAAAAGCAGAATTTCAGAAATATGTATTAACTTTTGCAACTCTGAATCATTTAAAAATGAATGAATGCAATATATACCTATTTTCAATTATTTTAATCATCGTAACTTTCCGACATCCCGTCAGAATATACTACGGAAGCAAAATTAAAGTTAAAAAAAATTGAAAATTTCTATTTTCATGATTTTTCAAAATAGAGGGATAATTATTCCACTTAATGAAAATATGAATTTTACCACTAGTTCTATAGCCTTTATAATATGATAATTTTTTTTAAACGTGAAAATTGCCATATCTAAATATCATATCAATATTATAAATATTTATCCATATCATTTTAACATGTAATCGTTCAAATAAATATTCTTGAAACAATATATCGCTTTACATAGTTGAAATAAGTTTTTCATGGAATTCATGAACGTTTAGAGAAAAACCTATAATTAGAATATCGGAAAAATTTATCGTATAAATGAATACTTTTTATATAGTAATAGTTTCTGCGCTAACATTAGGTTTAGATTTTATGTGATATTTTACAAATATCCAATTTAAAAGTTTGTGAATGTAATTAATTCAATTATTATTACAAATTCAATTACTAAGTTACAAACAATAGAATTAGAATTCCAACGTTGTCACCAGAATTGCAATTTCTTTGAAAACGATTAATATATATATATATATTTTTTAAAAACATGGACTTTTTATACGACAATTATGGAAAATTATACCGCAGTATTCAAAATTGAGATTTTAGGTTTTGAAAATAATTTTTAAAATCAAGTTAGTTTCTGCTATTTTAGTTATATTAAACTTATTTATATCAATTGAAAAGCATCCATTTATTTAAACTTGCCCGTGTCTAAACTAATCAAACCTTTATTCAATTACTTCAAGTTATGTCAAAATTTTCATTGTTTCTCATTTTACCGCCCGGATTCTTTTTTATGTATGTGTGTTTCTATGTGCTTTATCCATATTTCCCAATAAAACATATTTCTTTCACTGAAGTTTTATTTAGACTGAAGACTTCCTTGATTTATTATAATTACATTCATTTTGTCTTTTATCTTAATTAAAAATCCTATTGAAACAAAAGAATTCAGAAATCAGTTACGTTCATTTATTTCACAATAGTTTCAATACAACACTTTCATCACTTGTAATCAATTGGAAAATAGAATAGAATTATCTTTTTTTTTAACTTTAACTGCAACTTCAGTAAGTTAAAAGTAATATTTAAATTATACTTAATCTTTTTCCATGGCTTATAAATTAAACATAAGAAAGCTTTCAAAAGAATCTTAATTATTCAAGTCTTCATGAAAGAAATTTAAAGAACGGAGATTTGAATAGTATATGATGTATTAAATTGTCACTAAGTGATTCATACGAATTTATGATTTAATATTTTTATAAAAGTTGATGCTAATTCTTCTATCATCCAGAAGTATTCTATTTAAACTTTTAAATTAACTTCAAACAATATGCAATATATTTTATTATTTATATTTATTCTTTACGCTTACAACTATGTAGGAATGAATATAACATTTTTATACTTTAACCATTCGTAGGGAAGTGTTTGTTTCCTTTATAGCTTATACATCCTATAAAAAGGACATTTTACTTGAATTTCTATATCATATGAGTTACTAACTCAGCGCTCAATGTTTTTCTTATAAAAATATTTGGTAATAATAGAACATTTTTCTAATCATAATGTCAATCCTTCGAGAGATAATTTTCAGATAAATTGATTTTTCATGCGTTTGTGCAGAAGGCAAATTCACTTATTTCTGCTTTAAAAATTTTCGCTTAAATATGTACTCAAAGTAATGGATTTAAATGAAAATGTGTTTGCTTCTTTAGTTACACTGAAAGATTTTATGATAGCTAGTAATATAGATATAACGAAAATAATCATTCAAATTCAGGTCGTGAAATAAAAGACGAAAGAAAATCTTTCAAAATAATCATTTTAACAAATATAGATCGTAAGAATATGCATGATAATCACTTATAATGATACAGACTCAGTTAAAAATGCTATAAAAGTGTTAAAATATCTTTATTTGGAAAACACAAGTTTCATAGCACAAACGGCGACATTTTCAAAATCATTCTTGATAGAAATATTTTCGAAAGCTTGGGAAATAATGTCATGAGACTTCATGCATCCTGAAAATCAGTGCAAACATAAAATTAAATGAAATTTGATATTTCTTAGCGTGGATTAATTTCTACTATTATTACTAAACCTGCGTAGATTTTTTTTTCTCCAAATTTTAGGTCACTCAAGGGACACTGAATCATTTCAATTATTCACGTTGCATAAAAATATCTCTATTGATTCTCGTATAATAGATGGTAAATGAAATCTTGGCACATAAATTACTTCGCTCTTTTTAAAATCGATCTGTAAAGGTTCTTTGCTGCATAATATAGATTATTTAGGAATATATATAAACAATACATTCCCAAATAAAATTCTGCTTAAATGCATTTATTTTGTTTTTATTATTTCATTCATTCTATGTTATATATCTTTTTTTAATTAACTATATACAGATATAGATAGGTGTTAGTGATGTAGGATGGTACACTGTTAAAAATTCTGTGCTCTCTTGAACCCATAATCTTCGTAAATTTTTAATTTTATGCACAAGAGAATTTAACTTTTGTTGTGTATTAAGGGTGTCAAAATTAACCTTTTTCATATTCAGGATGCGAAATAATAATGTGTTTTTAATAAATGTTTTTGTTTAAATCTTCATTCCCTCACGGATTTCGAGCAATTAAAAATTCGGAAATGGTTCACACCCAACGCATGTCCAACAACTTTTGAGCTTGTCTAAGAACCTCTACTTTGCATAATACTGCTTCTTCCACTGCATGAATTCTGCGATATCTCCAGAGTTTTTATCACGCCTAGAAGCATAAAACGATCTACTCGCGCAGAACTCCTAATGAAAATGCTCAAATGTTCGAGGATCCGGCAGGATCCTAGAATCGTTCAATCGAAATTCTTTAGGCAGCCAATCCATTTCTTCGTCCAATCCCATACATGAAATACTAGTCGGCAAGTTCTGCATTGGTGCAATAATCCATGTTGCTCGAACCACATTCCTATACAAAATCTGATTATTTAGGTCCCCTTTACCTGCCTTTACTTTTTTGACATATAGTTCTGAACAACTCTGTATAGAGAAATAATATGAAGATATTTTAATAGATAGATGCATTACGTACTTCATATAAAATAAAAGAAATTGTATTTTGAAAGCATCTTAAGCTTACGATGCGGAGAGTGATCTGTATGTTTATACGTACGTTGCTTTCATGCTTTAATCAGAACTTAGCAATTTTTTTTAAATCTCAGACGCTATCAAAGCCTGAGAACTAATGTGCTCGTAGGTTCTGCATGTATCTCCGTATGTACGTATGTATGTACGTATATATGCACGTAACACGATAACTCTTAATAGAAATACCCGATTTGATTAAATTTTGGATATAGATTCATTCTGATGCTTTGCTGATTAGTTTTGGGGGTTGATTGTTTAACAATAATGGAGGGGGGGGGGGGGGGGCGAAGCATTTTATGCTTACAATGCGGAGACTGTTTCTGACCTCTTATTATTTTATTATTTTATTGTGAAGAAAAGACCTAGTAATTATGTCGATTCTGAATGAATCTGAAACCAAGCTATTAAGGTTTCTTAATTTGAAATTCTGTCACATTTAAATAATATTAAACTAAATTGTTTTAAAGAAATTTATATACTTAAAACGCTATGAGTTTGCTTTCGACAGCCCGTGAAAAGAAACTACTGCATTAAATTACATCAATCTTTTTTTAAATGAAAGATATTTTACCACTTATTTGTTATCGCATATTCGTTAGTTCAAATATTTTATTAATTAACCTTAATTTTATACTAAAACTCTACAGTTGTGCATGCGCAGTATATAAGTACAAGTGTGCATTTGGAGTGACGCGCTGCACATGCGCAAAGATGCTCGCATAGTCGAACAATCACAACACAGGTAGAAGTTGTTTTAAGTTCGTCTGCTATTCGATCTTACTGAAAACAAGCTTTTCTTTCTTTCACAAAGTTAATATTATTTGGATCTTTGAGCATTATTAACAATTCAAAAACTTATTGAGTCCATATTAAGAGCTAGATACGGTTTATTTCGGTGGTGTCATGTTGTTTTGGTCACATTACACGCAGAAGATAAATACAATGATTTGTAGCTGAAAGTTATGAATGGTGATCCGTCTTATGAATTGCCAATAGTTACACAGGAAGACTGGGAAACTATCACGTTAATTTGGAGCTGCTTCTTTGAAAAAATAAGGTATCATAAATGTTAAAACGCAAAACTACTTCTGTAAGATCAGAACTCAAATTTAAGACAATTGCGTATGCGTCAACCGTTTTTCGAACCTCTTCAAGTTAGAAGGAAGAAAAACGAGTTCCTGCTAGCTTAGCGGGGTAAAGCAGCAGTTTAAAGCTCTGTTTTGTTTTGTAAAGGACGTAGGTTCGATCCCAAGCCTGGCAATATGTGTAATATTTTTGTTGTTAATTCATTTCAGTAATTACACATTTTATTAGAAAGAGAAGTTATAGGATGATTATTTTATTATTATTATTCTTATTTGAATGCTTCATAACTAAATAAAATTTAACACTAAATAATATTTTGAAAAAATAATGATTCTATATTTTAAATATTTATGCTAAAATATTTTGCATGTAATTATCAATTAAATACATTGAGTTGATATGCAATTTTTGTTATATTTTCTGAGCATTTTCAAGAATATATATATGTATGTGTGTGTCAGAAAAAAAAGTTTGTCGTTCATTTGCGCAAAAAATAAAAGGAAAGGGAGAAAAATATTCGCATAAGTAATATAAAATAAATTATCTTGATATTCAGGTTTAATATTTAAAAAATGTGAAATAAAATTCAAGTAATTAAAAATATATATTATCAATCATTAGTTGCATAAAGTTTCAAATTTAGATTTTTAGAGAAACGACAAATAAAGATAACAGTCATGGCAGCTTTTAATGGTCGTGTAGTTAAAAAAATTGAAAATAAATTTTGTTATTAAAAACAAATAGGTGGTAGTAAGTAAAAGTGAATTCTCTACCCGGCATTTTTAGGTAATTTTCTGATAAAAATCAAGCATAATTGTAAATTATGAACTTAAAATACTTTCAGTTCATTGCATAGGTTAGATTGGCAGCACTATCTATCGTCTTAAAGAAATAGGAATCACTTATGCAATATAGAAATTCATCACGTAATTCGTCATTCATTAACTAATTTAAAAGCAACTAATTAAAAATCCAAGATTTTTCTAATAAAATATTCAAGTTATTTACCGTCAAATCATGAAGGGTACAATCTAGTATTATTAAATTTATTAAGTTGTGTTATCCAAGTGCAAGCCAAGCTATTTGTTGTGGCGACTATTTGTGTCTCTCTTATAATTTTATTGCGAAGAAAACACTCAGTATATATGTAGATTAACATTTCATTCTAAAAGATTCCGAAACTAAGCTATTCAAGTATTATTACTTCATACTCTGTCCCATTAAAGTTTGCAATAACTTATATTATTGATAACTATTTTATCCGAGTATGTTACTTAAACTCATCAATCAAAGAACAACTTTCTTTATCGAAGGAAATATTTCTGGATAGGGATTAAAAAAAAAAACGACATTTTATTTTCTAATAGTTTTCTTTCATGTTTTAATCAGTACTTTGCAAATTGCTTTAGCTCACAGGCTATCAAAGCCTGAGAGCTAATGTGCCCGCAGATTCTGTATGCATGTACGTATGTCTCTGGATTGAATTATCTAATTTGATTCAAATTTTGGATATAGTTTCATTCTGATATGGGCTTCACTGATTAGTTTTGGGGTTCATAAAGGGGGAGGGGACGGGGGTGAAATCCCCCTTAAATAGGTTTTTCATGCAGAATTATCCGATATGCTTGAAAATTTTCGATATAGGTTCATTCTGATAAGCGCTTCCCTAATTAGATTTGGAGTTTCATTGGATAAATTTAAATTTTTGGGGATGGAGGAGCCAATCCCCCTCCCTTAAATTACATAAATAAGTTTATTTTGTTGATTTATTTAATTTTCGAGGCGCATTATTCCTCAAAATAAGAGTATAATATACAATTAGTGTGAATAGCCTGTGAGCTCATTGCCATCAGTTTAACTGTGCAGTTTTCTTTTTATTACATATTTCTTTAAATTTTACAAATATTTTTCTTTGCCAGCAGACTGTCTTGAAATATAGAATTTCATTTACGTCATTTATATTAGCGTATTTTTTATTCTTATGTGAATGAATAATTTTTTTACTAAATAATTTCTACATAATAAAAAATATTTGAATTTATAATAAATAAGCGTAGAGACAAGTAAGTGACATATTTTCCATGAATTTTTACTACTCCCCAATTTCCTAATTTAAAAAAGCGGTGTGTCATAAATATTGTTTTTTTAATAAATAATTAAATTAATTTTAATTACATGCTTTATAAAAATCCAAGTATTGTATCGAAAATTAAATAAACCTTACATTTTCTATGTACATTTTCAAAATATTTCATATGACAGAATAATCAATGTGCAACACGACAAGGTAATAAGGTAACCATTGTTATAAAGCTTTATGAATGTCATACAGTGAACGTCATAAAATCTAATATTGAAAGTTAATGAATTTTCTTAATGTAGGTAATTAAATTACATATAAGAATAACGTGTGTATTATTCTAGTTCTATTGAAATGTTAAAATCTCTGTAATAGATAATTTTAATAACAATTTAACTTAATAACACATATACATGTAGGTTGTGTGTGTGCGTGCATGTGTATGACATGCAAACATCAAAATAAAACTCTGGGCAAATTTGTTTATGGTTTTTCTGAAATTATAATTAAATTTAGTTTTTGAGATAGTGATTTTGAAAAAAATGGTCTTTTATATCGAGAATTTTAAATTTCTTTTTTTTAATCTTTCAAAATGCATTTTAAATTTATTATATATATTTATATAGGGGAGGCTTGACCCACCCTTCTTTTTTCATATTTAAAAGAATTTCAAAGTTTTGCATATAGGTGGCAACCAAAGGTAATGAAATGAACAAACAATAATCTTTGGTTCGTGAAGATAATTGAAACACATGTGGAAAAATCAATTGTGAAGAGATTTGATCTTAAAAAGTGTATTTTTTAGAAAAGGTTTTTTAAGATTTTCTCAGATAAAATATATCGTAGAAATTTAATTAAGTAGTTTGTAAGTAATGTAGATATATTAAACTTTCATTCCAGGTAACATTGTACAGTAAATTAGGCTAAACATAACTATGTGCTATATTTTTAAAAGTGGCTATGTGGGGAAGATTGACCAAATGGTCAAAACTCCTTAATTAAGTGTTTTGGGAAATCTTTTTATTAAACAATGTACATAATAAAGGGGCTATGATTATATTTCTAAAATAATATAAATTTATTCTGTAAAGCTATAGTAAAATGAAGTGATAGAAAGAAAATGTTTAAAACTGATTAAATGAAGATGAGAAAAATGGAAAAGACTAAAATGGATAAACGCAACAGCCATAAGAAATGTTACGTACCCGCAATTGAAAATAAAATTGATCAAAACACAGGTATGCAGACATATTTCACGATAATGATCAAAATAATATGACGCCAAACTATGTGACAACTAGTGTCGCCTGGTCGAGTGTAAAAAAAAAAAAGTAGGTTTTAAAACGGAAATTTTCTTCTGTGCTTGATTTCCATTTTAGAAGGAATGTTCCCAAATATTTTTTTTTACATTAATTAAAACTTGTAGCATAAATTTATTCTACCTTTTTAATAAATGGTTTTATTTTCCTTAAGAAATGTTGCAATAAAAAATAAAGTGGGTCAAGCCTCCCATATACTATTATTTTAACACAATCAAACTGATTGGTAAATTTATCATACGAATTGAATATTTCCAACTGAGTGAAAAATTGCAAAACCCGGGATAGAACCCAGAACCTTGGCTTACGGTGCCAATGCTCTACAGTTTTTAAGTTAACTGGGCTGACAACTGGCGAGCATATTTCGCTCAGATAATCGTATAGTCAGTTTTTTTGCTCAGTTGACAATATTCAATTCGTAAGCTTCCAACATGTGGGGAGTCTTGACCTATTATTTTCTCATGTTTAAAGTTAATTATTCTTTAAGTTTTCTTATTTAATACATTTACGCGTCAATTTTATTTTATCTCTATTCTAAAAAAAAAAAAAAAAAAAAAAAAGCAACTTACGCTGTCACTGCCGGTTTTCAATTTTTTCTGACCGGAGGTCATTCTCCGTGAATATTAAGAAAAATATTGCATACGAAAATATGAAAATCGGCGGTATAGTAAAATGTTTGACAAACGCGCTGATGCAGACAGTTTTCAAATCGAAGAATTATTTTAAGAGATATTTAATGCTAAAGTTAGACAAAATCATTCCATTAAAAAAGTTTTATAGGAGCAAAAACTATATATGGGAATTAATTCATTTTTAGATCACTTTATACGTTAGAATTTCCCGGTGCGCAGACTGCATTTATTTTTTAATTTGACTCATTTTTTGAGGCTTTATTTCTATTTTAAATTCAAATTTTCAGCATTTCGAGAGATATTGTTTTATTTATTTTAGAAAATGGTATTAATTTAAACTGTTGCCAACTGTATAAACTGCGCAATCAATAATGTTTGCTTCAAATTAAAAATTTATTTACACGTGACTATTATAAACAGAAAAAACGCTTTCAAATCAGAATTAAATAATCACGTATAAAAAGCAGGAACTTATTGAAACTTACTTCATAAAACTATATTTACACGTGAATTTTAAAAGAGAAAGAATATTGTAAAATAATAAATTCATTAACATGCGTTAGAAGTCTTAAATAAGAGAAATTACGTCACAATCGCGTCACATTACACTTATTACGTAAAAAAAAATAATAATAATATTGCAAATCAGTTTAAATTTTAAAATTGCGCGAGACATTTATTTGATATTTTGAGATGATCTTTGAAACTGTTTTTGTTAGGACCGTGCAAATAATATTTCATTTTTAACAACAGTATTTTCACGTGAATATTAAAAAGACAAAGAAAAGTTTGGTGAAAATTACGTCAGATTAAAAACGATACATTTAAAATGTCTTATTTAAAAGAACTTTCTTTTCGCTTTGTTAAAAAATACCGGGAGGCAAAGACTGTGCTTACTTAATTCATTTTATATTAGCTTATTTTGAAATGTTTAACTGATTTTATTTAATTAAAGACGAAAGCAGCCATTGTATCTTTTAGAAACAAATAAATTTTTCCTTAAAATTCCCCAATCAAAGAGAAATAAAGAGAAACCCATTTATAATGAGGTCGCCACTGTTTTGTAAATTATAATTCATTCTTTCAAAATCTTTTTAAAGCCGATCAAATTAGCGTGTTTTTAGAGACTGCAGTATCTGAACGGTGCTTGGTAGCTCATAGGGGGCCGAGCCTTCTAGTGATATTAAAACGAATGAAATGATATATGAAACTTTATTCTAAGTTTAATATTTAAAAAATAAAAATTCATTTTGTAGAAAATGGTCAACCCTCCTAAATTTCCTCTATTTATATATATATTTAAATTGTAATATGTATAATTATTGTAATGCATATGTGTATGTATGTATACCAAATGATCTAACTTCACTATATATATATGTTGTGTAGTCAGAATATATTTAAAATTATTTACTTGCCCTGTTTTTTTAAAAAATGAAATTTCTTTGGGCAACTCACCTAATTAAATTACCTCCAGCAACTATTTACTTTCTTCTATCTTTACAAGAAGAAAGTATTGGATTCGTGAACATTTTCGATTTTGTGGGCGCTCTATCTCAAAAACTAATGCGCGGAATATGATAAAATTATATATTCAGGTAGTCCCGGATATACATTGATACTGGTTAGGTTTTGGTGTAAATCGACCAGCAGGTGGCGCTGCTATACTGCATTTACCGCGATTTCCTTAATAGCTCTATCTCAAGAACTAATGGACGGATTTTCATAAATCTTCAGATTCAGTTAGTCCTTGATAGGAATTGGTGCTGTTAACAGTTTGTTGTAAATCGCCTAACCGGTGGAGCTGCTATGCTGCATTTTATAGGATTTACACGATTTTTGCAATAGCTCTATCTTAAGAACTTATACACACATTTTCATCAAACTTCAGTATCAGATAGCCCTTGATATGAAATGATGCTGAATACGTATTGGTGTAAATCGCCCAATAAGTTGTGCTGCTGTGCAGCATCTTTCACGATTTCCTCAATAGATTTGTCTCAAGAATTAATTCCCGAATTTTCACCAAACTTCAGATTCAAGTAAACCTTGATTCATTTTGATGCTGATTATGTTTTGATGTAAATCACTTAACAGGTGGCGCTGCTACACTGCTTTTGTCATTATTTCCACAATGGCTCTATCTCAAGGAATAAAGCACGAATTTTCATCTAACTTCAGATTCAATTAGACAGTGGCACAAGTTATTGCTAATTAAGTTTTGGTGTCAATCGCGCAATACGTGGCGCCGCTATACTGGTTTATTAACGATTTTCGCAATAGCTCTATCTCAAAGCTTATGAACGAATTTTACCCAAACTTAAATGCTGGCATAATTTGATCATGATTAGGTTCTGATGGAAATCACCCAATAGGTGGCACTGCTATGCTGCATTTTTCTGTATTTACACGATTTCAGCTATAGTCATATCTCAAGAACTAATGCACAGAATTTCATCTTTTTAGAATCATCATGATGAGCATAGATAGCCATTTAATTTTGGCACTTTGAAGTATTAACATGTATGAGATACAAGAAAGTTTTGAAATTGGTACATCCGACAAGTTTATTATGGAATCAATCTTATTTATGCAAAGAGTTATACACCGAAGAGCCATTACATTATGACCACCTGTTTAATACGACGTAGGACCTCCATTCGCCCCCAAAACCGACAAGACCCGACCTGGTATTACTCGACAAATGTCTTATAGGTAGTCTGATGTATCTCGTATCATACGCCTACCAACTGGTCCTGTAATTCCCGCATATTGCGAGGTGGTAGCGTGGCAGTACGAATTGGAACCACAGGTGGAACCACAAATGTTCTTTTGGATTCATGTCAGGTGAATTTGGAGGCCAGGACATAACTTGAAAACTCACTAGAATGCTCCTCGAACCACTCCCTGACAATTCGATCCGCATGACATGGCGCATTATCCTGTTGGTAAATGCAATAGCCCGCCGGAGACATGGTTGTCATCAATGAGCGCACCTGGTCTGCAACGATGTTCAGGTAGGGCACAGATGTCAGGGATTGTTCTAAAGGGATAATCGGTCCTAAAGTGCGCCATAAAAATATCGCCTACACGATAATATAGCAGCTACAGGATTGTTTCCGATCAACTGTGCATTCGGGAGCCAGGGTTAACGTCGGAAATCGACGTATTCGCACGCGCCCGTCGATATGATGGAACAGTAAACGTGATTCGACGGACCATGCAACTTTCTACCATTATTCTATGGTCCAATTCTGATGTTCACGGTCAGTTGCAGGCGCAGCTGGCGATGACGTGCTGTCAATGCAGGAATGTGCTTAGGCTGCCGGCTGCGTAGGCCCATACGCAACAGTGCACTTGGGACTGTGTGTTGAGAAACACTGTATGGGTCGCCACTGTTGTATCGGTTGGTGGTTTTGGCTGTTGAAACTCTTCGGACACGAAGAATAATGCGTAACTTTTTCCTCTATCCCCTACAATCAATGCGCCACGGGCGATGCACCGCTCGTCGGAGATTTGTCGTTTCACCATCCATGCATGACGTTCGGTACGAGATCCCAATGACTGCACGTGTACAGCCCACCAAACGCGCCGTTTTTGATATCGACGTTTCCAGTCGCCGAGCCATAACGATTTGATCGTTATCAAAGTCTGATAAATCTGTTGCTTTTCGCATTAAGTCGCTAATCACGCTACGTTTAGAAATACAATGTATGGACGCTTTATATATTCCAATATCAAACGCGCACGCGTCGTGGTTTTGCTTCTGGGCGTGCTCGATGTTATAGATTAGGGTGGTCATAATGTAATGGCTCTTCGGAGTATGTGTGTCTGAAGAAAACTCATATTTATTTATCATTACTCTTTGTTTATATAATACGAAACGATAAAATTAAATCTTAAGAAAAGAAGCATAATTATATTCAAACATAAATATAACTAAACCGCAACTAACACAATTAAAACATAATTAAATTATATCTTCTAAAATTTATAATGATAAAGAATTTAAGAACCATAATATGAAAGAAAGTATCACGTTTGTGTTTCTTGAAACATTGACAGTTTCCCTAAATTTAAATTGGCATTATGAATTATGTACAAATTGATTTTCTATGTTACAGAGAGAAAAAAATATATCATTGATATTATCCGATAATAAAGCGAACACTACGTAATATGATGTCAATAATATGTCAAATATAATCTTGTAACCTTTGTTAAGTTTGATAAAAGTAAGATAATTGCTGTGACTTAAAATTTAAGATATTAGAATGACATATTTCCGTTTCAATATATAAGGCGCGAAAAATAATAATGATAATAACTTTTAAAACAATAATGTTTATTCTTTGTAAATACACATAAAAATATATATTATTTTTGTAATTTTTTCTTTTATATTTATATGTTTTTCTTAATTTATTTTAAAGAAATTGAAAAAAAAATATATTGCATGTTACTTTTTAGAAAAAATAACTGTTTTTAAATAGCTTTTAATCTACAAAATGGTATCAGTAACAGCGGCGAATCTGACAGGAATGATATATCTTGTCGAATCCAAATTCAGATTCTGACATATTTTGATACAATGTTTCATAAACATGCAGATTTACATGTTATTTTTCCGATTTAGGCAATTCTGTTGAAAACAAAATAGTCATTCTGAATTGTGCTTGTTGGAAAATTTAACAAAAAACAAAACAAAAAACAAAAAAAAACAATATTTCCTATTTAAATAGATTTAACATCATACTTGACAAGAAAATTCTTTCAAAATCAAACTGCATGAAAACATAGCTTTAGAAAACTTTAATTGCTGGTGTAAATATACTTTATACTTTTCTTTAGAGTTTAGTACTGTGCTTTGATAATTGTACTTAAATAAAATATGTTTTCATTTTTCATAGACGTTTAGATTTTTATTTCTTTGCATAAAAAAGTATTCTTTGAAAACAGATACATTGTAACAGTAGAGTACAAATATGAGTTTAAATATCGAATTTGTCAGTGTAGAGTATTATGTTATCTTTAACATGAAAGTATCATTTTTATTTATAGTAGAGTGAGGACAGATGCACCAGGTTTTCTTTTCTTCTAGTAAAATGTACAATAAAGCAAAAAACAACTAACTAAGTACCAGAAATCATTGATCAAACCCTTTAGAATCTAATTTCTATGTTAAACAAGTTAAAGCCCTCTTAATAAAGCAGGCATAATTATTTTCCCAAACGTCCTTTTTTAACATCATTTTTAAAGTGCTGGGTAAGATGCCGCATGGGGTGTGGTACAGATGCCGCTTGGAGAAAAAAGCTATGTTGTTTATTCTTTTTCAAATAAATCACATTTTTATTTCCTCAAACTACTTAAAATGAAAATAAATAACAGTAAACTTACATAAATTATATATATCACTAAATTGTGAAAAGTTTAACGAAATTGCAAAAGTGTAAGCCCGAAAAATAAAACTTATGACAAAAAATGAAAATGAAACGAAAAACATTTGAATTTACGTGTGGATAGCATAATTACTGGAAAAAATAGACAGCCTAATTACAAAAAATATATAAATTACTGGTTTACATCCAGGCGAACATTGCAGTTTGCTCTTAATGTAAGCATTAGTTATATTCTATTTAGGGCCTAGTCTAATTTTTTTTGGCCTTTCCTCTCATTCTTTAATTTTGTATTTCCATTCGCCCACAATCACATCACACTTCCCGTTGCAGAAGTAAAGTGAGCCTTTGTCATGCAGCTATCGATTGAATTTGATGCACTGAACCGTGACCGCTTTAGACTTTGTTTCTTGATAAGACTTCGGATAGACACAATCAGTGCATTCTGAGTCATCAAATTCCAATCCAATAAAAACTGCCATCAAAATCTATAAAAGAACAATTTCGCCATTATCGGAAGATGACTCATATTTTGGTTTCTTCCTCAAGTAAGGTGTGTTCAAGTTGATATTTCCTTTCCAATTTTTAAACATTTTACTTCCACCAAGCTGTCGTTCTTTGACGCTTTCTAGTTCTGTTGCTTTTTATTTCATTCTTCTTTTTTATTGTTTATAAACTCTCTGCTTGTAATATTTGAATCCTTTTGATTTCTCTTACTTGGCTGTATGGGCCTTTTGACCAATGGGATAAGAGATATTTTGTTTAACAGTTTAAATGGTGAGACTTGGAAAGGACCCATGTTTTCCTTATTCACACATGGAGAACCAGCATAGTTGCTGAGAATATTTTGATAAGTAGCAGAATGCGCTAATATACCTTCATTTAAATGTTAGTTATACTTAAATTGCAGTGATGAATTTATTTACCGAAAAACAAAAATATATTTTGCGGCATCTGTCCCATAGTAGAGGGTAAGATGCCGCGCCGCCATTTTGTGTCATGTGAGCGTCGCGTGAGAAAGGCAAGCACATGTATGCATTCTACGATGATTTATTCTACAGTTGCAATTGGTTTTGGGATGAAATCTCTGTTTATTTGGCTTAAAATATGCAATAAAACTTTATTAGAATAATTTTAGCAACTTTCCACGCATGTTTGAAGCATAAATGCAGGCAAAAATATTTGAATACTAATAGTTAAGCAGTGGAAACGCATACAACACAACAGACAGCACTTAGGCACACAAAGAAATTCTTAATTTGGTCAAGTTAGTGTCGCCAATACAATCTTTGCGGCATCTGTCCGACCGCGGCGTCTGTCCTCACTTTACTATACTTTTTAATTACACCTGCAATTTTGTAAAAATGGTGTACTTTGGGCTAATATTGCACAGTAGTTAGTATGGTAGTAGAGACCTATGCTTGTTTCAACTGATATGCATTTGTATGTCGAGATATAATGTGAGTACAGTAAACTTCCGATCAACCGGCACTCGATCAACCTCCACCCTTGGTTAACCGCTACACCTATGTTTCCTCATTAAAAAAAATCAGAACCAAATAACAAAAATTCAAATTTACATAAACTCGAATGAGACAGTGCTATATTTGAGTAAAATGCTGGTCTGACGTTAGAAACAGTAACTAGAAAGAATTTTTGCGGATGAAATCACAGACTGGCTTATTTGTGACAAGTAAGATATTGGTTATGAAGAATAACTGCATAACGAAATTATTGAAAATGTTTTGAAATCAGAGATACCATAGGATGAATAAAGATTTTATAAAAGCGTTTCTTTATTAGATTTGTTACCACATATCAAGCATTTGAAAAATACCCGAGCTGCTTTTTTGGATGTTTAGATAACAACAGGTTCAATAGTAAAACAAAACATCAAGACAAACTTGTCAAACTTAAGTCAAATGTATTAAATTCATTTACCTGAAAACCCTGTATAAAGATTATAACATAAATTTTTATTGCCATACGGTAATTGCAAAATATATCAATTGCAAATTACTTGAAAAAATAAGATTCAAGTACTTTCAAATTTATTTCATAAAGTTGAAGATTCTTTTTTATTATCATGGCATCATTTACATTATCATCTGCATATGATGAATAAAGATTTTATAATGGTGTTCTATCATTAAATTTTATATCACATATTAAGCATTAGAAATATAATTGATATATGTTTAAACAGCTACAGATTCAATATTAAAACAAAACATAGTCAGCATTGTTAAAATCATTTAAACCTATCATTTAAATCATTTAAACCTCGCAATCACCTAAAATTCCTGCAACATAAAATTCCGTTTCATACGTTACTCGGAAAATATAACAATTGCGAATTATTATTTTTCAGCTAGATTTCATAAGAAATACTACCTATTGCAGTCTTTACCACGGTGCGACTTTTGAAAAAATTCTTCATAACTTTTCATTACATGACCCCAGGAACCCAAATCCACTCCTCCTAAAAAGTTTATATATATATATGTACTAAATTTTGCCGCACGATAAAAGTTGCAATTATGCACGGATTGGCTTCAAACTCGGGCTAATAACTCGGCTGGGATTGCAAATGGGCAAAATCGGCAACCTAAAATACCGCCTTAACATGATTCTGATCAAACCAGCTCTTACAGAAAAGTGACAGGTTAATGAAACATTTTTCGTTATAGCAGTTGCCAACAACAATAATAAATAAATAAATAATAAAACGTTTCTATTGCAAGATTTTCCACGTGAAAAATGAAAATGAATTAAATATCTTGACGAATTGAAAAAAAATATATAATATTACATCATAAGTTTTCTGGAGTAAGATTTCCAAGTGAAAACTTAAATGAAATAAATAGGTGATGAATTAATATATATATATATATATATATAACATCATCATCATCATCATCATCATCATCAACCGTTTTCAATCCACTCTGGATGTAGGTCTCAGATTTTTCACATGTTTTCTGTCTAGTGCTTTAGTCATCCAAATTACACCGGCTACTTTTCTGAATTCATCACTCCATCTTACTTGAGGTCGTCTTCTTGGCCGTTTTACATCTCTGGGATACCACTGTAGGGTGTTTGTGCTCCATCTATTGTCTTGTCTTCTTCCAGTGTGCACAGCCCATTTCCATTTTAGCCGTTTAATTCTTTCAATGATGTCAAAAACTTTCGTCTGAATTCTTATCCAGGTTATTCTTTTTCTGTCTCTACTAGTTATACCTAGCATAAATCTTTCCATACTTCTCTGTGTTGTTTGTAGTAAATATGTAACGTTATGTGAGTTTAAAAAAAAAATATTAAAACATGATAAAAATCCGACTATGGAAATATTAGCATATTTTAACAATTTGAGATTCTTTGAATTTTTTTCGCCATTTTTAAACATATTCCATATATACGCGCATATGTATTCGTGTATATTGCAGTTTTCACAAAAAGTGTGAGATCCTAGAGCTCATTCTTAGTAAAGAAACTGGGTTTATCTCTAATCTTGATTTCGGTTTTGTTGGTGAAATTAGTACTTAACTTCCAAATCTACTTCCACCTGTAGCAAAGCCGGAAGGGATTTAAAAACAAATAAGAGCAAGTACTTTAAAATTTATTTCGTAGGGTTCAAGTATTTTTTTTTTTTAATGATAGCATCATTTTCATTATGTTTTATATTTCAAAAGATCAAAAATACTTTTTTCATTTTTAAAGAAAAATATCTACTTATATAGACGCAAGATATAAAAACATGCATCAAAGTGTATCAAGGCAAAACTAGAAAATACATTGAACTATAAATGAAGCAAACAAATTTTTTTTTTACAAAGCATTCTTTCTGATAAATGAATTCAAAATCAACATACGTGAAATTTTACTCATGTCGATGTAACTTTTGCATTTTAGGAAATTACATTTAATGATATTTATGAAAAGCATCCTTTTATTCTATGAAAATAAAGGTACTTTTATGATATTATGATAAAAACACATTGTGTTTACATTATTTATTTTGCAAAGAATATTTTCATTAAATCCGTTTCTAACATTTATATGTATTCTGTATAAAAGTTTGTTAGAATGATACTCTGAAATTCAATTTCTCTAAAATATTTGGAGAAAGGTTTATATTGATATTTATTTATTCTGTATTTTTTATGTCAGTAAAATCAAGAAGTCTAAAATGTATATAAAAATAACATATATGAAGTTTGTAATAGTATAAATAAATAAAATCATACCTGAAAGATACAAAAAATTAATTTTAAAAACAATATAAACAATTTATATTGCATTTTATAATTATAAAAAAAAAAACTTTTATGTATAATTTCACGTTTGGGTAATTGTTTTAATTATAGCAACTGTAAATATTGCGTTGCACATTTCTAGACAGTTTGCATATTTTAAACACAATATAAATATTAGAACATTCTATTTAATAATTAACAAAATGAATAAATGTCATTAGTTCTTTGATGCAGCCGAGAAGAGTGTAAGATATCTCTACAAAGCTAGAAATATAGAAATACTGACAGAAAAACGTGCAGATTGGAAAATATACACAGCATCGTGTGTGATGTTTGACAGTTTGTTTTTAGTCAATAGCTCTAGAAAGAGAAAACTAAAGACAGATTGTTAAGGTTATTTTATTTTTATTTTATTCGTACTTTTTGAGTAAATCACTATTATTTTGTTTCTTTGTATCTCTGAAGCATATAACTTTTTTAGGTGCGTTCGCAATTATATAAATATGTAGCATCTATAGTCGTCGTCTGGTTCGTCCATGTGTCTGTCTGTCCGTCTGTCTATCTGCCTGTCCATCTGTCTGACGGTCCCCGTATAACAGCGCAAAAACTACTTAACCGAATGGTATATGTATATTTGTTGCATAATTTTGTCGAGTCATTTCAAATTTTATGAAAATCGGATGTATGGTTCAATTACAGGGACAGTCAAAATATTCCATTACATTATGGCCAATGGGAAAAAAATAATGTCAGGTGCATCTTAACTCCTTAACTGTCCATGACGTACATATACGTCTTTAGAAAATGCATGCATCTATTAAAGAGATGGCGAATTCCAATTATAGCGAGGCAATTTTCACCACCTGAGCCATTATATATAACAGTATAACATGTGCATTTTCTTACTGTTATTTCAGAAAACTAATATACACCTTCTATAATTTCAGAAAAGGTGCGATTTAAGGAAGGCACTGGAGATCGCGCAAGATTTCGTCGGCATTTAATGGATTAAGGAGAGCAGGTAAGCGAAATTTGAGGGTAAAAAATCGATCTTTAATTTTTTATATCAGTAAATAGTTTAAACTTTTATCTTTCCAACGATGTGCCACACATTTTTATATATTAAAAAAAGAAGTGTTGGAATTATTCATTCTTTCTAAGAGATTGCAGCTTAATGGCCATTTAAATCTTTAATTGACTTTTGCTCAAAACTTGGATCTTTCATGTTTGTGTTCCTTTTTTTTCAATATCTGTTAAACTTAAGAACTCATTTAAAAAAATACTTTTATAATGTTATATTGTATACTTTAACACAGGGATTTAATAATTTGTTGATAATTATTTATTTTATGCAGTGAAATCTTACCAAAAATGCTAATTTAAAAATGCCTTTCAATAAATAATTAACAATTAATTTTCAGGTTCACTTAGAAAGAAAATGGTCTGTTAAAATACGTAAAGCATGTTACTCAAACTACTCTAAAAATTCTAGACTTCTATCTTTGACCATTTCTGAGAGAAAGGTGCATAAAATTGGTGTATTTTAACATGCCGCAGATAGAGCTTACCCGGTCCCCTGAATGATGTTACATACGTTCGAACATAACGGAATTGATATACATTTATGAATTGCACTAAACTATACATTCTGTACAATATGCCGTGCAAAGAATATACATTATTAATTCCAGTGTCACACAAATGTATTCGTTACGTAATAGTATTATTGTATTGTATTACTGGTGGGGCTGGCCTGAGCCAAAGCACCGCGACCAGGGGTCTATTGTGCTATCCCCCAAAAATTAAAGAGGAAAACATCCTTACTTAGTCCTTAAATAGACCTGTAGCTGACATAAAATTCAGCAGGCATTTGATAGGAATATCCTGAATTTCCCATGGCTCAATCAGATGTCGACCCATGTGTTCGAAACGGTGAGCAGCATATGCCTCACTGTTACAGAGCAAATGTAAGGCAGTCTCCTCTTCATACTTACAACCCCTACAAAGAGGGTCATTAACCACCTTCATAGTACTAAGGTGTCCATTAAGTCTACAGTGTCCTGTTAACAGTTCCACCATATTTCTTATACTATTCCTTCTGAGCCCAATGAGTTCTTTTACTCTTTTGCTAGGGCATCCGCTATTGAGCTCTTTCGCTTGTCTCTGTCATCTTGAGTTAAGCCATTCTTGATACTGCTGCTCTCTTAAAATTCTAAAAACAGTAGTTCTAATGCAGTCTTTGGAAATGCAAATAGCTAGTTCAGGTCCAATAAATGGAGTAACCATCCTTTTCCTTGCTAGACTATCAGCAAGCTCATTACCCAGGATGCCAGTATGACCAGGTACCCAATGTATAGCAACATCATTACCATTACTGGCAAGCCTGTTCAAAGAGCAGTAACACTCCCAAACAATCCTAGAAGTAATTGTATGTTTCTGTAAGGCAAGTAATGCTGCCTGACTGTCAGAGTAGATATTGACAGACAGGCCACTATACCCCCTCTCAATGCAAATGTAACAACACATAAGTATTCCATAGACCTCTGCCTGAAAGGCAGTGGCGTATCTACCCAGTGTGTAAAAGAAGGATGTACCATCAGCTGGGCTGCACACCCCAACTCCCGTACCAGTATTCATCTTGGAACCATCAGTAAACCAGATCATACCAGTCTTAAGCTCCGTTACAGAAAGAGTCTCCCATTCAGCTCTAGAGTGAAGACTAACTCTGAACGACTCATCAAATACATGCTTTAAAGGCATGCCGTCACCCTTCATGATAAAGACTGGGTGCTTACTTATTTTACATTTAAGCCTGCCCCAAGTAAGATACCTCGAGTAACTCTGCCACTGCCCATGTAAAATGAGTCTATAAGAGCAGAGCAATGCTTCTGCCTCAATAATAATATGCAGTGGGTACATACCCAACAGCAGCTCCATAGCAGATGTAGGAGTTGTCCTAAGTACACCTGTCATGGACAAGTAGATCATCCTCTGCAGTTTTGCTAATTCTGACTTGGCAATGTCAGTCATTGTTCTTGACCACCAAGCTATACTGCCATAATTTATCATAGGGCAGATCACCATATTGTATATCCAACAGATCACTTTTGGGCTGAGTCCCCATGTTTTGCCAATAGCATTTCTGCATGACCAGAAAATCTTTTTGGCCTTATTGATGTAGTAATCCATGTGACTCTTCCAACACAATCTCTCATCAAAATAGACATCCAGATACTTCACCTCCTTTGAGCAATTCAAAGTGCGCCCATAAAACACAATCTCATTGAATTTGATTGACTTTTTCCTAGTGAAAGCAACAAGAGTCGTCTTTTCTGGGTTAACAGAAAGACCAACATCCCTGCATCACCGCTCTACCTTCTTAAGGATATTATTAAGGATGTCTGAAAGAATATTTTCAAACTTGCCTCTAATGATGATGACAATATCATCAGCATACCCAATACAGTATGCACCATGCAGATGTGTCTCAACAAGGAGTCCATCCACCACCAAACACCAAAGTACAGGCGAAAGTACCCCGCCCTGTGGGCAGCCCTTCTTTACCTTAACATGAATTGTATCCCCCAACAACTCAGCATGTACAGACCTATCCCTGAGCAGACAGTTGATCCAATTCAAAGTTACCTCATCCGCACCCCTATTGGCCAATGCCCTAAGGATGGCATCCGTAGATACCTTATCAAAGGCACCCTCAATATCAAGAAAGACTGCCAAAGCAGTTTCATTTGCCTTAAAACTTTTCTCAAGAACAAAGGAAAGATTATAAAGAGCAGTGTCAGTTGACCTGCCAGTCTGATAGGCATGCTGGGAGCTCGAGAGTAGCTTTACACTCAAGATCTGTTCCCTGATGTGCCTATCCATTAACTTTTCCAATGTCTTAAGCATGAATGATGTTAAACTAATAGGTCGGAAAGATTTTGCTTCAAAATATGTGTCTTTCCAAGGTTTAGGAATAAAGACCACCTTGGTATATCTCCATGCATTTGGAATGTATCCAAAAGCGAGACATGCCCTGTAAATCTGACTAAGCACTGGGACTAAAATCGTTTTCCCCTTTTGTAACAAAACAGGTATGATTCCGTCCATACCCGGAGTCTTGTAAGGGTCAAATGAATCGATAGCCCACAAGATCCTGTCGTGAGTGATGATATCACCAGCAAGATTCCAGCACTCCCTACTGCTACTAAAAGCAGCAGGTGTGCTTGGGGCTACATCTGTGTTACCACTGGTGGAATAAGGAAAATGAATCCTCATCATTTCTGAGAGAATCTCCTTTCGTGTTTCAGCATACTGCCCATTTGCCAATTTAATGGCATTCAGACTGGAACTACTATCTCTAGCCATAATTCTCATAAGTTTAGCACTAGTAGAGACATCATTAATACCATCACAGAAGTTTTTCCAAGAGTCATACTTGGACTTCCTGATGGCCTTATTGTATGTGGTGAGTGCAGACTTATATTGCTGCCAGTCACCACCCTTCTTGGCTTTATTAAAAGCCCTGCGGGTAATTTTCATGAGTTTGCTAAGCTCAGAAGACACCAAGGCACAGGCCTTGGGGAGCTAGCATCGGGAGGTTCACAATTGTTATAATAGGATTGGGGGAAACATTGTTTGTGGTGTATTTTAGTAGTTTAAAGGAATTTTTTTAATGGGTTATGCACTTTTACGCTGAACTACATTTGTTATACTAAGACATGTTTGTAGAATATACATAAAATTATATACAGGACCACACAAAGAATTGGATACATGACAGTCTATGGAGGATAATCTCTGAAAGTGTGATTTCAGTAGTTTTAAGCGTATTTTAATCATAATTAAATTTTAGGTAATAGTGGCTTGTGCATAAAGATAGTAGGTAAAATGCAGGGCTGTACAAAAATATTCAAGTATGCTTCCGTTTATTGGTATAAATTGCTAAATGTGAAATTTCTACCCATTATGCGGTTTTAACACTTTCCAACATAGTTGAAAATGTGTATGCGTTCGATTTGACTGTCCGTCAGTCTGTCCAATCCCTAACTTGCGTTAATATAGTTGAATTGCTCTGTAATTGATATATATAATTGAGATTCACTGGGCCTTGATCGGTAATGAAAATAAAGTATGTAGCGTTTATAGTTTATTTACAGAGGCAATCAAACGTATTCATTATATTATGGTCTATAGGGAAATGTCGTAATTATATAAATACGTAGCACTTACAGTCGTTATCTGGTCCGTCCGTCTGTTTGCTCTTCTGTCCGCCTATAACGTAGAAAAAACTAAGCCGATTGATTCGAAATTTAATAGATATAATCGTGTCAGAGTTTTGTCGTGTCACTTCAAATTTATGAAAATCAAGTAAAAACTAAAAATTTTTATATACGTTTTCTTCATTCTATTAAATCCTATCATACGTAAATAATTGATTGATATCCCATGGTAGGCAATGTTTCTTGATTGTCATGGCGATTTCGCCCTATTTAAGATGAAATCCTCTTATTTCCGTATTACTGAATTTAATAATTATAATCGTAATAAATTTTGTATTCATGAAATTCTACATAAGAGTGCAACAGCTATCTGGATATTCGTAAAACTTCGGTTATAATACGAAAACACGTCTTTTGCTACGTTTGACGTACAATTTCTGACTTGTTTTTTTCTTTTGAAGAGAAGTCTTTTATCGTATTTATAGTTGTGCATAATATATATATAGTATAGTTAAAATAGGGTCTTTCACAGTCTACTGATGGACATTCAACCAAATATTTAGAGGAACTTTCTTTCGGCACTAGAAATGCAGATCCGATGAGTCCTCAAAATATGAAATTGTTTTACTATTTTTTGAGGGGAAAGGGGAATTTTATTCAGTTTGTGTGATTAATTTATTTAGTAGTTCATGTGGGGTATATTTAGCTATGTAATATTCTTAATATACTGACTTCAGCCGCAAGTCTATACGGTCATTAGTTACAAAGTTATAGCATGTTTTATGATTAAAAAGTCGAAATTATACTTTAGTGCAGATATAATAGGTTTTCACAGAAACAACTGATAGGCATTTACGAAAATCATTGAATAATGTATAGGTAAAATAGGGTCTTTCACAGACAACTGATGACCATTTAACAAAATTTGGGAATAAGTTTTTTTGGCACTCTCAAAAAACACAGGAAAATTGGAGACTGTGTTTTTCGCATTCGAATGAATTGGTTTACAACAAAAATCGCTACTCGTCATTGAATAAGATCAACGATCAGCAAAGTAAAATTTAACATCTGTACATTTTATTTTAATTTATTTTATTTATAATACTCGCTAAACACTGAGCACATCAGCACCGATATTACAGACTAAAAAATATTTAGTTATTTATAACCATTAATCATTACCTGCAATTTCAGTGGTTTTCTCACTCTGTCTGATTCACTACTAATTGTAACATGCACGTCATTGAACAAATCACACAAAACTCTCGTAAATATGCTTAGTTTTTCAATTAATGGGTAAATTTTATTTAGGTTAGGTATGGGGTATTTATGGAATTACCAGACTGTGGTATTTATAGTTTGTTTACTGGGTTCACACAAACGTTCAAGTAAGGTATCTTTAACTATATATAATTCTGAATATAATCAATTCAGCCGCAAGTCAATACGATCATTAATTACAAATTTATAGCAGGTTTTATGATTAAAAAGTCGAAATTATACTTTTGTGTAAATACAATATGTTTTCACAGAAACAACTGATAGGCATTTACGAAAATTATTGAATAATGCATTGGTAAAATAGGGTCTTTCACAGACAATTGATGACCATTTAATAAAATTTGGGAATAACTTTTTTTCGCGACCTTTTAATGCGGGAGATTTGGTGGGGAGAACTCAATTGCTTTAAATAGGTCAAGTGGAGTATCGTTTAGTTTATTTGTTTTTAAATTCTGAATCGAATGATACCATCCGGAAATCGATGCAAACATTTGTTACAAAGTTACGTTAAGCTTTATTAAAGCAAAGTCGAATATAACACATTATTATTGATCACATCTTTATTACATTTACGTTCAAAACATGTTTTTTATATCATACTAGCAGGCTATGCCCGCTGCGCTGGTCAATATTTCCAAATGAACCTTGGATTAAACTAAATGGTGAATTTGAACTTGTATTTTAAACAATATGGATCTTCAGCTTGACCTTGCTCATTACTGAAAACAATGCGAACGCCATTGCGATATAATGTTATCTTAAGCGTTGGACAAAATTTAGCAATTAAGAAGTAATTGTTTTAGTTGATTATAAACAGCGCACTTATGGTCGGGTAATGAGACCGTTATGACAACAGGATATAATACCTCTGTAACTAATCAACATATAATGAAATCGTATATAAACACCATTCCTAAAAGTCATGCAACAGGGCCACTTGTAACAAAATATGTTCTGTAGATTTTTTTTAAAAGGCTAAACTTTCATAATCAGGTTCATTTAATTTTTGAACTTTTACTGTTGCTCTATAACTAAGTACCCTTGAACAATATGTATTCACTAAAACCTTTCCAAAATGATTACCTAACTAATTGAGGTACATCCTACGAAAGTATTATAAACAATCGGAATGAAATACAAATTTCCGTTGTAAATATATAGTAGATGATGATGATGCGATTTTGTGTAATAGAATTCATAGTAAAGTTTTAGCTTCAAACATAAACGATGCTTTCAACATTAAAGCTAATACACCAATATGTGAAGTATCCGATTACGGAAGGTTAACTTGAATTCTCATGAGCAACTACTCAAAGAAAAGTGAATATGTAGCTTTTGTGATACTTTTATGTCAGCCGGGCGCAGGTAATAAATCAATAAAGATTGCTTTCATAGCATATTCTTATTTTATTCTTTTCATTTAAAACACAAACCTTTCACTCATTTAATTTAAAATGCATGCCTTATACTAATTTCATTTAAAAAACTGAAAAGATAAACAATAACAAAAAATAATGCCATAATTAAAAGCAAAAAAATATTTTTAATTTACATACGCTAAATGTAACTACTGCTACTGGGAATTTTAAAAATGCTATCAGCGAGATGTGCGCACGGTTGTTATAAATGTACCCATTTTTTCTTCTTATCGAGGAGCAATTTATAAATCGCACAATATTATTCCAAATCCAATTTCTTTCATTGAGGAACCTATGACCGGAAAAAATGGAAAAAGACTCTTGTAGATTCTTCGGATGACGGCATCTGACGCCATAAACCGAGTTAATATATATCAAAATAATTTTTAAGTCGTTACAAACATTGCTTTCATACTTAAATATTTTCATTGGTACTACTTGTTATCCCGTCGACCAATTTCGCCAAATTATATAAATCGCCAAACCATTCGCCAAATTATATAAATTGACATAATCTTTATTTTAAATAACGAAATAACGAAATAACAAATAAATTAGTATAAAATTAATAAAAATACAAATAAAACGTCGAAATTAAAATCACTTGATGACGTAAACACGTGTAGTTTGTTTAAATTCAAGTGAATTTGATATTTACGATCAACCATTATTGGCATTTAATCTTATAGTTTGACGATAGATTTTTGGTCGACGGAATATCTAAGTAGTACCTTTTCCATTTTTGTTTTATAACGCTAAATTCTCAGTAATTTTTTCCCTTTTATTTTACATAAAATCACTATTTTTAAAAAAAATTAAGATGCTTGCATTTTCATTTCAAACTCATAGAGCCGTTTTTATTTTTTAGCCAAAAGGGTTGATTTGAATTTTTTCCGTTGCTAGAATAACGGATGTAATGATAAATATTTTGAGGTTTAGATGCCAAAGACACCGCCAAATTAGAAAAATATGAAATGTGTCATGAACTGTTGGACTTATAAAAATTTATTTGGTAGCATTCGATTCAGCATACAAAACTACATTAAAATATGCTATCATTTGACGCATAATTTTGATATTCGATTTTTTTCCGCTCCCCGTGCAAAAACCATTAGGGGTGACACTTTAGAAAATCCTTTCTTAGCAGAAGTTTATGTCATAAGAAGTATTTTTACCACGATTTTCAAGATTTTAGGTTCAGTAGTTTGCGCTGTGCGTTAATTAGTCCCCTAATCCAGACTTTATTTTATATACTATATTAGATATGCGATTTTGCGGTGAATCGATGAAACGAAAATTAGTCCAATATCATTTGAAATATTACATAACAGAGGAGAAAGTACGAAGAAAGACGAAGAAGAAATGACGAATTACAAAACACTTGTAATTTTTTTTTTTCAAAATGTTGAATTTTTCCATAGTAATAACGTATTAAAACATAAAATTCCTTAAAAAATATCTTTATTTCCTAGATTTCGAATCTGTGAATTTTCCTATAAATGAAATTGGCGATATGACTTGAGAAAACAGATAATATTTGCTTAAATAAAATGGGCAATATTCGTTGATCTGAGTTCGAGTTTATAAATATCACATGCTTTCGGAATTACGGCGAAAAACATTTTAAAAAGTATGAAATTATTTTACAATATGTATGTGTGGCAGAAATTCACACTGAAATTTAAGTATTCGATTCCATTTTTAAAATATTAACTGATATCTATATAAGTTACAATTGAATATGAAAATGTACTCAAAAAATGATCACTTTCACCTAAAAAAACACCATTTGTGAGAACATCCTCAAGCTAATGTCACGCGTATGCATTTTTGGCTTAAAATCACATTGTTTGGCGGCAAAAGAGAAATAAAAAATTGTAAAGAAACAAATAGTAATTACACATGTGACTCACAATTACATCTGCTTGTTTCTTCTTTAAGTCACGTGATGGGACAATTAGATATAAAAAAAAGAAAAGAACAGAACAGAAAGAAAATGTCGTTAAAATTTCATCTAATCAAATTTTCAGATTCGTTTCCATATCTAACGCAAGCGATAAAGAGCCAAATATTGCGTATCAAGTGTAATATTTCTTATTAAATTAATTTTTAAGCATTACAAATATTTCTTTCAGGTTTTGATTAAATGTTTCCGTTTTTTAATATTATCACTCATTAAAACGGATTTTCTTCTTCTTTTTTTCTTTTTTTTTCATTTAAATAAAATTAGTAACAGTTTTTCTTTTATTTTTCGAGGTTTAATAGCTGTTTCAATTTTTTTTTTTTTTTTATCAACGATGAATTTCGCCAAGAAATAAAATGGTAACCTTATCGCCCAAAATAACAGAATTTTCCGTCATAATTCTAAAACTAATATAGGTAGAATAATGTGTTATAGATTAAAATCTTCCCTGAAACAATACCTATCTAACGGTATAGGTTCCGTAAAAATCCATGCAGTAGAACTCGAAATCTAGGCGTTCGGAACGAAATTTCCGTTTGGATTTTATATATATAATAGATAATAGATAATAGAATAGATAATAGATTATATATATATATATAATAGAATAGATAATAGATTATGTGTTATGAACTATCTCAAAGTTTAAAACAGATCGCATTGTTAGATTTCCTAATTTTAACAATATCGCGTTATGTTAGTTCCACATTCCACCCCCAGGGAGCGCACTCTATTCTTAACGAAAGCGTATCTGAACGAAACTCCTTCATGCAACCTTTCCGTAGATACATGAATCGGGAGGGTGGCGGTCTTAACCAATAATTTAAGATAATTGCTGAAATTACTACGAAAAATATTTTAAAGGGGCTTCTACGCGGGCATCTAATAGAGTTAGAGGAAATCGGAAGACGGCAAAATAATCGCGGGGAAAAGTTTGCTTGGGTGCTTCGGAGCTACTTTTGGCGCGAGATCTAAGCTCTACGACCAATAGGAGCCCAGATATTTAAGGAAATATGAAGTAACAAAGTCCAAAATAATAGAATTTTCCGTAATAATTCTTAACTAATCTAGGTAGAATGATGTGTTATAGCTTAAAACCTTCCCTGGAACGATACCTATCTAACGGTATAAGTTCCGTAAAAATCCATGCGGTAGAACTCGAAATCTCGGCGTTCGGAACGAAATTTCCGTTTGGATTATATATATGTAATAGATTAAGGTTGTATTCCAATCCAATCTGCTTAATTTCTGATTAATTTTTAAAATCATTTTTGCTCTCAAGCGCAACAAACTGGGGAATGCTCTTATTTAGGAACGACATAGCATGCCGTACTTCTCGATTTTTTTTTTTCATAAATGGAGAAAATATTGTAAAAAATGGTATCAAAGTGGGCGTTTTGAATCGAATTTATAAAGCCTTTATAAAGCCTTTAGTTCCATCGTAAAAGCTTTGTCCTGTGTAGCTTTTTATTTAATATATTTTTTATCTCAGAATTTAATGTAATCAGGAATATTTAAACAGTGACGAATACAACTTTTCTCAATTTAGCTTTCAAAATTTAGAGTTACATATTTAAAGGTTACGCAGAAAATATGGATTCGTATCCTAAGTGCGGGCATAATTAACATTTTCTCAAAAAAGATTTTTCATTTTCTATTTAAACATTTCTTAATTATAAAGTTATTATTATTATTATTATTTGTAAAGAATTGATTGAAAAAATATACACAAGGAATTACATTTTTACTTCCCATGAAAAAAAACACAGGTATTTTAAATAAGAAATCACCAGAATGTCGGTGTGAAAACTTAAAAAAAGTTTATATTGCATTGTTTTGATCTTCTGCAAATCATTTTACTTTTTATTGCTTATCGTTATTATTAAAAGAAAACGAACATAATAAATTATAATTCTGATTAATAAGTGAGAATAAAAAGTTAAAATATATCAGCAAACACAAAAAAATCAATAAATAAAAGTGTTTTTTAATCTATAAATTAAAGAAATTTATGCAAGCTGTGTGCATGCGGAAAATTAATTCCGGTAATTAGTAAAATAGCGCCCTCAAAAAATATATTTCTATTTTTCAAATAAATAATCTTGCTTGGAAATTTGCAATAATCAAAATTAACTTTCTAGTACCTAATTACCATAAAAAGAATAATCTAGGAGGAAAAAAAATTGTAACTAAAAAGTAGCTTGGAAATTTTTATAAGGATAGAGTATTTCAGCACTATGGATATAAAATAACTTCTCTAATATTGTTTAGATAATGTAATTTTTAAAAATTATACGAATGCTTGGAATATAATACTGTTACACGTTACACGTTATCCGATATTTGTTTTTATAAGTATTCTTATACATAAGTATGTTTAATAAGTAAGAAGCTAATTTTGCGTAGTTAAGTATATAATTATTGCTTTCAGTTTTGCAGTCTTGTGACTTCGATATTCATAAACGATTATAAATATCACGTTTTACATATAATCTTCGATACGTGCCCATGTATGTATAGCGTCAGTTGTTAATGAATAGTGTCGCTGCTGAATATTGCTGGTAAATTAACCTTAAGTAAGTTGTAAAAATTTTTCTATAATGTAAAAACTGTTTCGAGAAACCAGTAATTTCCTCTTATTGAACAACTGGTTATAAACTTAATTTATCTTATCACAATAACAGTCTATTTTAATTATTTTACCCGTGGCATAACAGAAATATAACTGGTGCAATACGCATTCTAAATATTACATAATAAAACCTTACGCATACTTGTAAAAATTGTGTTTTTCCCTTAAAATTTTAAAAACTGTTGAAAATAATTGATAGTATATAAGCGTTTAGATGAACAAAGTACGGCTAGTTCATGGCGTAATAAACACACTATTAGCATTTACAATACTTCTGGTTAAACCGGCTAATATACCATAACAAAATTAAAATTTTTTAATAAAACGAAAATTTAACAAACATGCAATAAAACTGCGTAATTAAAAAAGTCTGTTGCAACTATTGAAATAATGGTAATTTTTTTATAACACTTTAGAATTGTATTTTTATCATTTACGCCCCTCCCCGCCCACCCACCCCCCCCAAAAAATGTATTGTGACTAATAAATAGGATAAATTTTAAAGAATTAAAACAGTCTCAAACAATCTCAGAGTGTGTTTTAAATCTGTCAATAAAACTTATAAAAAAAAGACGAAAGCTATTTTGATTCAGTGATAAATTTTATAAATGCCTTTTAATGTTTTATACACCTTAATTTTTTATATATCTATGTAGTTTTTAAATTATTGTAATACAATGAAGAAACAAACATAATTAATGCCAATTTTTAATAAATGTACAAAACTTTTCTACTTAATGATTTAATGTGTCAAACGAAAATAGTCGTTTATATTTTCTTTCACAAACGACGCTAACTTTGTAAACGAATAACAAACGCCCTTTGAAGAACTTTGAAAAAGACCGCCAAAGGATCTTGTTCAACCCCGTTGGACCTTGTCCATTCAAGTCGTGGGGGGTTGCGCATATGGGGAAAGCGGTATTTCCCACGCACGTTTCTCCTCTGTACGACCTTTGCGTCACGTTTCAGCAGAAATGACATTTAGGGAAGTCCCTCGGGAAGAACCTCCTCCGAAGCATTGTTAATATGTCTGTTTGTGTTTTTCTTCTGCTTACCCGTGGATGACGTCACATGAGTAAGCAGGGGCAGGACAACTTCTATTGATGACATTTATGTTGTCTCCTTTATTCTTCATAGCTCCATGGTTTCAGGTTTTCTCAATGAATCATAAAAAAGTGAATGACTCTCTACGGCAGTTTCTTATTTACGTTTTACGCTACGTTTGTTTTCAACTCGATTTCTACAATGTCTGTGCAAATCATTGAAATTTTGTTAGATTTGAATCTTTTATAGAAAATTATGTTGAACAGAAGGGATTTCAGGTAGAAAAGGTTTGTATTCAGGCAGATAAGTTTCTTCATACACGTCTCAAATTGAAATAAAGCCTAACGTGGGGCCATCTTATTAGATATTGGAAGATTTATGTGTTTTTATGTAGGAAGATTTATGTAGGATTCGTTACACTGTGTTTTATTATACAGAGATTTTATAAGCAATATATTGTGAAAATTATTAAGTTCTATATTACATTCTTATTGAGTATAGTCGTGGTTGGTAGGATGTATTGTATAGGGATTAATGGCACGAATTGCGTTTAGAAGACATGCTTGAGTAGTGCATTTTCAAGATGCGTATCAAAATGCTTCTGAAAATCATTTTACAAAAAATTATTAATTTTTTTTTTTCTGTTAAGAATTTTATTAACATGGTATATACCAGTTTTCTAAATGGTATACATCACAAAAGCGAATATTATTTTTTAGTAATATCTGACTATTATATGGTTAGGAATCTTATTTTTGGAATATGGCTGAATCGAAATACAGCAAAATTAGATATTTTCTTCTTTTAATAAGAAACAGCAGATTATAATTGCTTCGCGTACATGAAAACAAACAAAAAAAGAAACATCACTGGATGCAGAAACTTTGTTGTATTGAATCGAAAAATACACGAAAATCCTTAATACATGGATCACTATACAACATATATGAGCTCTTCGTACACATGAAAAATAAACAAACATCACTGGACGCAGCAAACGGGTTGTAGAGGAATAGAAAAATACACGAAAACTGTTAATGCAGCAATCACCATACCGCATGTATGAGCGCATCGCGCACATGAAAACCAAAGAAAAAACATCACTTGATGCAGAAACCTCGTTGTATTAGAATTGAAAAATACACTTAAATCTTTAACACAGTTATCACTAAACCGAATGTAAGAGCGCTTCGCGCACACGAAATCAATAGTAAAAAACATGAATGGATGCAGCAACCTCGTTGTATTGAAAAAAAAAATACACGAAAATCATTAATGTAGTGATCACTATGTCGCATGTATGAGCGCTTCGCACACGTGGAAACGAAAAAAAAAACATCAATGGATGCAGCAACCTCCATGTATCGGAACTCCAAAAATATATGTAAGTCGTTAAGGTAGCAATCATTAAAACGCCGACTACCAGTAACTTTCAGCAATAAAATTTACAATAAGTTCATGAAAATAGAAAAATAGTGATCTTATATATTTATTTGAGTACATTTTTTCTTTGATATTTATTTACTTGCCATCAACATCAATTAAAGAAGAATAAAATGTAGTGTTTTAAATGAACAAGCAGACGATGAAATTTTTTCAAATGCTTTTAGGTAGATTTCGCATGAAACACTACCTATTGCAATCTACCCTTTCTTGGAATTTCTGAAAGATTTTTGCGGATTTTACTGATCATGACCCCTAGAACCCAAACCCACCCTCAGTAAAGAAAAAATATATATATGTATGTATGTATATTTATATATATATATCACTTTTTTATGGACACGATAACTTCCATAATTCTGCACAAATCTCTTCCAAACGGATACATAGAATCAAGGGGTATAAAATCTCGGTCAAGTCCGTTAATGGGCAAAATCGGATCAAGGGGGTGGAAATACGGAGGGATTTCGTGAAAACCAAAAAAACCCCCATAAATTCTTAATTATAATACATATTAAATCAGTTGGAAGTAATTATTACTTTAAAAAAAAGGGCCAAAATTTATGTATGACAGATTTTCGGTAAAATAAGAAGGGGCGAGAAAAATAGGGTTTTGTGGAGAAAAAAATTCACAACTGCGTCAATTTTCAAGACATGAAATCCAATTAAATTTATTATAAATGTTCGTAATATTATTTATAACTTATATTTACAAGTTTTTGATAAGATCAATTCGTACAGAAAAAAATGGAGGGGGGGGGGGGTTGAAGAAGAAAAAAATGCATAACTTCGTCAATTCATAAGATATAAAATCCGCATGATTTTATTATATATCTTCTTAATATTATCTACAACTTTTATATTGAAAGTTTTTGATACGACCAATTCTTACAGGAAAAACAATTAAAAATACATAGCTGTTGTATACAAGGGTGTACTCAAACCCAAACTGCTTATTTTCGAACTGATTTTAAATTCATTTTTGCTCTGAAACGCATCCAAATGGTATGTTTTCGTATTCAGAAACTGTATAATGTACCGTAATGGTAGAGTTTTCGATAGAGGCAGAATATATTTCTAAAAATGGTGTCAATGTGGGCATTTTGAACCGAATTTCCCAAAGCGATTGCGTTGTAAACTAAAAATATTGTTATAGTGAGAAAATATTTGTTTATAAATCAAGTTCTAATTAATTTAACGAAACATAAAAACAACAGGGCGCTTATAAATCTCTTAAAAAATTACGTCAGCAAGTTTCATGTTTATTTCTTTTAAAAATGAATTTGAAAATGTTTCAGGAAATTTCGAGTTTTTCAGCATGGAAAATTATTTTTTTTTTAAATACCACCTTAACGTGGTCCAGATAAAACCAGCTCTTATATAAAAATTAAATTAAAAACTCGTCAAAAGTGGCCAGATAAAATTGTTAAAGTGTATTTATCTCTAATGATGATTTAGTTTTTGGTTGCTGAAATTAGTACTTAACTACGAAATCTACATGCACCTGTAGGCCGAGCTGCAGGGATTTTGTTTTAAGTTTTAATATAATGACGTAACCTTTTACTTAAGTAATTAATTATTTAATTGTATAAAAAATGCAAAAAAAAATGTCTTAAATAAACAAGCAGACGATGATTTTTTCAATGCTTTTTATCTTTTAGTATCTTGACGGCATCATTTAGTGAGGTAATTGTTATTTTAATTAACGCAAAAACTAATAAATCAACATAATTCATTTAAAAAACGTATACATTGTCGAATATTGAATCGATTAATGATACTTCATACGTAAAAAACGCGTCATCACAAAAATATCATTGCTCAACATTTCCAACAATAAGAGCTTCATCTAGCTGACTCTCGACAGTTTGGCAAGATTTCGCCAAATGGTGGATTGAAATAAGAACCAACCCATATATATGTTTGAATCAACGTCAAATAATGCGTTTCGTCTTATGATTTTAATTTGAACAACATTTGAAACATTTTGTAATTAGAAGTGTGTTGGGTAAACCATCTTTTTGAGAATCAACTTGTATAAAAATCATATTTTTCATTCAATAAGTTAGGGTTTTATAAAAACATTTCCACATAAGTATTTATTAGTTAAAACTATTTTCTACCCGAACTGCCAAGAAGGGTTATGTTTTTCACGCGTATCTGGGAATGTGTAGTTCTTTATACCCTCGAAACATCCCAATGGCTGGATGGATGTTAATGAATGAGGTCACTATCGATTCGTCTTAACAGTCCGATGGTTATAGGCTAGGTTTTGATTTTATAAATTCAAAATGGCACCGTAAAATACAAAATGGCGATAGAGACAATACGCACCATATTGAGTGGAATTTCATTGGATAGGTCTCTGAAAATGAAGACGATGTTTCATTGACTATTTTACAGTCAGAATCTCACTTTAAATACTTCACAACTTTGAAGTTGTGTAGGTTGGATTTCTATCTTTACTGGAACTCTAACCTACATAGACATCTATAAGCCTCATCAAAATAGTATTTATAGATAGGAACTAATAATTAAACACAACTTAAAGTCATCAATACAAGTCAATAAAAAAACTAGTTGGATGTGGCAATCCGAAAACTTTCTTCTATCTTATACATCTTAATATTTCAAAAGATAGTTACACATGTTACTACTTCAATATTATTAGTTCAATATTATACCAAGTTTCATTTTCTTCTTAAATTTCTTCTTCAGTCAATTAAACGGACTAAAAACGAGCTATATCATGATATTTGTTAAAATTAATAGTTTTTCCTTATTCTGTTGTTATCAGTTGTTTGCGAATAGCCGGCTTAGCAGGAAGCAAGTTCCTGCCGCCGATGGACAATAGAATTACGAAAAATCAAGAAAGGTATACAAAAATTGCTATCACAGAGCCCTTAACCGCGCAATATTTTCAAATTCAAGGAGGACCTGTTGACCATATCCAAAATTATGCACAAAAAATTTGGTTCAATAGTATGCATAATTTTATACACTTTTCGATGGTACAATAAAGAAAATGGCAAAAACATCGCTATTACAGCGCCCTTTTTCCGGCAGATTTTTTTTTTCAAATTCAGGGAGGACTTGCTTGCCATAGCAAGGAACATACACAAAAAATTTGGTTCAATTCTATGCATAACTTCATACACTTTTCGATGGTACAAAAATGAAAATCGTACAGACATCGCAATTATAGCGCCCCCTTCCGGCGGAATTTTCCCAAATTCAGGGAGGATCTTCGTGCCTTGACAAAAAAGAAACGCAAAAAATTTGGTTCAATTCTATGCATAACTTCTTACACTTTTCGATGGTACAATATTCAAAATGACACAAAAATCGCAATTAAAGCGCCCCTACTGGCGATTTTTTTTCAAAATTAAGGAACGATCTGTTTGCCATAGCCAAGAACTTAAAAAAATTTTTTTTGGTTCAATTCTAAGCATAACTTCATACACTTTCCGATGGTACAATATTCAAAATCGAACAAAAATCGCCATTACAACGCCCCCTACTGGCGATTTTTTTGCAAATTCAGGAAGGACCTGCTTGCTATAGCCAAATACTTAAAAAAAATTTTTTGTTCAATTCTATGTATAACTTAATACACTTTTCGATTGTACAATATTCAAAATCGCAAAAAAATCGCTATTACAGAGACCCCTACCGGCGAATTTTTCCCAAATTCAGGGAGGACCTGCTTGCCATAGCTAAAAACTTAAAATAAAAATTTAGTTAAATTCTATACATAACTTCATACACTTTTTAATGGTAGAATGGCGACAGACAGACAGACAGACGGACAGACGAACGGACGGACACACGGACAGACAGACATTTTCTATAAACATGTTTTTGGGGATCTCTGACCCCTAAAACGTGTAAATCCGTCGAAAACCGCAAGTCGTAAAAAATTTCGATTACAATACTTTCTTCTATTGAAGATAGAAGAAGGTAAAAATAGGTAAGTAATATAAAAAAAAATAGTTTCACAGTGATGAGAAATAATTAATTAGTTCGCAGTCGGGTTTTTTTTATTTTTTAAATTTAATTTTTAGTTTTTTTTATGTCTGTTATATGAGACTAATTTATATAACGCTATTTTATAATATGAGAAATTTATTTTATTACACTTTTTTCTTTAGATACGTTACAAGTTTTTTTTTTTTTTTTTTTTTACTGATTCAATATGAAAACGAACTATCTCATTTATGTATCATTGTCTGAAGTAAATATTTAAATTGGAGCGAAAAATTTCCTTAACTATTTATTGCAATTTATTCGATATTTGCACAGATTAAAGTACCACTTGCAGTATTTTCCTGGCACAATATGTTTTAAATATTTAGGCAATAATTTTCTTTAAACAAATGTTCTATTAAAATAAAACATTATTTTTGAATACTTATCGATTAGAATCGTGTGTCATGAAAACTTTATATTTGCTCTTCTTCAAGGGGAACATTTACCTTTAAATTCGTCAGAAAATTGATTTTTCTTTTTTTATATTAAATGAAAGCCTGTTTAATTGCAAATATTTTGACACATCAATTTTACTCTAGCAGTAATTATATCGCGAGATATTGTAAATTTGTTAATACACCCAGCGCAATTACTCACAGAAATGAAAACTTATAGCTTTTTATCCATGTTTATGTTTTCTTCACTTTCATGTTTAAAAATTACTAAGTTTTTTTTTTTTTTTTTTTTTTTTTTTGTATTTGAGATAGAAATTTAAAAATTTTTGTACATGTCATGTATTATATATGTGATAAATCTGCGATGGAACTAGACTTCAGGTTTTCTGTTTTTTAAAAAAAAATACAAGTACATGAAAATTGTTTGTGATAGATTTAATCGTTTTACACTCTATATATCAGTAAAAGAAACATATATATATTAAATATAATATTGGATCTATCTAAAAATCCTTGCGCAGTCTTTAAGTAATACACATTTAAAAATCTTAAAAAAACAATCGGCCAAAATATCTTTTTAAAAAAAGTATTAGGGATAAAATATATTATATAAACTTTAAAAAGTTCACTGTTTTAATTAAAAGGCGACTAAAATACTAGAATTAGTACAGACATTATAGAATATAGTAGGCAATAGTAAAAATAGTTTTAAAAATTCAAATTTTAATTTTTTTTTTAAATTTTTAATTAAGTATGCATTTATTTTTTTTTCAGAACGTACTTATATTTGTACATTGAAATGCAGTGAGTTCACCATTTGAACCATATCTTTTGAATATAAACTAAATTGTTGAAAAAGTAAATTGTCCCGTTAAAGGTTGGAAATCAGAAAATGAATCTTTCCAAATTAATCTGGAAGATTTTCTAATTGCGTCTTTTCATAAAGTTATATCCATAAAGTTATTACTTCGATTGATTTTTCATTAAGTTATTTTCTTTTAATAGCTGCAGAGATTGATCTTTGAAAATCGCATTTAATGTGTACCTGTACATCTTTAACTTAATTTTACCTCTTCCATTAAAATAAATCTAGCTCATTATGGAATATATGTCTTTAAGTTGTATCATGCAGACACAATTAGCATCTTAATTCTGTCAGAAAAAGTGTAGTTACTTTTGGTGATGTGACATTTAGTAAATTTCAATTATTAATTGCATAAAATGAAAGATACACTATTCCTTCTTAACTAATGATATATATGAACTAAATGTACCATTTTATTAAACATATTTATGATGAACAGTCTGTCTTATTGCCCGAAAAAAATTATATTATCTATGGTATAAAAAAATAAATATTATAACATTGGCACGCCGCACCGGACGCATGGGCAGCTAGTTATTGAACATATCCTTCTTTACTTACGTGATTCATTATTTAGAATGCATCATTTTCTTATTTAACATTTACTAATATTATGAAGAAGTAACGTTTGATTGTGTTTTTTGTTTTTCTGGAACTGGCTGTTACTGATCGCTCGTAGATCTTGATAGACGTGATTTTTAATTATAGCTAAAATTCACAGGAGTTTCATCGACAATAAAAATCAATAATATTTTACATGCAGTTAAAAATAGGTGATTTTCATAACAAATTGGACACCGAAACATAATTATTTTTAATTACATTTTTTTCGATATTTATGCGGTTTATGTACAAGCTGCAGTAGTTATTTCTCGCAGAATATTTGTTTTATATAAATATCCAATTTGTATTTGGAAATAAAGTATTAGCATATTAACCTTATTTTAAAATACCCTACTATTATAATTATATAGCATGGACTTTTTATGTTTAAATTTGTTTGAAAATGGAAATCAGAAATAACATTTCAGTCATTTGAAAAATAATTTTGAAGGTTTTACAATTGTGTCTTTTCATAAAATATATACACAAAGTTATTACGTCAATAGATTTGTCTTCAAGGCCTTTTCGTCTAATAGCCTACGGAAAATAAAGTTTGGAAATTCTACTCCATTTATTACGCCATCATTTTACCTCAACCATTAAAATAAATCTACCTCTTTACATAATGTATCTTTATCCTAGTAATTCTGGAATGTTCAAAACGTAGATATGGCTCAATTCTTGTAGAAATATGCTTCATGCAGCTATAGTAAATGGAATGCGTTTGCTAATTTAAAAAGAGATATAATTTTAGTCAATGTAGTTTTGACTCATCATAGATATGAACTAAAAGAACTTTTGTGTTAAATATATTTAGAATAAACTGGCACACTGCTCAAAAATAATTATATAATTTTTTAAATAGCAAAATAAATGCTACAACATAGCAGTAATATTACAGTTAAAAAATCTATACGCTATTATTAAAATTATATATCACTAAAGTTCTAAATCTTTAACATAAAAAAAACATTTGTAACGAAACACAGGACAATTAAAAATAGAACAAAATATATATATAATATGTTGCACCTAGTGTTCTTGGATTCAGTATAACGATATTTTACAAAAAGTGAAAAAATATATATGAATTTTAAATCTATATCAACGTCATCAACACTAATATTATTCTAAAACGTTCGCTCCGTTGCACCATTCAAGAATATTATATCATGCAGTAGTACCTAAAATATGAAACAAATTGACGATCAGCGTTTCAGGCAATTACGCAATATAACAGTAGTATAGAATGTAGTAAAAATATCTCTGGTGTTACGTTGTGTTTCATACTGTGGATTCATATGATACTCTTACGAGAGAAAAATAATTAAACGGTACTGTGGAGCCACATCATACTGCTAGTCTCGGTACATGCATGGCATTCCAACACTTACAGATAGGTAATTTTTAGTCAAGAGTTGTCAGTTATCTGTAATAAAGTGATCAGTGAAATAGTTATTTTTCTTCTATAAAAAGGTTTTCTAAAATTATTTTGAAACTTTATCTTTTTTTAAAGCTTATTCACTGGATTCATACCTCTTGTAGTCATCCTTTAGCTGCCATCAAGTGCCCATGTATATGTTACAGTGTATACGTGTATAGCTTCAAGACGATATGTCGGACTTTAAACATGCTTGTTTTTCCTATTCGAGTATTTATCACGACTTCTCATGCACTGCGTAATTTACTGTGTTCCTGATGTCCCACATGAATCAGGGGTAGCATTGTACATGAAAATTTTATTGTTCCTACCAAAACCCTTGATCAGTAATCGTCATGGTAATTGTATTTAAAATATGTTATAGAAAGGAACGATGAAAATATTATTTTTTAAAAGTGTGCTAGGGACTATAAAATTTTCCCTATAGAATGCGACCCCTGAGGAATCATTCCAGACCATATCGTTCCGAAAAAATTGAAAATCGCTCATTTTCTCATTTCATATCACTTACACCAGTTTTTCATTTAAGTAATTTTCTACCCTTATTCGTTTACATCAACAAAGATACGTAATAAATTTATGAATCTGTATGCTATGAATTCTTCTAATTAGTAACTCATAAAGTATTCAACTATACAGGGATTTTTTATTTTTAAAAAATAAATCATAACATATAATGATTACGATATTATTAAATGTATTTTATTATGAAACTTATCATTACAGTATGAGCCCTGAGTTGGCTTCTAGCGCAAATAGTATATTTTACAATTTCAGTAATACAATTAACTCTTCAAAGACTCTGTTACTATATTTATGAATTATTGATACATTAAGTAGTAATAGAGTATGTGTAAAAAATATTGTTTAATTTAACTTAATATTATTTTCTTTCTCAAATAATAATAAAAGTTTTTAATCTTTTGAAAACATAAGTTGTCGATTATTCTTCGAAATGCATTGTATTCAAATTTAAGTATTGTAGAATCCATTAACCACTTACGTAGGAACGCCCAAACAAAAATCAACAGCGATTCATATGAATTTTACATATAATATCGGAATGTCCCTTATCAAATATTAATATATATTTTATTGTATAATTTTAGTCGAAGAAAGTTTCTGATTTTTATTCGGAAACTGCTTTTTTTCTTTGCATTTTCGTTTACTGACCGCATGTTGGATTTTATAGAGACGCTTTTTAATTAAAGGTTATTTTCATTCGAGTTTTTTTAACGAAGAAAATAAATGAATAAATTTAGTACTGTGTTATAGATAACGTTTTTAAATTTTAATATAAAAAGTAGTTGAAGAGTTTTCCTTTGATAATACATTTTATTATGTAACTACAAAATAATTTATTCGTTGTCTATCGAAAAAGACAAAAATATGCGTTATCAAGATTCGAACGGTTTAAGGACTTTCAACTTTCAAGCACCTTCTACCAGAATTTTTGTAAAATAATATCTGCCTTATTTAATTAAAATAAATTCCAGCTTCATCTGTAACGACCAGTACTTTACGAAATTTCTGATACCAAAATCCTAAAATTCCCTGAATCACTTGATGCGTACGAGCCCTGGTTATACAATGTGGAAATCATTTATAGTTTGTATCTGCTTAAAAAATATATATTGGTGTACATGGTACGTTTCTTAAATGGTCTACTAGTTTGTGGCATTATAAGCTTAACGGGTATTAATTATGTAATTTTTTGCAGAAATGCACAAACTATTTCGAATGATTCAGAGCCTGTATGTTGTAATTGTGTTTCTTGCAGAGTCTTTCAGTGATATTTTATTATCGATCAGGAAAACAAAATTCTATTTTCTATGTGGTGAATGTGCAATCTCAATCACCAGTTGCGACTTGATTATTGAAAATCAAGTTCATGTTGATGGAATACTGTCAATTAAAAAATTAGTTATGAATTTTCCGAAATTTTATACAAGTACATTTGTATATTTTCTGCGATTTTTTTTCTTTAGTGTACTATAGGTTGTTGATGGTATTAAATATAAAACAGAAAAATTATTCTTGATATCGCATTATATTGTATAACCTAAAAAATAAATGATACATCATGTATTATTCTGTGTGAAAAATCAATGCTGTTCAGTACAAATATACTTATTCATTCATGACTTTTGATGTTTAAAAGAAGTAAGAGGATTTAATTACTCTTTGCACCGTATTCAATTTTTCCATATTTATTGAATAAGAAACTCGGAATATATCAAAGGGTTTTCATGAAAAGGTATAAAATTGCATAAGATATCATTCTCTTTGATCTGTACAAAATATTATCTCTGCATATTCCACTACACATTTATATGAGAATACATTATTTGATAAAACCTATTTATTTGGGTATATGGTTTCCAATTTGTGTATTCGTTTCGAGCAAATGAGAAAATACAGAATACACTCCGCAAATTATCTTTACAACTTTTAATCTATATAACTAAAGAATGGAACATGATATCTCAGTTCTGTTTCCTTCATTTAAAAGAGAATCTCTGAAAGTTTTGCTTATCATATCAATGCACATGTATGTGTGCCCCCTCTGTTGCCTCTAAAATATACAGGCGATTTTCGATTTCCTGCCATGTCCGCTAGAGTATCCACTCAGTAACTGTCGCGATGGCTTTTGTGCGGTGTGTGTACGGTTGAACGTGGGGTGTTCAACTGCGTGGCTGCGGTTAGAACATATTTTATTGGGCTACACACAAATACTTCCGGAACAGGTTCCACATCTTCTTCATTTGAGCATGGTCCTCCTCTCCCTTAAACTGAAAGTTAATTATAATGAGCTGAATCGGATGTACTTCTTTATAAAATATCAATTTTGAGGACTTATAATACTTGCCTGTTATCAAGGTGAACTTGGGACATTCAGTAATGAACTTCCAGGCATTCTTACTCTTTTGGAACTGTCTCATAAAGCTAGCTATTCAGTATCTTATTAGGATTTGCCTCTCATGTATCTGTGCTTTTTTAGGACTATTATAAACTGTTATTTATTATTAAATTGTGTTTTACCAGTTGCCAGTTACCTATAAACTGGAGTTATGCTTGTTTATTAATTTTATTTATTTAATTATTGTTATGTATATATATATATATTTCTCTTTCTTTTAGTTGACGGTAATATATAATCATAATCGCCAAATATAATCATATATCGCCAAATTTGGCGACAAAAATGAGTCGCCAAAAGTGACGCCAACTTGGCGATATCTCTAATATTGCGCCAAATTCCCATAGAGTTCCATTGTAAACCTAATAGCTTATAGAAAATCAACAAATTGAGATATTTTAATGCAACAAAAACTAATATTAGCTTAAAGGATTATATTAAATTTTTCTTTGATGACCTAAGTAGGGAGACTTTAAAAATAAAATTTTTATATTACTTGTTTATATTATTGATCTGCTAATTGTCAGTTTTCTATTTTAAGGTATTAAGACTTACCTTTAAGTTGACGGTAACCTATAAACCGTCAGTTCTTGTAATTATGTTTTGTTTCTTGTGGATGGCGTGTTTTTTTTTTTTTTTTTTTTTTTTTTTTTTATTCCTCATGGGAATATGCTATGATTCTTTGATTTGGTAAATGTATCTGTTCTGGAATTGTTCCTGGGGCAGGTGGTGGTGTTGGATCGTGGATAGGGTTTTCCCACCGGGACAGTTGGTCCATAAACCTTAGGGTTGGCGTCCCGGCTGAGTGTCTTGTATCCCTTGCTCCCTTTTGATGCGGGACAGTATCAGTTTTCATATACTTTCTGTGCCATTCACAGATTGTTAGTCTTGGTTGTGGTTCTCTTCCACTTTTAGTGCTGAAATATCACTGTACCTGTGTATCTGATCTTCCTTCTATGAACCATGAAACACATAGAGCCTTCTCCTGTGGAGTAGTCTTTTTATGGAAATGTGACACCTCTTCACCACTTACTCAGTTTATCTGGAAAACAAAGCAAACAAAACGTTCAGAGATCAAGAAAACCGAAATTAGATATCTTCCATTCTTTAGTTATTTAGATATGAAGTTGTAAAGATAATTTGTGAAAACGGTAAATTATTAATTTTACTTAATTCACTATATTTACTATATTTCGTTTCATTACTATAATGCAAAACGTATATACAAAATCTTACCATCATAAAATGTCGTTTCCTATAAAACAATCAATAATTAAATTACGCAATAAAAACGAAAGAACATCAGCTATTTTTTTGCACCACATATTATGAAGTATTTCATAACATTCGTATTAACCCATTAACCGCTGGTGTTGCGTTGACGCAACAGTCAAAATAAATGCGTATAAAAAATTAGCTATCAAATGAATTTTATATTAATAGTAATTTTTAAGTACGGAATATTATGGTTAATAATTCAATAGAAAAATATTTCCTTTCAACATTTTTTTTCTACTTAATAACAAGTTCGAAACTTAAAGCATTTTTAAAGGAAAACTTTCATGTTGTCGTTTTCGCAGAAGAAATATAGTTAGACAAACGTAAGCTTTAGAGTAAATCTATTTTTTTTAGCAAGGTCAAAGTACATGAGAACATTCAACGAATCAGTTGCTTTTGTTTTAGTGGGGGAAGAAGAGAAATCATGTGTGGAGTTTGCGCATCGTCAGCGGGAAAGGGGTAGTTCCATTATTCACTTGTGTCGTTAGACTCTATGGAGTTTTTTCTAATTTTGTGCTCATAGAAATGCCTACAACTAGATATCTTACGTTAGAGGAATGCCTTCAAATGATGACGAAAATGAAACTGATATTATCATTATTTCATCAGAAATAGTAAAAATTATTGATGAAGAAAAATGAATTGATAATATATCAAAAAATGATAATGATATTTTACCATGCGCTACTGCTGGCGAAATTGAATTGAGCATAATAAAGAAGTTTGTACCCTCCGAAAGTAGTATAAGTCCTACATAAAAATTTAAAAAAACAAAACATAAAAAACTGGAGATTTGAAGTGGATAAAGATGGAAAAATTGAATATGACTCAGCCAAAATATAAAGAAAAAATAAAACCTTGACAAATGCGGGAAGATATTAAGATTATATTCGAAATTAAAAACTCTCACTTAGTTTTCAGATGTAACGTTGAATTGTACATTTAGCAAACACCCTTTGAATGTAAATAGCTAGTCATAAACAAAACAGCCACAAGAAGGCATAGTTACCCATGCAAAAGCCATTACAGACAGAACGCAGACATTTAATCCTTTCCGGGGAAAAGCACTTCAATTTCTAAAATGTTGAAATGACTGAGTGAAAGCGGAATTTACGAACAATTACATAATAAACGAAATTGCTTTATCAAAATTCTGGTGCCATTGTGGCATTTGGGGAAAAAATTAATTGGTTTCATAAACATACTACCGCCCTTGAAAGGGTTAATCGTAAAGTCAGATGACAGCAGAGGACTGCATTGTAAAAAATGCCATAACCAGAATTTTTATCGCTGCAGTAAATTTGTGATGTTGTTTTACATCATAAGTGTAGCGAATATTTCGATACTTGAAACTGTTTTCTAGCTATGATTAGTAATTTCGAAAGAAAAAATAAATTAAATATTAATAATAAATTAATTACATTTAAAGTGATTGCTTGCTGTCTAAACTGTAACAAAGCTAAAAAAATCTTTCAGTGGCCATATATGCAAGAAAACCCTGCTGATGCTCAGTTGAATTCACTAAACATTAGTACTCTTATTCCGCTGACATTGCGTGAACACAACAGTCGATTTTTCGCAAGCTAACACAAATTTTGTTATTTCGACTATTAATTAATGTTATATATGTTCTAATGAATAACCAATATCATTTGTATAAATTTTTTTAACCCTTTACAGTTTTGGCGCTTAATGGGTTAAAAAGGAAACAGAATCAATTTTTTTACGAAAGACAGAATAAATGTATGATTGTGATAGATATGTGATTCAATACATGATTCAGACAGAATATCTGAAAGATTGTGTTTTTTAGTGTATATCTGTTTTAAAAATTAATTCTTAATACAATATAATGTGGTTTATTTCACCAACATTCTAAATATGTACACTGCAACAAAATTATGTTACCAGAGAATTAGGTTGTCACTTTAATCTTTAAGCTTATAATAATGCATCATTTGCCAAAAAATGGACTGATAAATATATAAATTTATTTCACTCACAATAACACTTTTAAGAAAAACCAAAAGATAAAAAGTATCTTAATCTACAGAAATATACTATGCAACCAGGAATGATAATATACTATTCTGCGAGTAACCCACGATTCCGAAAAAGTTTTTTATCCTTAGAAACAAATCGAATTTTAAGATTTAAAGAATCATTATAAAAATTAATTTTTTGATACTCTCTACAACTTTCATAAACGTAACTGAGTAGTTTTATAATGCTTTAGATAGTATTTTCGTCAGAGAATAACAGTTATTCGTATACTATGGATTCTCAAGTAAACATTTTAAACTCACAACTGAATTTATGAATACGAGAGAAAAATAATTATTAATATTATTGTTAATTTTAATATTGTTAATATTGCATTTTTGCATTTCTAGCATGATTGTTGAAAATGAAAATATATACTTTAAAAAACTCATAGCATTCGATACTCGCAATAGTCTCGTTTGGTAAAACTGATTAATATACTAAAATAGCTACGCAGAAATGTTTAAGAAAATTACAAGTAGCGAAGTAACTTTAATTTCATCAATGTTTCAATAAATCGCGAAAATCTATTGTTTTGTGAGATTTCTAAAAATAAATGATCGTTTTCGTGAATCGTGGGTGACTGTGAAGCAAATGTTTTATATTTATGGGAAGTTATTATTGTACGAGGAAGTATCAATAAGTTTTTGCCTTCACATAGAAATCATTGAGAGAAATTTATGAAGTTGCTACATTTTATTAGTCCTTTTCTGTATAGTCACCATGTACAGTAACACATTTCTGCAAGCGGTATTTCAAAGAGTGGGGAGGGATCCAGGAGGCGCGATAGTAGACCAAAAGATTGGCAATACCTCCTCATATGACATATTCTTGGAAAGGCCTGTGACCACTTATTCATGTTATGCATCTCCCGAACCCTCCTTCCAAATTTCCACCCGGGGGCACTTTTCTAAATTTTGCGGACAATCCTTGTCACATGAGGGATCACAAATTGGGGTGAGGGGCTCGGGAGTTCTATAACAGGAATAAGTGGTCGCAGGCCTTTCCAAAAATATGTCACATGACGGGGTTCGGAAAAAGTTAGAAAAGTACCCCCTCCCCCTTTGGGTCTGCTATCGCGCATCCTGGAATACAAGCCCTTCTTTGGAATACGGTTTGCAGAAATGTGTTACTGCGCACAATGGCCATAAAGAAAAGGCTTAACAAAATTTAGCAATTTCATTAATTTAACTCAATTATTTCTATGTGAGGACAAAAACTCATTGATACTCCGCCGTATATAGTATATTTTATTCGTGGTTGCACTACATTTTCGTATATTAAACTAGTATGTTGTGGCCATCACAAAACTTTCTTCTATCTCATACATGTCAATACTTCAAGATTCACTATCTCAGTGGCAAATTAAATGACAATCTGTGTTCAGCATGATAATTCTAAAAATATGAAATTCCGTGCATTAGTTCTCGAGGTATGACTGTCACTGAAATCGTGTAAATCCAGCAAAATGCAGCATAGCAGCGCCACCTATTGGGTTATTTACACCAGAACCTAATTATCACCAACTTATGTCAACGTCTAACTGAATATGAAGTTTGAGGAAAATTCGTGCATTAGTTCTTGAGATAGAGGTACTGCGCAAATCATGACAAATGCAGCATAGAAGCACCACATGTTGAGCGATTTGCAACAACACATAATCAGCAGCAATATTAATCAAGTTATACTTAAATCTGAAGTTTGATGAAAATTCGTGCATTAGTTCTTGAGATAGAGCTATTGAGGAAATAGTTAAATGCAGCACAGCAGCGCCACCTATTGGGCGATTTACACCAACACGTAGTCAGCATCATTTCATATAAAGGACTAACTAAATCCGAAGTTTGATGAAAATGTGTGCATTAATTCTTGAGATAGAGCTACTGCGAAAATAGTGTAAATCCTGCAAAATGCAGCATAGCAGCGCCACCTGTTGGGCGATTTACACCAAAACGTAAACAGCAGCCATTCATGTCAAGGACTAACGGAATCTGAAGTTTTATAAAAATCCGTGTATTAGTTCTTGAGATAGAGCTTTTGCGGAAATCCTTCAAAATGCTACATAGCAGCGATTTGCACCAAAAACTAATCAGGACCAATCTATATCACGGACTACCTGAATATAATTTTTTATCAAATTCCGTGCACTAGTTCTTGAGATAGAGCGTCCACAAAATTTGTGTCACATACAGACAGACGGACATACATACATACAGACAGACAGACAGACTCACAGACAGACATTTTCTAAAAACATGTTTTTTGGAATCTCTGACCCCTAAAACGTGTAAATCCGTCGAAAACTGGAATTCGAAAATTTTCATGAAACCAATACTTTCTTCTTGTAAAGATAGAAGAAAATAAAAAAAATAATATATATTAAGTCTTTTTTTATGTTTTTAAAATAAAGCTTTTAAAATAATAGTTTATTTCGACATGTTTTACTTTAAACGAATATAAGTATTTTAAAGATAAATAAATTTTGAAACAAATATGAAGTTATTTATTCTATCTAGATTGTGAAATAATTTGATAATTTGTATATTATATTTCTGGGATAAACTGTAGTAAATGATTTGTGACATCTTTGAAAGCGAGAATGGCTTTTCCCTGTTCTGCGAATCGGAACAGATAAATTGTAAAAGAGAATATAAGCTAAACAATTCAGAACACATCAAAAGACATATATTTTTTCGCGATTTAGATATAATGCTGTCTTGGAGAAATACCGAAAGTATTTTATCAAAAGAAATATGTATTATTAATTTGTTTTCTGACTCTGCTTTAATGCTTCAAACAGAATAAAAACATTTTTTAGGATTATGGTTAGACTGATTGCCAAAATTCGAAATAAAATAATTATGTCTTATATTTATTCATGATGATTTATTCATGTAAATAAGCTCCAGTTATTAAACATTTTTATGAATTGAAATCTGAGCAATAAGAAAATCAATATAAACTAGATATTTTTTAAATTGGTAATTCTTAAAAAAAAAAAAAAAAAAAAAATATATATATATATATATGTATCTATACAATGAGAGGAAGACATCTTCATTTGGCACCCCACCCTCCCGATTTTGAATTTCTTAAACTCTAACCGCAACAATAAATAGTTCCAATTCACTATCCGAACATGTTATAGATTTTATAAGCTGTTAACAATAAAAAAACACATATATATTTTTTAATCTTACCAGTGAAAACATTTTTTATGCAATAAATAATTTGATATGTGTAAAGCACAGAAGATTAAATAATAGCAGGCTAGTGTAACATTACACATTTTACTTGTGCATCTTTATGTTCATGTTAACTTCCAAATTAAGGATAGCAGCAAAATATTCACGTATCAGGTTTTAATATATCGTTACATTTGGTCATAAAATATTGGTTTTTGACCTCTATATTATTCTTTCGATATAATCGCTATACTTGATTTATACACCTTAAGCATAGGTGCCAACTTCAAACTAATCTTCCGTAATACGTGCGTTAATTTGACCCTGGTTTAATAAATTTCTAACCAGAATTTTTTTAAGAAATGAAAGTAAGTATGTTCCACGTAGAAACCTTGAATTAAATAAATAACGATTCATGAAATAAATTTTCTGGTTCGAAAGTGGTTAACCTGGATCTAATTAATCCAGATATTACGGAAGATTAGTGAAAGGTTGGCAGCCATGCTGATGTAATCGATATTTATCAGAAATTAATATTTAACATATGGCAATAAAAATCGAAGCGTTTTCTACGTACACTATTAAATACATATAAGTAAATTGCTTTTAATTTTATAACAAACTTCGTTAAAAAAATAATAGTGTCGTTTAATATGGATACAGTAATTAGTTATATAGGATGATGGAACTTTAAATAAAATAACACCATTGGAAAAACGATTCGCAGCTCAACTCCGAAAAACGATTTAAACAACACGTACATCACATAAGCCTTACCTTAGAACGGGAGCGATCTCTGAACAAACAACACACGCCGACGCAGTAACATTAAAAACACAGCTATGCTTTAGTTACAGGTCTATCATCTGACATAAATGGCAATGCGCAGTAATATTGTTCGTTCCTGGAACACAAGATGACATCAGCGTTGAGGCTGAAACAGCGACGCTTTCTGCGGAACCCACTTATCATCTTGCATCACAATGCTCATTCTCATGCAGCGTAAACTTCGTCTGGTATATTTGTTCGCTAATAATTCCAATAGTGATACTATCCCCCATATATCCTTAAGTACCCGTGAATTTGATTTCATGCGCTAGATAAAAGAACCGATCCATGGTATTAGCTTTCATTTTGTTCTAGAGCTTCTGCTGACTCTAAAACGCTCCATCAAAAATTTTATATACAATTCCATCCTGTGGGCAAATATTAATTGATTGCCTATCATACATAAAAGAAAAATTAAATCGTTTTAGTTGGCTTTTTTTCTTAGCAATGCAAATAAGAATTCAATAAGGGAGTAAATTTATCTTGAGTAAAACAACAAAATAAATAAATAAATAAATAAATAAATAAAATTTCAACATATCTCATGGAAACTTCAGCAATATTAACTCTGTAACTTCCGTTTATTTAAATAATTATTATTAATATTTTATAAAATATATTTCACAGTTTTTTAAATAACTTATTAACGTTTTTTTTTTTCCGCTGAAATTAATTTGCTTTATAGTAGTAGCTATTTGAGACTTACAATGTTTGATATACGGCACTAATCAATATGTCTGCCAGTTCCGGTTAACTTCAAGTAGATGTACACTGTTATTAAAAATAACTGCAGAAAAAATGAAATAATATGATAAAACTTGGTTATACATCTACCACGTGTATACTACCCACATAAAACTAGTATGTTGTGACCATGACGAAATTCTCTTCTATATAAACCTCGTCAATTAAATAATTTAAATAATACAAGAAATTACATCAACTTAGCACCAATTCATATCAAATTATATCGGAATCTGTAGTTTGATGAATATTCGTGCTTTAGTTATTGAGATAGAGTTATAGTGGAAATTCTGAAAAATGTAGCATAGCAGCGCTTCTATTGAGAAATTTACACCAAAATCAGCACCAATTTATATCAGGGACTAACTGAATATAAATTTTTATTAAATTCGTTCATTAGTTTTTGAGATAGATTGCTCACAAAATTTGTGTCACACACAGACAGACTGACAAACAGACTCAACGACAGACATTTCGTAGAAACATGCTTTTCGGATTCTATTAATGTGTAAATCCGTCGAAAATCTAAATTCGAAAATTCTCATGAATCGAATACTTTCTCTCTTGTGAAATGAATCGAATACTTTCTTCTTGTAAAGACTGAAGAAAGTAAAAATATTTAAATTAATGAAATTATTAGATTTTCAAAATAACTATTTATTCGAATGACCTTGTTGCTTTCCTTTTTTTACACATCTCTAACACCCGGAGTTATCTTTATTTTCTTGTTCTATTAAGACAGGTTTCATCCTTAATCAGTCCAGTATGATACCACAAAATGGCCACCAGTATCATTATAATCGTGCTAATAGGCAGAACTCATCATAGTATTTAATAATCCCTATTCGTCAATTAATTGATTATGTCAATTAAATTGTGTTATATTAATTTTTAAATATATAAATATATAGTTTATAGTTAATATTTATATAAAGAAATAGATTTTTGAAACGCGGTTTATTTCACTAATTACCCGACTGAAAAGAAGGGTTATGTGTTTCACGCGTATCTGTGTATGCGGATTACTTTATACCCTTGAAACATCTCAACGGCTGGATGGATTTTAATGAATGAGGTCTCTATCAATTCGTCTTAACGCCCGATGGTTATAGGCTAGGTTTTGTTTTTATAAATTCAAAATGGCGTCCGTAAAATACAAAATGGGGGTAGAGAGGGGAAAAAATTACGCACCCTATTGATGGCATATCATTGAATAGGTCTTTGAAAATGAAGACGATGTTTCATTGACTATTTTACAGTCAGAAGCTCCGTTAAAATATTATACAACCTGGAAGTTGTGCATGTAGGATCTCTAGCTTTACTGCAACTCTAACCATCATAGACATCTATTGACCTCATCAAAACAGTGTTTATAGATAGGAATTAACAATTAGACACAACTTAAACGTAATTAATAAAAGTAAATAAAAAATAGGTAAGTAATATAAACAAGTAATAAAAAAAAGTATTTTAAGTCAATCCCTACTTAGAGAATTTTTTTTCTCCCCTTCTTCTTTGCTCTTGAGTGGCGCTTAAAATGCCTTGATCAAGAAGAGAGCTCTCTTGATTATTGAAAATTAATTAATTTAATTTATATAATGAAGTAATATTTGAAAAAAAAAACTGGATTAACATCAAGTGTCATCAACTACAAATTAAAAAAATTATTTGAGCTTGATTGGATGAATAATAAGTATTTGAACAAGATATATATAGCGAGAGTGTGAGCTAATAGTAGAAATTGAAAAAAAAATAGTTTCACGTTGATGAGAAATAATTAATTAGTTCATTTTTTACGTAGTCGGGTTTTTTTATTTTTTAAATTTAATTGTTTGTTTTTTATTGTCTACACTAAAATAACTTGAAATCAAAGTATTTGGATTTGTGTCCTGTCTTTGTTTAGGAAGGACCTAAACTCATTTAATCAATCTTGCAATATCATTAATAAACTCTAGCTGCTAAATTTTAGATATCGTAACATGCAAACGATAAGTATACTATAATCTGTTTATCTTACAAACGTGGAGTGGATATATATATATATATATATATATATATATACTACGAGGAAATCTATTAATGATAAATATTACAGTAGATTTGTATACCGTAGGTTTGTACGCTAATTAAGATTTATATCAAAATATCATTTACCGCTAAAGAGAATTGCATAAATATGCTGGTGCCCCATTTCTTATGTGACTGCTTTTTTAATACCATTCAAATAAACAATTATATTTATAACATATTCTGTGCATAAAAATATGTAATTAGTAATAAACCTTGATATATATATAAAAAATATATGTAAAAAATATATCATGCAGATATTTATCGTTTACTATAATAGGCTTATTATGAATTCTGAATGCGTAATATAATTAATTGCTTCTTTTTCCGAACCGCGTCGTGAGAACGTGTTTCGATTTTTTAAAGAATTATAACTATCAGGATGTGGCAAAAAACCTATCTATCAAAATAAAACTAATATAAACGAAAATGTTTCTGCAGTTATGTTTATTGGAGTAATTTACCAAAAATTTGAATTATTCAGCATTTTGAAGAAATTCAGCGCTTTGCACTTTATTTTCGATTTTTTGTTGAATCATTTACGTATACCAAACTTTAATTCAAGACAAATAAACAACAAAAAAGAAAAAAAAAAACATGAGATTGTTCATCAGTTTCTCACAAGTTTCATAATGCGTAACATTATGTGTTTAAACAGAATCTGTAATTTGTAATTTATCTGCATCCAAAAATAAAGCATTTTTAAAAATAAAAACATTTTTAGTTTTAGGAAAAACTTGAAAAGTATAAAAGACACACATACCTCTTCTCACAAAAAATTACTTCACTAAAATTTAGTTTCTTTAGTAAGCTTTCTTTCTAAAAGTCATTTCAAAAAATTAGTTATGTTTGAAATCCTTTAAAAGTTATTTTTATTTTATAAACTTTTTTACGCGATTTTTAATATCAAAACAGTGATAACAGTATGATATATATATATATATATATATATATATATATATTTGAAACACAATTAAAATGTATTATGTCTTAATAATTTTATGGCTAGCCTTTGCTTGTACTTTATATTCTTTGAAGAACATAAAATCAATTACGAATTTCAGCTTGTAAGGCAACAAGGAATTACTGAAAATATTTTTAATAACCTACTAAAGTGAAGTAAAAGTAATGTTGCCTGTGTGTTTAAGCACGATGCACAATTGAAAACGTTCCCAAAATTTTCTCTTAAACTCTCTTTTTCTACATTCTTTGAAAAGAAATTAATATTCAAAGTAACGAAAAGTTAAATTACATTGCTTTGGCCAGTATTTATATTATGAAAATTGCAGCGAACCAGATAATATGTATATAAAAATTTAATTTAATCTTCATGATTTTGGGAATGTTTGTCAATGTGCGCCATAACGAACTACTTTCAAACGTACTAAATACTTTACTTTTTTTCATCTATTAAACATTATGTCTCACAAACCGAAGTATTTTAGATTTTACTTATAATAAAAGCATTCAGCTATACATGTTTTTTGTTTAAAAAAATAATTTACTATTCGTACCAAACAATGGGGAGTGGCAAACAAAGGCTAAGCATAAATATATTAATACACAATCTGTATTAAATCTTACGAGTTGAATATTTCCAACTGAGCGAAAAAATGCCCAGGCCGGGAATCGAACCCAGATCCTTGGCTTACAAGGCCAATGCTTTTCCATTTAAGCTAACTGGGCCGACAACCAGCCAGCATATTTCGCTCAGATAACCTTATTGGTAGTAACATCTGGTCTGTCATGTAGACAGCTCAACAGAATAAACCGCAGGTAAAGGAACTCCATATAAACGATGGATACGTAGATGAACTATTAATTTAACACAATCAAACTGATTGGTAAAGTTATCATACGAGTTGAATATTTCCAACTGAGCGAAAAAATGCCCAGGCCGGGAATCGAACCCAGATCCTTGGCTTACAAGGCCAATGCTTTTCCATTTAAGCTAACTGGGCCGACAACCAGCCAGCATATTTCGCTCAGATAACCTTATTGGTAGTAACATCTGGTCTGTCATGTAGACAGCTCAACAGAATAAACCGCAGGTAAAGGAACTCCATATAAACGATGGATACGTAGATGAACTATTAATTTAACACAATCAAACTGATTGGTAAAGTTATCATACGAGTTGAATATTTCCAACTGAGCGAAAAAATGCCCAGGCCGGGAATCGAACCCAGATCCTTGGCTTACAAGGCCAATGCTTTTCCATTTAAGCTAACTGGGCCGACAACCAGCCAGCATATTTCGCTCAGATAACCTTATTGGTAGTAACATCTGGTCTGTCATGTAGACAGCTCAACAGAATAAACCGCAGGTAAAGGAACTCCATATAAACGATGGATACGTAGATGAACTATTAATTTAACACAATCAAACTGATTGGTAAAGTTATCATACGAGTTGAATATTTCCAACTGAGCGAAAAAATGCCCAGGCCGGGAATCGAACCCAGATCCTTGGCTTACAAGGCCAATGCTTTTCCATTTAAGCTAACTGGGCCGACAACCAGCCAGCATATTTCGCTCAGATAACCTTATTGGTAGTAACATCTGGTCTGTCATGTAGACAGCTCAACAGAATAAACCGCAGGTAAAGGAACTCCATATAAACGATGGATACGTAGATGAACTATTAATTTAACACAATCAAACTGATTGGTAAAGTTATCATACGAGTTGAATATTTCCAACTGAGCGAAAAAATGCCCAGGCCGGGAATCGAACCCAGATCCTTGGCTTACAAGGCCAATGCTTTTCCATTTAAGCTAACTGGGCCGACAACCAGCCAGCATATTTCGCTCAGATAACCTTATTGGTAGTAACATCTGGTCTGTCATGTAGACAGCTCAACAGAATAAACCGCAGGTAAAGGAACTCCATATAAACGATGGATACGTAGATGAACTATTAATTTAACACAATCAAACTGATTGGTAAAGTTATCATACGAGTTGAATATTTCCAACTGAGCGAAAAAATGTTTTTCGATTCCCGGGTTCGATTCCCGGCCTGGGCATTTTTTCGCTCAGTTGGAAATATTCAACTCGTATGATAACTTTACCAATCAGTTTGATTGTGTTAAATTAATAGTTCATCTACGTATCCATCGTTTATATGGAGTTCCTTTACCTGCGGTTTATTCTGTTGAGCTGTCTACATGACAGACCAGATGTTACTACCAATAAGGTTATCTGAGCGAAATATGCTGGCTGGTTGTCGGCCCAGTTAGCTTAAATGGAAAAGCATTGGCCTTGTAAGCCAAGGATCTGGGTTCGATTCCCGGCCTGGGCATTTTTTCGCTCAGTTGGAAATATTCAACTCGTATGATAACTTTACCAATCAGTTTGATTGTGTTAAATTAATAGTTCATCTACGTATCCATCGTTTATATGGAGTTCCTTTACCTGCGGTTTATTCTGTTGAGCTGTCTACATGACAGACCAGATGTTACTACCAATAAGGTTATCTGAGCGAAATATGCTGGCTGGTTGTCGGCCCAGTTAGCTTAAATGGAAAAGCATTGGCCTTGTAAGCCAAGGATCTGGGTTCGATTCCCGGCCTGGGCATTTTTTCGCTCAGTTGGAAATATTCAACTCGTATGATAACTTTACCAATCAGTTTGATTGTGTTAAATTAATAGTTCATCTACGTATCCATCGTTTATATGGAGTTCCTTTACCTGCGGTTTATTCTGTTGAGCTGTCTACATGACAGACCAGATGTTACTACCAATAAGGTTATCTGAGCGAAATATGCTGGCTGGTTGTCGGCCCAGTTAGCTTAAATGGAAAAGCATTGGCCTTGTAAGCCAAGGATCTGGGTTCGATTCCCGGCCTGGGCATTTTTTCGCTCAGTTGGAAATATTCAACTCGTATGATAACTTTACCAATCAGTTTGATTGTGTTAAATTAATAGTTCATCTACGTATCCATCGTTTATATGGAGTTCCTTTACCTGCGGTTTATTCTGTTGAGCTGTCTACATGACAGACCAGATGTTACTACCAATAAGGTTATCTGAGCGAAATATGCTGGCTGGTTGTCGGCCCAGTTAGCTTAAATGGAAAAGCATTGGCCTTGTAAGCCAAGGATCTGGGTTCGATTCCCGGCCTGGGCATTTTTTCGCTCAGTTGGAAATATTCAACTCGTATGATAACTTTACCAATCAGTTTGATTGTGTTAAATTAATAGTGTATTAAATCTGTTAGAAATATATAATATAATATTGTTTTAACAAAATATCTACTCAGGATTCGAGCAATTTCGTGATTTAACGAATGAAATAGTTTTAAAATATAACGCACTTTTTTTAATTGCTTAAAAAACAATTAAACATACTTATGTTGTAAAAAAAGAAATTTAATTTAAACTTCTTTCATTTTTAATTGTTTCTACGGATTATGATTGGCTTTAAAATTTTCTAACAGAAAGATGTGTTAAACATTAAACAGGTTGTCATGCAGTTTAATTTTTTTAAATGATGTACCCTTATAATAAAAAGCGACGGATACTTGTTTCACTAGATCTAATACACCATAAAACATGAGGGAGGTTAAAAAAAAATTCTTAAAGAAATTTTAAAAACACACATTAAAACAAGTTTTTTTTCTTTAGTGATAATATTAAATGTTCTTCTTGCTCAACATTATCAAAGTATGAACTCAACTGCTTTTCTCTAATCCTACCGTAGATAGAATATTTTAAAAGATTTTTGGGAACACAGACTACAACTACACAAATAGAAACAATAGAAAAAAAAATGTTTCGTTGTTTTGACCCGTTGTTTCCAGGGTTCGCATGCATCCTCGAATTTTCAGATCAGGGAATTCTTCGGTACCACTATTTTCCTATGGAAAATATTTCTTTAAATAAGGTGAAATTTAGCGCGTTTCAAGTAGATTTATTTTTTTTTAATAAAAGAACACTGATATTTTATTTTGAAAATTATGACCCGTACGAACCCTGATTTCGTTTAGTGTACAATGCTTCAAATCTAATTTATGTTGCATTATGAAATTTCAATACAATGATTTATTGATCTTTGTGCTTCGAAATATGCCAAACACATCTCGGTAGTGTAAATATTTATCTGGATCACAAACGTATCTATAAAATGGACCTATAAAATGAATATTTAGAAAAAATTATATCATGAGAATTATTGTTAAATCTAAAAAGAATATTGATAAAATAAAGCAAATAGAGCTTCTCAGATTTAGGGAAACATTGCACTATCGGGATGGCCTTTCAATTTTAATCGTTACGAAAATAAGGGAATCACCCAAAACCGAATGTACTCTCCCACGTAACAATAACTGAGCTATAGGATACCACCTTTCTCCATTTTTCCGGTAGCGCCTACTGTTAAGGGAAGCGACTACTGACTGGATGCAAATCATAAGGAAATTATGCGTAGCTTTAAAACCCGTTTCCTTGGCAACTACTAGACCGAATTTTATCAAATTTTCAATCCCTATTTACTGGAATTTTGCTCAAAACGTATAGCAGACAGTTTTCTTCTGCGACTAAAAAAGATGTTTTTTGAGCAAAATCTACCAATACCTTAAAAAAATATGAAAATCGTTCGAGTAAAAGTATGAGTAAGCAATTGGATAACATTTATTTACATATAATAAATGAGGTAATGTTTTAATCTTTATCGGTTCATTGTCACTTACCACGTGACTTCGGGAACAGCATCGCTTACACGAATTTTATTCTTTTAGTACCTTTTTTTTTTTTTTTTTTTTACAAGAAAGCTTTTAATTGTACTTTGATATGATATGCATACTGCAAAATTTACTTAAAAAAAAGAGTGGTGCAACATAATATAAAAATATAATCAAGTATAAAATAATAGCGTAAAATTAATACGAGAGGTCATGGCGTCCCAGTTGTGTCTTCCCTTAATACGTTACAGTATTTCAACAGAGTACTACAGTTCTGAATTTCTTTGACTACTAGCTCGATATTCTGATTCTGATCTATGTACTAGACATTGCATTATATGTTGCATTGTGTACTTTATGTATCCGCTTATCAGTTCACCACATCAGTCACATATTTCTTCGGTGAGTGGCCGTTTGTTTTCAGTAAGTATTCAACCTGTATATGCCTGAAGTAGCGCGAAATGTGGTGAAATTTAGAATTTAGTTACATGAACTTAAAATTTATTAAAAAAGAAAATAAATATCTTAACAGTAAAACAATGACAATTTTCACGAAGGGATACTCACTTAATTTAACAACGATATCGACAATGGAAATATGGAAGTTTTGCCCCCAAGAAAAAGTCTACATTATAAAAAAAGAAAATAATTAATCAGAGAAGAAACCAAAAACATTATTATATGGAATTTATTATACTTCAGAGATAGATTGTAAAAATATATTTCATTTAAAGAGAAAAATATTAATGATATTTTTGTGAGTATATATATAAATAAAATAAGTACGATAATATTAACAATATTTCTCAAATTCAAATTTTGATAGATATTTTCTTAAATAATGAACGTTTCAAATAACGCATTATATCACGATTGAAATATGTGCAAAACTCGTATATGTTATTTGTAGCATACATAATAAAATATTATATCAATATCCAAGTCATGAATTTTTTAATGAAACGCTTTCTTTAATACAATAATTTTAGCAATAATTTTGTATAAAATTTTGTTTTGTATAAAAATAACATTTCGTAACTGTTAGCAAAACAGCTTTATTTAGTTTTGAAGTGCAACCAAATAGGGGAGATTCCACTGCACTTCTAGTAATGCTAAACTTCGATTTGCTTCCACACTCACTGATTTAAAAATGACTCTAAAAATGAGAAAACACATTTTTTATAAACTCAATAAAACGTTTCAAATATTTTAAAATAAAGACTTAAATTTTAAAAATAATAAATGGAATTACACTAAACATTTTAAATATAAAAATGCCAAACGAGATTACCAAAAAACTCTGTAAAAGTACAATTTATGATAAGAACGCATTGTGTGAAACAATGAAAATATAAAGGTCTTGGTAGAGCCCTGAAGGACTTTTTCAAAATTCATGAAATTGTGCACATATATTAAAGGTACTAAGAGGCAACTTTTGGCTGCTATCCAAAATCAAAATTCCAATTTTCGTTGATAATTTTTGTTGCCGTTACATAAAAAGTTCTAGGTATCCTCAATTACCTACACTGTTAAAAATTTGCAACAAAAATCCAGTCATTCGACCGTTTTTATTGAAAACTGTTACATAACTGTAATTTAACGATTCTGACAATATTATTTCCTATATAAGGATAATAATACATTTAAATTACAGTTATGTGACCGTTTTCTGTAAAATCGGTCACATGACTAGTCAATTTGCTGCAAATTTTTAACGGTGTAGAAAATTCTTACTCATCTTACAGATTTTTTTCAGTATAAACGTAAATCCGTTACATGATTTTTTTTTTCAGTTACATTAAAAGTTCTAGCAGTTTCCTAGAAATTCCTAGTAACATAATAGACTTTTTACAATGTATATAAAAATATAAATCAATATTTGCCGCTTGGAAGAAAATGGATATCCAACATGCCACAAACATTTTCCAAAACCAAAAACGAAAGCAGCTTAATTCTGCCTAAAACTAAAGTATTTGACACGACGGAAGGAATCGAATTCATTTATTACTACTGACACCAAAATCTGCCTACAACGGAATTTTTCAGCACACTACCAAACGACTATGACATGAATTTGATGAACCACTGCGGTGAAGTATGCACGTTACAACAAAGGTTCCAGCTGTTCACACTGTTTCAATTATTCTTTAGCTTAGAAAAACTTAAAAAAAAAAAAAAAAAAAAAAAAAAAAAAAATTACTTTTTCATCATCAGAAAAATATTAATGACGTGAAAAGTGTTTATTATAAAGTTATTTTTACGTTTAATGATATAAACGTGATATTACCCCTGATTTCTTTCCTATAGCCAATTAAAAGTTTCAGGAACCATTACAGTATTTCTTATAGATAATCATTAAATAAAGGGGATTTTCTTAAATGCATTTACCTTTAACTGTAGAAAGGCAAAATATTTACTAATCAGCGAAAATATAATATAGCTACCTACAAAAATATAAATAATCTCTTCGGAGTTATCCTTTAATATGAAAATAGTCCTTTATCTTTAGAAAACTCCAAAACTAATATATGTAGGATATTTAAAAAGCATTTATAAAAATAATTTTCCGTTTCGCCACCATGGATTTTTGGGAATTTTTTGCAGTAGTATCTATGATGTACACTGTAAAAAAAAAAATCTGTACTTCTACAGATGTAATGTTACATGCTTACTAAACTTTCATGTGTAACTGTACAAAAACAATCGTCAAACCTACAAAACTAATTTTTGTAACGCTACAGAAATCTGTAACTTTACAAATGAATCTGCTAAAATTACAGTAATATTACTAAAATTTTATCTGTAATCCGGGTTGCAGTTACATGAAAAGTTCTAGGCATCCCAGTTTCCAAAAAAAAAAAAAAAAATCTTATTTACCTTACAGTTTTTTTTTTATTTTCGGCGAAAATATGCGTCTGTTACAGGAATTTTTGTTGTTGCCATTACATAAAAGTTCCAGGAATCACAGTTTCCGAGAGAAACTTTAGTAACTTTACAGATTTTTTTTTTACAGTGTATTAATCAATTTTTTTCAATCGTGTATACCAAATTTTTGAATACATGAATTCTGAAAATATATGCATGAGTAATAAAAATTTTTAATTTTAATATCAATGTTAGTGCATTTTATTTATTATGGTTGTCTGTAAAATGTTTATTGCATGCATTAAGCATGCATTGGAAATTCTTTTACAATTCCTTTGAGCGTGGATGAATTAATTGAGTATATAATTTGTAAAATATTTTTTATATGCTTGTAGTCAACCTTTCGTAGAAAAGTAACTAAAAAAATAACTAGAAACATAAATAAAAAACTTAACAACCAAAATACTTATGAAATAGTAGTTCAAGAATAGCTGGATTTGTCATTGATATTTAGCGCTGTAGTGATACCGAACTTTCTGAGTGTCGCTGTTTAAGGACAGGAATTACTTAATGCATAATAAGTTATGTCATACTGCCATATGACATATGTCATACCATAACATGGGAGGAATTATTTTCGATTACAATTTATTTACTACTTTCGATTACAACTTATTACAGCTAACTTTTTCGATGCTCAGAAAAGTATTAAGGCACGTCTGACGGTTATGCTGAATAATGATATCTGTCAAAATGAATACTTGTAGTGCTAATTGTGTAATAAATTTTGCTGTATGATGTACAAACTTCTAATGTCAATGAAATGTTACTTGTCGGTGGCAAGTATAATTAATATGACAATAAATTTGTCGTCATTAATAAAAAAACCTTTCACGTATCGCAATATTGGATTTCAATTTTTTTGAAAATTATTGTTTACTCGTACACAGCATTGTTATGCATGTTTATAATTTTCTATAAACTTTTTATTAGATTTTATTAATTAAGGATATACAAATATAGTGCAGCATAAAATTACCAGTGAACTTCTTTGCTGAATTTATAATAACTTTTCCTTAACTATTTAAACATTTCTGCTGCGATGTTTTAAGAACATCCTCCCAGTATTCTTAATAATGGTATGAGACATTTTTTTCTAAAAGAGCAAAATCTCTGTCACTGGAGAGCATTGTATGAACGACTTGTAGAAAACATTTTCAATTTCATTAAAATGTTCGGTGCTCAAATGATAGTATCAGAATGATATCGCATTCTGTTTTGTCCACCACAATTGTCCGATTTTGCTATGTGTTTTCCATCCTTAATGTCGTTCTTTTCAAAATGCAATTTTAAACGGCTAGCAGTTTTATCTGACCCCTTTTTGTCGAGGCTTCATCCCATAGAAAAAAAAACCTTGATTATTTCCTTTGCGTTTGTAAAACTTGGTTCCAGTATTCAAAAAAACATGTTTAATTTCATTGAAACGTTCGATGCTCAAACGATAGTACCACAATGATACCACATTCCAGTTTTTATTTTGTCCACCGCAATTGTCCGATATTGCTCTGTGCTTTTCACCCTTTATGTCGTTCTTTTTAAAATACAGTTTTAAGTTGCTGGCAATTTTATCTGACCACATTTTTGCCGAGGCTTCTTCCCATAGAAAAAAAATCCTTCATTATCTCCACAAGAATAAACGCTTAAGGTGGGTTCCGCTCGTGTGATGAGTTAAAAAAATCCTTTTTTTTTTCTTTTGCATAAACTGATTCTTTAACATATCTAAAATACGATGGTAAAGTAATTTTCTAAAATTCGAATTCATTGTAAAGATATAGCATTTAGAAAAAGCAGATGTTTGGACTGCCGAGTTAAGTGGCTTGCACATGTATAGAAGGAAATTTCTAGAGTTGCTGTTTTGTCGTTTCGAAAGACGCAAGAATAGAAGCAAGACCATAGCAATCCTCATTGAAAGACGTCTAAAAAGAAGAGGAAGGAATGCTCTATGCACCAGGCATTGTAGATTGAAGGTAAGTTGAGATTTTCATTGTTTTAACCGTACTTGAAACTTTAAACGCGTTTTTATCAACACGTTATTTTTCAAAATTTCCTTCATCATATCTCGAGAACTTTTTGACCGATTCCCTTGAAATGTATAGAGTAGATCTGGCAGATGTATACGCACGGGGTGAACTAAGACCATCCGAAAATGTCTGTTTTTTTGTAACGAAAAATAAATCATGAAATTTGAAAAAAAAAAAATCAAAAGTCTGACAAAAAACCAATTTTCAATATTTTCAAATGATTATTGTTCATTCGATGCATTTAGACTTACAGATTAAAACGCCGCTTTTTTTTTCTCTTTCATATAAGCCAATCAGCCGAAATCGTGGAGGAAGCGAGCGTCCTTTTTTGGAAGCAGGTGTCTTCATAGTGGTATAAATTACCTTCTAATAAAGATTTTTGATTGAAATTATGTTTTACATATTCTTGAAATAGCAATAAATGTATCATAAAAAACTCAAGGATCTATTTTTTCATTTGTCGTCAAAAAAAAAAAAAAAAAAAAAAAAAAAATGCTTAAAATACAGGCCGTCACACGGGGGAACACCCTTAAATTGTAATACGATAATTTTCGTTTGTAAAACATAGGTCCAATAGTCAGCTTTGGAGTAGTTAAAATAGGTTGTAGTAGGTAGTAGTACTCTGCGGTAGGTCGAACGTTATCACAATGACATTACTATTTCCTTTAGTTTCGTTTGTTGCTTTGGAAATTTCATACTGTCCGGCTTCTGCTTTTCTTTGGTGCAATTTTTGTTGTACCTCTAATGGGGTTACTTCATTGATATTTTTGCAATGCTTAATGGCTACTGAAAGTGCATCACACGATTTAAAAGTGTTCGATTTGAGACTCTTGAAACTTATATTATAGTCTTCGGTAAATATCTTTCTAAACGTATCTACGCTTTCGGGATTTTTATTCCTTGAATTACATTTTTCGACGTATTTTTCGAATTACAACCTAATGGAATATCCCATTGGCATGTATTCCTTAGAAGAGTCCTTTCTACTATAGTAGCTCATGCAGCGTGGTAATTTGTCTATAAATTCTTTATCTCTATTGACAGCATCTGTTATATATATATTTTTGGGTGGCTATGGTGTTTCTCTCTGCCATCTGAGACATCTGAAGCCTGATGATTTTTAATTTTTTTCTATATTTTCTACACCCCCTCTATTCATTTGGAGTACGTGTAGCTTAAGGAAATCGGTTTAGCAAATTAACATATAGTTGTCATTAAACTCTTTTGCAGTATATTCTTTCTTCTGGCTTCCTTTTGACGCTAACTGCTTAATCCTTTTTCTTTTGATATACTTGTAATGCATACAAGATTGTAAATATATAGTCTGAATATCGTTAGTAATCAATTCCCAAAAATTTCTAAATATATTTTTTTGTTCTATTCTGAAATTAGCTGATAACACCATTTAAAACACCAATAAGTTGAAGTTGATTTTTTAAAAACTGTTTTCTATCCCTTTCCTCTGTACTTGTTTCATGTTTTCTTATTAACTTCCAAGCATCCTTTTTTTTCATGTGTTTTGTCATTTTCCAGAACTGCTGTAGGTTGTAGACTTGTCATTTGTGGCCTGTTAAAAAAATGAAAAATAAAATAATATACATTAAAAATAAGCATGTAAATAGTGTAAAGCAGCAGTAATTTAACACTATTGACGTTCTTCTGATAGAATCACGTTTATATGCAGAGTTCTCGCTAGCTTTTGACCATCATTAGCGATTTGGCGAATAGTGAATAAAAAACTGTACCCAAATGTAAAAAATGTTAACAAAATAGATTCGGCATGAAACACTAAAAAATATTTCTTGAGCTCCTTATTGTATCCTCTTTTTTCAAATACGTTCTAAAATAAGGTAATTTTTTGTAATTGCTTATAAAATAGAAATTCGGCTATCTGCTACAGAAATTATTAAAAATAAGTACAATCTAAATGTCTCTTAAATGAGCAAATGTTTCAGACATTCTTTTAGCAGTCTAAACAAAAATTCAAAACAGCTATCTTCGATTTTCCGTTGTGAAAATATACACTAAAAGCTGCTATGAGATTTCGATTCTAACAGATAGAAAAACTGACCGGCTAATAATATTTTGCATGCAACTAATAAATAGCATGGTAAATGCAAATTTAAACGCCGCATCCCAGCAAAACTTTTTTTCTATTTGGCGTTTAATTCAAGTAATTTTGTTTGTTCTTTTACTGGCGCTACGCCAACACATAGATAGTGATTAACTGACAATATAGAAATATCTTTATGCGTCTTTGGCGCACACCCACACACAAAATAGCAAAAATTGAGCAGTTGCAATTTGGCGCGTCTGATTGTGCGTTTACTCGCAATATGAAGCATTTTGTCGTTATTTGGCGCAATGGCGAGCGACAGCGAGAACTCTGTTTATATGTATGCAATACAATATAGCATGCAAATAATGTTAGCCGACTGCATTTAACATTATTTACTTGCATGAGATTTTTATTTTTTTTTAATTTTCTTTTGTGTGTGTGTGTGTGGTGACGGCAGTAGTAGATGGAAACCGCTGGGTGGGGCTTGTGAGTGCTTAAGCCATTTGGTACACTGTTAAAAATTTGCAGCATTCTGGCAGGTCATTTGACCGTTTTTTCCGAAAACGGTTACACAACCGTAATTTAACACTATTCTGACCATATTATTGGCCATTTTATGGTCAGGATATAGTCAAATTATGGTTATGAAACCGTTTTTTCAAAAAACGGTCGAATGACCTGCCAGAATGCTGCAAAAGTTTTAACAGTGTAGGCCTCCCCACCTTGCTGACCCCTGACCCTTTCATGAGATAAATGTCAGTAATCTGTAAGTTAAACAGCATATGTACCTGATATCAACTGATTCAGTACTGCTAACACTAATCGAAATATATTCTGAACAACTGTCGCAACTAAACTCCTCCAAATACTCTGATAATTTCATTTTTTCACCGCTTTCACTGAACACGCGTTCATCATCACTAGACAACTTTATGGTGCTTAGCATTATTTACATGCATTTGGGTAAAAAAGGCGCTACTAGTAACCCGAGATAGTACTGTCATCTTTTGAGGGAATGTGGAACTTTTTACTAATTTCTGTAGTAAATGTACTAATTTCTATAGTAAATTAAAAATTTTATTTTATAATTTTGGCGCTTACCATTATTTACTGCAGAGCCTCTCATTTAGTCGCTTCGTAGGATGAAATGGATCAAAAATTGTAGCAGATGATCTTTTTTCTTGTAGAATTTAATAAAATAAAATAACACTCTAAATTTTGTTTAAAATTCAACAGTAATTAATATAGAATAGACAGATCCTAAACTAAGTTTGACTTAAACGAAAAAATTGTATTTCACTAACATTATACTTTTTATACCTTATTATGAAAGACATTGTAAAAGCATACAGTCCTTCAATATGTGGTCTAACTTGATAAACAGTTTATTTTCTAGGATATTTAAAGATGTGAAACTCCTTTAGATGATAAGTAGGCAATTCTACTTCAAAAATAATACTAAAATGAATATTTAAAAGACTTGAATTGAATATGAAAAATCAAACAAAACTTAAAAGTACAATTTTAGATCCACAAACAATAATTGTTAAAGGATAGAACAAAAAGTTATCTAAACACAACTTTTGACTACATTCAAAATCTGTAAATTTCTTCACTTCTCAACATCGCAAAAAATAATTTTTCTCAATATTACTTATGAATTAAATTTATGTAAATTTTGAATACAGTTACCAAAATTTGAATTATAAATTAATGATTTAAAACTTTCATGAACATGATAACTATTGTTAAAATATCTAGATAAAGTAATACAAATTTTTTTTCAGATATTAATGACAAATTATTTTTTGCTACAACTTAGATATACCATGCTTGTTTTCACATATGAAGTCAATAATGCTAAATTATGGTTAGTTTATTTAGGGAAATTACAATAGATGTGACTAAAATAATTCAAACCGTAAAAAAAATATATATTAAAATATTAAAAAATCATATTTACGTTAAAAAAAAAGAGACAGCCTACTTAAATGTATTCAAATAGAATTTTTTTAAATCTTCTAAATTTCATAAAAATGTTCTTCAGATGTATTTCTTAATTTATTACTTAAATTACGTAAAAACGTATCTTTGCCTGTTTCAACGATAGTTCTGAAATCAATATTGTTTATGTTTACTGTTTAATCTTGAGCTTATAAAATTTTCTGTCTCAAAGTAAAGAATTCAATTTGTATTTTTGGAAATCTTATTTTATGACAAAATAGCAAAAATATTTCAAGTAAAGTATTGTATGACTACATACTTCGCAAGATATAAAATAAAATATGAGTATAAACAAATTCAGCCGGAAATGTTAAAAGAAAAACATTGTTGAAAAAAAATGGTTTCCGTAGCAACAGAAGAGCACGGCATTCTAGAAATGCATAATGTAAAGTATCTATGCATAATTCAAACGGAGTTCTAGACAGGTTATACGTCAATGATAAATGGCATTTTAATTTTAATACTTTGTAATTTAAGAAAAAATAAAAGTAAACCTTCTGATGATAAAGAATGATTTAAAATATCTTTGCTATGGAAGCTGAATTTAAGAAGAGGAAATAAATAGGAAGAGGAATATATTCTTTATACTAGAATTACAGAGGCGGGTCATCTGTGACCCAAGACGTAGTTTTTCGATCGCATTACTGTTGATTTTTCAAAATAAAACTTTGAAACAATTTGACTTTTCTTAAATACTTAGTATAATGAAAGAAAATGCGCTGAAAGTTGTTGAAACTATTTCTGATGATAATTCTGGTTCAGATTTTGAACCTGAATTTCATATCGAAACTTTATCCAGTTTGTCCGTCGAAGACTAGATTATTCCTTCAGGAACAAGTGAATTTGATTCATCTGACGGAGAATGTATTCACGAAACACGAAATGAAAATAATAATTTGCATGTAGGAAATATTTCATTGCCTGTTGTTAGTATAGTTTCTAGAAGTCAAATTAGTGACAGCAGTCATTCTCAAGAAAGTAGTTAAGTCCTAGCAAACAGAACTAGTGAATGAGGAAGGCGTACACAATGTGGGGGGAATCAAATAGATGAAGAATCAGAAAATGATGGTTCAATTTCGAAATTAGAAAATATTTGGCATATGTTACTGGGATACGTTCCCAGTAGAATTTCTTACGAGACGTATCTGGGACAACTTCGCACGCAAAGAGAAAAATCGTTGATTGTAATGCAAGTAGTGCATGGATATTATTTATCAACGAAAAAATATTGCGTCACATTCAACAGTGCACTAATGAAGAGGCATTTAAAAAATCCCAAAATCCAAATCGTGTTTGCCACCAAATGCGTTGTACACTTTCATATCACTGATGTATGCTCTCGGAGCGTTGGCTGCGAATGTTCTTTCAGTTTTGAGTTAATGGTAAAAAACCCGGGGTCCTACATTCTTCGCTGAGGCAATCGACAAGGATAAGGTCTTGGAAATTATCAAGTATTTGCACTTCGGCAAGAAGTCAATTAGATACCAAAGGCTTCAAACTGATCTATTTGCCCTTGTTTAAGATATTTGGAATGCATTTATCAAAAATTACTTGATGTATTATAAATCGGGTGAAATATCGTAGCGGATGAATAATTGTTTCCCACGAAGACACAGTTCCGATTTATTCAGTATATGCCAAAAAAGCCCGATAAATTCGGTATTAAGTTTTGGCTCTTTACTGATGTGCAGTAAAAATATTTTCTGAATGCAAATCCGTATTTAGGTAAGGATGAAACCAGGCCATATGCAAGAACGGTAGGTAAACATGCAGATTTAGCTTGATTGAATTTCACTACAACACTGGAAGGAACCAGACAATGGACAATTTCTTTACATAACTCAATGTAGAAACAAAAATGAGAAACGCGGGATGAAGCCGATTTGACACAATTAATCGTTCAAAGAGCCTCAAAAAACAAAAAACAAAAACAAAACAAACAAACAAACAACAACAACAAAAAAAAAAACCAAGAGATGTTCTGTATTCCAGTATCATTGCTAAGCATGACAATATAACGCTTACGTCTTATCAAGGAAAAGAGAACAAAATACGTCCTTCTGAGTACATAGACCCAATTTTTAGAAGTTTTGACAAAAACCGGAAGTTGTGAATTCTTACAAATCGACCAAATATGGATTTTATGTTTTGGACTAGATGTCTGGAAATTACTCAGTGAAATCCTCATCCAAACGTCGGACAGTTCAAGTTTTTTTTTTTTTTTTTTTTTTTTTACATTCTATATTTGGCAGAGATAAATGCATGGATAATTTGTAGAGAGATGACTGGATATAAAAACTACAGGTGCCGTGATTTCATTTTGAATACAACTGAGGAGCTCAGAAAGATATGCGTTTCATCAAAAACATCTACTCTTTCTGCTTCCAAGAATTCTTCTGAGAACTGATGCTTGTCTCATCCCTTCCCGTAATTGTAAACAATGCCAAATAAATGCATGCAAAGGCAACAAAACTTTGAATATTTTGTGATAACAGTAGTAAATATGTTTGTAGAACCTGTACAAATAAAATTAAGAAATCATTAAACAGTGTATGCTGCCAAACCGAATAATGAAAGCAATAAATTTAATTAATTTTAAATAAAATGAATTTGTAGTTAAATTTATTGTGACGCAATTTCTTAAATATTAACAAGATAAAAAATTACTGAATGATTTTTTATTATTTTAGCTCTTTATTATGTTGAATTAGCATTTATTTGCATATGTTTGCTTTAGTTACGGTATGTTTACTTACTATACAAGCAAGTAGTGTACTTACACGCTTTACTTTCATAATGTTAGCAAAAAACACGCCTTTTCATTTATTCGGGACAAGCGGTCAAAATAACCGGTGATCTAAACTATAGAAATACGGGAAACGCTCTAATGCTAGTATTAATACGTTGTACTAAATATATTAGATGAAAAATAACAGAGAATAATGAGAGTGATAAGTTATCGAGAATTTAATGCATATGTATAAACAATAAGATTCGATTGATTAAAATAACTAATTTGTGGGGATGGCGTGCTATCGAGGTTTTGATGCACAACCTTAATGATTGGTAATTATTTATGTAACTATACACAAATATTTCCAAGGGTGCCGGATTAGCAACAGTTAGGTGGTTAGCTTATTTTTATTTTATTTATTGTATAACGGATTAAGGAAAATAACAAGATAACAGGAGTAAAATAATAAGTAAGGAAAATAACAGGAGTTAGAGAATATGTATAAAGTGTTAAAGATATACGATAGAATAAACACATGATGAACATATGATTGTGAAGATGACGAGTTAGGAAAAACAGTGGCATTTATGAGATTTAGCAGAAACGTAAATTTATAAGGATTTAGAAGTAACCTGCTTTGCAAATACAGGATGCATCTGAAAAAGATGTATCTGTGTTGTTAACTAAGTGTAGAACCAAGAGAACCATCTCGTATTCAATAACTTCGAGTGTAATTTCCGTGCTGGGAATTAATTGAAAAAATAATTAAAATTATATATTATAAATTGTATCATATATTTCTGAATATTGGATATTCCTACATAGTTTAAATATTGTGTACATTTATCCAACGCACAGATTAAGATTTGAAAAACCCGACTTAAAAGGGCTTTTACTTACTTCATATTTACTAACTGCACGACAATTGGCCTATTTCAGTGAGAGTGGTTAGGCATAACACAGTGATTTTGTGGCAATTACTTATTTTTATCTAAATTCGTATTAATTCTACCTTAGGCCAATATCGCTTTTCGATGTTTATTAGACGACCATATACTAAGTTTTTTGACGTCTTTCAGTTAAAGGAAAAAATGCATTTTAAGACTATATAAAAAATATAAATTTCTAACTAGTACTTTAAAATCAGAAATAAGATTCGAGAAGATTGTACAATTTTAAGGAAAGTTAAAACATATAATGTAAAAAATAAATAAAAAACAGAGACAACTTAGATTTCAGTAATTTAAATAAGGCAAAGATTTAATTTCAGGATTACTGTTGCCAAAAAATAGTATCAGTTTAGAAGTTATACGAGTAAAACTAACTGCAATTGAATTACGGTTTTCTTAATCATTATAAATTCATTATTCCGACCTTTCTCATTAGAGAAAAAGCCAAGCAATGTAATATAACATATTATCTTTAAAAAATACCGAATTTTAAATTTACTGAAAGTACGTTATAGGCAGTATCCAATTAACAACACTGAGTGCGATGTAAACAGTATTTACCATTTGATTATATATAGAGTGAGTAATTACGTCTATATATACACGGTCTGAATACAGTCTTTCTCATTTGAATCATGATAGTCATCATAAGAGTAGATGTGATATTTGGAGATCTTAATGAGGTACTGAGTTTGAAATCTAGTAGTAATGTTTGTTTATATGAATATTACTACCTGCATCCTGCATATATTTCGAAGACTCCTAATTAATGCATGTCTATTAAGTAGTATTGTTACCTGATATATTGAAAACAATAACATGTTACAAAATAAATTTGAAAAAGCTGTAACTGTTGTTATTGTAACTGGTGTTGTAATTAATAATAAAATTAAATGATAAGACATTTATGAGGACATTCTGGACATTTATGAGGAATTTAGAAAGTGACATTTAAAAGTAAAAATGAACCTGTGTTTCACATTTAGACCTTATGATCTGTGAAGGTTATTCTTTTTTTTATGTATGTATATAATTCTTAAATTGTATTTCAATTTGAATGAGAAAAAGAAAACCTGCCAAATAATAGTTTAAAAAATCGTGTTCGATAATATTATCTCAGAAAGTATTGGATGAAAGTTTATTAAATATTTTATGTAGATATTTCATCCAATAACTATTGTGTATCCGCTTACAAATTGCGACAGTGATAATCTCTTTTAAATACATCCTAAAATAAGTCATTACTCACCGTTCATTTAATTCGGCTAAATATTTTTTCAAAAGTGATAAATAAAATAAAAAGAGATATGTATTTTTTAAAGTATCACTTATGGTTCAATTAAAATGAAAATTTTTCTATGTTGAAAATTTCAAGATAAAACAATAAAATCTGTAAACAGTAAAATTCTGTTCTATTAGGCATATGTAATGTTTCATAGTTATAGTTCATTTTTATTTATAATAGTAATTCCATTAATTTTGTTTACAATTTCTAAGTCATTACAAATCATCATCATACACCCTTCAAAGATCAAATATTTAACGCAAGAATATCATATTTTAATTTGAAGTTATAGTGATATATTTCGCCAGGTATTGAACATTTTTGCACTGACATTGTTCATATATATCTACCTTTCAGAACCATATCAGCAATATCTTCAATTCTCCGAATGTGGAAATCAATTTCCTCTTTTATTGAGAATGCATATTTTAGCAGGTATTTTGCTTGCGATGACATAAGAAAAATAGTCATATAAAAATAGATATTGATTTTGAAATTAAATAGATTTGGTGTGAAACGCTTTTTTCTTTACTTATTATCTGCTGGAATATTCATTAGAACTGTATTACAGTTTCACATATAATTTGGTATTTCTATTCTTCAGTGCATAACTGCATATGTATATGAATAAAAATGGAAGGTAATTATAAATAAATACATAATATATCTACAACTAATTATCAAAATATTTTCTGCTTTTTCATTCAGTGTATTTTAATTTCTTTTCGAATACATTTCAAATTAATTACAAATTGAAAAATTGACAATATGGTTAAAGGTGACCGACCACTTGCGTTTTTTGACGTTTTCTTAAGTATCTACAATAATACATGAGGGATTGTCCTGAAATTCCAGGTGTGTAAACAGAATGGTACAGGTCATATATTTCCGTGAGGATTTTTTTTCCAAAACCCCATAGTGAACCGTCAATAAATTGATAAAGAATGAATATCTTTTGCACAACACTGTAAAAACTAATGTAGCAAAAGCGTCCAAAATGTAGATTATGATTAAATGCCTTATTGTAATAAATTGTGTCCATTTTTATAAGAATAGCATGTGTATTCGTAGATAAATTAACGTTTTTATAAAAAGAGTCCCAAAGTTTTTTGCTTAGAATTTGTAGAGATCTGAATATAAAAAAAAGTTTTTTTCAAAAAATATGACAAATAACATTATACACAATACCCTACAATCAGTATGAAAAAATAATAAAACTTGTATGAAAAATGAGTAGTTTTACTAAATAATGATTCACTGTGTTTGCCTGAATGTAAAAAAAAAATATAATATGCATAATGTATTAACTAAACGTATGGAGCAAATTTTGTAAAAGTCTCAAAATCATAGCTTGAAAATTCTGAAAATTATCGTTGATAGATTAAGCTCAAAATCCGTTGCTTCCAAAATAAAGAAAAAAATGAGGGGTTTTATCCATATAACCATCGATTAGTGCCAGTATATCATACACAATATTTCATCATCCATATTGAATAATCCCTCATCTTTTTGCTTCCATTTTCGAATAACAGGTTTTGAGCTAATTCTATAAACGATAATTTTCAGACTTTTCAAACTATATTTTTCAGATTTTCGCAAAAGTTGCTCTATATATTTTTCTAACACATTGTGCAAATTATATTTTGTATACATTTGGGCATGCGCAGTGATCATTATTTAGTAAAACTGCTCATACTTTCTGAAAAGAACTTTTTTTTTTTATATTAGGAACTCTACAAAATATAAGCAAAAAAAACTTGGCAAAATTTGGGATTCTTTTTATAAAAACTTTAATATCTCTAAGAATATACTTGCTATTCTCATAAAAATGAGCCAAATTTATTACAATAAGGCACTTAATCATAATCTACAGTTTGAACGCTTTTGCTACATTAGTTTTTACAGGGTTGTCCAAAATATATTCGTTCTTTTTCAATTTGTTGACGGTCGCCTATGGGGTTTCAGAAAAATATCTTAACGGAAATACATGACCTGTACTATTCTATTTACACACCTCAAGTTTCAGGATAATTCATCATGTATTTTTTTAGATATTTAATAAAACGTCAAAAATCGCAAGTGGCTGGTCACCTTTGGCCATATAGTGTAGTATCATATTCTGATTTTCTATACCCATAAAACTTATTTTTTTTCCATAAGATGTTTTTGTTAGAAGTAATGTAATAACCTCACAAAATATGGAAATGTACTTGTCATTTCGGTAGATGTTGATCTCATCTTAGAGATTTTTTTATCCTAAGTAGTTCCATAAAACTATATCGCTTGCTTCATTTATGAGGCGGTATGCTTTTTTTGTGAACTAGAGCAAAGATATAAGGTAAGTTTTGTTTCTTCTTTTTATTTTTTACTTTAATCTTGGCATTATATGGTAACAAAGTTCAGACAAGCTCGAGGGATTTTTTCAAATATATAATAATCGATCATAATCTGACTCAAAAATTGATTTCAGATCGGTAATAAAATAGAACAATCACCAACCGATTGTAGATGCATGGCCCATGCTTTGCGCCATGTAGAAAAAAGTTTCAAGTTATTTCGATACTAAAATCCAAGGAGTTTATTCCAATTGCACGAAATGTAGTAAAAAAACTGAATTTGCATCTTTTAATCAAGTTCATTTAGGAAAATTTCTATTAAACTTGCTTTATTTTAAATCTCTTTAATACAAAAATTTCATCAATTTATTCGATTAATGTTTAATAGTTAACTTTATATTTCTAATGTAATATTATGGTAAAAACTAGTACATTTTGAAGTGAAATAGCAATTATTTTTGTCTTAATAAATTGTTCTGAAAAATTAAATGTTTGTCACCTCCATACATAAGGGAAAATTGATAGTAGAATGTAACTCGAGAATAAACTATGTAATCTAAATAAACATTCTTACAAAGAATTGGAAAAGAAATATATTCTTTTAAATTTCAAAGAGAGTAATTAAGAAAGAGTAAATTGAGTTAATGTTTTAGTATTTTTGAAGAAATTCTAAAAAAGAAAAGCGGTTAATAATATGAAATAGTGATTAGTTGCATATATTTTTTTTACATTAATAACAACGTTTATTGTGGTGAAAGGTTGCAAAATAACTTTTCCTGTTTGAAGATTGTTGATCTGTGTAGACTGTAGAGATGTGAAAGTAAAATTAATTCGCTAAATAATAGCGCAATTTATATTTTACTTTTCAAGTGAATACAGAATGAAATCTTAACAGAAGTAAGAGTAAATTTGTGTTTACAAAATTTTGGTTTAAACTTCATATTTAACCACGATTACAAACTTTTTCTTTATCCTCAGAGACCTTTTGTTAAAGATGAAATTTGAATATCAGTGATAAATAAGTTATAGAATTTAAAGCAAACATATTTACAAAATTTATTAACAGCAAATGCTGCAAATTGTTTCTTTCAAAACTTTTACTCAATCATGGGTCATAATATATTATCAGGTTTATAAGTGTTTTCTAAAATGTTTTGGCAGATAACAGAAATATTTCGAATATTGAGATCGATGAGTTAATTTTGAAAGATCCGAAACATTTAAACTATATTAAAGCTCCTTTCTGCAATTGATAAAAGTGGAGTTCTTTATTTATTTCCTATACACAGTTTATGTCTTATAAAGAAATACGCGGCACATATATTGGCGAATTTTTGTTTTTCAATTAGTACAATGTCAATTGAATAGGTTGCTTTGGCCTAAAATTCATTTATTATATTATTTAATTAATCTGGGTTATTATTAAACAGAAACTGATAAAATATTTACATACATGATACACTGACTGTATTCATTCAGATAAAATTGATTTTGCTCCTTTCCAAGCGTCTCAGTAGTTAACGCATTAACGCCGGATGGTAAAAATCTGCCATTTAAGTAATACGAAAATTTTAAGTATGAAAATCAATATTTTAGTAAGGAACTATTCATATTACTTAAACTCAAATATTGAGAGATCAAATAAATTAAAATTACAATTTGGGAAATCTGGTGTCAACTGCGACCAAAGCATTAAAAATGTGTAAAAGAAACTTGTCATTAACGGGTTAATATATCTTTCAGTAATAAATCTTTTCTTATTTGTACATAAAGTTTTTCTCGTGCTTAAATAATTAGAATTTGTGCACAAATTTGTATCGAAAGTTATCGCATCAACCATACGAAAGACTTTTTACTAAATTCTTTAGTTCTTTTGAATGCACGATGACATTTGATGTTTGTTTACATAAAATGAAATTTTGAATACATATACATTTTACATTTATACCTCGTCTTTGGGTTTGAAAGAAACATGAAACTTGGAACTTTCCATTTCAACAGAATTCCTACGAAGCAATTTAGGATAGCGCAACGAAACATCAGAATGTGCATTGATTTTAAAAGGCATATGATGGCATTTTCCTATTAGATATTTTGAAATAGAATTTGCTGTTGTACTGGTAACATAACCGAAAACATATTTATCGAGAAAATACATATAATGTTATTTGTTTTATGAAATACGATATTTAAAAACACATATATTTATCTATAATGTAATTTATTTATTTATTTTTATTTCAAGTATGAGCTGTATTCTGATACTTTCCTTGCTGGAATACTTACTGGAATCTTTATTCTATGACAAACTGAAAAATTACAAAATAAAATATTTCACTATAATAAAAAATAATACTATAATAAAAACCTTACTATAATAAAAAATAATAATACTATGTTTGTTTCTCAAACTATATATCTCTGCCTAACTTTTGGTCAAAATAGAACACTCAAACGCTAAGGATGAGTAATTTTATATAATGCATAATTTGAATACCCGAAAACAAAATACATACATGACTGATTATTTCATTTGAAATTTTTTAAAATGTTTAGAATTGTACAAAATTAGTAATATTAGGTTTCAGTAAGATTATGAAGAATACGTTACGTGTTTAAAATTAAAAATAGAAAAGACAGCACAAGAAATTCAAGAACAAAAAAAAAAAAAAAAAAAAAAAAAAAAAAAATGAAAACTGTAAAAAAAAAACCTCTAGTTTGATTAAAGTACCAGTAATTTGCCGCAATATTTTCAATTAATGTTACATGATATTATTAACATAATTTATTTAGTCATATTTTATTTGAATAAATTTTGAGGAAAATATCTCCAATGTTAGAATAGATGTACTACACTTGAATAAATGCTTTCCGCACTACTTTAGTTTTATTCTTACGTAAGTATTTATATACGTTTTCAAATACTTTTTTATGTTTAATTTACTGTTTTTTCTTTGGTGCTATATAAAACATATTTTTTTGAAAACATAGTAAAATGAATGTGTTAACTTTAATTATTTAATAATACCACCAATAGTCATCATTGTATATATATATATATATACCATGGTGACCAAAATTGTGGGCTTTTTTTGAAATTTTCATGTTTTTTAACTTTACGCGCTTATAGAATATATTAGTTTTCGCTTAAATATAAATTCTTATATGTAAAATTCAAGGAAATTTAATGTAGAATTTAATGAAAAAAGAATTGAAATATCTGCATTACAAAAAAAAAGTTACACTCACTTTAGTCTAAAATACATACAAAATAAGTCATGAATGCTGAAGTATGTTGTAAGCTTCCTAGCCAGTCAAAATGACTGTTCTGAGAACCAATCATATGTCAGTAACTAAGTTTTAGTATGTTTTGATCTGTAAAAGCTGTATTTTGCTGGAATACGTTTTGCAGAAGAGTGAATACTAGTGTAACTAAATAGAATAATGTTTTTTTTCTGTTTTTTTTTCCTTACTGCAAATAATTTAAAACAGTTTCATAAACAACAAGAACTGATTGAACACCTACAAAAAGAAGCAGAATTGTCATATTGAGAGAAAATTCTCTCTCTTATGCTGAACTTGCAAGACATATTGGTGGATTAGTCACTTTATCTGGCGTATGTAAGCTGTGCTTACGTTATGAAGAAACTAAATGCGTGATAAATAAGGCAAGATCAGGCCGAAAAAATTTCACAAGTGCTTCTGACGATAGAAAGGTAAAAAGAATATGCCACAATGATAAAGAATTTCATTAGATGCTGCTAGATATGAAATGAATGCAATTATAAAGAATGAAATTATAAAGTGGTTTTCAACCTTTCTAATACCGTTAAAATTAATATTCTTAAGAAATACATTATTAAATATATTAAATAAGACTAATATAATAAATAAAATGCTTAATTTAATAAACTCAATAACTTTATGAAATAAATTAAATAACACTATTAAAAAATAAATTCATAATTAAAACAAATAAATAACATTATTAAATGTTTTAAATATGCTGGTATTATTAAATCAATTAAATGTATCCTAGATTGGGAATCTGTGTCAAGAAAACAAGCTTTCGTATTTTCAAATGACTACACTAAGGATAGGGCTATTTCCATTTATTTTATAGAATCTGATATTTACTTTGGAAGGATATACAAATTTTAACAGCATTTAAAAAAAATATATTACACACATATTACTTTTAAGCTAACGTTTTCGAATAAATAAACGAACTCAATAAAAGAAAAACACCCGTCTTTACAATTAAAATAATAATAATAATAATGTCGTTTAATTATTCAATGTGGAAATTGAAAAAATATTATTTACTAAATAACAAAGAATAAAAAACAGTAAAATTTATAAAATGTTTATCCCATAACTCTGCTCCTATTTAAATACCTCATTCAAATATACTCAAAGAAATCTTATTTCTTTTATTTTGTAAGAAATTCATGTGACATATTTTTCATGTCCTTTTTTAAATTTTTAATTATAAATACTATGCACTTCGATATTTAAGGAGATTTCCGTCTGATTTCGTTGTGTCAGGTACTTTCGCATTTGAAGGAAAAAAAAATACAGGCTTATTTCAATTATTGTCTATAATAAATCCCACTATAATATCGTGCTAATCGAAAAAGTCACTGAATAGGAAAAATTGCATTAATTTCACAGCAAAATTCTCATATACCCTATATGCGTTAAATAACACTTTAAAAATGTTTTTGATGTTTTTGTTAGAATGTAAATATTACAAATTGATTTGAAAATTTAAAAAAAAGTTTACCTAATAATTATGAATTTTTATTAAAGAAACTGTGATATAGTTTATCAAGAAACATAAAAAACAAATTCATTTAATTTTTATTCTACATTGCCACAAGTTTTGTTGTTATGTATCTTAGTTTCCTTATAGGTTATTTTCAAATAAAAGTAATTTTTTTATTTAGAACTTATTGTAATACAAAAAACTTATTTCAAAAATATGTATCTCTCTTATATAAAATCGAAGTGTAGGAAGTTGTAGGTAACTATTCCCGGACAAACCGTGCCATGTGTATATTTCAAACACAAAGCTGTTTTTTTAGTCATTTTCCCTGAATTTTCAAATGAACCGATTTTGTTAATTATTATTCTTTTTAATGAAAGCTGATCATTTGCAGACGTGTTCCCATTAGCTATTTTTAAAAATATTTCCTTTTTTTTTAAATATTAATTTTATTTTCAAAAGTGGTTTATGAAATTTCTTCAAAATGTTGGTAAACAGAAAACTGCCATTGTTTCAGATAAAAGGGAAATTATTAAAATATTCAGACGCGTTTCTTTTTGAACGTATTTTTTCATTTGCGAATTATTTCCGGTAAAAAAATAGGAATGCGCATATACTCTGTTTTAATAATCTAGTAGAATATTGTTTATTGGTTTTATCTTTATGTATTATGACTTCAGGGTTTTTTTTCATTACAATTAATTAGAAAAAAAAAATATTTTTATTTGAACATTCTGTGGTTAAGCATAAAAGTACGTATATAAAGTATATTTGAAAAGTTTGTGCCGGCGACGTTATTCTTAGCCTGAAATGCATTTCTACATTAAGAAAAACCTAAGGAGAAAAATTGATATGATCGTGTCAACATGACGTAATTTTCTCTGATTTACCATTTCTTAATTCTAAAGATTAGAATCGGATCTTTTATTGATGGTTAAATAATTTCAAAAATTTAATATCGAGTGACAAATATATCCTCATTATTTGTACTTATAGAAATCATTTGTCATTTCTAAAATGTACTTTTTTACAATACATAACTTTCAATAACATAATCTTCATGCTGTTTATTTGTATGAAATTTCATGAAAATGAAACGCAGACCAACATTGGATCATTTTGGACGGGTGTGATATACTGGTATATATATATATATATATTATTATTTTTTTTTTCGGAGGAAAAAAAAAAAAGGTCTAATAGTATATTTTTTATTTCCCATTTTGGAATACTACATTTTGAGAGAACACATAATTTTTATTTTTTTAACTTCGGCGAACTTCCAAATTTCTATGTATGTGTGGGTATACATCTATCTATCTGTCAAAGAACTTCTTAAATTTAAAAGCTTATTCGAAACCGTTTAATGTTTTTTTTCTTTATAGACTTTTCTTCAATTTTCATTTTTGAAAATTCTACGCTGTCCAGCTACAAAAAAAGGATGACACATTTTGGGCTTAGCGCCTAATCGAAATTTTTCCCGAACAAATCGAGGGCGCATCTAAAAAAAGTTTACCGAACCATCTGAAGCTTGCCTTAACCGTAAATGCTCAAAACTGTCGAAACATATTTGTTTCGAAACGCATTGCGTCAGCTTCCTCTTTATGGTGTATTTAAAAATAAATTTTCTTCAAAAATTTGAGACTGAAAAGTTTAACGTATAAACGTTATAGAGTACGTCGCTCAAATTCGAACAGTTTAAAAACGTGAAAGTGTTAAAATATTACACAAAATAAGTTTGAAACTATTTTGCGTTACAATTTTTACATAATGAATCGGTATGAATATTTCTATATATTTCTTATTATATTAAATTTTATAAAGCAAGGTTGTAATAGAATTTAGTTTATTGTATACTTGTGTGACTTTTGTGTATTTAGAATTATTTAATAGCATATATATATATATATAAACTCGGTTTGTGACGTCAGATACCGCCATCCGAAAAATCTACAACAGTCCTTTTTCCATTTTTTTTCGGTCAAGGGTCCATTCCTCCTCCAGACCTCTATCCACCATTACCTTTGCAATATCATCCACCCAGTTCTGCTGTGGTCTTCCCTGTTTCCTTTTTTGGTTCTTTTATAATTGAATGTGATTTTGGGTAATATTTCATCATTCCTTCTTTTAACATGATCCATACCAGATTAACTGCTTTTTGCTAATGTCATCTAATATGGTTCCCTATATTTTAATCATTTCCTTTATTCATTCATTTCTTATTCTTTGTATTCTTGATACCCTGCATGATCTCCTTAGTTCATCCATTTTTACTGCGCTAATTTCTTTCTTTATGTCTTCATAATTCTCCATCCTTCTGCTCCATATAACAGTATGCTCTTTACAATAGAATTGTATATATTATACTTTCTTTTCCTAGAGAACTTCTTACTCTATCAAATAGAATTTAATAGTTTTACAGCTTTTCTCCCCTGTCAATTTCTGTATTTAATTTCCCGTGAGTCTCTTCCCTCTCTATTAAAGTCTACACCTAGATATCTATAATGTTTACAACTTTCTATTTTTATGCTATTATTCAGGTTTAGATCTGTCTCATTTCCTCCTATACATAGGTATTTGGTCTTGCTGACATCCATCCTCCCATCTCTTATATTCTTCCTTAATTTTTACCTTCATTTACTCGAAATCATTCTTACTTTTGCAATTATAACTTGGTCATCTGCGAATTGTAGAGTAAAAATGATGTTCCATTCGTATTAAGTCCAATTCCTTTGCATTTCGCCTTCCAAATTTTCAATGCTCCTTCAACATAAATTTTAAAAAAAGTGTTGGCGAGATACAATATCCCTGCCTGAGTCCTTTATCTGTTATAAAACCTTTTGATAACCTTTGGCCTACTTTAATCTTTGTTTTTGATTATCTGTAAAGTTCTTGAATTACTCTAATAATAAGTGGATTTATGCCCATTTCATTTAATGCATTCCATAATTTTGCGATTGGAACATTATCATATGCTTTCGTAAGATCAGTAAATAGAAGATGAATTTGATTTCCCACTGCCATTTAATAGTATAATAGTTTAAAAATATAAAATACGCGGCTATATAAAACTTTGTAGTTATTAAGATATAATTACATGTTAGCATTTAAAAATTAATTCTTATTGCAGATTGTTCAAAAGTGAGAGTTTATGAAAGCTCTTTAGATTACGTTCTTGAATTTTTGAGTTAATTTGCTGTGCCGAAGAATATCTTTTAAAAAATTAAACATTTCGATATAGAACGTTTATCAAATTAATTGACATCTAAGTAATTGAAAATTCTTGAAAATTCTTCAAGACTTATTCCTGTCGCTATCAAAATTAATTACAACTGTTTAAATTTCTTAGATTCGTAGTACTTAGATAATTAGACTATAAAGAACTCATTCATGAGTTTTAATTAGAAGTAAGACAATATAATGAAAATTCTAGGGATATTGAATAGAGGTACTGATAGCTTAATAAATTTTATTTAAAATCTTCAACCGTCACTCTTGCACAATTAGCCACTTTACTAATGCATGATATTTCTAAATGGATGTGATAAAGCCGAAGTGTGGAAATTTTAAAATATCTTTTTTCAGCTTGTTTTTATGGTTTCATACTAATGATGAACATTTTCTGCAACCATACATTTTTGTAATGTTTTCAGTTTTTAATTAGAGATTACAATCCCGAGACTAATTTCAATCCCGGGATTACGGGATTGCTTAGATTGAATCCCAGTATAATCCCGGAATTACGAAAATTAGAATTTCTCTAATATCACCATTTTTTACAGTAGCTAAATATAATAATATTATAGAAATGATAATAAAAGCAAAATACAGTCTAACTTACATTTGAAATTATATACTATGTTAAAGATTCATGATTTTAATTAATTATCAAAAAGTATAGGATAAATTACAACACTTGAAAATTATAACAAATATGCATTTGTTTGTTTGACAATGTAACAAAGACATGAAATGTCTAACTTCCATCTTCTAGATAATTTCTTTTATTTCCTGTTAAACAAGCTTTTGAATTGCTTAATGATTATAATATTAAAAAAAAAATATTTATAATAAAATTCTGAATTATTCTAATAACCACATAATTAAAGAGTACAATTCTTGAATATCGCAAACGCAAGATTTTCCCTGGTATGAAACTTTTTCCCTTGAAATTAAAGAACGCAACACACACGCATACAACAATAAAAAATTACATAGATGTTTAAATTTTAAAATAGAGATAGTTGTTAAACATAAAAAAATCATTGCACAACATAAAAAAAAATCATTACATACCACAAGAAGAAAAGAACATGTAAGAAAAATGATGCTTTAAGCATAGATTAGGAAACACATTCCAACACTTCCTGAATGCTTTAACAAAACTTCGTTATTTAGGAAAATAAGGTATATAAGAGAACTAAGTAAACATTTTAGAAAACGCATTAAACATTTGAAAAACTGATTTCAGAAGTTACCGTTCATAGCAAATATGTATTCCAATTCTTTTGAACAGCACTGTATTTGTTCTGTAGATTGATATATATATACTATAGTATAATGGGGAAATTCATATTAGCAAGAAAACACATAACAGTTTGAAATTTCTCTTTCAGCAATTTATACTACTAGATAAAAGCATACTTCTATAATTTTGTACAACCCTGAAGTTTACCTAGTACCTTTATTACACGCCACTATTTAGCTAAAGTTTAATTGAAAGTAAAACACTCTTAAAACTACTGAAAAAACATTCCCAGAAATTATCATTTATAGACGGCCATGTGAACAATTCTTTGCGTGGCTCTGTATATCATTTTATCTAGGTTCTACATACATTTCTTAGTAAACTAAATTTTGTTCAGCGTAAAAGTGCATAACTCATTTAAAAACCACCTTTAAGTAATTTGCAATCATACCCAGTAACCATTACAGATTCTTTTGTGTAACCGTGTATATAAATTACAGCATTTATACACACCATATACAATGCATAAATGTAGTGAAACATAAAAGCACATATCATAATTAAGAATGCATTTCAAGCAATCATCGCTACTGTACAGTACTTTGCATACAATATAGTATGTGAAATCTGTTGTTTGTCCCTGTAAATGTTATGCACTTCGTATTATACTTGAAATAAGTTATAGTAAACTTCAGCGACGTATATTAATTTCATTATACTTGAAATAATTTAAAATAATTAAACCGGAAAAAAATCCCCCCCCCCCCTATATCATTATGTAACGGAATCCTTTTGTGTGGCCCTGTAAATTAGTAATACCTCTTCTTACCACCGCATATTCTACAGAATGCATATTTTAGTGCATATCAATTTTATTATATTTGTAAGCATGTAACATCATTAAATATCATTTTAAACGATTTTTTTCCCATAGGCCGTAATTTAACGGAAAAGTTTTGACTGTCCCTGTAAATGCTATGCACTTCGTATTATACATGAAATAAGTTATAGTAAACCTCAGCGACGTATATCAATTTCATTATACATAAAATAATTTAACATAATTAAACTATGCCGGAAAAAATTCTCCCCCACCCCTACATCATTATGTCAGTGATTCCCAACCTTTTATAGCTCACGCCCCACCGAAGCACCCGTAAAACCACAATGCCCCTCCCTCCCCTCTTGACACACACATTCTGTTACGCATACCTCTTATTTATTTTTTTTAAAATGATTCTATTCACCTGAAGGAAGTCGAACAATAATAATTATTTATTTCACATTTTTAAACTTATCAATGAGGTGGATCTGTTTGTCGCAAATGTGTTTTAAATATAATTCTGTAAATGCATTGAAATCCTACATCTTAACTTTTATGCTAAAAAAACTTTATTGTGTCATCTTACCTCAATGTTTAATATAAATGTTATATAGTTTACATTTTTATTTTCACAAAATGCTTGCTCTCATATTTAGCAATAAATTTGATAACACTGACACATTTTATAATTCATTTTAGTAACTTATTAAGAGTTGGAAAATCTCTGGACACAATTTTATTTCTACGAATAAAAAAAATACACAAGAACTTTTTCAAAATACTGACTTTTATTAATTTTAAATAGCCATCATTCCCTATCAAAATGCTTTTCTTTTTTTTTTCCCTTCTTCATTATTATTAATTTACTATCATGTATTATCGGATTTTAAAATCTGAATTGTATATCTTATGTATTCAGTTATTGTTTAGTTTATTGTATATGTTCAACTACTGTGTTACAATTAAGAGGACTGTACTACAACCATAGATATTTACTATTTACCCATTTAATTTTCTAATTCTATTTGAAATTTACAAAGTTTATAATGTTGGTATCACCCTGTTTATATATTTCAAATATTTTTTAGGTTAAATGTGTTGAAGACAATAAGATTTAGATTTATCCTTAAGTAGTTTCACGAGTACAAAATTTTTCAGGTTACATACAGCAGACTAATAGAAGTACAAAGCTCATTCAATAAATATTTGAAAAAGTTAAGAAAAAAAATGTAAAACACCTTAACAACCAGAACAATTATAAATATTGTCTTTTTTGGCTCTTGTTTAAGTTTCAAATTATTTTAAAAGACTTTTCATATAATTCTGGTTTTGATTCGGATTTTTTTTTTAATTCAACAAAAAACTTTTTTTATTTTTTGTATGTATTTCTTTTATTTTTAGTTACAAATATTACTTTAAAAATTTGATATCATATTGGTGAGTTACAAATTTTAAATTGCTCCCCTAGAAAGGCAAATTGCCCCCCGGTGAGGCGTACGCCCCACGTTGGGAATCACTGGGTGAATTTATTTTGTGGCCCTGTAAATTCGTAATAACTCTTCTTAGCACCGCATATTCTACAGAATGCATATTTTAGTGCACTTGATAAATGCGTATCAATTTTATTATATTTGAAATCATGTAACATTATTAAAAATCATTTTAAACGATTTTTTTCCCAAAGGCCGTAATTTATCGGAAAAGTTTTGACTGTCCCTGTAAATGCAATGTACTTCATATTATACATGAAATAATTTACAGTAAACCTCAGCGACGTATATCAATTTCATTATACATGAAATAAGTTAACACAATTAAACTATGCCGGAAAAAATTCCCCCCACCCCTAAATCATTATGTAACGGAATTCTTTTGTGTGGCGCTGTAGATTAATAATAATTCTTCTTAACACCGCATATTTTAGTGCACTTGATAAATGCATATCAATTTTATTATATTTGAAAGAACATAACATCATTAAAAATCATTTTAAACGATTTTTTTCCATAGGCCGTAATGTAACGGAAAAGTTTTGACTGTCCTTGTAAATGAACTAAACATGGTACAAACTTCATTTGAAATAGGGTTCGTGCTATGCTAGAGAACACTAGCATCCGAAATTTTCGGAACGAACCGAGTATATTTACGAGAGTTAGAACGCGGACAGACGGTCAGACGGTCAGACAAACCAAAGTCATAAACACTTTTTAACTTTGTTGGAAAGTCTTAAAAAGATTAGCTTGAATGGTGTACTGTTTCTTAACTAATCGGTTTTCATTGAAAATATAATCTAAGAAATATTAAGGCATATAAAGTGTCATTTCAAAGTCGACTTCTCATTTTATTTGCAATAAAACTCCTTTTTTAAGAAACTGAGGTTGTATTAATTTCTTTCTGGACTATAGTACCGTGTTTCGCAGATAAATGTGTATACAATTTCCTGGTCGATCCATCCCTTTTTTAAAAGCGCTTGTGATACATATTTTACATTTAGTGCTTTTCCCATCTTTTGACATTTAATAGCAGTCCCATACTGACGATGCACCATTATCTTTCCTATGATTTACAAAATCCTTTATATTAGACATCTTTAACCCTTTCAGGAGCAAGGTACTTGTATTCGTTAAATGCTTAAATACGTGAATAACACCCGTAATTCCTCAAAAATTTATTTATAAACAAATAAAAGTATATTTTCGCATACTTAATAAAGAAGAAATTTTCATTGAAAGATTCTGGTGCTGATGTGGCAATTGGGAATTAAAATTGACTCATGCAATATCTGCATTACCGCCCTTCAAGGGGTTAAAGCAAAATAAGTATTAAAGCACGGAAAGGGAAAAAAAGTTAGCCCATAATAATTACTGTGATACACAAATGCGACCCTATCAGTAAAATCTAATTCGAAAATGGCTTACGAAGTGAAAGATATTTTCTACACAGGCAGCGAAATCGAAATAAACAAATGGTTTCTTTATTCCTGACTAGCTGTGCGAATTACATCTGTTTGCAAGTCAAAAGATTAAAAGATTATTAAAAGATTAAAACACATTAAGACACATTAAGACACATTATTAAGACATGATTAAGACACATTAAAAGATTTAATCGCTTCAAGTAAAAAATAGTTGAGATATAGAGTAATTCCGGGATTTATGCCGCGCATTTTTTGAACTTGTGTATAAAGTCCCATGGTGGACATAAAATAAGAAAAAACTCATGCTGTGCTATTTAATGTTAAATATACAACGCGAGTACTGCGACAAAAAAATTCAAAACAAATAATAATTATTTCTTAACATTTTTTTCTAAAACATCACACTGCGGCGCGTCACCCGTACATTCAGGCTGATACACCGCATTTGTCCGGTAGTTATGCCGCGCTTGTAATAAGAACAGAATGAAATTATAAATAAAAATTTTCAAAAAAATATTCATATCTGGACTATAATTAACGATTTAATAACAAAATGAAACTAAATGAGTACGATGAAACGTATTAGTAGATTCAAATTAATAACTGTTTGTTACTATTAAAATTATCGTCTTATTTTTTTATATTAAATTTTAATTGTGATTTTAGCAACAACGTAACATCAATGTATTAGAGAGGGAAAAGAAAAAAAAAGTAAAATTGTGTTTACATAATTCATTTGTTAACCCCTTCGGTACCGGTGGCTTTTACACAAATTTTATTAGATTGCCACCACTTTTTTTAAAGACGTTACCTTTACTTGACTAATCATCAAAATACTCCAAATAAAGAAAGCAAATATTACTTTTCTTTTTCACTGGTGCCAGAAACAAATTTTTTATGCTCTTTATGAAGGTGCTTATATGTACCTATGGTACCGAATGGGATAAGAGACCTGTTTTTTCGACTAAAATATACAGAAAAAGTCTCTGAAACGTACAGTCTTTATGTAACTACATTTGACGCATGACGCAACGAAGCCAATTAAACTTCATCTTTTTTGGAGTTGTTTTCTAAACATTCCTTGCAAAGATCGTCTGCCTTACGCGTAATCATTTTTTCCTTATTATCATCTTGACTTGCATCTTTCTTGCCCTTCTTACTTTTTATTTTTCCCTTTTTCTCCTTCGGTTTTAGTAAACTTGATAACTTGCCTAACATAGCTAGTCTGTGCAAAAAGAAAAGGAAACGTTAATAACACTTAATCATCCCGTACAAAGAAACTGCGGCATGTATACCGGAATTGTAGTGCCGCATGTATCCCATTTTGCATGGTGCTGACGTCGGCCATCACAGTTACCTGCCATCGCTAAGGGGAATGGCGTAACCATACACACAGCACTCTATACAAACGTTACACTTAGTTTTGACTTCGAAATCATGCATGCATTTCGTAATTAGTGTATGTAGAGTATTCAAACATAACGTGTTTAAAAGTTTGGACAGTGAAATCATGCACTTACGTCAAATTAAGGATTGTACTTCTACAAGTAAACATCGAAACGGGATTCACGCTATACACTGGTTAAAATATTCTCATTGCGCACCTATACTGTGCGTTTGACGATCATCTATCGATAGGAAGAAAATAAGTTAAAACTGGTGTGAATGACTAAGAACAAACAATCTTCTTGAAACACCATCAAAAACTTGTAATTGCGCTAGGCCTTTCGAAAGATCTGAGTCTTTCTTCGTCAGGCGCAAAAAAGACGTCCTTCTACTATGAAAGCAGAGGCAACCTGATAATTTGGTTGTCCTCCCCTTTTATCCTCCTTTATGTTTCAAGTTAGCTAAAGTTTTACGACGTTTCAATTTTAACATTATCTTTAAACCTGTCAATAAATTCAAATTCCCCTCCACTAAATCTCCTGTTCCTGATCTTCGTAAATGGGGAATTTATAAAGTTCCTTGTAATGGTTGTGATTTATCTTATATTGGTCAAACTAAAAGGAATCTCGAAATCCGCTTAAAAGAACACTCGCGTTATGTAATCAATCAAGAATTTTCTAAATCTTCTATTGCCAAGCACTCTTGGGATTCCGGCCATAGTTTTAATTTACAAAATGCTAAAATTATCTCTAATGCCAACAGTATCTCTGAATTGGACTTTCTTGAAAATTTAGCTATTTATCTTAATCGTGATGTTATTGTTAATGATAAATCTGATTCCACAATGCTCTCTGCAGCTGGGAAAAACCTTTTCAGTACTACCATTTAATTTATTTTTGTATTATTATTAGTCTGTTTTTTTTAAAAATATATATTATTCATTTATTTATTCATTTTTAATTTCATGTGTTCCCATATTGGATTATATGTATTTTTCCCCCTCCCATTTTTTGCCCCTCCTACTTTGTGTTCTTTTGTTTTGATTATTCTCTTCTGTGATAGGCTGTTGTCTTTTACTTTCCTATTGGCTGTTGATTTCTAACTTCCTATTGGCTGTTTCTTCAGCTTGTTTCCTTTCCCTTATCTCTCATTTCAGTCTTGCCTCTGCTTTCATAGTAGAAGGACGTCTTTTTTGCGCCTGACGAAGAAAGACTCAGATCTTTCGAAAGGCCTAGCGCAATTACAAATTTTTGATGGTGTTTCAAGAAGATTGTTTGTTCTTCTTCATCTATCGATAATTACAATAAATACAAGGGATGCGGCATCTATGATGCGGCGACTTTCCCGGAGTTACCCTATATTCTTATTTAACAATGTATAATTTTCATAAAAATAGATTTTTTCTCCAAAAGCGAAAGCCTATAAATATTTTTTTAATTGCAGCTGAATATTGTTCCATTACAAAAACCAGACAATCCCGAAAATTACGGGATTTTCGGGATTCAAAATGAAGCGGGATCCCGTGATTGTAATCCCTATTTTTAATACATATTTGAAAGCTGCATGAAAATTTCAGACAGAACAGAAATAATATACATTAGTTCCCTGTGTATCTCTCAAGCCATTTCAGTACTGTACGTTCTGCTTTATTTGAAATTAATAAATGAAACTTTTAGTATTATATCTCCAATATTATCGCTTTGTACACGTCAATGAAAGTCAATGACCACTATAAGAACATTAGAATTAGAACAGTTAATTTGCTGCTAATAACGATTTTCTAATATGCGTTTGTCCGCACTACCCTAGAATCTTGGAATTGAGTAGGTTCCGCTGACAGAAGATTTATATATTTTAGCATTTATCTGTTATTAGGGTGATTTATATTATTAATTTCTTACGATATTTTTCTAAGCACGATATTTATCTTCAATTTAAGGGTAAACCCATTTAACATATTTTTTACAGATATGCATGATTTCTAATATATGCTATGTATTTTTCAGGTAAAATTGAGGTTTTAATTTTAGCGTACTTCTATGATAATGAAAAAAAAATTCACTTTTTGCGCCTTTTGTGAAATTTCAGAAAATATAAGTTGTTTTTGTTTTCCAAACATTTTTTGATGTGTGTGTGTAAAAGAAAATCTGTATTTAAGAAATTTATTAACCTAGTTTAAAATGAACTACATGACCAGTCTTGTTGTACAGAAGGAGGGATAACAGCGTTCGAAAAACAAATCAACTATACAAATATTTAAACATATAGTTTGGACAATATAATCGTATAAAAAACTATTTCAAAATCATTTACATATAAAACACATACAGTCGGAAAAAGATTAAATGACTAATTTTTTAACCATTTTGAAAAATGGTTATTGTTCTCTGTCAGGGTAGGAAATCAAAAACATATCTGAGGCGTTTTATTGGTTGAATCCGCATTTGATTCATTTCCTGATTGGTCTATACAGTAATCGGTATTTCCCTTTAATTTCAACAGAGATGGATACATCTGTTGCTACTATTACAAAAAAGTATTAAAAACTACAAAAAATTAATAACTCAGAAACAAATTGAGATACAGCTTTCAAACAAATTGCATTTAAAAGTACATTTCTTTTTCTATACGACGGTGTAAAAAGTAATATTGTGGGATGTTTAGAAGTTTAAGAATGAAATTTCATTTAAGATTGGTCCAGGAATATTAATCAGGATTTGTCTTTAGATTTCTTGGAAATCTGACGACGGAAAAGCCTTTTCCCGAACAGCCAATGAAATCTTTTGATAATACATAAGACTCAGATGGATAATACGTAAGTTTCAGGAATTCTGACGAGTCGTAGGCGATTTTTGTCGCTTGCAATTTTTACGTGTAATAACACTATTAATGTTTAATTCATGGCGTACGAAATGTATGATCAACTCCGTGCGTTTTTTTATGTCTTAAATTTTAGTCTTTGAAAAAATAATTTTCCAAACTGTCGCTGTAATTTGTTAAATTGCTTTTTTTGTATTATTATTGTTTTATTTAATTATATTTTTTGCAAGCAATTGAAAAAAAAAAAAGGACTACAGATAAATAAACAGAGAAATTGAGAATATAAGATCAGGATTTTTTGAAACACAAAATACACCACACTCTTTTCTGTCACTTTTCTTAAGGGGTCTTGTACCTTTTAAACGCGTCGAAAATTAACGAAAAACTTCAAAGTTTGAATTAGTCTATCTTCCAAACCTTTTTATGTATAAACGTGAAATTTTGGATACTGATTAAACAGATTGTGCTTTGTAATATACTACCAACAGAAATTTATTGACCCTTTACAGAATTTGTGTATTGTTGAAATCAAAATAGCTCTTTTTTTTACCCCATAAGTCATTGCGCGCATGATATCTTGAGAAAGTATGCATGGATTGTCATGAAATTTGGTAAATATACTAAAAAAATATGTGTGTTTAAAATGATCTACTTTTAAGTATTTACAATGATAATATTTTTAGCTATGACTATTTTTATTCATTAAAAATACAAAATTTTTATTTTTTTTACGAAAATATTTTTTTTATATAGTTAATGAAATAATTTCAGCCTAAGAGTAGATCATTTTAAACACACATATATGTTTAGTATCTTTACCGAATTTCATGCCAATCCATACATACTTTCTCAAGATATCATGCGCGCAATGACTTATGGGGTAAAAAAAGTGCTATTTTGATTTCAACAATACACAAATTCTGTAAAGGGTTAATAAATTTCTAATGGTAGCATATTACAAAGCACAATCTGTTTAATCAATATCCAAAATTTCATGTTTATACATAAAAAGGCTTTGAAGATAGACTAATTCAAGCTTTGAAGTTTTTCGTTAATTTTCGACGCGTTTAAAAGGTACAAGACCCCTTAATCGAAATGTGTATCCTACTGTTAAAAAAGTAGTGACATGTTCTTTTATTTGTTTATACTTAGCACGAGTTCTATCTGATAAATATCTGACGTTGATTTTTTTTTTCCGCGCGCAGGAGTAATTCTAAGGCTGCGCCATTGTACGCATGTTAATGCACAGATTTAAAATATTTCTACGCTTCCAGTGAACCAGTCATTCCCGTCTCAACTAAGTTGCCACACCAAGTGGTGTAATGAAATTCCATTTGAAAATTGGTGTTCTGAGCCTCCAGCTATCAAATGGTGTAAACAAACACCACTTTTAGTGGCAACTTAGTTGTCACCATTTTTGGTGTAAAGTCACGCTACTGCTTATCTGGTGTAAAGTCACACTACTAGTTATTTGGTTTGCACTTTAACAGTATAATAAAAAACAATTTATAGATTACATTTTAAATCTAATGCAACCATAATTTACAGTAAATAGTTTCACGCAAAGAGGCTGCTAAATATTGTTTTAACAACAATAATTTATTATCTCAATTAAACATTTATTTTAAACATTTTAGTTTTGGTAAACAACGAAATTTCCTAACAAATCATTCATTAGTTACCACTGGACTTACGTCAGGTGTACTTGACTCTTTTTTTTTAAACTTAGGGTACACCTGACTGGTTTTCGAATAAATAGTCTAAGCAAATTAAAATAAAACATACCATAAATACAACTAAACATTACAAATTGTAGAAAAATGGGATACAGAGAGCTAAAAACTTTCAACCTCTCAAGCGCTAAAAAACAATTTTTATCACTTTTAAAATGAAATTAAAAATACTTAACGGCATAATTAATTAATAAACACTACACCACTAGAAAGCTTGAAGTTTAAGCTTTTAAAAGATACTAATAGTTAAGCAAAATAATAAAGTTTAAATAGTTAAAAAAGGTGAAAACAAAGTAAACAAAACGCGTAACGCTATGGGAAAGTGGTCTGAGCCAAAAATTGTATTCCAAATTTCATGAATTTTTTAAACATATCTAAACTCAACCCAGGAATATACGGTGGGAAGCGGAGTGAAGCCCGTACTTTATAGAACGTAAAACAAGTATTAGTTTTTCAAAATAATTAATAAAAAGTTGAAAACAAGCTATGTTAAAATATGTCAACAACAGTAAAAATCACATGTATTTCTATTATTGTGGGCTAACTGGAAAATCGTAAAATGTCAACTTTTGAAACGCTCAAAAAATACACAAAAAGTGTTCAAAACTTTTAAAACTAGATAGAATCTTAAAGCTTAAGTTTTAAATGAGCTGAATATTACATTAGTTTTTCATAAAAATATTTTCATAAAAATTAGTTTTTGTAGTTAAAAACAGCTTAAGAGTATCGTTGTTTACGTAGTGTATTTCCTATGGGAAAACGAAAGTCGTAATCCTAAAAACGATACTTTTTAAAATAGCTCGCAAATAGTTAAATCATATTATAAACTTAAAATTCTTGGTTAAAAATTAATCTACGATCTTTAATTTAGTTGAATCAAACATTATTTTAAAGTTAACAAGCGGAATTCCTTGTATACCGAGAATCTCAAAAGTGACAAAAATGCCAAAATTTGAAAATGGCACCAATACACTGTAAAAGTAAGTTGACTTCATATACTCATAAAATTATAAATATAGCAGATAAAGATACATAGTAGGTATACAAATGTTGGAAAATAATTGTAGTATTAAAATTAAACAGGAAATTTTCAAAAATATGAAGTTAAACATAAGTTTTAAGTTCTTACCCTATTCCAAAGAAATTAGCCAAAGAAGGCGAGAATTTTTTCAGCTATGAAGGAACCTTTCAGCTCGGGTACTGCAACATAATCTGGTTAACTGCTTTTTATTTAGTGATCATTACTGAGAAACATTTTCGAACAAAATCCGAGCCGTAGAACACAGCTATATAAACAGATTTCAAAATGGCGGACTGAATCATATGTCGCTTTAAAACTTTACACCCGAACTGGTGTTTGGTTTCCACAATTTCTTTAAAAGATTAAAATTAAACCGTTTTGAGTGTATCATTACACTTTATTCGGTGTTTACACCAAACTTAGAGTATATTTAAACCTCATTTGGCATTTCATAAACTCAAATTAAGCCTAACTATAGTTCCTTTTTTCACAGTGTACCACGATCTTTGAAATTAACATTTAAATGCTGATTTAAATTCTGAAGTAAATTTCCTGTCAATTAATTTTATCCATTCTTTCTCTAGCATATTTCTGCCTGAGAAAAGAGTGGAAAAAAATCTGTGGCTGCATCTGATGTGATTTTCTGTATAATTTTAGCAAGAGGGACGGTAAGGAATCTAAAATCCAGGGACAGAGTTCAAAGAATAATAACAACCGTGAAAATGCGTGCAGGTTAATTTTTTGCTACGTATTTATATAAACCAAATGTCCCAGTTTCGGAAAAAAATAAATTGAATCACTTTTATTGAAACAATTTTATACAGACAGCTCCAAACTTAAAAATTAGCATCAGGGACACGGGTCGGTAAGGAATTTCTAGGCATATTTGGACTCCCAGCATCGTCCAAAACTTATTTATCTCGTTAATATTGTTATATATTCATGAAATGGGATGTTTTCCAACATAAGAAATAATAATTAAAAAAAAAAACCCCAAGAAACCAAGAATATGTTCTAAAATGAAAATTATTATTCAGGGACTTAAAAGTCAAAATTATGTGAGAAGGCCTCATATCTATAATCGTAAAATGAACGACATTCCTGGGTGTCTAAAATTTGATTAAAACTACTACTATCTCTCTATTCTAAAGGAAAGTAACTAACACTGTCACCTTAGCCTTAAATGATTTGTTGTGATATATATTTAAAAAATGTTATTAATAATACAAATATTATTAATAATGTGCTATTAATAATACAAATATTATTAATAATGTGCTATTAATAATACAAAAATCTGAAAATTGTTAACTTTATACAGAAATGGTGGATAGAAATATTGAAGCAGATAGTTTCTAACTCGAAGAATTATTTTGAGAGTTATTTAATGTTAACCCTTTAAGAATCCGGCATTCTTCTTATTTTATGTTTAAAGATTCATAAAATAATAGCTATGAAAACTATTTGTACGGGGGATTTGTTTATGATTACCTTGCATATTTAATTATCTTATGCACTGCAAAAAAGTAACATTAATATCAGTTTTGTATTAAATCAGCCCTTGATTTCAATGATTATGTGACGGAAAACCCCGGCTAGGACGCTTAAAGGGTTAAAGTCGGACAAAATAGTTCCGTTAAAAAGTACTTTATAGGAACAAAAGTTACGAATAGTTGTTTATCCATATTTTTCAGTAATATACTTGACAATCTTTCTGGGGCAGAGTGAAATTATTTTCTTAATTTTACTAATTTTTTATGCGTTTCTTTTGTTTTTTTTTTAATTTGTCATTAAAATTTTGATTGTATCAATGGAGATTTATTTTATATTTAGGAAAAATTGCTTGATTAAATTTATGCCAAATTGTAAAGCAGAGGAAAGAAGAATATTTGATTTCAAGAATAAATGTATTTTACACGTGACTTCTAAAAACAGAAATAAAAATTTAAATTTAATTAAATGATACCGAAGTAAAGCAGAAAATGGGGGAAAATAGTTCATAAAATATATGTTTTCATGCGAATACTAAAAATGAAAAAAAAAAAAATCCCTAAAATAATAAAGTTACTACACACGAAATATATTTACTGATGAAAATTACGTCATATGTTAAAACACCAGGCTAACGAGAAAGACAGGCTACCGTGGTATATTATACATATCTATTTTTGCAGACCGATGGAGTCACGTGATGCTGGAATGCACCAATGAAAATGTGCGAAAAGAGCATCACTTCACTGTAGCAGTCTGTAAAAAAAGACACGTGCTATGCACCGAGGTACCCTGTCTTTTTTCGTTAGCCTTGTTAAAACAGTACATTTAAAGCGATTTTCTTATGAACAATATTCATGCAATGTAACAGCGGAATCCCATGGCGTAAAATTAGCACGGGGAGCAAATTTGTTCGAATATTGCATCACTTCATGCATTAGAAATACAGGTGAATGCATGCGTAAAATACTTTAGATTTACTTTGTATGCATTGCTATTCGATAAGAAGTAAAAATTTTTGTATCGTTATTATTTAGACTAAACAAATTAAATTTTAAAAAATAACTGGCCAAATAAATTATGGCGCAGTAAAAAAAGGAAAATAATTTATACAGAAGCTAGACTTGTTCCTGAAAATACCTAAATCTCGATCTCAACATACAATATAAGCATATAATTTGAAACATGGGGCTTTTCACTACCGCGTTTCTGAAAGTTATTCCTAAGCTGACGAAGTATTGTAACCTCTAACTAATAGGAACAGTATTAAACTAACTAAGAAGGAAAGTCTGAGAACAAGCGAAATTTTTAAACTATTTTATAAGAGCTGATTTTCAAATGTGTAATTGATCTTATGAATCCCACAAACAGTCATCAGTTATCGCGACATCGGTGGATGAGGAGATGGTAATCGAAAAATCTCTCATTTAAACGGAAACGCATGGCAACGCAAATACAGAAGATCGTCGCATTCGTGATAATTTCATTCAAATTTCCATAACCGGGTAATATTTCTAAAATAGGGCACATTAGCATGTTTTTAGAGGCTGCGAATTCGGAACTAGGGCTGATAGCGTAGATCGAAAGGACAAGAGCCCCTAGTAAATAAAAAGAAAATATTATAAATTATCAAAAATTCCTAAAATTAATTTGCCGTTTTATGTCTTAAACATATTCCAGCAGAAAAAAAAAAAAAAAAAAAAAAAAAAAAAAAAAAAAAACCTAACGCTTGAATTTTTTTTTCAAAAAATACGATGAAAAAGAATGTGAAAATTTCTTGCCATGTGTAATTATTTTAGAGAATAAAATCCAGGATAAGAGAACTCAACACTTTTCGTGTCTCCCGTGAGGCAGGATCTTGAGGAACATTTGTATTTTCATTTAACAAACACGCTGCGATGTCTTATAACAGCACATATATTAATCACTTATAAACAGATTAAGCTAACTAGTGCTATAAAAAATGATAAAATATCTTTATTTAGTTTGACCAGCTAATACAGTTTAATATAGTATGACAAGCAGAAAACTTAAAACTAGAAGTCATTCTATCCATGGAGAGTTTCTGCATTTAGACGTTCTATTCAACGAGTTTCCACAGTCTGTACCCCCGAACAGTTAAATAATCAAATAAATAAAATATATGATATTGCAAGAAATAATGGATACAAAGAAAGCACCATATAAAAATTAATTAAGAGCTTGAAAAATAAGAAAAAAGAAATTTGAATCCACAAAATTCCATTTTATCCACTTAACAATATTTTCCTGGTTTCTTCGAATGTTTGAAATATAAACTCAATAAATTCAGTATCTCTCTCGTCTTTAATATTTCTCTTGAAATCCTTCTATGAAAAAAAAAAAAAAAATATAGTATGCAAGAAAATATATCCAATTGAATCAAACCAATTATGAGGAGTATACGAAATATCTTTCACCGAAGAAGATGGAACAATGCAGTTTTATATAGGTATGAGAAGCAAAAAGCTTAAAACTAGAATAAACTAGTATGTTGTGGCCATCAGAAAACTTTCTTCTATATAAATCACGTCAATTAAATCATTTAAATAGTACAAGAAATTACATGAATTTAGCACCAATTCATATCAAAGTATATCTGAATTTGAAGTTTGATGAAGATTCGTGCATTGGTTCTTGAGATAGAGCTACAGCGGGATTTCTGAAAAATGTAGTATAGCAGCGCCACCTGTTGAGCGATTTACACTAAAAATAAACAGCACTAAATGATATCAAGGTATACCTGAATCTGAAGTTTGTTGAAAATCTAAGCGTTAGTTCTTGAGATAAAGCTATTGCGGAAATCGCAAAAAATGCAGCATACCAGCGCCACCTGTTGAGCGATTTACACCAAAAATTAAACAGCACTAATTTACACGTCAATTCATTTCAAGGATTAACTTAATCTGAAGTTTGATGAAAATCCATGCAATAGTTCTTGAGATACAGCTCTTGCGAAAATCGTGAAAATGCAGCACAGCAGCGCCACCTGTTGGGCGATTTACACCAAAAATTAAACAGCACTAATATATATCAAGGACTAACGAAATCTGAAGTTTGATGAAAATTCGTGCATTTTTTCTTGAGTTAGAGCTATTGCGATAATCATGAATAATGCAGCATAGCAGCGCCACCTGTTGGGCGATTTTCACAAAAAAGTAATCATCACCAAACTATATCCTGGACTAACAGAATCTGAAGTTTTATGAAAATCCGTGCAGTAGTTCTTGAGATATAGCTATTGCAGAAATCGTGAAAAATGCCACATAGCAGCGCCACCTGTTGGGCGATTTTCACCAAAAACTAATCAGGTCTAGTTTATATCAAGGTATAACCAAATAATAAGTTTTGTGAAATTCTGTGCATTAGTTCTTGAGATAGAGCGCCCACAAAATTTTTGTCGCATACAGACTCACAGACAGAGTGACAGAGTGACAGAGTGACGGAGTGACAGACAGACTCACAGACAGACATTTTCTAAAAACCATCAAATCGTGTTCTGGGCATTCTAAAACGTGTAAATCCGTCGAAAACCGGGAGTCGAAAATTTTCACGAATCCAATACTTTCTTCTTGTAAAGATAGAAGAAAGTAAAAAAACATATAGCATACATGAAATACAACAGGAAAACCACAGATTTGGTCAGATTATGCAGCAAAAAACATTTACTGATCGATTTTAATTATAGCAGAACAATCTATCCATCAATATTTTATATACCATCCATTATCCGGGAATCAATAGAGATATTTTTACACAGCGAGAATATTTGCAGTGATTTAGTGTCCGTTGATTTATCTAAAATTTGGAAAGTTGTAATTTTAGTAACAATAGTAAAAACTGAACCACGCTCAGAAATATCCGATTTCATTTTAGTTTAATGTTTGCACTGTTTTTCATTATGCATGGTGTCTCATGACACTGTTTACCAAGTTATTCTTTTTTAATTTTGTAAAAATATTTCTATCATGAATAATTTTGAAAATGTCGCCGTGTGTGTCGATGTTGTCGATGAAACGTTTTTCAGTCTAAATAAAGATATTTTATGACTTTTTATAGCACTATTTTGCTTAAACTGCAATGTCTTTTCGTAAAATCACTCATTTCGTTTTTTTGAATTTATGGAAAACTTCTATATCATAATTTAATTTTTTAAAGACTGTCGATTGTTTCCTCCATTCAGATTAAAATATATGACAAAATGACTAAAATTTTAATTATAAAGCGTTCAACACCGCAGTCTTCAGTTAAATGACAAAAAGCAGTAAAAAATTAAAAAAATTAAAAATCGCTATGAATTCTGGATTAACTTTATTAAAAAAAGGACAACGTTTACTCTATTAGACTATGGGATAGGTGTGATTTCATTCTATGATTACCTCAAACTGAATTCGAGAATTTAGAAGAGCACGCGAAATTTTGCAATTGATATAAAATATAAACTCTTCAATACAGATTATAGAAAATTTGAGCCTTGGATGCATTGGAACTTACCTTCGTATATCCGGGATTAAACTTGAACACCTCTGCATGCGACATATTTGCATTGTTAGTGACAAAACAAACACATACAAAAATTCCATTAATTAATATAGATACCAGGCATCTTTGTTGTAAAAAAAAGTGAATTTATTTTAAACAAACATTAACACATTTAAATAAACATTTATTTTATTGTAATTTACAACTATACCAAATTAAAATTATTCAAAGCTAACCACGCTAAAAATCGATTTTAATATAATCTTCTCAAGTGTGAAACATGCTATAGTAGAAAACCTTTAAAAGTCTTTCCAAAATAACTTTGCCTTCGGTAGGATAGTAATTGAGTTATGTTCAGTATTTTCAAAATTACTTAAACATTAACTTTCTTACTTTAATTTGGTTTATTCATTATGCTACATTGCGACCAACTGAACTGTAAATACTCTTACAATTTTCTACTTCAAAATTATGAACTTATGGAAATTTACGAAAGATTGTGCGCTAAATTAAAACATAAGTTTGTATGAATATTGATTGAAATAAAAACAAAATTTTGAAGGATAAATAAAAAAATTTTCAAACTAAATTATTAAAAATATTGAATTTGTTAAAATAAATTGTAGGCACTATGAAGTTACTAATAACATAATATTTGTAAAATTTTTAATTTCTGAAAAATTTATGCATGCAGCATACAATTTTCAAGTTTCTAAAAGTTAATACAAAATTAAGTAACAAATGTGATTCAAATAGAGAACATTATAAATAAGTGTTTCATATTTACGTAAAATATTACATTGCAATTGATAAGAAAAATATGATTATTATTTTACAGTATAAAAAAGTGCATTTACAAAGTTATAACTAGTACACCATACACTAGTTGAATATTTTTGTATGTGAAAATACTAGTAAAATAGTTTTCTTTTATGATTTTCTTTCATTAAACTAAGTGTTTTCATTTTAAAGAAAACTTTGTAACACTGCTATTAATTTACAGGAGCTGAAATTATCAGATTTCCATTCTACTATTACATTGGAGGTTTTATTTCAGTTAATCAAAAAAGATAAACTTTTTTGAGATAAAAATTACAGAGGTTGCCAAAATTTTTTTCACTTTATCAATATTTCAGAATCACCCAAGGAAAATAATTAGATACTGAAAATAGGATAAATGATTTTAATGACATTGATAGTTATAACAAATGAACTAATGTATAACTTGAATTTATATAAAATAAAATGTTATTACTTATAAAAAAAATAGATTTTAAGGAGGATTCTTTTTATTATATATTCTTATGTATTTTATTTTTGCAATTTGTATAAGTTTTTTATATTTTGATATAAAATATATTTCATAGAAAATCTTTAAACTATAAATGTTATTAATATTTTAGTAATTTCTTTTAGTTCATGAAATTAGAAAACATCATCTCAAAAGAAAATTGGCTTTCATTCATCTATTTTTTCGGTATAATAAAATAAGTTTTCTTAAAAAAAAAAAAAAAAAAAAAAAAAAAAAAAAAAAAAAAAAAAAAAAAACAATATTTTAATAAAGAATACGCCATGTTTTCTTAAATTAGAATCGTTTATAATAACAACTATATTGTTTCAAAATATGTCCTTTCGACTATGTACCTTTAATTGCTTAATTAGTTGTGTGTTACTCAATCAACCCACTTACGTATTTTTTTTTTTTCATGTAGTGACAAATTTATAACATAACATTTAACACTGAATTTTATTTTTAAACATTCTCAAGCTTATATAGAAGATCGTTTCTCCAATCTTTGAATTTCAGACAAAAATGCACAAAAACCTCTTAGAGGATAAAAAAATGTCTTGTTACGCGACGTGTAATATGTACTTGAGAAACAATTACTTAGAATATTTTTTGTTTTTATTTTATTAACTCAGTTAATTTACATTTTTTTTTTTTTTTTTTTTTTTTTAAGAATTATTTTGAAATACTTAAATGGCAAAACCGATGAAATTAGTTAATTTTATTGAATAACTGAAACTATTTTAGAATAAATTTTAATTTCATTATTAAAATTAACAATTTATTTTATGCATTTTTCACAAAAACTGTATGTTACCTATATTTAAAGCGTTTAATATTTATATAACGTTATTTAATTTTGGCTGTCATAGATAATCTGTCTGGTAAACATACCGAAAAACCTTTTCAGAACACCAATAACTTATTTAAACCGAAAAGGCCATTCGGATTTTCTAAGTACAAAGAACAAAAACTTGTCAAAACAATTTAATAATACAGATATTAGCTTTTCTTTAACTTTTCTCATCTTCTTTAGGTTTTTCTCATAACATACTATTTTTGTTGAGTAAGAAAATATTTGTATTTTTATTATTTAATAAATATATTTATAGGTATAAGGGATTAATTTTATGAAAGCAATAATACATTCTCAATATTTTAATTAAGCGCAATTAATGTTATTAATTAATTTTAAAGATGCAAGTCATACAGTTTACTTAAATAAGTTTTTAACACATATCAACATAGTTGAAAATTGTTTACGAATTCGGTTTATCTGTCCGCCTGTCTGTCTCTCCGTGCTGTAACTCACGTAAATAGTGCACGATTGATATATGTTATTGGGGATTACTATGGCATGTTCGGTATTAAAAATAAAGTGAGTAGCATTTTCGTTTTATTTACTGGGCCACTCAAAAGAATTCAGTTCTATGGGGAAAAATCGTTTGACATGTATTTTAATAATATATAATAATAGTAAACATGTATATTAAACATTGAAATTGAAATCCGTCACTGAGGTGTGCTACAAGGTTCTCACTATAAAATATGGTGTGCGTGGCACTTATTGTTCATTTCTAGGGACACACAAAAAATTTGAGCTACAGAAGAAAATGAGCTATAATTGAACTTTTGAAGCCTACGAACAATATTTGCTGGAATTTTGTTTTCAGTTGTGGTATGCGCATTTAAATTTTACTTTTAAATAATTAATTTAAAGTTTTTTAATTATTACTTGCTGTGTATAAATGCTATAGATCATATACAGGGTCGAAAAAAAGTTCTCAACAACACTCGTTTATTGCGTAAATTTCTGAGTGGAGATTTCCAACTGTGATATACGTTTAACTGATCTAATATTTTGAATACTACGTAGTATGTGTACACGTCTGGAGATCGTATACAGGGCTGCGCAAAAAATAGTATATTTTATTGACCATTCATGGTAATAGCAGAAATTGGATTATCAAATGTATTATGCGTTTTCCAAATTGTTCATTCCATTTTCATCTTAGTAAACAATGAAATCTTAATTATACTGTGCTGAATGTGTTGGAAAGTGTTTCATAATCTATACTGTTTGCAAGAATGTCCGTTTTTGTTTATGTTTTCCATTGAAATATGTTCTGCGTTTGCTTTTAACAATTTCTAGCATAGATGAATAGCGTTTAGGACTTCATATTGTCTCACCGTCTGTTCAGGCTCTAACTCTCTTAAATGTTCTTGGATTGACCTGCAATAAATCTGTTATTAACATTCACTATAACACTATCGCCATTCAAAATGAAGTGTGTAGCATTTATAGTTCAATTGCAGAAACAGGCAAAATTAATTCGTTACATTATGGTCATTCAGAAAAAAATCTATAATCAAGTTTATACTCATATATGCAGAAAGAGATACATTCCGCAGAATATGTCGTGCAAAGAGCTTGTTATTTAGTTATGTGGAATTCTGTAACAGATGAATTTCGATGCATAATGGTCTACGCCAAGAAACTATCTGCAGCATATTTGAATTATGTTACAAGATAATAAATATAGTTATAAAATGATAATTTCATCTACGTAAATGGAAAATGTAGAATGTTCCTTTTAATGTATGTCATTCATCGAAAACCTGTGAATTTGACTTTCTCAAAAAATTAGCTATCTATATTATAAAGGACAGAAAGAAATAACAGAAATCACCCACTCGTGGACAGCCAACCTTGCGGTATAGGAGCTAAATGTCCACGAGGGGAAAAAAACCCATATCCCCCATCCCACGAAACCCCCAGACACCGGAGCGGGCCCAGAGGCCTCAGCAGGATGGAAGACCCCTCTTTTTTGAAATTTCACTTAGGATGTAGTACAATCTTCTCACAAGAGATACCCAATGTTGCATAAGCTGGGCGAGCCCAAATTAAACAACGTTTTGAAACTTTGGATCTTTTATGTATGGATATTACAGATCATCAATCAGTTATTGTGAAAACTACTTGTGAGTAGAAAGAATATGCTTTATTTAAAGTTTAATAGAAATAGCTTAAAAGCTTGAAATCTTGAAGCCTGAAATTTAAAAAACTAATTCATCAAGGAGATTAGCATTAAATCTTAAAAAGTCATAGAAGTTTTGATAAATCTTAATAAATTCTTAATACAACTAAATAAGTAATCCATTTAGGATAAAACAGATAATTAAATCAATGCAAGAATTTAAAAATTTGAATAATATTTAAATTAGATATTAAACTTGCTGAATTTAATTATGTCCCTGAGTGATGACCTGTTAAACAAATTTGAGATATAGATCATTGATTATTACTAATTTTAGAGTTCTAAATTCGAAAGTCTTTGTATTTCACAGTTCATAAAGTTTGTTTCACAATTTTGAATCATTATATTTTACAGATGTAAGGATTATATTTCATAGTTCGTAGGCATTATTTTACAATCCAGAGCACTATATATTTGAAGATTTAATTCACAGTTTGAGGATTTAGATCACAGTTTGAAGATTTAGTCATATATTTCACTATTTTGGATCAAAGATATTATATTTCTTTGTTCTTGGGCATTATTTTACTGAGCAAGGCACTACAGCTTTCTGTTTGAAGACATATTTTACAATTTGAAGACGTATTTCACAGTTTGAAGATTTGAAAACATATTTCACAGTTTTTAGACATTCTTCATTTTTCACAGTTTTAAAATTTAAAGATTTGACGATTTTGTCAAAGTTCAGAAATTTAGTCTTTTTTCAAATCAAGATATTACTTAACTATTTTCTGAATAATTCGGTTGTTTGTTGTGTCTGAATTCGGTTGTTTAAGGCATTTTATTGTTTTCTATAATATTCTATGACACTGTTTATAAAATCTTTTTTATGAAGGAATAATATTTATTGAGAATATTGTAGTTTTCATTTAGCGCTGAAAAGTTTGCTGGATCCAGTAAAATTTTTTGGAAGTTTTTCCTTAAGGTTTTGCTTTTATTGAATTTGAAATGATTAGGTTAGGTAAAAGAGAGCAATTCCCAAAAATATAATGTTGTACTGTTCCTCTAGCTTTGGTGCAGGAGCACATGTCCGAATTTAATTTGCCGATTTTATGTAAAAATGCAGGAAAACTGCCATGGCCACTAATATAATAGACTGACGATCTTGAAATGCAGATAAATTCTTTGTTTACTTTATCTAGAATTTTGTATGTATCACGTCCTTTTTCTGAGTGTTTCCAGATGTCTTGCCAGTCAAGGATAATTTTCTCTCGTATATAATTTTTTATTATTGAATCTGGATATGGTATATATTGAATTTCATCGTAGTGGTCGTGTTTAATTGCGTTTTTAGCCAAGGTGTCTGCACGTTCGTTCCCAACAGTTCCTATATGAGCTTTTGTCCATGCTATATTTATTAATTTTTGCGGGATTTTTTGAATTTCTGTATAAATCTGTCTTATGATTACATTTCTTGGGAAAATAATTTTGAGGGCATCTAATGAAGATCTGCTGTCTGTCAATATAAGAACTGATGTGAATCTGGAGGTTGAAAACCATTCTATAGAATTTAATATTGCTTTAAGCTCTGCCTGATAGATTGAATTATGAGGATTTAGCCGTGCAGCACTATCATGGATAAAAGCATCGTTTAACATTACTGTAAAGGCACATGATGTCCCCTGCTCCATTAAAGAGCCATCTGTATATATCTTTAATTTGTTGTTACGAATGTGTGACTCCGTTATTTCTTCTATTATATTCAGGTTATTGATTTTGTAGTAATCCGGAAAATCAAACGTACTTTCCTTCAACATTAAATATCCTTATTTATTTTCATTGATTGAATTATTAAATTTCTTTTTCCCATTTTTGTCTGGTATGCCATGAATTCATTCTGGATTTTCGTAATGATTGGTGGTATGCCTGTTAAGACATTTAATGCTTCGTGTGAGATACTTCTGTAGGTTTTGATGACACTCATTAAACTCATTATTTGTATTGTCTTTAATGTTCTAATACCACGAATGTTTAAATTAGGGAACCAAATTTCATGTGCATACAACATTTGTCTTTCCACTACCGTCGTATACCACATCTTTTTTATTTTTGGATTAATTCCTTTCTGGTAATTTCCCAGAAATTTGAAGCTGGTCACGAACTGAGATATTCTTGCCTTTAAGTCTTCTAAGTGAATTTGAAATTTTAATTTTTGGTCAAAGATAATTCCTAAGTATGGTAGAGATTTTTCAATTTTAATTGTTTTATTTTTTAATTTAAAAATTGGATGTCTGTTATTTAATAGATTTCTTCCAAAGAGTATGGCTTTTGTTTTTTTCTTGTGAGATGCTCAGGTTTAGCCTGTTACAAATTTCTTCAAAACTTCGGATCTTATCGTTAGCATCTTTTTCCAAGCCAGTTCTTGTATTTCCCTTTACTAAGACCACGAAGTCATCTGCATAGACTACTAGTTCCGGAAATTTTTTAAGTAGTTCCTTAATAATGAAATCTGCCACTATTAACCATAGAAGCGGGCTTAAACATGAACCCTGCGGGCATCCCTTGAAACTGCGAATCCACTGAATGAAATCAAAATTGTTTGCTCCAATAAATCTTTCACTTATATAGTTTATGAGTAAATTTTTTAAATATCTAGGTAGTTCTGAATCTTCAATTAGTTCCGAGATCATATTCCAATCTATTGAATCAAAAGCTCCTTGGATATCAAATGATATTAGTCCTACATATTTATTTTGCTGGAGAAGTTCCATTATTTGATTTTTACTGATTGCAATGCCGTTAGTGTGCTTCTCTTCTCTCTGAAGCCATGTTGCTGGTTTGCTAAGAGATTTCTGTTTTCTAGATAAGTTTGTGTACGAATTTTTATGACTCTTTCTAACACCTTACCCATCATTGGGAGTAAGGTTATTGGTCTGTAGGACTTTGGAATTCTTGGGTCTTTATTTTTCTTTCGAAAGAATATAACTACACATTTCTTCCACGCCGTTGGAAAATGGCCAATCTGAAGACATTTATTGTAAAGGAGTAGCATCAGTTTTGGATATCGTTTAGTTAGATTCTTTATTATTTTTATGTCAATTCTATCATACCCTGGTGCTTTTTTAGGATTTTGTTGGCTGATAACATATTTGAGTTCCCTCATATTGATTTTAATCTTGTCAAAATCTTCATTTGTAATAGGGTCCCGATTTATTCTCGAGTGGATTTGCTCTGTATCTGGATTCCCAAAATGATGATAGATTAGATTTTGTTGTATATCAAGAAATGAGTCCTCTGTTGGTGATGTTTCTAGTGTTGTGTGGATTAAATCAGTATTTTTTAGGTATTTTCCCTTCATTATTTTGAAAGCTGTGCCATATACACTTGTGGTTTGTTGACAGAATGAATACCATGAGTCTTGCTTAGCTTTCTTGATATGTAGTTTGTATTCAGCCAATGCTTTTTTATATTCTTTCCTGTACTGTTGATTTTCTAAGTCTCTTCGAAATCGTTTATGTAGTGCGTTAAGTCTACTACGCTCAATTTTGAGTTTGTCTGTGTACCAGTTGATATTTAGGTCTCTTTTTTGATTTTTCTTTTTAAGTGTCAAATTCATTAAATTTTCCATGTGTATTTGGAAGTTGTTTACCCATGTATCTAACTCCTCAGGAGTTGATGTTTCTTGAAGTGTTGTCCATAATTCTTCTTCCTTTTTATCAAATTCTTTGTTGAATTTTTTAAAAGTTTCATATTTGGTTTTAAATCTGTACAGATTTCGTAAGAGAGGTTCTAATTTCAATGTGAAGTTTATGTATCTGTGATCACTTAATGATGGAAAGTCCACTTCTACTGCCCAAGAGTCGAGTAAGTCCTTCGTACTTAATCCACATAATGTAAGATCAGGGTTACCTTTCTTCTTTCCCAAGAAACAAGTTTTTTCTGCTTGTGGGTCATTCACTATTGTTAGATCTCTATATGCAAGATAATCTAGTAGGATTTCACCTTTTGCGTTATTTCTGCTGCAACCCCAGGCCCTCAGATTGGCATTAAAGTCGCCTCCTAATACTAGATTAGTACAATTGTGAATGATATTTGACCAGTCCTCAAAATCTTTAGCTAGATCTCCTTTCGGCTTTGAGTATTGCGAAGCAAATTTAAAATTTTCTAACTTCGTTGTTACATTTATAAATACACTATTATCTGTTTGTAGAATCTTAATATGTACAAATAAGGGGTTGGCTATCAATATTCCCGCTGTTTTTAATGCTGATTGATATAAAGCCCAAGAAATCGGGAGACCAGTAAAAGAGTTTTTGCTTCTATGGTAGTCCTGGATTAGTGCTATGTCAATATTGTTCTGGTTCATGTATTTAATTAATTGAAAATTTGCTGCACGACAATTATTTAAGTTTATTTGGGTTACTTTTATATCTTGTTGATGTAATGGTGTACCACCAAAGAAGTACGTTGATTGTGATGATGAAGCTTGGTTTTGATTATAAGTGCCTCTATCAGAGACTGGGAGGCAAAGCCTCCCTTGTATATTTTGGAAATGCATAATTATGGTTCTTTCTGTTCGAGTTTTCGAAGGTTCGCATTGTTATAGTTCTTGTTTCTCCGTATCTATCCTTTACTTCATCCTCTTTATATTTTATCTGATTATCACTTCTTCCATATCTGTTATTTGTATATTCTTTACTTTTTGTATAATTGTTGTCATATTTATTGTCATTTTCATATCTATTTCCTCTAATTCTGTTTTCAGAAGGTTGGTTTCCAATATGTTGGTCTTCTCTCTTATAGTTTCTTCTTGACATTTTTTCAATCTCGTCTTTGTTTTCTCTTGTTAGAGTCTTCATATTCGGAAAGATTTCTTTTGATTTGTAGTATTCTTTCAGACTTTTGTCTTTTTCATATTGGAAAATGGGACATTGTGGTGAATACGCTGGGTGATTGACTTCGTTTTTATTGTATCTTATACAATTTATACATTTTGTTACTTTGTCTTCGCATCCACTAGTTTCATGTTTCCCCGAGCACTTGGCACACCTTGTCCGAAATTCGCACTGTAATTTGCCATGGTTATTAAGTTCTTGACAGTTTGTGCATCGCATTACTCTGATATAAAATTCAACTCTAAAGACTTCATAAAAGAGTTTTACTTTACCCATTTTTACCATTTTCCTACAGTCGGCTGCTGGCGCTTCGACTACCCAATTGTTGTACGATGTTTTCTGAATTTCTATTGATTTAAGTATGGTAAACGTTTCTAAATATTTTCTTTTAGTTAATTCATCTTCTTACTCTTCTTTAGTGATGTCTTTATTTATTTTCAGTAGTAATATTTTCATCGTTCTTTCTTCCGGATGTATGATTGTAAAGTTGTCTTGTTTATTTTCTAGTAACTTAGATATTGTGTCTATTTCTTTTTCTGAGGATTTTAGCTCTATATTATTATTCGTGGTTTTTCTTATATTCTTGATTTCCGGAGGTTTGTCTGATTTTTTAGCCTCTTCTCGTATTATTTTTGAGACTTGTGAAATTTCCATATTCTCGTTCGGTATCAGAATGAGTTTTTTAATTTTTTTTTGTTTGCATCATTGGTTCTTGACGTGACCTTTCATTTTGAGGGTGTAATGCTTTTATTATTTCATCTGATCTTTAAACTGCTTCTCCATGTTTTCTAACAGATGTTTCCTGAACTGTTCACTTTGGTTCTCTTGAGATTCGTAATAGATAGATTGTAAGGTTTTTGTTTGTTTTTCACAGTATTGTTGTAGTTTATGAAGTTTCCCTTGCGTTTCGAATTTATATTGTTCCTGGTATGTCTGGAACGATGTGAACTTATTCTTCGAATTTCGTACTGTTTCTAATTCATTTAGGATTTTATCATGATAACTGTTTAAGGTTTCAGTGAGGTCTTGTGTGATTGAGAATATTGTTTTAATTGTTGCCATTACTTCTATTGTTATTTTCTGCATGTCTAGCTGAAGAGTTGATTGTTGTTTCGATGAGGTACTGTTTTGTTTCTTGTAGATTCTTAGAAAATTTGTTACGTCTTTGTCATTCCAAGTTTTACGTCCATGTCTAATGAACTCTTTTTCGAGTAATTTGTGTCCTCTTGTTATTTCTTGTTTCGAATTGTCTAATTCTTCGTTTTCTTCGTCATCACTCCCTGCAGAAATTAATGAGTACTCACTTTGTGAATCCTCTGTTTGTGTTGATACGTCTGATTTCCTTTTATCTTCATAGTGCTTTAGTTCGCTTAAATACTCCTCTATTTGTTCCTTTTTGAGAAGTAATTCTTGCTCCTTTGTTTCCAATTCTTCTTTCTTTTTCTTTATTTGTTTGTCTAGCTCAAACATATCTGTGCGTAACGCATACGTCATTTTGCGAATGGCAACACTTTGAAATTTGAAATGAAATTTCTGTTTTGCAATTCCCGCTACTGCATATTTTTAAACTTCTAAACATCGCACAGTTTGAATTTTAATACCGTCGTATAAGGAAAAATATGCTCTTTTAAACGCAATTTGTTTGAAAGCTGTATCTCAATTTATTTTTGAGATATTCATTTTTTTGTAGTTTTTAATACAAATTTTGTAATTGTGGCAACTGAAGTACTCCATTTATATTGAAAGTAAATGGAAAATAGTCATGGTTTATTATTTTAATTGATTATATCCTTATTGATGCCATTTTCACATTACAAATAAAAGTAACTTTTTTATTATTTTTTAACAGAAAATGATGTCAAACATTAAAAAAAAAAAAACACGCATTCTTCTTCATAAATCAGTTACATTTCAATATTTTTACATTACGCTGATACTGAGTTTGAGACGCTAGGCAAAATGATTCAGTGAGTAAAAATTATGTCATTTAAAACAATACGGTCATTTATTTTGATAATACTAAATATTTGACCAATACTAAATGGCCAATACTATGACAACTAAAAGCAAATTTCTGATTTTTTTTTTTTTTTTTTTCGAGGGTATTGAGATTAGAACTTATAGTTTGTGCGAATGTTCAAATGAAAAGTTGTATCGAACAAAGGTGACTTTATGTTTGGAAATACATTCCTTAATAATGTATTGCGCGTTAAAATACTTTCAAATTGTGAATTTGAGTGGTGCGTAATGTAAATTATGAGAATGTAAAAATAACGTACATTTTAGACTTTATGGGGAAAATTTTTATGATGCGACAAAGCGAAATCCTTTTTACCAATTTTTCATCCCATAAAAACAAACATAAGAGCCTCAATCGATAAATTCATCATAATTACTCATCTTTATTACGTGTTCTAATTGAGTTTAATTTTTCAATAATTTAAGCAGTTGAAGTTTGTGGAAATAATATTTTGATAATTTTAGGTTAAAAATTTTATTTGTTTTAAGAGTGAGTCAACCAATGTTAGATGAATTTTTTATTGTAATTATTTTTGTAGTTTTATTATAAACTCGATCTGAAGTTCCTTTCTAACATTATAGTTCGTCGAATTTCGACGGGTTCCAACTCGTTCATCTTAATCGCAATGCAACAGTTAATGGAAAATATGATTCGACTATGTTCCTTGCAGCTTGGAGAACTTGTACCATTCAACCATCTACACATTTATTTATTTATTTATTTATTTATTGAAGTTCTTTCTTACATTTTTACACATTTTTTTGTAGTTTGTCCTTATACTTGTATATTTAATTATTTTTGGTAGTTTATTTTTAATTTTGTATATAATTATTTTTTATGTTATTATTCTTACCTTATTTATTTAATTTCTCTCTTTGTTTTCTAATTCGTAATTATTATTTATAATCAATTTTATTTATTTATTCTAATTTTTTTTTCTTATAATGTCCTTTCCCATTCTGACAATGTTCATTTATTTTGTTTAACATTTATCATTATAATATGTCGTCTTTTGTTGTTTCTTTTATCTAGTCCTTTTCACTCCAAATTCCTCGCAGTCTAGCTCCTGTTTTCTGTGTGGTAGTACATATTTCTTACATCTGTCGAAGAAAAATAAATTTCTTCTAAAAGGTCTTTTGGTTCTCTTACATTTTCTCTGTTTTGAAGTACATTTTTTTCCGCATTGCACGTGTGTTTGAAATAAAATGTGCATAAAATATAAACTTTCGTTATTCATTATATGCAGAATAATAACCCAAATTATAAAATGTTAAATTATTTAATAAATACAGCTGGTTGGATTAAATTTCTCTATTGAATTTTTCTAACTTAGATATGAACGTAAAACACATGTGTTGAAATAATTTAGACATAAGCAATCAACCATCAAATTCTAAAATTATTAAGTCATTAATGATTCCGAAAATGACTTTACATAAACATATTTCTGCATTATATATAATAATTCACTTTTAAACGAAAGTTGAGAAAAATTTAAAAGGCTATAAATTTACTACATAGTTGCGAAAAAATTATCTCCATTGTCCCTTGCAACTACATCGGAAGATAATGTGACCATAAAAGTAATAATTGGACAAAGATCCATATCAAGTAAAGATAGCTATTTTGTGATAAATCTTTATTTATTACATGGAACGTATTTAAAAAAACAAATAGCAAGGGGATTTTGAATTACGAAATCTACTAAATATTTACAAAATTAAGTCTTGAAATAACTATAGTAGCAAAAGTATTAATACTTTCTTCTATCTTCTGTAGAAGACTGTATTGTAATTGAAATTTTTTTCCTCTACCAGTTTTTGACGGATTTTCTAGTTCTAGGGCTCAGATTCGGAAAAGCATGTTTATACAAAATGTCTGTCTGTCCGTGTGTTCGCATGTCGCCATTGTACCATTGACAAATGTATGAAGATATATATATAAAATAGAACAAGAATGTTTGTGCATGTTTTCGGTATGGCCAGCAGATCCTCCTTAACTTTGTAAGTATTCCGCCGGTAGGGGACTCTAAATTAGCATTTTTTGTACAATTTATAATTTTGCACCATCAAAAAGGGTACGAAGTTATGCGTAGAATTTAACTAAATTTCATATTTATGATATTGGTTATGGCAAGCAGCTTTAGTGGGAGCTTTAATAGCTAGTTTTGTGCCATTTTAGCTATTGTACCATGGATAAGTGTATAAAATTAGGCATAAAATTGAACGAAATTTCATATATATGTTTTTGGCTATGGAAAGCAGTCCTCCATGAATTCAAAAATATTCCGCCGTATGTGGTTCTGTAATAGCGATGTTTGTATTTCTCTCACGATTTTTCGTGTTTAACTAGCTTTCATTACGAAAAGCTACTATTGCAGCCATTCGGAGGAAAGCGCTTTCAAAAAATTTTGGTATATTTTCATCGATCATGACCCCCAGACCCCGAAACCACCCTCCGTTCAAAAGTTTATATATATATATATATATATATATATATATATATATATACGTTTCAAAATGGCGGCCATTTAACTTTTTTTTTTTAATTTAAAATTTGAAATGTGGTACCAAAAAATTTAAAATTGAAAAAAAAATATTCTTATGTGTTTGATCTTCATACAAAGAATCCGGAGCAATTTTTGTTTCGTCTATATCTTAAAAATGGCTGAGTTATAGCACTTTGAATTTCTAGCGTGGCTGACATTTTGAAAAGACCTGATTTTTGTCACGCGATAACAGGCGTATTTATGAACCAATTTCGATATACCTTGGTGTATACATAATACGTACCAATGTCTCTACCGAGTTCGTTCGCCAGCTTCATCAGCCATAATGTTTCTAAATGGCAGCCATTTTAATTTTTTTAAATTTAAAATTGAAAGTGAGGTACCAAAAAATTGAAAAATAAAAAAGATTTTTTTTTTATGTTTGACCTTGATACAAATATTCGCGTGACAAAAATCAGGTCATTTCAAAGTATCAGCCAAGCTATAAATTCAAAGTGCTGTAACTCAGCCATTTTTTAAGATATAGACGAAACAAAAACTGCTCCGGAATCTTAGTATGAAGGTCATACACATAAGAAAAAAATATCTTTCAATTTTCAATTTTTTGGTACCACATTTCAAATTTTAATTTTTTTTTAATTTAAATGGCCACCATTTTGAAACAAGATGGCGGATGAACCTAGCCAACGAACTCGGTCAAAACATTGGTACGTATTATGTATACACCAAGGTACATCTAAATCGATTCATAAATACGCCTGTTATCGCGTGACAAAAATCAGGTCATTTCAAAGTATCAGCCAAGCTATAAATTCAAAGTGCTATAACTCAGCCATTTTTTACGATATAGACGAAACAAAAAATGCTCCACAATATTTGTATCAATGTCAAACACATAAGAGAAAATATTTTTCAATTTTCAATTTTTTGGTACCACATTTCAAATTTTCACTTTTTAAAATAAAATTAAATGGCCGCCATTTTGAAACAGGATGGCGGATGAAGCTGGCCAACGAACTCGGTCGAGGCATTGGTATGCACTATATGTACATCGGATTCTCCTGTAGCGATGGGGACTTCGTATCCCGTTAAGCCGGCTATTCACAAAAGTATGATGTACAACAGAATAACGAAAAACTGTTCATTTTAATGCATTTTGATTAACTCGTTTTTACACCCATTAATTGACTGATGAAGAAATTTAAGATGGATATAAAAGTTGTTATAGTAATGAACTAAAAATATTGAAGTATTAACATTTTTAATTACTGTTGGAAATATTAAGATGTATCAAACGGAAAAAATTTTGGGATTGGCACATGGAATTAGTTTATCTTTTGGTTAATTCAGATTATTTTACGAAAAACTTAAAATTTCTTTTGATTGTAAAAGAACGTTGGAAAAGTATAATAAATCTCAAGTTGTGAGCAAAAAGGTTTTTAAACTAAAACAAATTTGCAAAATATTATGCTTGCAATTATTTAGATGTTCGAACTTTTGTCACCATTCATGCCATCGTGTCTCAAAACCATTGTCAATGGTATAGGCATAGTTAAATATGTATATTTTACTTCAATTGAATGATATTGTAGTATAATGCATAAATTGGAATATAAAACCTAAATAATTAATTGAAGCAAAAACATTCTCAATTTGGCTATTTTCATTCGGAGAGAAAGATTTCCTGAACTGTAAATAGAATATTATTTTAAGAATTCCGAGAAATATAGGAAAAAAAATTTTCTGATCGCTAAATAAAGACATTAAGAAGTAAGTTTTGTATAAGTGATGAGATTTCATGTTATTTATTTTATAAGAAGTCGCTGCAGCAATCCCTTATGTATTAAACACCATAACAGAGTATCTCACTGCAATAAATTAGGTATTTTCATACATGACTTTACTAATTATTAAGATAATAATAAGATTTTTCCAAAAGGCCAAAGCATTTGTTGAGCATACAATATGATGACCTTGCAAGTCATGATGGAAATTTGGAATAATTTCGCAAGCGCCAGAGTACATAAAATTATTTTTACCTTGCAGTTTTTCTTTTCTCTTAAAATATAACTCTTTACGACCAGCTAAGTTAGAATAGTATAATGCGTATAAAACATTTATCAATATGATATAAAATTTGATTTATTTCCATTTTGTAACCGACAACAGTTACTTAATGGCTACAATTAATCCACACTACCATCGGTGAAGTTCAAAATTTAATTTTTAAGGTTTCATCAATATCACAACAAACTTAATCTCACTTTCACGTGTCACTGAGCAAATGCAGTTGCCACAAAACTCAAGGTATCTTTCCATGAATATCATGTAATAACGACACTTGCATAACACTTTCTAAAATTTATTTTTTTTTCTAGCAAACACTGTTTTTTTCCACTGTTAAACACTAAGAAATATTTTTTCGCAACACTTCTGTTAGATAAAACTACTTTTATCTCACGTATTTTTATTGTATATTGCATTATTCACGAAAAAGCTTTTGAACGGTTAACTAATTGCATATTCTTGATATTATAAGACGGAAAAAGAGATACTAAACTTCAAAAGGACTCGAAGGAACGCTGTTTCTGTGAAAGTTTTTAACAAATAGGGACAATATATTTGTAACGGCATCTTAAAAAGCAATGAATGCTGCAATGATTTACGTAAGAAATTTTATTTCAACTGGATGATATTTTATTATTGTTTGGATAGTATAAAGACGTATCCAGTATCTCAAATACTTTCTAAAATTTTCTCATAGCAATCGCAAATGCATCCGGAATTTTATGAAGAAAATATGTAAAATAAATAAGATTGGAAAATATGTTTGACATAAAAGAATCTCCAAAGGTGTAAAGAGAATTGAGCAAAACATTACTACTTATATTAGTATTACTAAATGTTTAAGCATACACGAAATTATAATAATAAATATATAGATATAAGTTATCGTTAATATATGCAGATAGTTACAACAACTATTGATAAATAAAAATTATACTCAACAGAAAGTCATGCCACATAAATAGGATGGTATACTCTAACAGATTAATGTAACACCATTTTATATTAACATAAAATTAGAATATTCAATCGTCAGAAAAACGAGGCATATTATCGTAATAGCGTATTAGGCGGCATTCCAAAATTGGTGTGCTATTTTTATATAATTCTCATCACTGCATTCTTGTAATTTATTGAACTATATATCTAATTTTCAATCCTGTTGTAAATATTTAGACATCTTTTTTGAGGCACGTTTGATTAGTTGTTTCATATTGAATCCAACTTATGTTAATTTTTAGCGTAAATAGGGTAACATATCATATCAAATACACAATATTTTTCTTCTACTAAATGTGTAGCTTTGTGTTATAGACGTACATGAAACGAAGTTGCTTCTACTTGTAAGGTAAAATGCAAGGTGTCATTGAAGATTGAATTTGTTTCGTTATATAGTAGTAATGCCTAATATTATTATTATTGTCGAATCAATATAATTGCAACTTAATTTATTACATTTGTTTTAAATTCTCCATTAGAAACTTTATCTTTTAAGTTATAAAAAATATTGCAAAAGTGGTAAATAATTTTAATTGTAAAAATGAAAAATTTATATATGAGCAGTTCAAATAATATACATTGTCGGTAATTTATATTTCATAATATGAAATAGTCAATAAAAAAAAGCCTTTTATCTGATGCGTATATAAAGATGGAAAAGTAACATTATTTATAAAGATAAATTTATTTATAAAAGAAATTCTTAGGTAAATTTTGTATCATATTTTAAAACAAATACCATATAAGTGCATAAGCATAAATCTAAAATTATTCATATAGATAAATACAAAATGACGTCAAATGATCTAAAAATATAAAGTTTAATAAAAACTAATTTCAGAAATTTAACACATTTATCGATTTTGTTTAAAAAATCAATAAAGAGAGTTTTCAAATAAAGTAAATTTACAAAATACTTCACATGAAGTAATTTGGATATTTTGTTATATTCTATGTCCGCTATTTTTCTAATAAGTACTTTTCTAAATAGACAGCTTTAAGCTTTATGCAAGGCGCTTTATCACTTAGGTTTCACAGATAGTTTTTTTCGGAAACTTCAGATAAGCAAAGTCGATAATACATTAACAGGCATTGACTTTAAATACAATTTAAATATATTTTATTAGTCTTTTATGTTATTGTATTCATGGAACTTAATGGATATTTATGGCGCTTAAAATTTAAGCATTAACTTTTGAAGATGATAATATAGCTAAATTACATTACAAGTAACGCAGGCTTCAAATAATTGTTGACTGAAATGTGGATTATTAATATAGCTTTGTTAAAACAAATCATCTATTGCATGAGAACGAGTATGGTTAATAAATTTTAGAAAAGAATTACGTATATTCTACTGCACTTTGTACCGTGCATTATTTTGCCTCAATACTGCGGGAACCAGAAAAACTGTAGTAACACCATATCTTTATTGTAACACAGATAGTTTTATTTGTGTACAATATATATTACCTTCGTTAAAGTATATATATATATATATATATATATATGTGTGTATAACATTAAAGTATGATAAAAATAATGCTAAAATAACTTTTGGCATTATTACTTAAACTATTAATGCTAATGAATTTTTGACATTTTTTGAGTAAATAAGAACTGTATGCGACCTTTAAGTAAATGCTTTCTTATGATTTATTTTATTCTAACATTGTGATACCACACATTTATAAACTTTTCAATAAAATGCCTTTGGTTGGTATTTTGATGTCGGCAATTTATCCCAAAATATTATATGTTTCGTAATTATAATATTTTATAGACTTTAAATTTGAAAATTTATGATTTGCGAAATATCCTGACATGACGGTTAAAAATTAAGGTAATTTTCTGATTCAGTGCTAAAAAGTACATAAAAGTTAAAAAACCCAACAATCGCAGTCTTGTATTATCTAATCTAAAACTTTTTCTTAAACTCCTTGGCAGAAATCTATCCGAAATTTTTTGTGTTATTCTGTAAAATAAGTATAAATGGTAACCACCGAAAATCTTAATAATATTAGATTGTTATCGGATTTGCGACAGTATGTAAAATGCAATCTCGATCGGATATTTAAAAGTGGGTTAAAGTTCGAGTACAAATTTTGAACTGGAAAAACATACATACGATTGTTGAAGTAACATAAAAACGTATAAAAAAACATAATTGTTGTTAAAAGAAATCATAAGAGAAACAGTCTCAAATCCTGACAAAATAAAACATATGTTATTTTAGCTAATTTGAGACTTAATCATAATACTTGTTGGATTTTTTTTTCAAAGCGCAGATACACACGAAGTAAGATCTTCGAATACTTTAAACACTTGGTATATGATCCCTCAAAGCCAAGCCGAACTCGTTTGTTTTCAGAGTAGAAAAGTGGCATAAGTCATGCATTTTTAAAGTTTCATAACTCGCTCAATGTTAGCGTTATATGAATGGGACTTTTTTTGTCTTACTTGTCAGTGTAATGGGAAAAAATTACTAAATATAACTTATAGGACCGGGGGACCGTATAAAAATTTAAATTTCGTAATTTTTTAAGAAATGTCTTTATTGACCCAAATCGCTTTTTAAATGTTTCTTTACCTCATTTAAAACATTTTTGTAATTGGAACTATATGTCTATGACTAACGGTTTAGGAATTAGCCATTGGACACCGTTGAGACCGGACACCCTGTATAATCTTTATATGGATATATTTTACAATTCACAGGAAAAACCAATCGTTTTCGACTACATATACAGAACGTATTTCAATGATATCTACAATATTGTTTTGAAGTTTTCATCTGTTGATATTAGCAAGACTCCTGACTCTTTGAAAAAAAAGAACAAACAGATAGTACGGCTGAACAACAAGCTTCAAAGACAGAAAAAGATTAACATCTCAGGTTTTCAGTTGCTCTTAAATCCATGTTGGGTGAATATTCTGACATTAAATAACACGATTCCAACATTTCGGTAATTTCCGTATCCCTTCTGCAAACATTTTCAACACTAAAACGGAATTATTATTCCGGCTTATATCTAAGAAAGCTGTGGGCATACCATGTAGGAAAACATGATTGTATTAAGAACTTTGGGTATATGTATCTATGGGACGAAAGTATCGTTAATTGCAGTATTTATGAAATAGCAAAATGTGTATTCACGTTTGTCAAGACTTTTGCTACAAATGCTATAATTTGATTGTGCTCACGGATAATTGAACGGGTAAAAATAAAAACTGGAATATTATGACACTATGCAGTTATTTCATTCACATGGGTATGTTTTCAGAGATTAAACACTTTCTTATTTCTTGATAATTTTTTTATTTATTGGCAAACCTTTCTTCCATCAGACCGTGTCTTTACAAAGATTTAAAAGTACCAGAAATCACATCCATACATATACATCTCTGTGGTTAAAAAAATCATCCAAGATTGCGGGAAGTAAAAAAAGTTAATGATATGGTACAGAACGGATTTTATAATTTTGCACAACTGAAGACTAGTTTTTTAGACATTTCAACTAAGTCTGTTACACCTGCTGCTGATTTACACTTTTAGAAAACTGTATGTTTGAAGAACAAAATGCTTGTGTCATAAAACCGAAATCGCGCATAAACTTTAATGTTAAGATATATACGAGTAGAACAAGAAATGAAAGAAATGAAAATGTTTACAAATTGCAACAAAAATACGTCATGTCCCAAAAAATAAAAATAAAGAAATTTTCAGATGATTAAAATATTCTTGCTTACATTTCACCAATCTACCATAAGCACTACAAGAATTTAGTTGTTGATCCCCAAAAATAGAGAAAAGTTGAGAAAATGTCATAAACAAAGATTTTTGTTTTTGTATTTCTTACGTATGCATCTTATTTTTCCTTAAATACAATAATTATTTTCTATTTTCATATTTTCAAAAACTAAATAATATAAAATTTATATTGAATAGTTATACTAACACCATTATTTCTCTTACATGATAATTTTTCATTATAATAAATAATACATTTTCATAATTGCCACTATCATATTTTGACTGTTATATTTTTACTGTGGAAATCTCATTCACTTTGAAAAATTTTAATGGAAAACATTACTTCGCAAATCTCATAATTTAATATAGCACTTGCGTTGTGACATAATTGTTCTAAGCCACAGAATTTTCAAGGTTTGTTAATGAAGATAGTTAAATTTCAAAGGACGTAATATTACTATCATTAAATTATTGCTATATTGTTATTTAGAATATCTCAAATGTTACTAAGAAATTAGATTTTTTTTTTTTTTTTTTTTTTTTTTTTTTTTTTTTTTTTTTTTTTTTTTTTTTAGTATTTGATATGACATTCAAATTGCTTAATCTGAGAAGTTTGCAAATATGTTTAGCACTCTCTTGCCCGGACCACCTATTGTTGTTGTTCAATGTTCTTTGTTTATCAATTCCCTATATTAGAACATTAAATGCTGTAGAAGAATCTAGTGAATCAATGAAAGAAAAGTTATTTATGTATTATCAACGTTGTTGATATTACATTAACATTACATGTTGATATTACCTTAATCATTGATATTGTTGTGAAAATTTTATGTGCATATAATTCACTTCTTGTTTTTAATTTCATGAAAAATAAATCCTGTTGAATTTTTGAAAATCTTTCTGTAAAGAATAAGTTGAAAAGCAGCAGCAATTTAAAGATTTTGCCACTTATTGAATTCAAGGTGGTTATAATTAAAATTAGGCTGTTTAGACATACATAGAGTCCGTTCTGGCAGAGCGATTGCGATGAAACCCGGTATTTACGTTATATGGACCATTGGAGAAAAAAAAATCTCCAATAAAAAATAGTAGTTCAAATTTGACCACCAGGTGAGAAAAAGGCGCATGAAGACCAAAATACAAAAAACTGGAAACACAATACTTTATTCATTCACACCATATGTTGAAAGTGCATTCCGTTTGTGTCACGCACATTTTCAAAGCGTGTTCAACAGTAGCTTGAAGGATTTCTCACAGCAGCATGACGAATTATGCTTTCTTTCAAATCAGGGAGATTTCGCATGCTTCTCTATAGACACCATCTTTCAGGAATCCCTACAACCAGAAATGATCGAAAATGTAGTCCAGAGAATGAGAAGAACTTGTCAGAAAATTTCTCGAAATTAACCCATCATCTTCAAAGTGGGCACGAAGCAATGCCGTCACTGCTCCGGCTATGTGAGGTGGTGCAACATCTTGCATGAAGTCGATAGTACCTAAACACTCTCGCTCTTGTAAGGCAAGAATGACCTGCTTCCAAACAAGATCGCTGTAACTAGTACCTGCAATAGAACACATTTATGACCCAGAGAAGTTAATTCCTAAAAAATGACCAAGAATGATATCAACAGTAAAACCACACCATGCATTACTTTAATTAGAATGCAAAGTTTGTTCATACACAACATTAGGACTTACAGTATCCTATATGCGATATTTCTGAGTATTCACTGCTCCATATAAAGTAAAATGCGCCTCGTCCGACCACAAAATATTCCAAGGCCATGCATTGTCAAAGGCAGATCCGGCCAAAAACCTTCTCAAATTTTGAGTGCCTGTGCCCGGGTCTGTAGGATTCATCACTTGCACAAAGTGAATATTGCATGTATACCATTTTACAATGTATTGGAGAACCTTTCGTGCTGTAGACCAAGGGAGAGACAAATCACGTGACACCGCTCGAGCGCTTGTCGAAAAATATTTGGAACCGGATGCTCTTTCGACCATGACAAGAGCGACTTCTTCAGCAGTTTCATTTTAAATTCATGTCCGTCCTCTTTCTCGCAGCACAACCAACTCTCCGGTCTTTTCTAATTTAGTCATCATCTTTTTCAAAGCCTGTTTGACATTGGTCTTCATAAGCCTTTGAACTGTCGAAATTCTTCGGATGCAGTTGACAAATTACTGCCTTTCTGAAAAAAACAACTTCACCAATAACTTTCGTTCTTCTTTCTCTAATAGCATGGTATAGAATAACATTACAGCAGCTACTACCGACTTTTTAAACCGCTCCGAATTTATATGACGTCCTTTTTTGTAGATTAAAACCGCCATCTATCGGTCGAAATTTCAACTATTATTTTTTAATGTAGATTTCTATTCGCATGGTCCATATAACGTATACACCAGGTTTAACCGATATCTGTCTACCAGAGCGAGCTCTAGATAGGTCTAAACAGGGTAATTTCAATTATAATCACCCTGTATTTTACAATTGTCTTTGTTAAAAAGTAATAAAATTTATGGCGAAATGCATTATTATTCGGTCGCATTAACTTTTTTAAAAAGAAGGTACTCAAATTTATGAATATATTTTAAATGCTTGAATATAATGTGATTTTGGCATTTATAAAATCATTAATAAATATAAACAAGAAAGAAAAATCATGCGTTAAGGATAGATTATGAAACAATTTCCAACACTTCCTGAAATCTTTAACAAAACTTCGCTATTTAGGGAAATAAGGAAAATAAGTAAATTAAATGAACATTTTAAAAAACAAATAAAACATTTGAAAAGCTGAATTTAGCAGTTACCTTCCATAGCCAAATAAGTATTCCACTTCTTTTCAACAGCCCTGTATTTTATCTGCAGGCTGATATATCTACTATATAATGGGGAAATGTAATTTATCAAGAAAACGCATAACAGGTTGAAATTTCTCTTTCAGCAATTTATATTAATAGATGGATACATACTTGAGAACATTTGTTCAGCGCTATAGTTTAACTGGTACCTTTATTACACGCTACTATTTAGCTAAAATTTAACTCAAACTAAATCACTCTTAATACTTAAACCATATTTTCAGAATTTGTAATTTATAGACCGCCATGTATCCAATTTTTTGCGTGACCCTGCATATAATTGTATCTATATTCTATAAACATTTCTCAGAAAACTAAATACAGTTTAGCGTAAAAATGCATAACACATTTTAAAACGACCTTTCAGGAATTTACGCACATACTCAGTAACCTTTACGAATTCTGTTGTGTAGCCCTCGTATTATACATGAAATGACTTACAGTAAGCCTCACCGACGTATATCAATTTCATTATATATGAAATTGCATAATATGCATTATATATGAAATTGCATATGGAATTGCATTTTAATTTGAAAAATTGGTCAAAAGTGGTCCAAATTCAGCAACTGGTCGCCTAAGTTGGACCCCCAGTCTCTTAAATTGGACCAAATAATATCAGGTTGTTTTAATGACTAGGCAATATAACTAATTTTATTAAAAGCAAAGTTTGCGAATAATGAAACAATCAAACAAAATAACAGCAATGAAATACAATGAAATCAAATATCTGAAAATAAGAGTAATTGATTTAAATCAAAATGTATTCAAATATAAACCAAAGTTATCAGAAATTAGGAATGGAAGTTATGGGACTAATTGTCAATTACTTAAATATCGTGTAAGGAGTGATGCAAAGCTTTCACATGAATTTCGTTAACTGATTTTTTTTTCAGCGCACACAACACAGAACCGTATTTGGCAATCTCTGAACACTGAATCATTGCTATTTTGTTTTTCTTAAAAATTAGGCGAAACCAATCATCACTTTCTAGATTTTTCTTTTTAGATTATGAATTATTATACTTTTTTTTTCAACACAAGTTTTCTTTATATTATATTTATAGTTCTTCCCTTCCATCGTTTTCTTGCTAATTGCATTACGCCTATTTTTTAAAACCTCATGTTAAATTGCTTTTGTGCGGTGATAGCTTCCTTTTTGTCGTTCTTTTTTTGTTTTTTCGTTTCAAGATTTATTTTATATGGCGAAGATGTTAACGCAACTGTTTTCTGGCTCCCTCTGTACTTTGATTTAACGGAATTAGCAAGAAGGATAACATTTCTAATGATTTTTTGGCTTTCAGGAAGGATTTGTAGCTACAGCTTTCTTTCAGGTAAGTTTGTGCATATCTTACTCTCTCCTTTTTGTTCCCTATATCTTTAACAGCTTTTGCTGCCACGGATGTTTTTCTTCTAGACAGTTTGTCTGTGTCTTTTTCAACATTTTCAATATTATATTAGAAAAGTGTTTACAAAATATTCTGTTTTGAAAAATACTCTACGATTAAGCAAATGCAAACATGATGTATTCAAAGAGAGTTGAATTATCTTATTTACAATCATTTGTTATTAAATTTTAATTTACTCAGGACAATATCATATTAATTACTAATAGTTTGCCATTTTTATAGAGATTAATAAACATATAAGTATATTTAATATAAATAAAGTTATACTGTATGTATTAAAATGGGGTAATTATTTTTATTATTATTCCTCTATTCTTTTTAATACTGATCTATTTTCACTTTGTGTTATAAAATTTATTATCGGTTTAATGTGTCTGAATGTCCCACATTCATACTTTTAGGATTTTTATGGCTGTATGAAAATAATCCACACACTATATTTGAGATTTTTAGGTAATGGGAATTTAAGTATCTGATAATCTTCTATATACCTCCATATGTTTTTTATTTCCTGTTTATTTTATAATTATCTTATATATAATAGTTTTTATTAACGATTTTTATACTATTTTTAATATATTTTTATTAATTATTATTGAATTTATTTTGTTTTATAGCATATAGCTATATGCTAAATATTCTCAATGTTATAGCATTATTTAAATTCTTAGTGTAGTTTAAATGAGTAAGATTATAGAATATTTTGTATCCTTTTTTTAAATTTTATTAACAATAGTTTTTAAAAAAATATATAGTGTGGTTTATATTAGGTTTATAATTATCTATATATAAGGATTTGTTTGGTTTTGCTGTTAAACAAAATTTTTACATTCTAAGGATTTCAAGTGTTTATTTTGTGACATTTGAATAATAAAAATACTACTAGATGGCAGCACCAAAATTTGTCTTTTGACGATAAGATATAACTTTTGTCTTTTACAATTCTTTTTCAGTTATAATTTACTACACCAGGTGGATTTTTAAGATAAATTTGGACGATATTGTTATATAGTAATTAATTAATTTAATAGTGCATTTTAGTTATTTTAAATAATGTAATTACTTTCTAATTATTTTTATTTTATATTATATTAATTTTATTTTTCATGGGTTTTCAAAATGTATTAACTGCATCCTTTGGTATCAATCACTGTGATTTCTTAACTGTTTTATTCACCTTAATCTTTACGATATTTTGGGAGCCGTGTGCGTGTGGATATATTGAAAAATACTGAAATATTAATCGGTATGTTGTGTATTATTTCTATTTTATATCCTATAAATATTTAAACAGGTTTTATTGGTTTTTCCATTTCATATTATTTGTTTTTATTCTGTTTTCATTTTTAATCTATTCACTTGATTATAATGGTTGTTTGGGCACAGGTAAAATAATTTTAGCTTTAGCTTATTTTTCTCACAGAAAACTACCATATTGCTTATATCATTGAATTCTGTGCCCTTGATAACGTAATTTAATATATAAGCTTTTCCATTATTTGTCGGTGTTCACTTTCTTCTTTTTTCTTCCATAATAATTCTTATAATAAATTATTTGGCACTTTTATTTATACTTACAGCTTTAATTCATAATATTACGGTTTTTGATGGTGGTAGGTTATGTTTAATTAATTGTTATATATATATATATAACATTAAATTATGATTAAAATAATGCTAAAATAACTTTTGGCATTATTACTAACTGTATGCGACCTTTAAGTAAATGCTTTCTTATGATTTATTTTATTCTAAGATTGTGATACCACACATTTATAAACTTTTCAATAAAATGTCTTTGGTTGGTATTTTGATGTCGGCAATTTATCCCAAAAAATTATATGTTTCGTAATTATAATATTTTATAGATTCCCTCTCAATGGCACAGTGAATAACCTGGACTTTTGAATACCCTAATGGATTTCACGATATTTTATGGCGAAGATGTTAACGCAACTGTTTTCTGGCTCCCTCTGTACTTTGATTTAACGGAATTAGCAAGAAGGATAACATTTCTAATGATTTTTTGGCTTTCAGGAAGGATTTGTAGCTACAGCTTTCTTTCAGGTAAGTTTGTGCATATCTTACTCTCTCCTTTTTGTTCCCTATATCTTTAACAGCTTTTGCTGCCACGGATGTTTTTCTTCTAGACAGTTTGTCTGTGTCTTTTTCAACATTTTCAATATTATATTAGAAAAGTGTTTACAAAATATTCTGTTTTGAAAAATACTCTACGATTAAGCAAATGCAAACATGATGTATTCAAAGAGAGTTGAATTCAGCCCCTCCCTTCGGATCCTTGAAATAACCACTCCCCACGGAACGCTTATTTATGCGTTTTAATGGCAAAAAAGTTTAATTCCTCCCTCCGGAACTCTAAAAACTCTGCCATCGCAAATATTCGCCAGGAGGAAAATGTTTGAATTGAACTCTGTAAACCAAATACACCGTAGGAATTATTCAAAGAAAATAAATACAAAAACATACAAGATAAAAGAAATTGAAAACAAAATTTATTGCATAAACATGTACAAATATTTATGTTTATATAAGCCTCAGCTGAAAAAAATATTGCACGGAGATAGTAATTCATTATAAAATAGTAAAAAAAAAAAAAAAAAAAAAAAAAAAAAAAAGTAGTGTGCAAAGCGTACTCTCCTCAAAATTCATTACTTACTTTTCAAATTTATGATCGCATATCTGGTCCAATTTAAGCAACTTAAATTGGCCCAATTACGGCAAAAGCGCCATTTTATAAAACAAATAATCTCATGGCTAAGAACAAAACCGAAATCAATCAATTCCGCGTAAAAATATGCGCAATAAACAGATGAATTCATATATGTATATGAAAACATAACAACTTACCTTACTTTCAAAGTATTCACTTACGTTTAGTAGGACAAAATTAGATCAAAACAGCTAACTGTATGTGTTGTAAATTAAGTTAATTTTATCACATAAGTAAATATCAGAATTATATGAATTGAAGACTGAATCTAAAGGTAATTAAAACTTGTTTTTCTGGTAATAATTGGTCACGTAAAAACTATTTTTACTTCAACTGAGGTTCCATGTGACCATATAAAAATATTATAAGAGAAGTGTCCTTTTTTCTTTTTTTAAATTAAACTACAGTTTATTAACTGTGCACACTTATATATACATTTCAAATTAAGATATCTTTGACCACTCACAGGAATATTTCTTTAAAGAAAACTTTATGCAGTGCATGATCCAAAGAAAAACGTTAATTTTTCCTTACAATGTATATTCTTTGGAATTCAAGTCGAATATTAATTTTTTCTTTAAATATATCAAATAGTAAAATTTATCTTCCTAAACAAACTTACTAAAGCAATATAAAAGAAGAAAAAAAGCTTATCTGTTTGGCATCTGGAAGACTACTTGCATCGTTGAATAAATAAAGACCCTTCAGGCTTCATATTCCGACGCTACGAGAAAATGGCGAAACGGGAAAAACTGGATATCACATTTTTTACGACGAATTTAACTCTGCACGAACTCCTACACTACTACTGTACTGTATCAAATTTTGCAAAAACCGCGTGGTGTGGGTTACCACACACTATAACACACACCAACAGGCACATAAAAAAAACGCCAACAAATAAACACATAATAAAATAACCTTATTGATCAAAGCGACGAATCTGCCAAACTGGCAAAAGGTCGAATGAAAAGAACGCTGGTTGGTTGGAATCTTCCAGAATAATATGCAAAACTATTTTCGAGGCTTCAACCAACCAATGAGAGGAAAGGGCGGTAAAAATATGACTGGAAGTTGAAGTAGAAGTACATGAACTAAGACTAACTATTGAAATTAAATGAATATTAAATAAAATAAAATAAAACATTGTTTTGAAATGGGAAAATGAATATCAATTAAAAGGATATTTTAAAATCAATATAAACAAATGATAAATTTTAGAAGAGTAAAAGAGTAACTTAGGTTAACTTTGAAAACTGACAGACTTCGGAAACCATTGAGAAAAACAAATGAGATTCAGAAACCATGGAGGAAGAACATAAATGGAGATGCACTCAAATAGGAATGTTGTGAAGGAATCGATATAACAGATTTAATCGATTCCCTTCACAACATATTCCTTGCTGTCAGAGAAAAAAAAATTGAATGCACGACTTGAATGAAATGGAGCATTAATTGCTAAATTTCAGAAGGAGTAAAGAGAATTTTTTTTTAAAACAAAAGTACCATACCTGAATACAACATAACAAGGAATATGAATGAGAAACATGAAGCAAAGAAAAAATTAACCTACCAATTTGCAGAGGATCATGCACAGGGATTTACATACAATTTACATAAACTTCTGTTGTCATTACAAACACAAATGAATTTACAGTCACAACTTCTGTATCAACAATCTTATCTATGGTGCTCCTCTCATATGAGTTACAATTTTCATGAGCTCACTTGATGAGTTATATCTGGAGCATAACATCATTCTGTCCAACACATGTCAGAAACACTGAAATATAAAGACACAGTATAAGTAACTGATCAAATCAGCAAATTTACAAAGTAAAAAAAAAATTGTTTTGAATGACTTTTTTTTTTTTTTAAGAAAACAGGACTGCCAAACTGGTAATCAATATATATAATAGCAAACTGCCTTTGGTTGCTATTTAAGAGTTAAACTTATGAAAATGCTGTTTTAGTAGTTTAACAGAACAAACAATAAGTTACTATATCACTATCCTTTAAGTTACTTATAAAATACTACTTAACTTATTCACTAAGCAACAAGTGATTAAAAGTTATCACATATTCTATCCTTCAGTAAATGCTTCAAGTGCACTTAACATTTTTTTTTTTTTTTTTTTTTTTTTTAATTTCATTAAAATAAACAACTGAAACTAATTCAATTATGTGCCATTAACAAAACATTACCTTCATATACTGAAAGAAATTTTTTTGAAAACCTGCCTATGTGACAAATATACTTTGGTATTAATACTATTCATGTAGAAAACAACTTGGTTCTACAGAAATGACTAAGATTTGTCTAAATTTTGATTAAATGTGCACTACATAATTTCCTTTTATAGGAAAAGCAAACTTAAACCTTTACTGTTTCAGCAGGATATGCTAGTAATTTTATCTCACATGAGCTTTTTTTTAAACATATTTATACCTTACATTTTACTCTTATTAGGTATAAAGAGTGAGCAATTAATATAGCCAATGAAATAACAAAATTACACATTTCTAATTTTTACCCATAAATGAATAAATTTAAACAAGACAGTTAAGAAAATTATTTACACAAATGATATTTGAAATAGTCTTTTTTTGTATCCACACAGGGATAAAATTTTGTTTGCCCATCCAATCGCAGACATTGTAAAAAGGAGAATGTGAATAACCACATCGAAAATTGAAAAAGGTGGTTTTGTGCATCCGTACGGGAATGAGGAGTATTGTCTGCCCATCCGGTAACAGACACTCTCACATACCCAAAACTTTCACAGTAAAAAAAAATGAAAGAGGGCTGACTTTGACTTATGGTCTCAGTCCTAGAGGGGAAAAGGGCTGTGAAAGGACTTGTTCAGTACAACCCAAACAAGCCCTACTCCTCCACATTGGTTTATTAACCAGTGCGAGGAGTCGAGTCGACTTCCAGTAAAATTTTGTTTTGAAGAAAACTGTTGGTACAGACCAACAAAAAGGGGTAGCTTCTGGTACAGTGGCATGTGAAGCCTACAGGGCAATAAGTTTGAACTGCAACACAATGTCGAAGGGAAGAAATTGTATAGTAGAAGAAAAAGATGTGATGCGTTTTGCACAGCATCACAAAAATTATTTGGAAAAGTCAAGATCTAAAGTACCAGTGCGCTGAAGTTGTCACAAATTGGTATTATATAAAGAGTTCAAAAATGTATTTTCTAGAACACTTTTTTTTTTGAAAAAAACAGAAGAAAGATTTTTTAAATGCTTAATAAAGTTGCCAACAATAAAGGTTGATAAGACTCATGATGATAGATTACATACATGATTAACATAATTATTTTAAATCATAATAGATTTTGCAAGTTTAACATATTGAAAATACACTTTTAGCTTATGTGAATATTAAAAGAAAACTTATCTTAAACTGAACTTAGGAGTTACATAATTATCTTCTATATCAGGTTCATCATTCCACAGGAGGGTACAGGGCAGCTAAGAGTTTTCCGCCAGCAGAAGGTCAGTTACCAGGCAGCTTCCATGGAGAGTCAAGTCAATCCAAACTGAGGTGGGGCGCCATCCATCTGGATCCGGAATGCTTGAGTCGATGAATAAGACATAGCTGTCAATGGAGGAAAAAATTTAGTAATATTCATAGTTGGGATCTAACTTTTTCTTGTTGCGAGTTGGTCTGACAACTCTTGTTATTTGAGTACTGTTTTCAGAGTTGTTGGAACTGTTCACACTCTCGTTGTCACTCTCAGCACTTGTACTAGGTACAGTGTTCACAGATTGCTGGATTAGGTGTCTTTTTCTTTCATCTAATCGAATTAGCTTATTTTGGTGGATATAGAATGGTGATGCATCCTCATTTTCCATTGACTTAACTTGTACAATAGCTGGGGAAATAATTTTTTGCACAATGAAAGAACCTTGATTTTCTTTTTTGAACACTTTAGGGAATTTTACTAACACTTTGTCATTCACTTGTAATTTTTGAAATGATCTTTCTTCACCAGATTTCTTGTATACTTGTTGCTTTTTCTTCTCATTATTCAGAAATGTTGTGGTATAAATTTCATCTAATATTTTTGTTAACTGGAAAATGTCATGTGCAGTGTATAAAATCTTCCATGCATATTGATTTTTATAATTTGAATAGATGTCGTTAAGTTCTCGAGCGAAATGGACAATGTTTGGGGTGAATTGAGTTGCAGGATGAGTAGTTGAGTTGTAAATTGATTGATAAATCTTCATTGCTGTATAAACATCATAACCTTCAGTTAACATTGTATTTATGGCAGTTTTTATCTGAGTGTTTATGCGTTCACTCAATCCATTAGCTTGTGGGTTGCAAATAGTTGTATACTTGACATAAATCTTGATTTTTTTACAAACAGTATGGAATAAATCCCTTGTAAATTGTGAGCCTTTGTCTGTGAGGACAATATTTGGTTTTCCATGAGTGGAAATGTAAGAAAGAAAAGCTTTAGTTATAGCTGATGCTGTAATTTGATTTAAATTATATAATTCAAGATGTCGAGAAAAATGGTCTATAACAGTTAAGATGAATGAAGGATTTTTTAAAGAACCAAGCAAATCCATGGAGATTTTCTGAGCTGGTTCTGTAGGAACAGGAGCAGGTAAGTATGGAGTTTTGGGAGGATTCTGATTTTTTAATTTTTTACAAGTCTCACAACTGTTTACAAAATTTATGACATCAGCAGTCATATTCTTCCATGTGAATCTTTTTCGAATGTTGTGCAGGGTTTTGTTATGACCTGTATGAGTGATATGTGCAATCTTGATCACTTTAGGGATTAAGGATGTAGGAACTACAGCTCTATGTAAAGCATTTCCTAAGTTGTAAGAGGCTCTATTAAATCATAGCAAATCATTTTTAGGGTTTATATAATATGCTTTATTTTTATTTTGGATTTTATTTTCTTTTATTTCCTCATTAATTTCTATTAATGCTTTATCTTTATTTTGTTCTTCTCATAAATTTTGATCCGAAATCTCATTGTAAGAAATATCATTCATATTAATGTTGTTAATTTTTTAATGTTGATAATTATCAATATCTGAATCTACAACATTAGGTTTTAACGGGTTTCTTTCATTTACACTTTCAGATTCTAACATAGGAGGTAAATTTTTAGAATAATATGCAAAACTATTTTCGAGGCTTCAACCAACCAATGAGAGGAAAGGGCGGTAAAAATATGACTGGAAGTTCAAGTAGAAGTACATGAACTAAGACTAACTATTGAAATTAAATGAATATTAAATAAAATAAAATAAAACATTGATTTGAAATGGCAAAATGAATACGATTAAAATGATATTTTAAAATCAATATAAACAAATGATAAATTTTAGAAGATCAGAAGAGTAACTTAGATTAACTTTGAAAACTGACAGACTTCGGAAACCATTGAGAAAAACAAATGAGATTCTGAAACCATGGAGGAAGAACATAAATGCAGATGCACTCAAATAGGAATGTTGTGAAGGAATCGATATAACAGATTTAATCGATTCCCTTCACAACAGTATGTTTTTTTAAATTGTCTGAAAACAGCACGTGGTAGACGGTTGCTTTTTCTAATTATGAGTGACGTCATTCTGATGAGTAGGATTTCAGCGGTAGATGGAGTCTCTTCATGTAATTAACGGCAGAATGACAACGGTCCAATTAAAGCGGAGGTCCAAATATGGCTACTCCCTCCTATTCCTTTTTTGAGTTGAAAATAAAAATATTTGCTACATAATTCGTTTTTAAATTGAATCTTATAGCATTATTATTATTTTTTATTTTTACTGGAAGTAATTTATAAAATTGAATGACTGTTTTAGAAAGATCACTGGTAAAATATTTCAAATTTTAAAGAACTTACTGTTTTGAGAGCACGAGTGATTCAAAAGATCAAGAAAACAGTATTACATATCATTCAAAAAATAAGTCTTATAAGTTTAATAAAGGTTTCAAAATTTCTTTGAATGGGGTAAATGTTTATTAGATTATTCTTGTCTTTTCTATTTAAAATTATTTTAAGTAGCGTGGTTAATACCTAAAGAAAACAATAATAAGAACTTTTTGAAATGTACAGCGTAATAGTTCAGAGACAGTGTATGTAGAAAAAAGAGCAAAAGTAGAAATAACATTGAGTAATCAAAAGCGTTAATACTCTGAACTGAATTAAAAACTGGTTTATATAACTTTTAATATATTTGTTTATTACTAAATCAACAGTGTATTACGGAATTTGTATTATTTTTAGAAATTTAAAGGTTTATTTTACCGATATACCGGGTGAGGCAAAAGTTCATTAAAACTTTAAAAACTCATAAAAAAGGATGAAATTTTAATAAAGGAGTGCGGTTTGCCAGAAAGAGCTCACAAGGTAGTCGGAATTCTTTTAGCTGCAAAAAAAAAATAGTTAAAAAAATCACATGTAGAGGGCGCTGACCAACCGAAACACAATACTCTCATTCATTTATTCTTCCAATAAAAAATGTTCAAGATGACTTCCAGAACATTCTACGACACTATCGTTGTCCTGTTCATTGTGTTTCGGGTCGTCAGCGCCATCTACATGTGATTTTGTAACTTTTTTTTTTTTTTTTGCTAAAAAAATATTCAACTACCTTGTGAGCCCTTTCTTACAAACCGCACTTTTTAATCACAGTTTCTTCGCTTTTTATGATTTTTTAAAGTTGTAACGAACTTTTGGCTCACACGGTATAATGCAATGATACAAAATTTAAACTATTAGGGACAGATATTTCTATTGCTTTTTACACTGAATATATAATATGTTATCTCGTAATAGCACTGTGCCGTGAAGAAGGACGTGTCGGCCCATACACATCGGCCCCAATGCCATTACTGGTCCCTTGCCATCACCCCCCCCCCCTTCCCACACTACAACACAGACTATAATTGTTGTAGACCAGCCAAATATTGTATAGTTCTTTAGAAACAATTATCAGTGACGTATCTGTTTTTTTTTTTTTTTTTTTTTTTTGCTTTTCTTTTTAAATAAACCAAACTAAACTTTATAAATACATGTGTATAAAGTCACGACATATTTAAACTCTTTTAACACGTTAGCAAATTCCAATAGCATGTGTAATGTGATACAATACTAAACAAAAATCTCTCGACTTGTTAACCGAAAACTCCATAAACTTTAATATAGCGCGAATATAATAATTGGTTACACAGAAACACTTATACGTGGTATGGAAATTGACGCAACCCATAAATATTTTTATATGGAATAAGTATATTTCTTATAGAGTCCCCCACTTTTAAGGCTATCGTAAATATAATCTGCTGCCAACATAAAGGAGCGTTCATTTACTTTACACGAAAAGTAATGAATTATTCAACTTGCTATTAATTTCCAAGAGTTGTGTGTTCATCGACAAAAGAAATGGGAGTCCTAACAAAAGTAAGAGGGAGAGACGAACCTGCCAAAGATGCCCTCCAGGGACCCCTTAAATCTACTCATTCTGCAAAAGTAATAAACTTGAAAGAATTTACTCTACAACAAGAAACGCTCCTATTTCAAGAAAAGTAGTCTGTTTTGACCTTAGAGCTCTTAAATTCCAGCCTCTTATTTCCGTAATACACTCATATTTTGCATGAAAAATGTGTCCATATCCCCAATATACTGCAATTATATAGCTAACCTGCGATATTTCATACTGAAATCATTAAAAAATTGCAAATTGGTCAATTTTTATTCTACATATATTCAGCGTATCCTACACCGCGTACAGCACAGGGATAAATTTCACAAGAGTACTACTGTTTTTAAATTCCGCACCATTTTCCACAAGAGGTAAACTTACTTCCTAAAATTAAATAGGTTTACTATGATTAACTATGATTTCTACTACTGGGGTTGGTTATGAAATGAGACAACTTGCTACGCACATGCTGCAAAAAACAGCCTCTTCGAAAAAATGCCTACTGTTTTAACCTTTAGAAGATAATCCATATTCTTTTTCATTTACAATACCACATAAAAAACTCAGCTAATTTTATTATGAAATTTGAACGATATAAAATGTATGCACTCTATATGAGAATCACCATCAGTAAAGAAAGTATTTTCACATATAACATCGTTATATGAATACTTAGCCAATCAGTCCACGCTTTATGTGAGTATCAACCAAATCCATTGTATCGTATCAACCAACGCATGTAATCATGAATTTATGATCTGGAACATGTTATATAAGGCAGAAAGAAGTATTGTTTACAGAACCCATGTGGCAACGAGTCCCATTGTCCTCAATTTTTAATATAAGTTATTATTATATATATAATTATTACATATAAATTTATAATGTTTCATTTTATGAAATGAAAATTTTCTTATTTGATTTGGGTCTGGCAGAGCAATACATTTTGCGCAAGTTTGCTGTTATTTTGAAAAAAAAAATATCTCTCAAAATTGTAACCTTCTAGATATTAACACAAAATTTATCTTATTTTACATAAAATTCAGGGTTGCTTAATAAGAACTTAAACTAAATTTCACTTTAAATTGAAAACTACAACTCACTAATTGTATTTAATTTATAGTTCTTCATTAAGGATAACTTAATTTCATAAAACTTTGAATAGCTGAGTTAATTTCAGTACCTTAATTTGCAGAATCTTAAAAGATTAGTAACTCCTGTGTATGTAAAGGATATAAGAATTTTACTTGAAAATTTATTAAATTTTAAGATGAATATTTACAGTACGTTTACTGAAACAGACGATCAAATCCTAAGAATAATGTTAGGACAGGAAATGCAGTATAACTTTATAATGATTGAACGACAAGTTAATTAAAAAATAACTTCTGACTATGTTCAAAATCTGTAAATTTAGGATACTTCTAAACTTTAGATAAATTTTATTCATTTCAACAGCAGTTAAGTAAAATATGCATACATATTTCGAACATAGTCGTATATACAGGATGACACATAAATATTGTGACATGATGAAAATGTCAATTTATTTTAATGTTTTGCATGTTTTTGAGATATACTATTATTTTATTCGTGTTCCTCTTGCTTTTTTGTTGTGAAATTGCTATTTCAGCTGATATTAATTCATTGTTTTGAAGAGAAACATTTTGTGGAAAGAAGACCGGTCAGCCATCGACGCTCATCACAAGCGGAAAATGCGAATTCCTGCGATCGCCAATGCTATCAAACTGCACCGGGAACAACTTCATTGCGCATCAAACATATTAAAGAGACCGGATGGATAGAAGACTACCAAGGAAGTAGAAGACCGCGAAGAATAAGGACCTCAGTGCCCAGAAACATGGTCAAGAAGAAGATCCAGTGAAATAAACAAAGAAGCATCCGAAAATTGGTTTGGAAGGCAATGTCGACCGAGAATCCATGCGAAGACTCGTCAAAGAATATCTGCAGCTCGTCCAGTATAAACTGGCGAAAGGACACCATTTCACGGACCAAATGAAGATGTAAAGGCTCGAAAAGCGCTAAAAGGTGAAATCCCTGTGCCGCGCCGTAGCCCTGAACCTCATTTTCTTCACCGATGAAAATATTTTTATTTTCTAACATATCCTGAACTTGGAGTTACACAGCGAGTTGCTACTCAAAGTGTCTCCGTGCATTGTGAAGCTGGAAAATGTTCTTTTCCCAGCAATGATGGTGTGGGCGGGGATTTTCGGATTGGGAAATATAAAACTCGTCTTGCCCCTCAGCATCAACGTATAGGCATATCAGGAGCTAACTTCGGAAGTCGCCGTGATCCCCTGGGCTGAAAAGAAAGCAAAGAAGATCGACTGGAAATTTCAGCAGGACTCTTCCCTCTACGAACGGAGCGAAGAAGATGCTGGAGGTATGTCATGCCAATCTCTCGTGATTTCGAACGAAGGGTGTTTGGCCCCCATACTCCCCTGATTTGAACCCTATATACTTCGCTGTTTGGCGGATTTGGGAGCAAAATGCCTGAGCAATCAAGCACAAGTCCCTGGATTACCTGGAACGAGCTCTGGAAAAGCCTTTCCCGAAATAACGCCGGACACAGTCGCGGCCATCTTGAAGAATTTACAGAGACTGGAGGAAGCCATTTTGGATGATCTTGATTGATTATTGTACAGATTTTTCTCCTATTTCGAATGGTGAATAAAACTAGTTGTTTTCTTCGTTCAGTGAAAAGTTATGGTATTTTACGTATTTCAGTATTCTTTCAGTATTTATGTATCGCCATGTATACTATAAAAGTGAATTATATGAAACGTTTTTGAATCGAAATTTTGTGAATGTCATAAAATTGATAAAATGTACTGAGTATTTTACAATATAATAATTAAAACATTGCTTAAAATTTATTTTCAAATATTGATCACATATTTATTATTGTTACAGCTCGATAGTACATGAGAAGTGAATAATGCAACACAGTTTATGTTTATTCATATTACTTACAATACAATTTCATGTCTTTAAATATTCAATGTATAAAAATACGTATTCACACACACAAAAAAAATGAATAAGATATTTAGATTTTTTTAAAATTTAAACGGACGAATGCAAATTATTGAAATGTTATCAAATAGAAATATTGTGAAAAACTTGTTTTTTAAAGAGATTTTCGGGGTTTGCTGTCAGAAAGTTTTCAATTAGTAATATTTTTCATTTAGAAACTCCTAATTGGAAAAGTAATAATTTCAGATTTTTTGGTTAAACATAAAACACGACATTGCAGGTTTAAGCTGTGTCTTGGAAACCAATAAGGAATAAATTAGCTAAAGCATAAAACTTGATTTAAAGTATATGCAAATATTTATCTGAAAGTACAAGTTTTCCCTAATTTAAAGACAAAACACAAAAACATTCCTCATATAAAGCATCTTGGAAATTTTGTCTCTATTCTTTGCAACATATAAAAAATAATTTGAATATAAATATATGCTATTTTTAATGGTAAGACTAAAAAATGGTTGAAATATTTATAGAAAAAACAAGAAATTTATAACCTAACAAGAGAAGAGTTCAGCAGTCTAAAAATAAACTATGCAAAGTGGTTATGTATTATTCAAAAGGCGTTCTAGACAGGTTGATCGACATTGATAAATGACATTTAAATTTAAATATTTATTATTTAAGATAAAAATGAAACTGAACATCTAAATGTTAAAGAGTGGTTTAAAATAGCTTTACTATGTAGAGTGCAAGAATAGAAAATGATATTTTCTTAATTGTTTCATAAATAAAAATGTACATTTAAAAATTATATAGATGGAGGCAAGTCAGATAAAATTGGATCTTATAAAACTTTTTTACGTTTACTTGCGTAATTGCTTTATTAGGTAGCTTTCTTTACAAAAAGCTACCTATTGCAGCCGTTCGGAGGAAAGCGATTTCAAAAAATTTTGGTATATTTTCATCGATCATGACCCCCAGACCCCGAAACCACCCTCCGTTCAAAATTTATATATATATATATATATATATGACCTATGTCACACTGTAACTCTCGTAATTATGAACCGATTTCGATGTAATTCGCTGTGTACATAGTACATACCAATGTCTCGACCGAGTTCGTTGGCCAGCTTCATCCGCCATTTTGTTTCAAAATGGCGGCCATTTAAAAATTTAAAAAAATTTTTAAATTTGAAATGTGGTACCAAAAAATTGAAAATGGAAAAATATTTTTTTCTTATGTATTTGACCTTTATACAAAGACTCCGTAGCAGTTTTTGTTTTGTCTATATCTTAAAAAATGGCTGAGTTATAGTATTTTGAATTTCTAGCGAAGCTGACATTTTGAAACGTCCTGAATTTTGTCACGCGATAAAAGGCGTATTTATGAACCGATTTGGATGTAAATTCGTTTATACATAGTACAGACCAATGTCTCGAACGAGTTCGCTGGCCAGCTTCATCCGCCATTTTGTTTAAAAATTGCGGCCATTTAAAATTTTAAGAAAAATTTAAATTTGAAATGTGATACCAAAAAATTGAAAATTGAAAAAATATTTTTTTCTTATGTGTTTAACCTCGATAAAAAGATTCGGGAGCAGTTTTTGTTTCGTCTATATCTTAAAAAATGGCTGAGTTAAAGCATTTTGAATTTCTAGTGTGGCTGACATTTGAAACGCCCTGATTTTTGCCACGTGATAAGAGACGTATTTATGAACCGATTTGGATGTACCTTGGTGTGCACATAGTACATACAAATAACTCAACCGAGTTCGTTGGCCAGCTTCATCCGCCATCTTGTTTCAAAATGGCGGCCATTAAAATTTTTTTTTAAATTAAATTTAAAATGAGATACCAAAAAATTGGAAAATGAAAAAGAGTTTTTTCGTATGTGTTTTACTTTAATAGAAAGATTCCGTAACAGGTTTTGTTTCGTCTATATCTAAAAAAATGGCTGAGTTATAACATTTTGAATTTCTATTGTGGCTGACATTTTAAAACGACCTGATTTTTGTCAATGAACCGATTTGAATGTAACTTGGTCTGTACATAGTACATACCAATGTCTCGACCGAGTTCGTTGGCCAGCTTCATTCGCCATCTTGTTTCAAAAGGGTTGCCATAAAAAAATGTAATTTAAAATTTAAAATGAGGTATTAAAAAATTGGAAAATGAAAAAGATTTTTTTTTATGTGTTTTGCCTTGATAGAGATTCTGGAGCAGTTTTTGTTTCTGAAAATTTGTTCTTTTGTTTATATCTTAAAAAGTGGTTGAATTAAGCACTTTGAATTTCTATCATGGCTAACACTTTGAAACGATCTTGTATTTGTCTCGCGATACCCCACGTATTCGCCTATTTCGATGGAAGAAGGCATGTGGATAGTATAAATCAATATCTCGACCAAGTTCGCTGGCCAGTTTCATCAGCCATCTTGTTTCAAAATGGCGGCCATTAAATTAAAAAAAATATATATTTAAAGTGAGGTGCAAAAAAATTAGAAATTGAAAAAGGTTTCTTTCTTAACCTTCAGACTACCAAAAAAAAGTATATGCAAGAACTACCATTCGGGTCCATTGGACCCATATGTAAAATATATAGGATTTCAAAATATACAAAACACCCATTTATCTACAATGAATATATTTGTTATTAATGCACCTTATACAATATATAAAAGTGATATATATAGTAATAGAGTAAGAAAGTAACACATACAGTAAGAAAGTAATATATATAGTATATTATAATGGCTACAAAACGTTTTTCATCATAATAAAATTATTCTGTACATGAAGTACAAATAACGACGGAATGTTCTCCGCAAACATTTTTCGTACACTTCTTGCATAATGTTCGTCTTTTTCGATCTTTTTTAGAGGGACAAATATGACATCTTGATTTTTTTCGTGGCGGTTCAAAACTATTTGCGTAAAGTTGTTCTGAAGTAGATGTTGAGACGGCGATACCTCCTTCACCTACTAATTCTTCTGCAAGTTGAATAATGAAATTCCGCCTTTTTTTCATTTTCGGATCACATTCAGCATTCAGTGACAACCATATTATGTATGCATTCATTGCACTTATATCGATCATATTATAAAATACAATCAAAGGCCACCGACGTGTCATGCGTTTCACACTATATGCTCTTACCATTTTGTCCATCGTATCTACTCCGCCTTTGGTTTTATTATAATCTAGGATTATTTGTGGCTTTTTTTCTAAGCTGTTGTCAATATCATAAGTGTTATGCATTGTGCTTAGCAAAGTAACAATTCTACCTTTTCTGGGACAGTAAGAGATGATGGTCGCCTTCTCTTGAAACCCAAATAAAGTAGAATATACAGAACGATGTTTTGGATTTGTGAACACAGCGGGTAATTCAGGTTTATTTTTTCGAATTGTTCCAATAAGAGATAATTTTTTTGAAGTAAGATGTGTTGCTAATGCATATGACGTAAAAAAGTTATCACATGTAATATTACGACCAGAATTTTCAATTTCCTTCGTCAATCTTTTAACTACATTTTCTCCCTGATGAGATTCTCTTACTTCATTTTTGCCTGTATATAGTTCCAGTTTCCAAGCATACGATGTTACGCTGTCACAAATAACCCAGAACTTCAATCCATACTTTCCAGGTTTAGATGGCATATACTGACGGAAAGGACATTTTCCACGAAAAGAAACTAATTGCTCATCGACAGTCATAGACCAATTAGGAATATAAGGGTCTTGTAAATAGCTATTCCACAATTCAAAGCATTCTCTTATTGGCTCTAATTTATCAGTTGATCTTCTTTTACGCCTCTCAGCAGCATCATCAAATCTTGTGACACGTAATATACTTGTGAATCTATTGCGACCCATAATGTCCCGAAATATTTGTCTTCCATTTTTTATGCTCCAAAGTTCGCTTACTGTTTCATTTTTCGATTTATATACTCCAATAAGTAATAAAAGTCCGATGAATTTTTTAAGTTCTATAATATCTATAGGTTTCCACTCTTTATCGAATACTCTATTGCCTTCCGCGTTTGTCCATTTTACTATAATTTCCAAAAGTCTTTTTCGGAAATAGATAATAAATGAGGATGATATGGAATCCACTTCACGATTTGCAAATCTTGAAGGTCCAGATTTTTCACGTAAAATATTGATTTCAGTACGTCTTCCTTGTGGTCTGGCAACTTCATTCTTATACCAGATCTGTGAATTATTTTTGGAAACAAAAGTAGAATTTGAAGTACTTGTGGTTGCTACATTTACTTCATTGGAATCATTATCAGATTCTGAGTAGGAATCAGAAATTTCATTATGTATTTCAACATAATCTACTTTACCTTCATCAGACGACAGATTTTCATCATCGGTGTCGAATTCTATATCGTCCGGATTTTCCATAATTTTTTGAATTTCCTCTTGAGTCAATACTTTTTTTCTGTTCATCTTCAATTCAGTTTTTAACAAAAAATAAGTTAGGAAATAAGAAAATGATGAATATTTGTAAAATAACAAAGCACGTACAAACTACACTTATTACTTGTCTTCAAATATCAAGTCCTATTTTCAATGAAAAGACTCAAAAACATCTATAGACACCATTCGCTCACTAACTGTGTCTGTTGATAAATGACTCTCTGAACCAGAAGTAACCTTTTATATATAGAGCACGAAGTTTACTAGATCAGTCTAGAATGTTCTCAAAACTTCATTATAAAGTCGCCAAATTTGGCGAGATTGGCGCTAAAACTCCATCGCCAAACGGGCGATAAACAGCCAATTATGGTAACCCTGTTCCTCCTCATGATTTATGGCAACCCTAGAAAAAGAAAGCAACAGTATATTACGTTTGTTTTAATGTTAGGTCCAATGGACCCGCGTGGTAAACAATGAAACAAATTAAAAATAGGTAAAAAATTTCGAACAAAATTTTAATCGCAATTGCATATACATAGAGGAGACAATTGCAGGAAAAGTCATGTAATCGCGAAACTTTGAATGCTATTTTTCATGAGAAAAATTTACATTAAATATTGCTGTCGGGTCCAATGGACCCGTCTGGTAGACGGAAGGTTAAGTATTTGACCTTGATATAAGGATTCATGAGCATTTTTTGTTTGTCTTTATCTTAAAAAATGGCTCAGATATAGCAGTTTCAATTTATAACGTGAGTGACATTTTGAAAAATCTGATTTTTTGCCTGCGACAGCACTCGTATATATCAACCGATTCCGATGTGAGTGAGCATGTGCACAGCAATTACTAAGGTCTCGACCAAGTTCACTGGTTAGCCTCATCCATCATGTTGTCTTAAAATGGCAGGCACTTTAAGAAATCGCCGAATTTAGCAACCAAATATAAGTTACTTTAAAGAAAAGCAGCTTGGATAAAGCTGACTAATTTCGCGAAATTTTCATTCATTATATTGATAAAAATTAGTATTAAATCTCCTACATTCGATTTCCACTTAATTGAGCTTCGTGTGTTTGAATAATATAAGTTGGCTTTTTTAAAATAAGGAATATGAAAGCTACCTCTTCCTCCCGGCACTGGCCGGAAGGACTTTTATTTTGATACAGCCTTATCGGAAACGTGAATAAAAAACTGTAATATAGATGCGTAATTACTAAAGATGTAATAAGTTTAATACAATTAATTTACGAAAGTTTTTGTTATCTTAAGAAAGCAGAAAATTAGGTTTTATATTATACATTATATTATTCCATTTTATGGGCAAAATTACTAAACTAAACTGCTGCTCTTCAATCCAGTTTGATTCAATAAATATTCTGGTCCACAGTGCCGGGGCCTGTTTTCTCTTTTATAGCCCCTGTGGTGCTATTCAACATGTGCCCCGGATGTCCGCCTAACGCTTAACCGTCATTGTTCATTTTCCAAGTGAGCTTCGAGTTTATTTTACCGATCACAAAGTTTGAAAGGTTGAGTGAATTTTGCCATGATGTTCTAGAGAAATGAACTAAATTTATAGTAATTTAATAATCAAATATGGATTCATTAATGACCATTATACAGTAATTACTAAAGAAACTGAATTATTAATTATGCATACAAAATATCTCATCTAACCCCAAAGGACATTACTAAAAACATTCGTTAACTATGTCCGATAAAATAGGTTTTCAACGATTTAAGAATCAAATGTAATCTAATTTCTGATCTTTCAACAAATTTATTTAAAATAATCTTGTTGCTAACTAGTGTGTTGAATGAATTAAAGCTATGTATCAAGGGACTTGTCACTGTTATAAAACATGTTCTCTTAGAATTGACTTTTGAATGGCGAATAGTTTCTTTAAATTTGCTGAAATATATAAAGCCAGTATATAGTTATTTAAGATCCAAAGATGCTCCAATTTATTACTATGATATGCGTGAAATCTAAAAAAAAATGTTAGTTAAAATAAACTATTATTCACAAGTATGAAATTCCTTAACGAACCCAAATGATTGTACTTAATTAGAAACCTTATTTTATTTGATTTACTTGGCCAAATGAAATTGAGTTTAAAATACTTAACGATGTTAATATAACATCATTTCAGCCTATATTACTAATGTAATGTGACCTTTATGGAGCACGATGAATGAACTGTATTGCGTATCATGGGATTTGCAACTGATTTATTTATTTTTAGAAATGAATTTTGTATAGTAAAATATTTGCATTGGCATACGAAGAACAGCTTTCATGTCGATCGTCTGTCTGTTTCAATAAATTAGAATGCTAAACTTATTTTATATTCTGTAGGGAGAATGTACAGTCGTGGAAAAAAAAGGTAAACACCCCCTACTAACTCCTCAACAAATTATCGTAGAAGAAAGCTACTGATATCGAACGATTGGAAATAAAATCTACATTTAAATGATGTATATAAAATTTACTTAGGGGGCCATCTGCATATTAAAACGAAATTTCAATGACAATACCCAATTTTAACGAGATATTTCAAATCTTCGGTTCAAACTATGCCTAGAAACCGAATTTCAAATCATTTGAATGATAAGTTTTTGAAATATAAACATTCAAAATTGAGTGCTTCTAATGTTAAATTATATTTTCATATTTTTATTTATATCTCCAGAAATTATGCTCCTAATGTGCTAATTTTTTGTGCAGCAATAATACTAATATACCCAAACATAAATACGCTGAATTTGCATTTTTTTTAACTTTATGATATGAATTATGATTTATAAAATTAATACTCTAAAAAATTATGAATTGCAACCCACAATTTTTTTGGTGGAATTAGATTTATTAAGTAGTGCTTTATGGAAATCCAAAATTTCACATTTTCCTTCCAAGTAGTTTTCAAATTATGCTTAAAAAACGGCAAAATGAAGGTTTAAGGGGCCGTCTGTAATAGGAGTGAGTAGATATTTTGAAATTTCTTCTGCTGTCGTGTAATCTAGTAGGCTTTATTGACTTCTTAAGGTGCCTTGATCAAGATGAGGGCTCTCTCGGTTAACAATCGAGTTCTGAACTTCAATTTGGATACAGCCCTTAGAATACGCTCGTTTTAAAATAATTAATTTCTCAGAAAGTTATGGTACGAATTGCATAAAAATTTGTTTTTAGGCTAATTGAAGGGTGTAGAGTTCATTTATGCTGTCAGAATTGTGTACTGCTATTGAAAAGACAAAGTTACGGTTCGTTTTAATATGTAGATGGCTCCCTAAGCAAATTTTATCTATATCATTTAAAAGTAGACTTTATTTCCAATCGTTCGGTACCAGTAACTTTCTTCCACGATAATTTGTTGAGGAGTTAGTAGGGGGTGTTTACTTTTTTTTCCACGACTGTACATCTTGTGGATAACATAGAGACAGAACATTATTAAAAAAGTTAAATGCCTCAAAGATAGTATGTTTACGAAAATATAATACTAGATTTGACTTTTATATCAACATAAATTCATTAAAGAATGTAAAAAAAGCAATAAGTATTAATATGTATATACTACTGGTGTAAATAACGAATGAATCCCAATAAAATGACAAATTATATACGGTAAACAATTATTTGTTATAGCTGCATCTAAATAAAATTCTAATTACAAACGTATATAAAGCACATATAAAAGTTGACAGGTGTATTATTTATCTGTAGGTAATTATTTTCGTATAAACGTGATTTTTGCGCAAATTTATAAACAAATCCTCATAAAATATATTTTCTAAAACGTTATATCTTATAGATACTGTAGTTACTATAGATATGACATTAAAGAAATTAAACCCCGTTATTAAACCTTTCTTGTAATCTGAAAATGATCAAATTTATTATTTTATACGTACGTCGTTTATCTATTATATATGTCTCGTTGATGAAAGTTACTCACATGAATTCTAGTTAACTGAAAATAGCATACAATTTCAACATATATTATTATTTTCCTTATGCATCGTTTTGTTTGTACTGTTCACACTTTAATAAAGGAACTGTCGCAAGTTTCTATGTACTTGAAATATATCAAAGCAATATCCCTTAATCAAACTATACCTAAACTAAAATTATTTAAAAAAAAATTAGATACCTCTCTAAGATAACACTTAAATCATCTTCAAATAAAACACATTACACATGAATTAACTATGCACAGTCGTGGAACAAAAACTGAAAGATTTCCCGGTCCTAAAAATTTTAAATATTTTGTCTAATTATGGTTCTAGATCCGAACGCCGTCGTTATAATTTTTAATACATATACGAATCTTAATTCAAAAATTGCATTCATATTCGAAAAGTACATATAATTATAGAGAGAAAGGTTCAAAGAATAGCCTGTGTAGTATACATCACTAGATCCATTAGAAAGGTATTTCACTGCTATAGGATAGCTGGTAGAAGTTTTACTATAGATAGACTCCAGCTTGTTCTTCTATTGTTCAAGAGATATTTTAACAGAAAGGTAATTTTTAATGTACTTTGTATTTATTCACATAACAGTTACTTTTTCATCAAGCCTTTCCATTGATTTATAACTAGCTTTTTATGAAAAACTTCCACTATGTCTTACTAAATAACATGATCAAGGAATATTTAAATGTTCAACGATAACATAAAAGTAATAAAATATGTCCATCAAAATACTTTTTACGTGACATTTTCCATGTTGTAACTCTCTATATATTGTTAGTACGGATGTTATTCATATTTTTCCTATCTTTCAGAATCTTATGGGGATTACCTTCAATTCTCTGACAGCTCAAATGTCTTTGCACTTCTTATAAGAATACATATTTTTTCCATTTACATATGAATACTATAAAATTTGTCTTACACCAAAATGTGTTATAATTTCGGATTGCAATAGATTTCGTGGTAAATAGGTTCAAATATACCTAGAACATACAATAGAAGAGTCTTACATTTTCAAATACATTTTTAGACAAATTCGAATTTATGACAGTACGTCTTTACTCTAAAATGATTTGTGTCTGCGAAACAAGGGAACTTCAAGAGAACAAGATAATCACAATCTAAAAAGCGAAAAACGAGCGCCTTGTTTAATCTCTATTGTCTTAAAAAATGTTTAAAAATTAAAATTAAATTGATCACTAACTGAAAAATAGTAATTGATGCTCATTTACAGTATGAAAAAAGCGACATTTTATTTTCCAATGAGATCCTTGAAATAAAAAATAAACACAGTTTTTAATATAGCGTCATAGACATGGAAATTATAAATAATCAATATCTTCTTAAAATAACTTTCTTGTTTTAGATAAATTATTTTTTAAGTATGCAAAATGCATAAGTTTCAAGAAGGAATCAAATATTTTTCTTCAGATCTTCTATATTGGCTAAAACGTACTTATTTAATGATAAAAGCGAAACAAAAACCTTATAATAGTATGATAAAAAATATTTTAATGACTGTTATGTTGAAATTATAATTAGACTAAGATAGTAATAGAAGATCATAATATTCTGAATAATTAGATATGTAAAATGTTTATTATATAAGAAGTAAATTTCCAACATGGCGAAAAATGTCTGGACCAGGATTCGAACCATTGATCTTCTGGCTGATGCTGCAAATTCTATGCTATCTGATTATTCCGGACGAATCCCGGGAATCCAGCTAACCTTATTGATCATTAGGACTGGATTATTTATCAATATATTTGTCAAATATTGATATTTGTTAATTTTTTCAATAACGATAGCTGAGAGCTAAGGCTGACGATATATAAGCTTTAGCTCTACCACTATATCCAAATAACATTTTATTTCTTGCGCCGCGACTTTGAAAACCGAAGTAATATACTGTGGTATTTTGATGGCTTCCGGGCGACCCATAGGAAGTAAATTGCTTGGATTTCTTTAATCTAGGGAAAATATGCATTGCGTCTTTGTTATTTCTATCAAGTTGCTTCTGTATTTTATATTTGGTAACGGAAACTATTTTAAATAACCTTGTATTGAGTCTATAGAAGGTAAGCCGGAATTATGTGTAGTAGAATGGAGCGAAAAAAAAATAAATTTTTACAATCAAAAACGGGTAGGGGCCAAAAGTCGAGATTATGGGTAAAATTTGACATTTAAAAAAAAATTAAAAAAAATTCTGCAGAGATGGTTATTATTTAAAATTATTATTTAAACCTTTATTATTAATGACTTAAAATTTTTAAACTATAAAATGATATCTTTGTTCTGTATAACTGGAACAAAACACACAACTTTTGGTTAAAAAAAGGCGTTGCCACTCTGTTGTGTCACACAAATAATTGTTTTTTAGAAAACAGCTCTTACCTAGTTGCTTTCAAAACCACCCAGGAGGTACCACGTGGAGGTGACTACATTTCATGTCACAACAGTACATAGCTCGACCACCCTACCATCTGAACTCAATGTTTTATTTATACATTGAATTGTGATTTTTGATCAAAGACTGATTTTCTACGTATCAACCTAATTCAGATGTTCTTTGGATCCACAGACTTTGGATGCTGCTGCTGTGATTTCCTTTACGTATTTTTCTACCGTTTGTGTAAGAGAAGACAAACAGTGTAATGGAGTGCGGATGATATTAATGTAATCTGTTCGGCCGTCTATTATCTTCACCAAGATTGCACCCGTAAATGCATATTGATTAGAGGTTGTGTTACCACAACACTTTTCCAATGAATTAGATTTATATAATTATCCGCTTCAAAGTTGATTGTCGATATTTCAGATTTGCGTATGCCATCATTTACTCTCATCTTTCAACTATTATGTGCTGAGCAGCTAGCTATTTAATGTGATGGAAATCGTCCGAGAGTATTGAATTAAGAATTTCCTCTGCCTATGCAAAGCAACCATTGTCCCAAATAACCTTTTTAAATAGTTGTTTTATTCCGTTTTGTGAGTTGTTTAGCAGCAGAGTAATTTCCCATGAGTTTTTAGACCCCTTCTTCAGCTGTGTATTACATTTGATTGTAAACTATCCTGGGGCCAAACTTGGATATCATAGAACGTGGAGACTCTGATGGGCAGTGAGTGCTCATTTGAAGGCGGATAATTCTGTTAGTCGTTGTCATTCATTCTGCGAGGGACATGTTTAGAATGAACCATTACAATTGATCATATACCACCTCCAAGTTCAGTGAAATTTCTCTGCATTATTTATTAGACAAGATCGTTGGTAAAAGATTCTAACCCACAGGTATTCAACGTACAAATAGGAAAATCTTTGTTTACGTGTCATCCCCTTCTTATTTATATTTTTGAAGCCATAGAGAGTAATTTTCTAACATTATTTCCTAAAATCGAGAAAAGGGTACTCAGCACACACCACAAATACCTACTAGATATTTTCAAAGTTATTTCATCAAGATATGGGTCAGAAGAACTAGCGAATAGGAACCCAAGAAACTTCTCCTACGCAAGATGGCTCACAAAGGCGCATAAAATTATTTTCTTTCATATAAGCACTGATTGACCATCAGAGTCTGGTTCACTCACAAAGTATGTAATCCAAGTTTATGCTGCAGGATGGTTTACAGCAAATTGAATCCACATCCAAAAAAATGATCTAAAAACTTTTGGGAAATTACTCGGCTACTAAACATCACAGAAAACAGCAAAAAATAAATACTAAAAAAATTATTTAGGTCATCGAGAGCAAATTTTTCGCATCGAGAGAAACTTCTTATTGCACTTTTGATGATGATCGCCATCACATTAAACAACAAGCTTATCAACATATAAAAAATGAAAGAGTTAGAGTAAAGGATGGCATACTCAAAGATAAAATAAATAAATGTTGTAAAATGTTGTAGGAACAGAACTCCCAATCACTATGCAGTAACTGGGTGCAATTTTGTTGAAGATACTAGAGGGCTGAATAGATTCCATTAACCTTCCGTCTACCAGACGGGTCCATTGGACCCGACAGCAATATTTAATGTAAATTTTTCTCATGAAAAATAGCATTCAAAGTTTCGCGATTACATGACTTTTCCTGCAATTGTCTCCTCTATGTATATGCAATTGCGATTAAAATTTTGTTCGAAATTTTTTACCTATTTTTAATTTGTTTCATTGTTTACCACGCGGGTCCATTGGACCCAACATTAAAACAAACGTAATATACTGTTGCTTTCTTTTTCTAGGGTTGCCATAAATCATGAGGAGAAACAGGGTTACCATAATTGGCTGTTTATCGCCCATTTGGCGATGGAGTTTTAGCGCCAATCTCGCCAAATTTGGCGACTTTATAATGAAGTTTTGAGAACATTCTAGACTGATCTAGTAAACTTCGTGCTCTATATATAAAAGGTTACTTCTGGTTCAGAGAGTCATTTATCAACAGACACAGTTAGTGAGCGAATGGTGTCTATTGATGTTTTTGAGTCTTTTCATTGAAAATAGGACTTGATATTTGAAGACAAGTAATAAGTGTAGTTTGTACGTGCTTTGTTATTTTACAAATATTCATCATTTTCTTATTTCCTAACTTATTTTTTGTTAAAAACTGAATTGAAGATGAACAGAAAAAAAGTATTGACTCAAGAGGAAATTCAAAAAATTATGGAAAATCCGGACGATATAGAATTCGACACCGATGATGAAAATCTGTCGTCTGATGAAGGTAAAGTAGATTATGTTGAAATACATAATGAAATTTCTGATTCCTACTCAGAATCTGATAATGATTCCAATGAAGTAAATGTAGCAACCACAAGTACTTCAAATTCTACTTTTGTTTCCAAAAATAATTCACAGATCTGGTATAAGAATGAAGTTGCCAGACCACAAGGAAGACGTACTGAAATCAATATTTTACGTGAAAAATCTGGACCTTCAAGATTTGCAAATCGTGAAGTGGATTCCATATCATCCTCATTTATTATCTATTTCCGAAAAAGACTTTTGGAAATTATAGTAAAATGGACAAACGCGGAAGGCAATAGAGTATTCGATAAAGAGTGGAAACCTATAGATATTATAGAACTTAAAAAATTCATCGGACTTTTATTACTTATTGGAGTATATAAATCGAAAAATGAAACAGTAAGCGAACTTTGGAGCATAAAAAATGGAAGACAAATATTTCGGGACATTATGAGTCGCAATAGATTCACAAGTATATTACGTGTCACAAGATTTGATGATGCTGCTGAGAGGCGTAAAAGAAGATCAACTGATAAATTAGAGCCAATAAGAGAATGCTTTGAATTGTGGAATAGCTATTTACAAGACCCTTATATTCCTAATTGGTCTATGACTGTCGATGAGCAATTAGTTTCTTTTCGTGGAAAATGTCCTTTCCGTCAGTATATGCCATCTAAACCTGGAAAGTATGGATTGAAGTTCTGGGTTATTTGTGACAGCGTAACATCGTATGCTTGGAAACTGGAACTATATACAGGCAAAAATGAAGTAAGAGAATCTCATCAGGGAGAAAATGTAGTTAAAAGATTGACGAAGGAAATTGAAAATTCTGGTCGTAATATTACATGTGATAACTTTTTTACGTCATATGCATTAGCAACACATCTTACTTCAAAAAAATTATCTCTTATTGGAACAATTCGAAAAAATAAACCTGAATTACCCGCTGTGTTCACAAATCCAAAACATCGTTCTGTATATTCTACTTTATTTGGGTTTCAAGAGAAGGCGACCATCATCTCTTACTGTCCCAGAAAAGGTAGAATTGTTACTTTGCTAAGCACAATGCATAACACTTATGATATTGACAACAGCTTAGAAAAAAAGTCACAAATAATCCTAGATTATAATAAAACCAAAGGCGGAGTAGATACGATGGACAAAATGGTAAGAGCATATAGTGTGAAACGCATGACACGTCGGTGGCCTTTGATTGTATTTTATAATATGATCGATATAAGTGCGATGAATGCATACATAATATGGTTGTCACTGAATGCTGAATGTGATCCGAAAATGAAAAAAAGGCGGAATTTCATTATTCAACTTGCAGAAGAATTAGTAGGTGAAGGAGGTATCGCCGTCTCAACATCTACTTCAGAACAACTTTACGCAAATAGTTTTGAACCGCCACGAAAAAAATCAAGATGTCATATTTGTCCCTCTAAAAAAGATCGAAAAAGACGAACATTATGCAAGAAGTGTACGAAAAATGTTTGCGGAGAACATTCCGTCGTTATTTGTACTTCATGTACAGAATAATTTTATTATGATGAAAAACGTTTTATAGTCATTATAATATACTATATATATTACTTTCTTACTGTATGCGTTACTTTCTTACTCTATTACTATATATATTACTTTTATAAGGTGTATAAGGTGCATTAATAACAAATTTATTCATTGTAGATAAATGGGTGTTTTGTATATTTTGAAATCCTATATATTTTACATATGGGTCCAATGGACCCGAATGGTAGTTCTTGCACATACTTTTTTTTGGTAGTCTGAAGGTTAATTCCACTGCATTACTCTGCTTACCTTATCATACACAAGCGGTAGAAATATACGTGAAGGAGTGTCACAGAAACATCATCCAACGTATGTGGATACAAATAAGAGATGGACTAGGTTGATACATAGAAAACTTATATCAGTCTTTGAAAAAAAATCACAATTCAATGAAAAATAAAACATTGTGCTCAGATGGTAGGGTGGTTACTGCTGTGACATGCAATGCGGCCACCTCCTCGTGATACCTCCTGGGTAGATTTGAAAGCAACTACGTAAGAGCTGTATTCTAAATAACAATTAGTTGTATTACACAACAGAGTGGCAACGCCTTTTTTCCCCCAAAAGTTGCCAGTTTTGTTCCAGTTATACAGAACGAAGATATCGTTTTATCATTTAAATATGATAAGTCATAAATAATAAAGGTTTAAGTAACACTTTTAGATAATAACCATCTCTATAGAATTTTTCTTTAATTTTTTGAAAAAATGTCAAATTATACCCAAAATTTCGACTTTTGGACCAAAAGCGCAGACTCAAGCCATTTTTTTTTCTGCGGTAATATTGCGCGCAGATGGTGTACTAGTATTAAGGCAAATTTTGGCACCTACCCGTTTTTATTTTAAAACCCCCTCACTGACAAGCCCGTGTTAATACTTTCACTAAGCTCCAGGTTTCACTGCAATACAAGCAATATTTAAAATAATATAATTCTATTGATTTAATGTATTTTTAATACATTGAACAATGATTAATACTTCCAAGAATTGCATTCATATTCGTTATTAAGTTTTTTTTTTATAAAATGCTCAAAGAATCATTTTTTTTAGCATTTAAAACAAAATGCAGAGAAAACAAGATTACAATTTTGCCCTTTTCCAAGACAGTCGGAGGGTTAAAAAATTAATTTTTTACGCTCCACCCTAATGTGTAGTGTTGCCAGGCGTCTCGATTCAGGATCTCAATACCTGTCCCTTGAAGAGTTCCGTTTGCTGTTTTGCTTAGCGCTATTGGCGAACAAAATCTAAAATGATGCCAAATTTAGCATCTTACATTTTTTTTTTAAACTACTGAAGAAAAATGTTTTTAATACTTATAGACATAAGTTTAATGATGCGTTATCTTAAAAAAGAACCACTATGCTAAAACGATATTTTATAGTTATTTTGAGTATTGTAACAAGTAATGGATACATATAAACATTTTTAATAAAACCCAGAGGCTTTTTTTAGATAAGAAATTGTAAATATTTAATAAATGAACGAAAAAAACTGACAGAAAAATAACTACATCTAATATAAACAAGAATTTTGAAGGGATTCATGAAAAGGTTCGTGTAAAAATAATCATATAATGAATACTTTTTATAATCTTTTTTTTATTTTTTAATGTTTTACGACACAGATTAAAAGGTAAAATCTCCTACCTATTCGATCTTTCACAGATAAAAGTGTTTTGCAATTTCAAGACAATGGTATCGAAAAACGCACAAAATGACTACAATTTATCAGAAGACTGGACATTATGCTAATGATCTGAAGTGCAGACTAAAATGCATCTGCAGGCCGTATTTAATTTAAAATATTAGAATAACGTTCTGCGGAGTATGCGTTATTAATACAGTCAATCCGGGTAACTTTTAACCACGGGGTGTAACTTTGCACCACCTCGTATTCTTCAATATTTTTGACTCTAAAAGACTAAATAAACTCCAAAACTGTGCTCTGTTGGCAAGGTTCTAAACTGGGATTTCTACTCTTTATTTCAGAAAATAAATTAGCAACATTATGCGGAATTAATTGCATCATCTAACTATTTTTGTGAAGTACTGTTTTCAAGTTAATTTTGAATGCTGTTTTGAAGTTGTTGTAATCCAATTAAATTTTCATAGTAAGTAACAATATACTCATTTATCAGACATATTATTATCTAAATGTTGTGAATGTGTTAATATTTTGTGATTATTTATTTATTAATAGTTAATAAAATGTAAAATAAGAAGGCACTAGCATTTTACCGCATTTTCAGGGTAACTTTGAGCCGGCTCAAAGTTACACTGATGCTCATAATTTACTGATTATACTGTCGAAATATACTGTCGATTATACTTGCTACTGTCGAAAATTTCCCATATTTGCACGTATATTTTATATAAATGCCGAAAGTGTGCATTAGATTTGACATGTAAATATTTTTACAAATATGTGTAAAATACATAAAATTAATTTAGGGGCGTGATTAGGGGCGGAGCTACTCAAATTTGACATTTCATACGTTCGACGTTTTTTATTCTTGTTTGAATAATACTAGTACTTGTATGTATTACTGTAACTATGGATATATTATAGAGTTAAAACATTGAAAATTGTTTTTCACTGCATTTTTATGTTTTATATGAACAATAAACAGGGTTTTTTTATTTCTAAATGTTCATGGTTTTCTTCTTCCACTTTTCGTATGCCTGATATTTGTTGTAATATCATATATTATACAAATCTTGTGAAGTTGGGAAATGTAAATTCGCAGTCTTTACATATCTGAAAGCATTTTTGGTATTTAAAGGTGTCCTGACTACAATACTTTTTTTATAATTAATTATTTTATATAAAAATTTATCATATGGTGTAAAGTTACCCTAAATGGCTGGGTAACTTTGAACCAGGCTAAAAATCCATTTTTTATTGCTTTTATCCTTATTATTCCTTAATTTTTTATAGCCAAACAATAATTTAGGATCATTTCTTCTCTTTTATGCCCCTAGTTGCGACAATATTCTTCAAATAAGAGTGTGGCATATGAAAATAGAGAAAATGCGGATCAAAGTTACCCTGATTGACTGTATATTTGTTAAAAATGCAGCGAACAAATTAAATTTTGGAACAGTAAATACGTAATATATTGTAACATAAATTCAAAATGCTGTTTTGTATCACAGAATATCTCTAGATTTTCAAAAATTTATACACGCAACTTAGGTTTCGGCAAAGCTTGTCTGCTGTGGTTACTTGCATCTGCGCAGACTAGCAATTCTGACGGAACAGTAACTACAGTCGTGGACATAAGTTTAGGACCACCACTGAAAATTAAGATCCAAACAATAAATTGAATACTTACTCGTTAGTAAAATTATAAACTCAGTTTAATACATGAATATAACATTTGTATGCATATAAATCACTTACATTAAACACAAATTTTACAGAAAATCAATATTTTGTTGGTTCGCCGTTAGCTTTTCTTATGGACTGCAAACGCTTTGGCAAGCCCTCTACCAGACTTCGGCAGTATGCAGCTGATAATTCTTTCAGCCAAACTTCCTTAATTGCTTTTTCTAGTTCCTTAGCACTTGTTGGCTGTTTCTCAGAGACCTTGTGCTTTCAGAGAGTTCATAAGTTTTCAATTGGATTCAAATCGGGAATGTTTCCAGGCCAGTCAAGGATTTGAATTTTCTTCGTCTTCAAGAACTGAGCAACAATTTTAGAGCGATGAAATGGTGCAACATCATGCATACAAATTGCGCATTTATGAACGGCTATGTGTAATTCTAACTTCTCCTTTAACAAATCCACGTATTTTTTGCCATTCATAGTCGTTCCTGGTGGTAGGAAGAACAATGCAGACGTTCCGTTCACTGACATTCCACCCCAAATCATGACACTTGGGGAGTGTTTAACAGTCTGTAAAATGTAAACTTCATCGAATCGCTTTCCAGGAGGTATACGGACATAGTACTTGCGTGTAGAGAACTGCTGTATGTTAGTTTCGTCCGAAAAAAAAACATTTGCCACTGACGAATTGTCCATTTGACATGTTTCCAAGCGCTTAGCTCTCATGGCCGCTGTTAACCTGGAATTTTTTGCAGGTTTATGGAATTTTAAATGTAAGTCGTTGAACAAACGCCGACTTACTATTCTACGACAGGCATCCGCACCTTTTGCAAGCAGTACTGACCGTATCTTGCTTGCGGAACTCATTGGAGAACGAACTGCTAATCTCCTAATTACATGGTCTTCCCTAGGTGAGGTTTTACGAGGTCGATCACACCTTTTGGCATCAACATAAGTCCCCGTTTCTTTAAATTTCTTGATCGCATTGTGAACTGCATTCTTACTACGTCTTACTAGTTCACTAATTAATCGTTCAGAATATCCTTCATTATGAAGAATAACAATTTGTGCACGCTGAGCTTCAGAAACGGACGATTTTCGACCCATTTTCATAGGTTTTCAAAACTTGTAAAACAAGCCACAATTGCGTCTGCGACGTTTATTTCTCAAAGATCTAACGAAAAGTGAATACAGTACTCCACTGCCAGACGGAGTAACGCAATTGATTTGATGTATGACGTTATCAGTGGATTCAATTGTAAAAACGCTAGTTTTTGCACGGTGGTCCTAAACTTTTGGCCATATACTGTAGAATGACGAATAAGCACTGTGGAGTGACATCGCGAAGAAAAAATCCATGTCAAAAGTAAGAAAGCAACGCCGAAGTCTGAAGATCGCAACAACCACTTCTAAATATTTATCTCCAAATAAACCAGAACGGGATATGGATCACTTACCCTCTATAGCACACAGCATCTCTAGATTTTTAAAATTTCAGTAAAACTTTATACACGAAATTTAGGGCGAAGCAAAGCTTGTCTGCTGTGGTTACTTAGAACTGCGCAGATTAGAATTTCTGACGGAACAGTAACTAGAATGACGAATAAGCACTGTGGAGTGACATCACGAAGAAAAATTCCATATCAAAAGTAAGAGAGCAAAGCCAAAGTCTGAAGATTGCAACAACCACTTCCAAACATTTACCCGCAAATAAACCAGAAGAGGATATGAATCACTTACCCTCTATATCACACAACATCTCTAGATTTCAAAATTTCAGTAAAATGTTATACACGCAATTTAGGTTGAGGCAAAGCTTGTCTGCTGTGGTTACTTGCAACTGCGCAGACTAGCATTTCTGACGGAACAGCAACTAGAATGACGAATAAGCACTGTGGAGTGACATCACAAAGAAAAATCCCATGTGAAAAGTAACAAAGTAATGCTGAAGCTTGAAAATTGCAACAACCACTTCCAAACATTTATCCCCAAATAAACCAGAATAGGATATGGATCACTTATCCTCTATATCACACAACCTCTCTAGCTTTTCAAAATTTCAGTAAAACTTTATACACGAAATTTAGGGCGAAGCAAAGCTTGTCTGCTGTGGTTACTTAGAACTGCGCTGATTAGCATTTCTGACGGAACAGTAACTAGAATGACGAATAAGCACTGTGGAGTGACATCACGAAGAAAAATTCCATGTCAAAAGTAAGAGAGCAAAGCCGAAGTCTGAAGATCGCAACAACCACTTCCAAACATTTATCTCCAAATAAACCAGAACAGGATATGGATCACTTACAAATGTCCCGCGTAATCGAAGCGCGGAAAATCAAAAGTCCCGATTGTTCATGATACACACATTCTTTGAAATTGCTTTTAGTAATATGTTAATGGTTAGTTTTCGTCCAGTGAAACTTAATACAGCAAAACCTGTGAAGATATAATCTATATATACCAGTAAATACCACTGTCATTTCAAAGGAATAAGTTTAAACGTACCGGCCTCAACGGAAAACTGTATACAACTGATTTTTTGGTATCTTAGAAGCTATGCTTTATTCAAAATTTATTCTTTACTTTGTTCATTAAAGCTTGTGTAAAAAATATTTATAACGGAATTGTATCTTAAAGGTGAAAATTTCATTGACCCTACGATAGTACTACTAAGTTAGAATTTTATTTAATTACCAAGTGGCCTGGTATTAACAAATTTTAATGAACAAAATTTTTGTGTTTACTTCATCTAATAAAACTTTTATAAAAACAATATCTTTTATGCAGGCATTCGTATTAGCAGATATAGTTGAATGATATTCCTTTAGTAGGTACAATGAAATTTTAACCTTTATTAGAGGATTCCGTTCTAGACCGTTTCTGTTTTCATATGGTTCACTATCTTTTTAGATGGATTATAAAAAAATCCGTTTTTAACAGTTTTTCTTCTCAGCTGGAAAAACATTACTGTAATCCTACCAGAGGTAAAGTTAAATGTTAACGTTCAAAACAGGAATTCGTTAGATACAGCTATTGTTTTCATATCGTTTACTGTATTTTTAAATCCCAATTTATCAGCCGCTGTTCAGCTTTTAAAGATTTTCTGTCCCGCTTTTTTTGTGACATTGAACATAGCAAAACTAGTCCTATATCACTTTTAAATATGATTTATGGATATTGTTTAGATTATTTATTTTAAATTAAAATAAAAAAAAGAACTTTAAAAATGGAAACACGTAAAATAATATTAGAGAAATATATATAAACATTTTGGAAAATATGTTTGACTCTAATACGTAGATGGATTGGAAAAAAAAAGTTTACAAGGGTAATAAGAATTGATTTACTAACAATCGGAAGAAAATATAAATTGTAATTAAAAGACATACTTACCGATCATTTTTTTACAGGATCATGAAACCTATTTAGGCATTTATCTGAACGCAGGATCAACTTACTTACCCCGGCTTCGTAGAAATCACATCCCTGCTCATTGAGCCAGTTCTCGGCAGCCATTTTCGCATAACTGTCTAAAGATAACTTTGTTTAAGATAAGCATTTCTTCAATTTCTGAAAAAAGGAAATTGTCACTGGGTGCCAAATCATGTCTGTATAGAAAGTTCATCAAGACTTCCCGCTTGAACTTTTGCAGCAAATCTAGAGTTTATCGAGCAGTATGGGGGATGGCATAGTCACGCAGGAGTATGATACTATCATCCAACATGCTAGACGACCTTATTTGCCATTAGGAACAAATCACGGTTCGCACCTTTAGGCGATACCGATTTTCTAAAGGTCTTACAATTTCAACTCGTCTCCGAACTTACACTACCTACCCCATAACCGCTGTAAGCCAACTAAAGCCGTCTGTCAACACTCTGGGGAAAATATATATTATCTCCACAAAAATTACTTTTCAAATTCTGTTGCTTGTAATTTTTATTCTTTATCTACGCACGCACATAAATATTATAATGTACGGTCTGTGTCAAAAAAGATACAACCTATACTTTTTAAATGCAAAATGGTCACAAAAAAAAATATATATATATATATATAAGCTTATGACGCCGTCTGCATATCGGAATGGTATCAAACTTTAAAATTCTCGAAAATCAAAATGTAAAACAAATGAATCTGATTTTTTTTTTTTTTTTTTTACATAGAATGAAATTGAAAAGTATGTGGGACATTTTGAGCCCATCCAAAAACTCTTCATATGTCATTCCTCTAATAAAAAATGCCTTTGAACATACAAAAATGTTTATATTGAATAAAAATGCATATTATGTAAAATATATGTTACATTGCGCTATAAAATTGTGATCTCATGTTACAAAGTCATTTGTAAATTGCTTGAGAGGAAGGGGAAAAGATAAAAAAAAAATCATTTTAAAGAAAATCCTATAATTTTTACTTAAATCTTCTAGCATCGTCTATTGACCATAATTATAAATTGAGATATCGTAAATGATAATAAAAATAATCATTATATATGCTTACAAAATTATATGTTGATAGAAATCATTAATTAACCTTTTTAGAAGTATTTTTTAACTTTTATTTTAAAAGTTATTTCGTAAGTCAACTCCCATTTTTGACAAAATATAGCAACACAAATATAGAGTACTGACATTAAAATAAGTAACTGAAATGTTCAGATAAGTGAGCTTCTTCGATCATTAAATTTCTATTTTCTTAAATAATTATTCAGGGCTATAAATTTAATGACATTGAAATAAATTTGTTTAAAAATTTCCATGAAATAATTTTAATTACGCATCAATTATTTTTCTGTAATTCTGTACTTAAACTTTTCATATTTTAATTAGTATCATTTCTTAATAGTTTGTGCATAAAACTTCCAAATCTTATTTCCAGATCTCATTTATGAATGTAGCACAACTATCAAAAATTTTGTATTTTATTTCGGTAGATCCATATAGTTAATTATAAAAAAATTCAATTCTGTAGAATGATATTAGTACAACTTATATATAAACGAAAATAATCTGGATATTATAAAGAATCTATCAGCGATATATTAGTTTTATAATTTTTAGTTCATCTGTGAAATGGAAATTAATTTAAAAGTGTTTTATTTTCATTGTGTTTATTTTTCACATATTTTTCTTTCATAAGTATTTATTTTTATTATAATTAAAATTCTTTTGCATAAAAGTTTTGAAAATACAAAACGCTATAAACTTGTGTTTACATCCGTGGAACAATCAACTTTATTGCTCGTGGCATTAGTTAAGGGAAGATAAAATGGTCGTAAAATAAGGAATGTAATAATAATAAGAAAAATAAGGAAGAAAAAAAAAACTATTGTAACAAATAGTTACAGTTTAATTTTTAGTAAATACAGACTTTTTATTTTATATAGTCTACATAATTTAAAAATTAAGAATTTTGTAAAGCAACGAGTGGTTTACGCTGGTTTATAAATTGAATGAATGATGGATTTCAAACAAATAGGTTAAAATATGTAAATTTGTAAAAGGGTAAATTATAGCAGGTGGTTGGAAAAAGCAGTAAAGGGTTGTCTGTGAAATTTGAACATAGAGAGAACTTTTCAGGAACTTTAAAGCGGTATATGTGACGTTCTTTCTAAATCCGACAAATATTATCCGTTCAGGGAAGTTCGAAGGCCCTATAAATATCATGTTAAATTAATGTATCTTTTCTCAGAAACTACCAAAGATATACATTTAGAATTGTTTATATATATATACAAGGTGGCCATAATTAAACTGACGGTACTCAGAGTGTTCTGTAGTGCGATCTAATTGCGAGAATGGCGCTAAATTTTGCAGGAAGATTAAGCAAGACGGGGGACGAAGGATTCCGCGAAAAAAAATTAGTTCCAAAAATCACCGCCTGGGGAACATATGGTGCTGTGTATTCGAAAAAGAGAGTTTCAAAAAAGAAGAATCAATACTGAAATAAAATTAACGTTTATTTAGAACATCCAACTCAGGTTCGATGTGGCCCCCGTTTTTGCGTACCACATATTGCATTCTGTGCACAGCATTTACAACAGTAGAGGATAACATGCCTGCAGGAATCTCCCGTACAGTTTGCGATATGTTATCCTTCAACGTAGTCAGGTCCTGGACACCTCCGTGATAGACCTTGGACTTTAGGTAACCCCATAGACAAAAGTCGCAGGGTGTAAGATCAGGGGACCGAGGTGGCCATCCAGTTGGAAAACAGCGGCTAATGACTCTTTCTGTTATGAATTTCTGTCGCAGCAGCTGCTGTACCCGCAAAGCAATATTTGGAGAGGCTCTATCTTGCATAAAAATGATTTTCTCCATGCACTGTCTTTGCTGAAGGGCCGGAATAACAATGTTGTTTAGCATTTGGCAATATTTGTTTCCGGTAACAGAATAAGTTACAGGTCCTGTCGGAGTAATGTTCTTATAGAAGAATGGACCTATGATCATATCTGCTGTGAAACCATACCAAACAGTTATCTTTGCGAATGCAAAGGAATTTCTTTGAATGCTCTTGGTGACTTGTTATCCCAAATTCGACAGTTCTGAGTATTTATAGTTCCATTCAGATATAAGTGGGTCTTGTCTCCCCATAAGATTTTCCAGGGGCAAGCATCATCCAACTTCATTCTGGCAAGAAAAGTGAGAGCAAAAGTCAATCGCTTATCATGGTCGGTGTGACGTAACTTTTGTACGGATAGAAGTGGATAATCTTTCGTAGGATTTTCCATGCCGTACAACAAGGCATATCCAGATTCCGAGCTATCCCACGAGTGCTGGAAGTGGTAGCGTCTGGTGCTCTGTCTACAATCACCGTTGCCACTTCTTCGATTGTATACTGTGATACGGGTTTTCGTCCTCTGTCTGAATGAACATTTAGAGAACATGTTTTCACAAACTTCTCAACTATTGCTTTTAAACCATAAGCTGAGAAAGGACCGTTACCTTTATGCATTTTTGTGGTTTCTAAAAGCACGAAGAGCGGCTTGCGCATTGCACTGGTTGAGGTGAAAGAATTTGACTAGTAGAGCTCGATCGACTAAAGAAGGAGACATTATGAACGATAACTTTCAATGAAATTGCTTCTAACAGTAGCACATTAACATCTAAAGCCGAACAAGCTGACACTGAGCCAAAAGATGTAACGTGAAATTTGAATAAAAAACTTCTTCTTCTGCTGTTGCTTTCTTTGGGGCTCTGTAAGTGAAATTGCAGATAAAGAAACTTTAATACTGTTATGTAAATTTTTAGCTTTTTATAAACTGTTACCATTTTGATCTTGGATTAAATTGCTAAATTCGTTAAATAAACGGTAATTTTATTTCAGTATTGATTCTTCATTTTTTCAAACTCTCTTTTTCGAATACACAGCGACACATATTCCCCTGGCGGTGATTTTTGGAACAATTTCTTTTCACGGAATCCTTCGTCCCCCGTTTTGTTTAATCTTCCTACAAAATTTGGCGCCATTCTTGATATTAGATCGCGTTACAGAACACTCTGGGTACCGTCAGTTTAATTATTGCCACCTTGTATAATATAAATAAATACTAATAAATCGAAGCCAAAATTATAAACAGGTATCATTTTGTAATTTTCAAAGAATCTGGAACATAAATCGCTTTCAAATAACAAAACAATTGTATTTTTACAACGAAAAACATTTAATATATTTTTTACATATATTACTAACAAAACCTCACTTCATATTGATCAGGGATATGTGTTAAATATTCAGTCATCATTACAGACAATAATATGTTGTAGTTTCTATAAAAATGTACATCGAAGCTCATTTTGAAGCTCATCGAAGGTCATCAAAAGCAACATTTATGATAAAATTGAGATTAAATTTTTTTTATACAATATTTATGTAAATAAACAATTTTTTTTTTCTATTATTTCTCGTTGTGATAGAAACAAAAATAATATACTATTCAAAATAGGAATAAAAGTGGATTAAAAATTTTTAAAAAATACACAAAGATTTTTTTTATAAATTTCTCTTCCAACTGGCCTTAACATTAACAAAGTATGCACAGACTATCATATATTCTGATGGATAGATGGCTTCGAAAAAGTAAGTACGTTTCTTGAGGTCATCTCTGTATCAGATTTTAATTCACAGACTTTTTAATGATTGCCACTGATCTCGAAACATGTTTCTTTTAACAGCAGCATTTTAATTAAAACTTCTAGTTAAAAATTCATAACAGGAAGTTAATATCAAGAACATGCGGTAGAAATTGTACATGTATGCCAAGCATTATGGATTTCTGATATCACTGTGTCTTTAACTAAGCATTGAGTATTTCATAAAGTTAAAAAAAGTATTTATAATACCTAACTCTTGGCATATATAATTATAAATTACCTTTTAAAGAAAAAAAATCCTACATTTTGTTTTCCTTAGTATCTATATGCGATATTTCTCTTTCCAGCATCAAACGGAATAGAAAACTAACACGCCTAACAAGTATTTAACTATATTTAATAAAGTAGTATATCAGTTATAATATAAAATTCTATTTAATAATCGTATTTATTTATTAACAGAATAATTGAAACACTTTTCTATTTTTTGAAAATTACAGGACAAATTGTTAATTACGTGAAAGAAAATAATACAAAATAATTAACTTGTAATGTTTTTAATCAATTTGTTATTTTTCGATTTCTTTGAATTATCTCTCTATTCTAAAAAAAAAGTAACTACCGCTGTCACCGCCGCCGCCGCCGCCGCCGCCGCCGCCGCCGCCGCCGCCGCCGGTTTTGAATTTTTTGTGACCGGAGGTCTTTCTTCGTTAATATTAAGAAAAATAATGCATACAAAAATATGAAAATCGGTAGTGTTATACAGAAATGCTTGATAAACACGCTGATGTAGACAGTTTTCAAATCGAAGAATTATTTTAAGAGATGTTTAATGCTAAAGTTGGACAAAATCGTTCCACTAAAAAAGTTTTATAGTAGCAAAAACTATACATCGGAATTTAATAATTTTTAGTTCATTTTATACATTATAATTTCCTGGTGTGCAGAATTGATTTATTTTCTTAATTTGACTCATTTTTTGAGGTTTTATATCTATTTTAAATTCAAATTTTCAGCATTTCGAGAGATATTTTTTACAGATTTTAGAAAGTGATATTAATTTAAACTGTTGCCAACTGTATAAACAGCGGAAACAATAATGTTTGCTTAAAAAAAAAATATTTATACGTGTAATAAATTAAAAACTTATTTACACGTGACTATTATAAACAGAAAAAAAAAACATTTGGAATTAGAATTAATTAATTATGTACAAAAAGCAGGAACTTATTAAAAATTACGTCATGAAAACTATAATTACACGTGAATTTTAAGAGAGAAAGGAATTTGTAAAATAATAAATTTATTAACATGCGTTAGAAGTCTTAAATAGGAGAAAATACGTCATATTTACGTCACATTACAGTTATTACATAAAATGAATACAAAATAATATTGCAAAACGGTTTAAATTTACAAATTGCGCTAGACATTTATTTGATATTTTGAGAGGATACTTTTCAACTATTTCAATTCCTACTATTAGCTCACACTCTCCCTATATTTATTTATTTATATATTTATATATTTATCTTGTTCAAATTTTCAATCGTTAATAAAATACTCATTACTCATCCTATCAAGTTGAAATAAATTTTTTTAAACTTGTACTGGATGACAATTGATGTTAATACAGTTTTTTCAAATATTAATTAATTAATTAAATATTAATTAATTAATTTTAGTTTTGCATGGGAAACAAAATGGCGGTCATTGGTTATTGAAGTTCAATGAAAGTATTTTCAATAAGGTGTTACCATAGGGGAGACCCTGTTCTGTCGCCAAATACCGACAAGTTTCTCGCCAACTTGGCGATATATCGCCAAATTTGGCGGCCAAAATGAGTCGCCAAAAGTGATGCGAACTTGGCGATAGCTCTAATATTTCGCCAAATTCCCATAGAGTTCCATTGTAAACCTACTTGCTTATAGAAAATCAACAAATTGAGATAGTTTAATGCAACAAAAACTAATATTAGCTTAAGGGATTATTTTAAATTTTTCTTTGATGGCCTAAGTAGGAATTGACTTTAAAAACAAAATTTTTATATTACTTGTTTTCTTAGGAAAGCGCAAATAATATTTTATTTCTAACACAAGTATTTTCACGTGAATATTAAAAACAGAAAGAATAGTTTGGTCAAAATTACGTCAGATTAAAAACGATTAAATTAAAATGTCTCATTTAAAAGAACTTTCTTTTCGCTTTGTTAAAAAATACCGGCAGACAAAGATTCTGTTTACTTAATACCTTTTATATTAGCTTATTTTGAAATGTTGTTACACGTGTCTACGTCATGAACTTATTTTTATTTTGACGTTTTATTTGTATTTTTATTAATGTTGTACTAATTTATTTGTTCTTTCGTTATTTAAAATAAAAATTATGTCAATTTGTATAATTTGGCGAGTGGTTTGGCGATTTATATAATTTGGCGAAATTAGTCGACGGGATAATCAAGTAGTACCGCAGCGGATTTGGCGTTAAAATTTCCCCAATCAAAGAGAAATGAATAGAAATCCGTTTATAGGGAGATCGCCACTGTTTTTTAAATTATAATTCAATCTTTCGAAATCTTTTTAAAGCCGATCACATTAGCGTGCATTTAGAGTCTGCGGTGTCTGGACGGGGGTTGGCGAGCTTAGCTCGTAGGGGGCTGAGCCCCCTAGTTTTATTAAAAAATACATATATTTTTAAAATTTTCATTAGATCCATTTTATTCAATAAAATATTAAAGAAAATTAAAAGGGATTACTCACTGAATTTTTATATAAGGAATTTTAAATTAACCGCTGAACCTGTTGTATTATACAAAAGAGAAATAAATAAATAAAATTTCTTCATGCAGAAATAAAATATCATTGTATTTTTTACGAATGTATTACAACTATGATAAATTATGAATGATGATATTAAATAACTGATTTGAAAGGCAAAAACAAGAGTATGCATTATATTCAATTTTAAATGCTGAATGCAGCTTCTTTTCTTTTCAAATATAGAAACAGCTTTGTCTTAGATTTTTGTGGTTAAATGCATTCAAGACATTAAAGGCATTTAAAGAAAATGCAATGAAATATGCATTCTCGACTTTTGAATATTCAATTTCGGACAAGTCATGCATAATTTTAGATTTTTGAAACTTTTGAAACGATGTGTGAAATGGAAATATAAACCAATTTTTTTCCAATTCAATAATTTTCTAAAACTTTTCAAAGTTTTACTTGCTAATTTAAATATTTCCGTAAAACATTTTTATTGATTTTCAATAATATATGTAAATCATAAAATGAAAAAAAAACATATATTTATGTATAGCTTCTCTCATTCAAGGCATTTTCTTTTTCTATTTGATAAAAATGGTATACTGGTTTCCAAAAAATAAGGAACTGTGACCGGATGTTTTTTATTGTACACTGTTTGCCAAATATCTATTCTTGACGAGTTGTCCTTTAAACTTCGAAGATGTAAAGAACATATTTCACATATTTTTCAGTGAAGATTTAAACGAAGGTACTACTAAGGGGTCAACAATAAATTTAATAAAATCATGATGCTTGCTATTACCTATTGGACAAAAGATGATTAATTTTGTTTGTCACTTTAACAAACGACTATCTAGAGCCTCTTTAACTTTTGTTTACACTTGTGTAATCATAGCACACGTATTCTTCAAGATGTTATCAGTACTGTTAAAAACTCAAATGTTTATTGTTCATAAAATACAGAGTTTTCAACCAAATATAACGCCATTTTCTAAAAACATGAAACTGAACAGTAGAAACAGTATACTGCAATTAAATGATAAATACATTGAATATTTAATGAAATATGCTGATTTGTATGAAATAATTTTTAACGGCACATTCGTGAAATATTCCAATTTTTTTCAGACTCATATAAAAAAATCCAGGATACATTCAGGATTGGATACATTCCGAAAAAAAAAAAACATTCAATGGAAAATCTTGGATTTTACAAGAAAGTTGGTATCGAAATGTTAAGTGTTAATGAAAACTTAGAAATAACACATTTCAGGCAAAACAGGAAACTTTTTTTCTTGGTACACATTTTATTCCCTTATCTTCCGGATCAACATATCTTCGAAAAAAACTCAATAATGCGCTGGCTGTGTTTCTTTGGAATAAGGCAGGGTTAAATAGATTTTACATTCATTTAAACACGTCACGTAATCCTAACACGTAATTTTTTGTCAAGTATGATCACTTTAAATCACTAGAAAAGTAGGTGAACGAGATTGTGGGTGTGTGCCCATCAAAGGGAAATGCATTCATATTTTAAAATTCATTTAAAAATACCATTGTTCTATTAGTTTGAAAGTAGTCTGAAAAACATAAACAAGTGGCGGCAGTGCATCTTATATATATATATATTTGTTGAGATTAATGTCGTGTTAGATAATTTTAACTGTATTTAAATTTTACTTATTAAATAATTCTAACTTATATAACAGATTGTTAAATAAATACAATATGAAAATTTTACCTATATTTTCATTAATTTTATTCAGTATGTGACTCTCATTATCATACCAAAAGAGCAAAATAGAGGCAATAGATGTGACAACACAATATCTCTGAAGCAAATATATTACATTATCTACAAGTATTTGACATTGTTAATCATATTCCATATCAATATCTATTTATCGATTAGCACACTGGTGTCTTCTATGTATGTCAACTACCTGACAGATTTTCCAGTAATATCAAAATATTTTAAGGGCATTTTATTCACTCGAATAATTTTACTTAACTTAATATATTTAAGAATTTAACTTTAAAAGAACCATTATTTTTAAATTTCAGACAAAAAAAATATTAACTACTTACCTTTAGTTTTAATCTTTATATATTGCTATGCTTTATTTATTTATTTATTGACTTCACACTCTTTTTTTCAGTTAGCTTTCATTATCGGAATCCATTCCGAAATCGAAGCTTACCCTAGAAAACAAATTCCAACAGAAATCAGAAAAATACGAAGATACTCAGTTAGATATTGACGAGAATTATCGTATAAAAACATATATATATATATATATAAGAATATTGAAATTCGAAATTTAAAAACAATTCTTCCAATGTTTATAACATTAATTTTCAAGTGCTTTCGCATGACGAACAGAGGCCTTTAAGCAATAAACACAAATGCTAACTTTCAAACACAATAGTTAATTGGGAGTATTCAAAAGAAAATAATCTGAAAGGCAGATTTATCTATCTTATATTTTAGCATGTCAGACCACCAGTCGATCTGACATAACCTTGATGATATTGGTGATCTTAAGTGGTACATTCACTATATTGAAATGATATGTGGCATCTTTATTTGTATCATTACAACTCTCAAGTGTCCGTCATTTGATAACACAACGAAGTTCATGGGATGCTTTGTGACAAATCACCATTTTACTATCTATGAAGTCACCTTGTGATTTTCATGTGAATGTTATTTAGTGACTATTCTAAAGTTACTATAGTAGTTGTTTTGAAACTAGATCCCAAGTGATAGAAAGTGAAGACATATGGCGATTTGGCACAAAAATGCTTCCATGGCCACTTCGCGGTAGAGTTACCAAATGCCCATCAACCGTGAGTCAAAATGTGATGTGATTGTGGCGTTATTAGTTGACAAATCCCAATACAACGCTTACAAAGACGTTACAATAGAGTATCCAGTTGAGAGTCACATGAAAATTGCAAGTTGACTTCATTGTAACGTCACTTAGTGACGCATCACAAAGTAACATTCTCAGTGACTTCTTCGTGGAGACTTCACGTGATGTTCACTTAGAAGCAATATTGAGACGTACAAAATACAACGCGTTTTGGCTCACCGTAGTGACTATAAAACTTCTGACCACTCGGGACATTAATGTGGCGTCACATTTGAATCACATGTGACACAGTCTATTTGCTACACTTGCTGTTTATAACTCTTTATTTTCAGCTCTCAGAATTATATTTATTTTTCGACAATTAGCATTTAGTGTTCGTTGTTTAACTTTTTAGAATTAAATACTAATTTCATCGTAAATGCAAATACTTTCGAACTGGACGTTCCTGTCTAAAAGAATTTTTTTAAATGTTTCGCGGATGATAATGATAAGGAATTTAGAAAAATAGAAACATCAGGGCATATGTTAAATAATGAGTTAAGAAAATTGCACAATAAACAGTTCTTGGCAAATACTTTTCGGCCAAGGAAAATCATCTAACGACAGCAGCAGATTTCTCCTTATATAAGAAATAAATCATTGTTAACGAGAATAAAATCTTTTAAATTCGGTTCTCAAGCAAATTTTAATAATCTTAAGTTTCTAATATTAGCTCTTTTTTATTCCCCCGCACATGTAAATATACTTATTTTGGATTGTTGTCGGTTCCTTTGATAAGAAATATATGTCTTCCGACTCTAAAGAAATATAACTATATACATAGCCTTATGCTTGTCCCATTTTCTTAAATATGTTAGGTATTTCAAAATTTTATATACTACAGTTGAAAAATTCAGTTAAAATTAATTTAAAATGTATTTTTTTTCTCATGGACAAATAGCTTTTAACCCTTTGAAGTGCAAGTAATCTTGTTGCTGTAATGTACAATTCAGAGCGGAAATTTTGAAAAAAAAAATTCAAAATATATAAATGAAATTTTTCATTTTTTTTTTCAACAAAGTTTTAATCGCTATATTTAATGAAAATTTTTGGGGCAAATTTGATTCAAATTAGGTGGGATATAATATGTCGCTATAACAAATCTATATTAAATTAAATACATCAATTCCTTATCCAATCAGCATCGTGTTTTTAAAAATATATTTTGAGATACAGTTAGAAAAGAGGCATTTTATCTATTAAAAATATTGAAATTTTCAAAACCTACTTAATGAAAAACAAGTGCTACATCCCTCAAATAAATTAAAAAGGTTTGCATATATTGAGAGTTGCTTTATCATATTCATTTAAATACATGTTTTTAAAAATGACGATTATTACATACCTATTACATAATTTATAACAATTTTTATTTTGTTCGGATTTAAAAGTTTTTTTAACTTGAACCTTTGTCTTTTAGAGCAAAAATAGCATGTTATTTATTTTTTTAATTTATGTACTCATGTTAAGCTAGTTTTTCATTATTAATTTATGTAAAAATATTTAATATTTAATTCATTTCATGTTTTATTTAATTTCATAGGGGAAAATATTCTCTTAAACTAAAAAAGAAAATTTTTAAAAGATAAATAAACAAGAAAATGAATTTTTCATATGATCATTTATGACATTGTCGGCTACATCTTTCTTCGATTACTTTTACCTTCAGGATATATTTTATAAAAAAAAGAAGACTCTATGCAATCGTATTAAGAAGTAATTGATGCATAAATATGTTATAAAAAGGTAACGCTAATTAATAGACCTTTTCTATGAAATGTTCGATGAGTACAGCAGAATATAACTTTTTGAGCATATTACCAAATAGATACATTTTATAAAAAATATTTTTTGAATGAAAATAGAACATTAAATTTGCTCCATTCTATTTTCTTGATGTTCTATTGTTTTAATATAATAATGTATGGCAGAAAGCTTTTTTTTTTTAAATTTAGGGCATGGAGATTAATATGGTATAACTTAACATTAGATATGGTATTAATAAATATTTATATGTTATACGTCACAAATGGTAGAAAGAAATGTTTGTTATTCATGAGATAAAACATTAAAATATAGTTTTTAAATTGACTTGCAAAACACTGTATTCTATTAGATGTAATTTTAATACATTATACACTATATTGCCATTAATGACCGGCAACGTTCAATTTTAGACATTTTGTCGAATATTTAAAAATATACTTTACAGATTCTTCTGGAATTTCAGGATAGAAAAGAGCAGGTATGGCCTCATATTTAGCAATGTCTATTTGATAAGGGAGCGATTAGGGGGCCAACAAAAAATCGAAGAATAAAAACAATACTTGGATTCACCCTGTAAAATAAAATGCACGAAATGATCTATTGCTACTGAATATAAATGAACAGACATTGTGCAATATGTGTATTCTTTTGTGTAAGAATAGCATGTATATTAATAGAGATATAGCGATTTATTTTTAAAAAATAGAAAATTCTTGTATGTTTTTTGCTTATAACATGCAGAGTTTTCAACCAAATTTAACTCCGGTTTCAGAAAAATTGACAAAATATAGTACGAAAAATGTGGTACAATTGGAATATAAATATATTAAATATTTTAGGATATGTGAGTAGTTGTATGAAATAACTTTTATCTGCGCATGCGCGAACGATAACAAGAATCATTTTATATAATTTAATAGTCAACTCTATGGAGCAACTTATTAAAGAAAATCTAGTCAAATATCGTAAAAATTTAGAAAGATATCGGCGTTAGAGTGAGCAAATTTTTAGTTGTTCTCTAAAAGCAGCTGAATGATAAGGGATTTTCCATAAATTGTCATTTTTAATTTTTAATTTTTTTTTTTTTTTTTTCATTTTTTATTGATGCTTTAGTTATTCTTGGTAGAGACGAACGAGCCTACACCATGATCAAAAGAAGTATAAATATCGAAGCATTTTTTCCAAACCTACTCGTTGATACTCACTAAATACTAACTTTTATCTGAAAGTCAGCTAATAAAAATGACAATTTATGTAAAATCCCTTATCATTCAGCTGCTTTTAGAGAACAAGTAAAAATCTGCTCACTTTAACGCCGATATCTTTCTGAATTTTTACGATATTTGACTAGATTTTTTAAAAATAAGTTGCTGCATAGAGTTGACTATTAAATTATGTAAAAAGATCCTTGTTGTCGTTCGCGTATGCGCAGATAAAAAATATCTCTTACACAAGCTCATATTTCCTAAAATATTTAATATATTTATATTCCAATTACACTATATTCGTTCTACTATATTTTTCAATATTTATGAAACCGGCGTTAAATTTCGATGAAAACCCTGCATGTTGTTATAAGCAAAAAAACATGCAAGAATTTTTTAATTTTTTTTAATAAATCGCTATATGTCTATTAATATACGTGCTGTTCTTACACAAAAGAATACACATATTGCACAGTGTCTGCTTATTTATATTCGGTAGCGGTAGATCATTTTGTGAATTTTATTTTACATGGTGATCCCAAGTATTATTTTTTTTCTTTGATTTTTTGTTGACCCCTAATTTCCCCCTTATCAAATCGACATTGCTAAATATGAGGTCATACCTGTTCTTTTCTATCCTAAAATTCCAGAAGAATCTGTCAAGTCTGTTTCTAAATATTCGACAAAATGTCTAAAATTGAATGTTTCCGGTCATTACTGGCAATATAGTGTATAACTAATACACAAGATATGTTTTGAGAATGTTTTGAAATGTTTTGAAAAACTTACTTTGTAAATCTAAACCTAAAATTCCCCCCTTACTAAGAACCGGTTCAATTTACAGTATCCCATGTAAAGATTGCGACTCGGTATATATTGGCGAAACTCGTCGCACTTGCGCCATTCGCCTTGCTGAACATAAACGTGCTTACAAATCTGGAAACCTACAGTCAAAAATTGTACAGCATTCTTTAGATACCGACCATATCCCAGACTTCGCAAATATGAAAGTTATCAGATCTGGTTGCAATAATATTAAAAGTAGAGTTTTTCTGGAAGGTGTGTTCACTTATAAGCAAACGTCGCCGATAAATGAATCATGTGCACTTCCTCCTGAATACTCAGCATTGTTTTAAAAAAATTTATACTTTATTTAATTTTAACTGCTAATAATTTTTAACTGTAAACATGATATATAGTTTTCTGTCATTTGAATGTTTTGTTGCACTGATGAGGGGCTAAAATTTAGCTCGAAACGTTTGCTTTTTAATTGTATTAAATGTATTTATGTAATTTTACTTGTATGTCTGATGAATTGTAATATATATTTTTTATTTTTAACTCGTATATCAGACGTTAAACAATGATTATTTATTTTAACACAAGATATATCTTTATGCAAGAAGAATTTCGGAAATGTATAATATATGGATTTATGTATTTCTTTGTCGGAAGGAACAGTAATTTGAATAAAAATAAAATAATGCGTTTCAGACAAAGGAAGCATGAAAAACTTTAAAATACTTTATTATCAGGCTAATTCTATGCATATGTGTTTTCAGTGTAATGCGTAGTATTGTGAAATATTTCTAAAATATCCGTTCAAGTGCGAGTAGTACTAGCGTAAAAAGGGTTCTGTGCAATAAATATATGAATTAGTAACTGGGCATTGCTTTACACATCATTAAAAGTTGTTATCTAGGCTCTTAACCCATTCAGGAACATGGATGCATATTTGCACCTTCAAAAGGTGAATACAGAATAAGCTTTTCGTGCCAGTAATTTAAAAAAGTAATCTTTACCTTATTTAATTAGAGCATATTTGAGACTACTAAAGTGAAAGTAACTTTTAAGAAAACTTAGGTGCCAATCGAAATAAATTTGTGCGAAAGACGCCGGTCCCGAAGGGGTTAAAGCCAATGCCGCATAGAGTACCCAGCCCAGGTCTTAATGTATGTACTAGCCGCTCGTGTCTTTAAGGGTTAATATCTCAGCTTATCACTGATAGTTCTTTTCTAAAATAATTATGAACAGTCCTTTTATACTTCTGTGACGATAATTACCTCCTGTGCTCTTCAACATCTTGTCCGAATGCCTGCTAATCGAAAATTGTGTGTAACGGAGAAATGCGATTATGCGATTTTCTCAAAGAACTATGTGACCAAGGGTAATACTTATGGAGGTAGGGGGTGGTGATTATTTTTGCATTACCTTTTCGACAATATTTCTGAAATTATAATACCTAAAACTAAAATAAATGTATTTATGTGCTCTACGTTGCCCACAATACACACTTTCACGCGATATACAAGTACACACACTTTCTTTCAAAAAAATTAGTTGACCCTTTTTCTTTTTCTCCAAATATATATGTGACTGGATAATAATCTATAAAAATATGGGCCCATAGAGTTCAATACTTGATCCAATTTGAATTTTCCATGTTCCTAAGTTGCGGGTAAAATGGCTGTCACAAACTGGCAGACAGACAAAGCAGTGATCTTAAAATGATTTTGTTTTTACTTTTTAATTACGGAATCTTAAAAAGAACGTAATATTCACAAGAAAAACTAATACAGTATTAAATGAAAGTTAGAATGAATCTGGAAACGGCGCTAGTATTTTAAATAAAAATACTCAAAATAATATATACATTTATCTGTGCAAGAAATGTATTGTATGATTTAATTTAAAGCATGCACGTTAATTATATCTTCCATGAGAGATTCTATATAAAACTTCTAATTGAATGACAACGACTTAGACGTAGATTATGTGATTGAAGGTGCAAAAGCGATAAAGTTAACGAGGACCATAGAATTAACTTCTCTAATGGGAAGCTCATTTAAATATAGAGTTTGTAACTATAAACCAAAAGTAATCTGATGCCAGTAATTCACGTTTCTGGAGTGAGCTAGTTAGCTAAGCCATGTAAGACGGTTAATTAAGGGAATAGACGGTGATTAAAGTAAGTCTACAAGTATTGTGAAGGTGCTACTTAATGAATCTAAATAGCAATGGAGACGAGTGCAATAGTGTAGAACAATTTTACAAAATTTCATTTATAGTTTAAAATGTCGATATGTATGACGATATCACGCCAGCTGAAAAGAAACAATATGCGCACAAGAAATATTCTTTAAAATAAAAACGTGCTTTTATTTCAAAAGAATGTGTTATTTTCTATTCATTTTAAATTTCATCAAAGGTTTAAAAAATATATATTTTGAATAATATTGTCGTATTTAGCGATAGTTAATAATCATAATATTATTTATCCTTCTATATATAAAAAAAGTTTTGATTTGAAAATGGACCAATGAAAATCTGCGTAGATATTCCGGGAAGATCGGCATCCAATTTGAATGCTTAAGCATGGCCTTTCTTCGTTAATATTAAAAAAACTGTTGCATACAAAAATATGGAATTGGTAGTATTATAGAGAAGCGTTTGATAAACACGCTGATACAGACAGTTTTCAAATCGAAGAATTATTTTAAGAGATATTTAATGCCAAAGTTGGACAAAATATTTCCATTAAAAAAGTTTTATAGGAGCAAAAACTACATAGGAATTTAATCATTTTTAGATCATTTTATGCGTCAGAATTTCCCGATGTGTAGATTGCAATTAGTTTTTTAATTTGACTCATTTTTGAGGTTTTATTTCTATTTTAAATTCAAATTTTCAGCATTTCGAGAGATATTTTTTTAGATATTTTAGGAAATTGTATTAATTTAAACTGTTGCCAACTGTATAAAAAGGGCAAACAATAATGTTTGCTTCAAATTAAAAGTTTACTTTACACGTGGCTATTATAAACAGAAACTATAACAAGCAGGAACTCATTGAAAATTCCGCCATAAAAACTATAATTACAAGTGAATTTTAAAAGAGAAAAAATATTGTAAAATAATAAATTCATTAACATGCATTAGAAGTCTTAAATAGGAGAATTTACTTCACATTTACGTCACATTACACTTATTACGTAAAATGAACAAAAAATAATATTGCAAAACAGTTTAAATTTAAAAGTTGCGCGAGACATTTATTTGATATTTTAAGATGATCATAATATTTCATTTCTAACAAAAGTATTTTCACGTGAATATTAAAAAGAGAAAGAAACGTTTGGTAAAAATTACGTCAGATTATAATTGTTAGATTCAAATTATAATTCAATCTTCCGAAATCTTTTTAAAGCCGATCAAATTAGCGTGCTGTTAGAGTCTGCGGTATCTGAACGGGGGTTGACGAGCTTAGCTTGTAGGGGGCAGAGCCCCCTAGTTATTTAAAAGGAAATTTAGAAAAGTAATGTTAGTAATTAAATGATTTATGCTATAAATATTATATGATGGCATGAATTAACAATAAATATTTTGTGTACTTTTATGTTAGTCAATATAGCTACTGATTATAGTCAGAAGTCCTAAACATTAATATATTGTAAATAAATGTATTATTTTAAATATACATATATTATTTTAAATACATAAAACGAAGAAAATTCTAATTCACACTTGCGAAAAATTTCTGTTGGCGAGAATTCCGCTAAGGTTCCCATAAAATTGCTAAATGTTACGTAAAATGTGATCGTACTACACTGATTCTTGGTACCCTTTAATTAATGAAAAGAAACAAAGTGTTTGTATTTTAAAATTTTAAAACCAATTTTAGCATTTTTAATTTCGAAAAGTTACATTGCAATCTTTTAACAGTATTTCGAAATAGATTTTCTATTGGTAATTATATTTTTATTGTTAGATGATGTGTAAGATTTCTAACACTAACATGTAACATCGCATGAATATTAGTTTTTGCTATGCATTCATTTAAATAATAAAATGAAAGAAAAATATTCTAAAGTTCGTAAATTTTAATTAAATTGTAAATTGATTGTGAAAAGTGATCGATATTGACAACCAGTATTGTTTAAATTGAATTTTATTGTCATGAATAGATTCTAAACGCTGTTTGACCAAACCATACACGCTAAAATAAGTCATTGGGTATGCAGTCAGATTATAATGGAATATCCAAGACAATTAGATAAGATTAATGATAGTTTTTTTTTAAATAATCAAGTCTGCAGAGAACGTTAACGTGAGACAAAAAATGACAACAGCAACAATATTGTTTAATGTAAAAGAAGATATCCTTAAAAGTATTTCTCAAAAACACTACATCGTACCAAACCGTATTAGCTAAAATATGCCAAATGGAAGTGGACACTATTACAAAACAATTCTTAATAGATTTTAAAATTAACAATTCACCGAATGCATTGCAATTTATAAGCAGCAGCACATAAAGCATAAATGTCTGTCTTTTAAACCGTTTATGTCATGAAAGATAAAATACATAATAACAAATATTTTAGGAAGTACTGCTATGATCGCAAATGGTTCTTGATTTCGCTACTAAAATCTTCCAATTTTGCAAAGGATTAAACAAATAAATTAAATTATGAATAAAACTAACACGTTTCGATGCTTAGCACACATTTCAAAAGACCATTCTAACAGAATCCTTCTAAGCATGACATCTTAAAAAAATATTTCATTGCGAAAAATTGCATCCAAATTTGGAATAAAAAAAAAACATTCACAGAAGAATACTGGAATCTAAACGAATAAATTTCAAGAAAATGTTGAAGAAACTACGCTTAAGAAAATGCTATTGTACGTTTAAACTGGGCTAAGAAAATGATGTCTCGCGGTGATGAATTACAGTCAACAGTATCTAGTGACGAGAAAATGTGCAACTTCGATGGACCAGATGGATATAAATTCTAATGCTATGATTTAACCCCTTGAGGCACAAGCACAAATGTCTCTAAATATTGAATTCTCACCGGAATAATCGAAAAGTCTTATTTTTATGTAAGGAAAAGCAATTTTTCAACGATTTTCCTCCAAAGTTAAAAATATAAAATTTAGTTAAAATTTTCTGGTGAAAATCTTGTTTAAATTAGGTGGGATATATTTTATACCACCGCCCCTAAAGCTGTTAAGAAGTGAACAAGAAGTTCTTCAGCTGACAGTAAGGTTGAGGATAAGTAATGACTTTGGGATGTTTTAGATTTAATGGATAAACGTTTTTGGCATTTTGTAGCAAGAACACGAACTCCCAGAACAAACCGCCAATCTTCTGAGGACCATTTTACCCCACTACAGTAGTGGCTGGGAAGGCCAAGCTGTTCATTTCAGCAAGACAGAGCGCCTATTCATTTGTCTAATTCGACAAAGATTAGTATGAATAATATCAGTCTCATGGACATCCCATAGTTTAGTCCGGACATAAATCTCATTAAGAACGTGTGGGGACATGTAGCACAAAAGGTATATGAAAATGGACTCCGATATTTTACCACCAATGACCTTACAACAGCGATTGAGCAAACATGGTGTGGGCTGTTTCTAGAGGTAATGCAAAACTTAGTACTTTCGTTGGAAGACATGTATTTGAGGTGATTAAAGTAAATGGAAACACAGTTAAATAATAACATTTGTAACTGCGTTCTTCAACCTTAAATAATCCATAAAACAATATTGTCTATAATTATGGTACACACTATTTTCTGTCTTTCTAAATAAAATCAGCATTTGTTGTGTTTTCTAATACAAAATAATTCTAACTTGAGCTTCATGTAGTGCTTGTAATTAGACACATATAAAAATATCATTCTATTCTTATTTTTATAGTGAATAGTATATTATGCTTTTCTCTATATTTTTGGGACACACTGCAGATAAATGCTACATAAAAGTAAAATAATGAAGCAAGAAAACGAAATGATCTATTATTTTTCCAAATTTAAATTTCATCTTTCAATTGTATTATCCAAATATAATAAATTACACTTTATTTTTTATAATTTTATACTCAAAAAGATGTTAAAAATTAAAAAAAAACTCGCTAATTAGTTTTTGCTCTTCACTTAATATAACACAAAATGAAAGGAATTTCACATACAATACTTCTTTTTTAAGAACATTTTGAATAAAGAGTGAAATTAATATTCTTTTGTTTTGTACATAATTAAAAGCTATTGAAGACTGATATTAAACAATAAAAAGGAAATAAATAACGTAATACAAGACATTAATTTCATTTTTCAACTTCAATTTCACTAGAATACAAAAGGAAATTTTCTTATACATCTTGAAACAATGTGACTTTAAAATTGATTAATATTGCCTTAATAATTTTATTCCTTGATATATAACTAATAATAATTTTTATGTCTGGCTTTTATGAAAAGGTTTTTAATGTTAATTTAATTAATTGTAATTGTAATGAATGGATAAACGTAACTTAATTAAAATACGAAAGAAAAATAATATATTTGGAATGAAATCTGGAAAAGTACTCGATATATGATAATAAAGTAAAATGTAAAATTGTCATTAGTAGTCAATTGAATAGGAAAATGCACTTTATATGCATTATTAGACAAAATCGAAAATACATTTTTTCAATGTCACTAAATTGCACTAGCATTATTGCTTCTTAAAAAACAAATGATTTCGACTGGTCTCATTGTGTATCGTACACTCATATTTCTATATTTGGACAACTATTATATTTATATACAGGGTGCATAAGAAAGTCCCCTTAACCTGAAAATACTTGCAAAGAAACAGAGCAATAGCTATGCAAGTGAAATAAAGGTATAGTAAAGCGACTACGACTGACCTAATGCAAATGACAGCAGTGCCCCTAGTGAAGAAATTTGGAAGAAAGCCATTGCAAATTTAAAACGAAAAGAGATAGAGCAAAATTTCCAATTAGAAAGTTTTAGAGTATCAGTTAATTAGTACGAAACGACATTCACATGGATTAGATAAATCGTCGCATGTATACCCAAAAATTTCCGAAATCGATGAGCGATGATTCTACTTTGCATATCCGCATTTCGGAAATGCAGCAGTGCGCAATTGCAGATCGTGACGTTGTACTGTATTGTAATGTCTATAAAAAATTCATTTCCAATACATTTAAAATTTTAGTTTAACCCTTTCGAGGGCAGAAGAATTCTGTTCATAAAATAATGAAATAATTGAATGACACCAGAATATTCAAACGAATTTCTTAGAAAATAAAAACCCGCTAAATTAACATTATTACACTACATCATTATTACGTATTATTTAACATTAATACAATATAACACTTTCTTTACAAAATCAAAATTTTATTAAAATATTCTTGGTGCCGTTTGTCAGTTTTGCAATTAAAATAAGGTGGCTAGACCGTCTAACTACCGCCCTTGAAAGGGTTAAATCTACGTAGTCCTATTGAAGAGGCTTGCAATAGACGTTCCATGCTGAGAAATGTGCATGCAAAATTACTCTCATGAATACAAACGTGTATCGTGAGCAATGGTATACTATTCGAACATACTGAATATTAACTTTTTATAACTGTGAGGCAGTTTGCCTTTTTTTTGTGTGTGTGTGTGTGTGTGTGTGTGTGTGATGTTATCAAAATGTATTGCGATAAGTACGTATTTATACAATAAATTGTGCTTATTTCTTCATACTTCTGGCTATTCCATTCAAACGTTTACATAAAATGGAGTGCATCGATTTCGAACATTTTTGGGTATACAGGCGAAGAGTTCTCTTATCCATGTACACCAAATGTCGTTTTGTACTAATTAATAGCTTCTCTAAATCTTTCTAACTGGAAATTTTGCTTTATCTCTTTCGTTTTCGAATTGCAATGGATATCTTACAAATTTCGCCACTAGGGAGCGCTGTTGTCGTTTGCATTAAATCGTGCATAGTCGTTTTACTATACCGTTACATCATTTGCATAGCTGTAGCTCTCTCTGTTCGCAAATATTTTCAGGTTAAAGAGAATTCCCTATGCACCCTGTATAGATATGGGGCATTCTCACAATCTTTTGACTTTCATGTCCCTGAATAATAACTTTTATTTTAATGCACTTTTTTGTGTTTTTTTTATTTCATATACTGGGGCACATCCCATTGCATGATTATTCAACAATATTAACGATATACATAAGTTTTGGACGATGCTGGTGGTCCAAACACCTGGGAAACTCCTATACCGTCCCGTCTCCCTGATGCTGATTTTTAAGTTTGGAGGTGTCTGGATAAAATTTTTTCAATAAAAATAATTCGATGTAATTTTTTTCTGAAACTGGAACTATTGTTTTATATAAATATGTATCTAAAAATTAACCTGCACAAATTTTTAGGGTTGTTATTATTTTTTAAACTCTGTCTCTGGGTTTTAGATTCCTTACCATCCCTCTTCTAAAATTATACAGAAAATCATTTTAGATGCAGCCACAGAATTTTTTACAAGTTTTTTCTCATGCAGAAGTATGCTAGAGAAATAATGTCTAAAAATTTTTGGCAGGAAATTTACTGTAGAATTTAAATCAGGATTTAAATATCAATTTGAAGCATCGTGGCTTTATTGGTAGTCTCACCGTCTCCAAGGCTTATTCCTGCACTTTTCGAGGTAAAAAAAAAAATAATAATAAATAATAATTTAATCCAATGTTAACAACTGTTTCTAAAAATCAAAGAACATTGTGGCTATCACTTAGCCTTAACGTGATTTTCCTAAAAATAACTGGTAATTGTCTTTACCGTTCCATCCTTACCGTCCCTTTTTTGCAATACCATCGCCTATTTTTACCTTACCGTCCCTTCTTTAACACCCCTTTAAGACAATGTTATAAAAAAAATTATGTATTAAAAGTACTACATTGTTATTATTTCTTACTTTAATGTCCTGTGGGTACTATGCAAATTCATTATAATGTTAGTTGGGGGTAAGTGGACCCACGAGGAAACTGGGCCAGGCCATAGGCTATTTTATAAAAAACCGTAGATGTATTTTAAGTTTTAGCTTTTGTGATCGATGCCCCTTAACCTCTACTTCCTAAAACAACGTGTGTCAATTCAGTCATAACTCTCTCTTTGCTGTGATAGGTTGTCAAAAATTTACGTTTCTTAAAAAAAAAAAAAAAAAAAAAAAAAAAAAAAAAAAAAAAAAAAAAAAAAGGCGTCAATTTGGTTGAGACTCCTTGGCTTTTCATTAAAACGAGTTGGAACCCGTCGAAATTAGACGAACTAAAATCTTAGAAAGGAACTTCAGATCGAATTTATAATAAACCTACACAAATAATTACAATAAAAAAAATCGTCTAATATTGGTTGTCTCACTCTTAAAATAAATAATATTTTTAAACTAAAATTACCAAAATATTATTTTCACAAACTTCAACTGCTTAAATTATTGAAAAATTAAACTATTAGAATACGTAGTCAAGATGAGTAATTATGATGAATTTATCGATTGAGGCTCTTATGTTTGTATTTACAGGATGAAAAATCAGTAAAAAGGATTTCGCTTTGTCACATCATAAAATTTTCCCACATAACATCTAAACTGTACGTTATTTTCACATTCTAATAATTTACATTACGCGCCACTCAAATTCACAATTTGAAAGTATTTTAAAGCGCAATACATTATTAATGAATGTATTTCCAAACTTAAAGTCACGTTTGTCCGATACAACTTTTCATTTGAACATTCGCACAAACATTAAGTTCTAATCTCAATACCTGCGAGAAAAAAATTTCAGAAATTTGCCTTTAGTTGTCATAGTATTGGCCATTTAGTATTGGTCAAATATTTAGTTTTATCAAAATAAATGATCGTATTGTTATAAATATGACATCATTTTTACTCACTGAATCATTTTGCCCAGCGTCTCAAACTCAGTATCAGCGTACTGTAAAAATATTGAAATGTAACTGGTTTATGAAGAAGAATGCATGTTCTTTTTTCATGTTTGACATCATTTTCTGTTGAAAAATGATAAAAAAGTTACTTATATTTGTAATGTGAAAATGGCATCAATAAGAATATAATCAATAAAAATAATAAACCATGACTATTTTCCCTTTACTTTCAATATAAATGGAGTACTTCAGTTTACACAATTACAAAATTTGTATTAAAATTTACAAAAAATTAATATCTGAAAAATAATTTGAGATACAGTTTTCAAACAAATTGCGTTTAAAAAAGCATTTTTCCCCTTATACGACGGTGTTAAAATTTAAGCTGTGTGATGTTTAGAAGTTGAAAAATTTGCCGTAGATATAATTGCAAAACCGAAATTTCATTTCAAATTTCAAAGTGTTGCCTTTCGCAAAATGACGTATGCGTTACGCACAGATACGTTTGTCCTTTATAATATAGATACTGTAAGAACTTTTATTAAACAATCTTTTTTTTAAAAAGATTAGGCATATAACTGCGTTAATATTATTAGGTTTCTATACATATTTACTTCATGCTTCAAATGTAAGCCCGGTGTCCCAGTTACCCCAAAAATGTTTCAAGAATGGCGTAACTGGGACATGTATCCAGGGTAACTGGACCATGCTGGATCCAGTTAACCCAATAGTTATAAATAATTTTTTTGAGCTTATCTTACAACGGAAAATAAATTTCTCCTTTTTTTTTTTTTGTTCACAATAAAGAAAATTATAGAATACCTTATTAAAATTACATAATAAAATTTTAAAAAAAGCATATTGTGCGATATCGAACCATATTTCTTGACTCCTTGAGAGGCGGTGATGCCGTTATGGCATCACATAACTTTAATTCCTAATTGCCACATTGGCACCGGAATTTTATAATGAAAATTTCACTTTTAATGAAAATTTCATTTTTAAGTGCGCGAAAATATACTTTTACTTGTTTTCAAATAGACTCTCTTGTAAATACTGGTGTCAATAAATTATTTCAACGTTTTACGAATGCAAATACCTTGCCCCTGAAAGCGAGATAGCCAAACCTTGAAACTGTATGATACAGGAATCGCATTCTATAGGGAGACATTTATTGTTCCTACCACTACTTTGAAAATAATATCTTCATCGCACTTTTCTTTAGAAAATGTTAAATAAAATGATCATGTAGGTAACTCATTAACGGTTCTGGTACGAACAATAAAATTTTCCCTATATAATGCGACTCCTGGATACAGATAAAGTACTTAAGTATTTAAGTATCCGTTTGTTCATAGATTTATCTTGCTACTTTTTTCCTTAAAATGCCATGTGACATTTATACTTATTACCTATACTAAAGTACATAACTACTTACTTAATTTTTATGTTTTTGACATAAATAAATCTAATATTTTCACTTTTAGTGCTTTTTTAGACACATTGACAGCAAAGGTTTCCCTTAGAACGCTCTTTATTCACATATAATTTACATGATCTGTCTGGTTTAAATTTTTGTAAGTTTTTTTCACTTTTTTCAAACAGGACCTGATATCCCACATGAAAAAAAAATAAACGCGTGTGGAACATAGACCCACCTGGTCCACTTACCCCATTTTTATGGGGCAACTGGAGCCATAAGGAAAGAAAGATGAAATATGCATATTTTTATATTTTTAAATATTTAAATGTAAATTTGAGCATTTCTGTCTGATAGAGGGAACCCAACTGAACACATTTATAGAAGTTTAGACTTTAATTCAAATGAACATTAGCTTTTTGAAGCTGAATTGTCAGAAGCTCCAGAGACACATTGTAAAATTATGGCTCAGTTGCCCCAACTAACCTTAAGTAGAAATTTAGAAGAAAATAAAAAGTTATAGGGGGAAAATGGTAAGGAAAATTAAACTCGCAAGTTTAACTTAAACCTCAGTTAAATGAAAAAGTTTCGCTGCTGACCAATTTTTCTTTATTTTAAATCATCAAGGCATTCGTCTATCAGATTAAAATGTTATTTTAGCAAGTATAATTTTGTCAGATTTTTTCCCAAAAGTCAAAAGATTGTGAGAATTCCCCATATCCATTTACAATTTAAATGTGTGCGCAACTTATAATCGTTCCAACGTGTATAACGTTTTAGATGTATAAAAACAAATTATATGCTATCTTAATTTTTCTATTTTATTAAGGGGTGTCTATTTGTTTGGTCTTAAATTCCCGTGATTTTTACGATTTGCTTTTCGATTACAAAGAAAAGAGATACAGTCTTTGGATTTTTTGCATTATGTTAATTGACATTTACTTATTTAATTAAACTGTTGTGTGTAAAAAAATAATAATATGCCTTGTGCGACTGGGCGTAGCTGCAGGTGCGTGCCGTCGAGCGACAGTTTTAATCCGGTCACAAGCACTGACACATATTTGGTTGCCAAATTGAGAAAGGGCATTAAATTCTCTGAATAATAAACCAAAGTTTTATTTAAGAAGCTACTTTTTAGGATTCAATAAGTTATTAAAAAGTTGTTTTTTAAGATTGTGAGAGTTTGAAAACATATATCGTATAAGCTCCAGGTAAAACGCATACCTTTCTTTGAATAAAAAAAAAATAAAGGAAATCGGTTGAAAAGTTCTCTAGAAAATTGTTCGCCTACATTTAAAAACATTGTTTCGAGGCATACAGGTTAAAGTTTTAAAAGTTCAAGGAGCGGCGTTACGTTCAACGAAACGGAAAAAAAATGTTAAATGAAAGTGCGTCAGTTCTCCATAATTCCTAATAAAGATATCTATCATTATTTTACAACTAAAAATATATTAAACAAGGTATAATTGTTAATAAACCTATAAACAACCGTTAGATTAATTTAAATATTTGTGAATATCATCAAATAATACCCGTTTATATTTGAAACATTTTTCTCGTGAGAAAGTTTTATTAAAATATTCGTAGCATTTTTTTAAAACAAATTTCAACATATAAACTCCCTGTCCCCACTGCCAGCCCCTTCATGTTGTAATTCCTTTCCACTAAAAAAAGGGGTTTGAATTATAAGCAGGGATGACCTCCCCGGGAACCCAGGTTTCGCTTTAGAGTATAAGTGCAATCCCGGGGGGGGGGGACTCAAATCCACTGCATATGGTAAGATACATTAACAATGAGAAGTCTTTATAATATTTTTAAAACAGTTAATAACATACAGAAAAATAAATTCAGTTTGCTGTTTTTGACTCTGAAACTCACAAGAAGTGTCATCAGTACATAAATTGACAGCAATTGCACTATGTTGTATACATGCATAAACAATTACAAGACATATTTTTTGAATATTAGAGCTGGAAAACTTTAAGTGAAATGCATATGCTGATAAATATAATGAAAATACTAATTAACTAAATAAAACAAACCAATGGAAATAAGACAAATATTTACATTATGTACAAAACAGGGGCTCCTATCTGAAATGAGAGCTGAAAACAATGAGTTTGCTCAGCTAGCTCAAAAAGGGAGGGGATTGGTAAATATAAATTCGTTGTCTTCTAAAAATTTCATACAATCCGCTATACGTTGCAGGAGAACTGGGCGGTCGAGCAGGTAGGTTAGCCAGTCAGGCAGTTTCATCTGTTGTGGCTTTTTTACGTGATAGTGGGACGTTAATGTAAAATATAGTGTAATGATGTTGATAAGGATCCACAAATGCAAAGAGGTGAGTCTCGTTTATTTATGGTATATAAGTGTTGTTGGAAGGGTCCATGATTAGTGAGAAAGAGGTACAGGTATCTGTTACTTATGAAAATGTTTTGTGAAACCTCAGGTATGAAGTCACGTGTGTATTGACCCACCTGCACTGTGGACCAACCTTGTTTCCATCGGTGTAGCATTTTTTTTAGTTCTGATTTCAATGTTGATTGTGGGAATGGAAGAAATGTTAGTGGCAAAGTAAAATCATCGACTGTTGACCTCGGCAGCTGATCGGCCAGTTCGTTGCCCGTTATACCAGAATGCCCTTTAACCCAATTAAAGTAGAACGATTTATCTGAGTACTGAAGGAGTAAGGTTATGCCTAGAACTAAGTGATTATTGTTATCAAATTTTGAAAGGGCCATTAGACCTGATAAACTGTCTGATGAAATTAAGTATAGGGAGTCACAATCCTCTTCTGCCAGACGAATCGCCTCCTTCATAGCAAAGAACTCCACCTGGAAGATAGAGTTCCCGGATCAAGCCTTGCTTGCCAGGAATGAATTATAAGCAATAGACATTTGTAACACAAGTGATTTTATTACGTAAAATCCTAAATTTTGCTTCAGCAAATCATAAATAAAGGGAAAAAAAATGTAAGCATATTTTTTCTTCCTTTTAAAATTATCTTATTTTAAGACAAAAAAAGGAAAGGTACATAAATTCAGAATATTTTCCCATATTTTCCGCCAATTTCATTTATATGTATATATTTTTATGATAACAGTTATTTATTTTACTTTATGATTGTAGATTATTTTTATTGCTATAGTAATTTTTATTGTTGTTTAACTGGACAAAGAAAATTTATCTGGTAGTGTCGATCACGGGTATTTGGCGAATTCGATTTTTCGACACTATTCTAAGAACTATTATTATAGAATAATTGTTTTGCGATTGAATAAAGCGAGTATAATGGATTAGAAAAACAGTAAGACAAGCTACTATTGAATTTTACAAATATATTTTTATATAGACTTGAAGTAGAATATAGTAAAAAAGAAATTCCGCATATAACAAGCAATAAATGCTTTAAAAAAACCAAAGTTATTATATGTCTGCCAAGAGTGACCTTCGGTTTATTTATTTATTTAGATTATTCATATTTAGGTTTTAAAGCATTTATTCTCTCTTACGTAAAATCTGGTTTAATAATAATTATTATATTTTTGTTCAAACTGTATATGCCATAAAAATCCGAAAATAATCCCCCAACCCCATTATAAGCCCCCTCCCCCATTATAAGCCTCCAGAAGTTTCAACAAATCTGATTTTTCGAAAAGAAATTCGTTTCTAAATCCTCTACCAAAAAATGTGGAATGTGTTTTCATCCATTCGTTGAAGACGAAATATTTTACAGAGTGGACGACTACGCCAAGGTAATTTTTTTTCTTTTTGTGCTCCTTAGTATGCCCGTTCGAGGTGTTGCAAAGGGGTCCCTCTCAATTTTTTTTGTGTTTTAAGTTACGATGCGCTCTGCCGTTTTTAGACGTTGAACTGCGCCCTCCCCTTTTCCATGTCTCTTTTTTTTAACACTCTATTTTTAAAAACATTTTTCTTTCTTTTTTGGTGAAAAACACTTGATACTATTCAAAATTAATTAATATTTAAATGTATTATTAAATTTAAATTAAATAATCTAGTTATTTAATTAAAATCAAATAATTAAAAAAATTCTATTTAAAGACTTCCTACATTTGCCAATATTTCATGTTGTCTAAGGGGGAACTTTTTTTCTGAATTTTTTTGGTACTTCTATTTTAACTCTTAGGAAACAGTAAAAAAACTTTCAAACAAGTTGTTGATTAATGTGGAAACATGAATGTAAAAATTAATAATATTTAATAAGACCTAATGAATACTGTAAATAACAGTTTTCAAAGGAAATTAAGAAATTGAATCTTAATTAAATGTTAATCTATAGCTAATATTCACAAACATACATTTTTAGTAGTAGCGCTTCTAAAAAAATTGCAAATGAAATTCATAATAAATGTTTTGATATTGATTTGAAAATCTATTAACATCAAGCTAGTATTTACCCTGTTCGTGAAAAAGAATTTATTAAAATATTTTTGTAAAGTAGTATGCCGTGCATTGCAGTCGATATGTGCAGACGATATATCTTTTTAACACACTAAAATATTAAATGAAAAGAAAATTGTAAGTCGGCATATACGGATATAGATTGAATCAGCAATTGGAATTACTGATGGAATACCTACTTATTACTTTTTTGTGTGTTCTTAGTTACATACGTAACACCTATATACGTCATCTGGTCCGCCTGTCATCATATAACAGCGCAAAAACTACCCAATCGAATACTTTGAAATTTAATATAATTATTGCAGGATATTGTCGATTCATTTCATATTTTATGAAAATCGTTACAAAACTTAAAAAAAATATTAATAAAAGTTTTATTCATTCTGTTAAATCCTACCATACGTAATTAATTCAATGATATCTCATGATAGGGAATGATTCTACGTTTCCATGGTGATTACATTCTATTTAAGATGGAGTCACATTATTTCCGTATTACTGAATTTAATATATATAATCGTACTAAATTTGCAATCATGCATGAGTGCAATAGCTATTGTACCAAGATCTAAATATTTATAAGATTAGTTATAGTATGAATGGACCTCATTTGCCACTTTTGACGTAGAATTTTTGACTTGTTTTCATGTTGATATTAACATCGTGCCATTGTTTATCATGCTCGTGAAAAATAAATTATTAAAATTATTTCATTAAGTAACATGACATGGATTGTCGCGGAGCTGTTGCACATGTACAGAGCTTTTGATATTTTTAACACACTAAAATATAAAATGAAAAGAAAATTCTAATTCGACATGTATGGGTTTATATTGAGTCAGCAATAGAAATACTAATAGAATACGTACTTATTATTTTTATTCTAATCACCATACTTCCTACAAACACACTAGCTCCTTATTTTACAATATAAAATACTCTCTTTAATACGGGTCGTCCGAAAATATTTATTTATGTCGTGCACATAGAAAAATCACGGAAATTCTTGAACTTATTAATGATGTAATTCCACAGATGTACTACATCTGTGATCATGAATGAGATCTTGTACAGCAGTGGAATGATCAGTGCCTGTCGCAGTGGCATATCTAGATTTATCACGGCGGAGGGGGCTGAGATATACTAAAAGTTTCTAAGAGGGAATCACAAGAAACGGAAAAAAATCCACTTTAAATAAGTTTATATCATAGCAGGTAACGCATCTATTATACAATCAAACCTGATAAGATAGAATCACATGGAACTGGGAAAATTCTCGTTTTATGCAAATTTTCGTTTTACAAGTATAATTCCTAGTATTAAAAAACAGGGTTCAACGCTTTGTGGATCATACTGAGAAGAGTCTCAATCTATGTTTTACCTTAAATCACAGATTTTCAACCAGTAAATAGCAGGTGTAAGCATTTTATGAATGTTTTTAAACTAATTAAAATTAATAATGTACTTTTAATCACTACATATCATGTTTTACTTAATAAAACGCGTGTAAAGAAAGCCTGTGTGTAATGGGAACTTGGCTGAATTGGCTCTTTTTCGGTCTCTACGAAATATCACACTTTCTAAGAGGAAAAGCTGTCTTGAACGGAAATATATTCTGGTTCCTTTTGGATTTCATCTTAGCAGGTTCATTACATGTTGCTAAACTTTAGTAATTAAACTTGACATTTTCTACAAATTTCGGATGGACAAATTTCGGCCCCATCAGCCCACTTGCTGAATACGCCACTGGCCTTTTCCGACAGAAGTACTTCTTATCAAATTAAATGTTTAAATCGAATAAGATAAAAAGGACATCAGGAGAGAGATTTCGAACACCCTTTAATATTCTATTTCCAGTATGTGCAAAGTTTCTTATACTTGGCTACCAATTTACGAATAATTAAATCGCAAAATTGTATTAGTAAAAGGATAAAGATTACTATTTGTTACATAATGGCAAAAAGAAATTCTCAGTGTACTGAACACGGGCAAAATCGGGATCTACATGCACATTTTATTCAAGAAATGTGCCAAGATGCGGCGGGTATAGCAAGTACGTAATCCGTTAGATGTGAAAGTTAAGAAGACAGGACATTCATTTGTTACTGTGTATCATACCAATAATATCAATATTTTAGAAGGAAAGTTATACACTGGCTTCAGATGACAAGAATCATTTATTTATTTTTTTTACATTAATTCGCCCTTCCCCCTCAACTGTTGCAGAGCAAATTTAGCGCTAAATATTAGCATTTTTTTTTTTTAAATCCGATTTTTCACACAAACATTGGACACCCATTTTATATAACATATTAAAAAAATTAAGATGCTGAACAATTATAGGTTGCAAAATTTATTATACTTTTTTTTTCGAAAGACAACATTTAGTAACTAAAAGAGAAATCATATTAGTCAAATTCGAACAAAGCAGTTATTAATAATAAATTGGATTTTGTACACAAAATCAATCTCTTTTAAATTGTTAAGGGGGTGATTTTTTTTTTTTTTTTACGTTGATTCCCACCCCCCTCCCCCTCAACTGCTGCAGAGCCCATTTAGCGGTAAATATTAGCATGCATTTTTTTAGCCGATTTTTCGCACAAACATTGGACATCTATTTTATATAACCTATAAAAAATAATAACAAAAAGATTTTGGATAATTATAGGTTGCAAAATATATTATATTTACCGTTAAAAATAAATTGTTTCTTCTCGATTGCTTTTATTTAAAAAATTAAATTCATACAAAATCGGGTTAAACTTGTAAAATCATACAAATCTAGGTACATTTCAGGTTATTATCACGGGTCAGGTAAATTCAGGGCGGATCAGCTAGTTTTAACCCTTTCAGGGGCAAGGTACTTATATTCTAAAAGTGCTGAAATGAGTGAATGACACCAGAATTTACAAACAAATTTATTTCAAAATATGCAAAAGGTTTTGTTCAAGTACTTAAATAAAGAAAATTTTTCATCCCAATATTCTGTGCCGATGTGGAATTTAGGAACTAAAATATAGTGGTCCAAAAATGAACCACAGCCCTTCAGGGGGTTAAATAAATCTTTATGAAAATTAATTTCGTTACGCTTTAATTAAATTTCTTAGAAATCAAGGTTTTATTTAATCTTTCTTTTCAATCATACTTCGCTTTCGGCACTATTGAAATTAAATTAACTTCAATATTCTGAAACTAAGGTATACATTAACTTTGTTATTTTAAGCTTTTGATCTTATTAATTTATGAATCTGTTGCTTCAACCGTAAATACAGTGGCATTGAGAAAACTTTTTAAAATTAAGAACTACTGAACAAGTGTAAAATTATCAAATCTTCTACTCAAACTACAGATTAATAATTTTGTAATTGATTATAGTACTTTAAATGCTATTGATAATCAAATGTTTTATTTATTATATTAAAATGTTATTATTTAGATAATACTAAATACACATTGCTTGACGTGACAAACTTACCAATAAATCTATTCCATAACAGTTCAATGAGTACTACATTCGTGTAACATTTGAGCAGTTTCAATTTTTTTAATGTTGAAATAATGAACCAAAAAATATTTAAAAATATATCAATAGAGTGCCATGGAAATAATTTTATTATAAAATAATAAATAAATACAAAACGGGGCAAACATATTTTTTTAGAAAAAAAAATATATATAAAACTGAATATTTAAATTTTTTTTCATTATAAAATAACAAAAAATATTTTCTAGATAATAATGGAAAAATATTAGCTAGGAACAGCAGAAAAAAATAACTTGTTACAAAACAGCAATTGCACAATACCATAAAATTTCAAAATCCACGTGTAATAGTACACTTCCTGAAAATTACTACCAATGAGAAAGCTCATGAATACTCACGCTATTCTGTTTCTTATTCAGATTATCAAATTAAGACAGATGCGCTCAATAGGTTCATAAATAATAATAAAATTAAAAAATATGACAGTCTAGGTAGACACAGAAATTGTTTGTCCTCGAAACGTTTCATATCCAAGTAATAATAGTTAACGCATTATTAACGAATGTTCTAAAATGTCATGAAAATCCATTATCGGTTAAATTTATGCGATTACGGACATTAATTAAATGCGAAAGGAGGAAAATATAGATCAGCCAGCTGAGTATCTACACAACGGAATTCTGCAAATATATAAGAAATAACTTCCACACTTTATTGGCATGTGCATAGTAAATATTGCTTTCTGTGAAAATGAATCAGACGAATGATACAGACCTACGTGGAAAATGTCAGTCTACGCAAAGTTTTATAACCAGTGATGACATATCTTCATCAGAGTTCTCGCAAATGTTTTGAAATTATTTTGCACAAAATGAAAGTTATATTAAGAATGCTTAGATGTATTTTTATTGAAAGATTTTTACATATTTTATAACAAAAGTGAAGAAAATCACTAAGCTATTGAAATTCTAACAAATATCTTTTTAGATACTACAGATATCTGAAGCTGCGCATGTGTCTAAACCGATCCAAGGCACTTTTTAGAATTTAAAAGAAATGTCAGTCTCAGTTCGATTCCTCTCGAAAGAATAGCTTACAGACAAAATAACCACTATTTAAAACATATGCAATCAAATATATGCATAGAAAAAGAAAGAATTTTAAATGATATTTCGCATTGCTGCGGATTTCAATGAAGTAAATCGAACGTACGCATTTGTACTTGTGCTGTTGACAAACAAAAATCGCTCTTTTTGGAATTGTTTACAGTTTTTTGTACACAATGACTAATGTTCATATATTCCACGAAGTTCAAGTTATACTTAATTAAATTACAGTTCATAAAAATGAGTGGGAGAGCAAATTTCAAGCCTTAACGATTCAACTTATATCATATTATATGAAGATCTTGGTGAATAAGTGTTTTTTAGAAACTCAAGAATAATTTCAATAATTACAAATTTTCCATTTATATTCGATGAATGACTATTTATATTTAATTTGTACAGACTATTCACAACGAAAACATTTAATTAATACTTGTATAAATACATATAAATTCCTCCCTGTGAATCCAAGTTAATATTTTATTAAATCAGGAACATTTATTTTCTTCCATTTTTGGAAGATCAATAAATAAACTGTATCGTGCATGTTGCAATTGAATTTTTATCATTCTAAAAAACTAAAATTCAAATGTTTTAATACCAATTCTTTGGTATCACGTGACCATTGACGCATTTAGTCTTGCTAAAAGAGGCCTGCACGAAGGAGATGCGAAAATATTCCACAGTACATGAATAGACTAGTAGTATTTTCATCTAAATAGAATAAAATATGTTAAATATAATTAAAATCGGCATTTAAATTAAACTTTTTTCATTACCATAACAATAACAAAATCTGAATTTCTTAAAATTTTAAATGTATTACGTAAAAAGCAAATCTATAACCTTATATTTACTACTAGAAGTAAACACTTCTTCGCACAAAGAGAATTAGGAAATGATCTCCTCAACACTAAATGCAGGAAGGCACTAACTCTTTCATCCAGGAATATAAATAGCTAAATGCTGTTTCTTCCATAAAAAATTAAACACATTACATTTATTTTTTAAGGGTTACATTATTTTCAAAAGTTAAAAAAGCACATATTCTCTATTTTTTAAATATAATAATTAAGTTTTTTTATTTTAAATTTTAAACATATAAAAGAGTAACATTTAAACAATGTAAAATTTTATTTAAAAATTGGGAAAATTCAGCCGGTCGGACCTGGTTTCCGAAGACCCCTCAACGCAAAATGTCCTCGCATAGGTCATGATAACTCATGATAGCTTTATATGAAGTTAAAAGACCAATTTTTCTGTTTTAGTAGATATATACAGCTGGTGTTTAAATGAAGGATTCAAATAGAAATTTAAATTTGAATTTGTTGGCCGAGTTGTATGGAACACAGACCATTTTTGTTGCAATTTTCCCTACGTATACCTTTGTAAGATTAGTTGTAATAAGAAAAAAAATCTCCTTCGTTTATTCACTGGTCAATCCTATTTTGAAGAAGTGTGCAAAAATTCAACAAGATCGGTGCATTAGTTTATGAGGAATCGTGTCCATCAACTTCAAGAATACTGTTTTCAGAAAAAGCGATTAAAGATTTTAAGTAGGAATAAAACGTAGATTTTTAAAAACTACACAGAATCGTGGATTCCCGCTCCATAAACAAAGATCCTGATGCAGCTGCAATATCCAGAGCATCATTTTGCTCCTACCGGAGACGAATTTTTGCTTCTCAAGTCCCAGTCTCAGCTTTTTTCATAACTATGACTATGCAATGTTCATGCTCTTTTGGCGCGTACTCGTGACATTTTTGGCCAAGTTTTATATCCATGCAAATCTGATTTCGCACCTTACGGCGTATCCAAAGTTTATTTCAGGTTTCGTATCAGCAAATTAATTTTTTTTCGGAATGAAAGAATTTTTTCAAATAAATCTGTACCCAAGAGGTTTAACTAAAATATTTGAAAAGAGTAACAGAAAATAAGAGAAGCAAGGAAGAAATACAGACAAAAAATAGCCGAGCAGATACCTCAATATACCTGCTCAGTTCAACGCTGGTCTAGTATAGTGAGGGCTCTCCCCCACACTTTTACTCCGATTGAAGTAAATCTTTAGGAAAATACGACTATTCTAGGTATATTGCACTATTAGGTAAAAATAACAACATTTTCAAACCCATGTAACTCCTTAAAATGTATGTACTTCCCACTTTTACTTTCAGCCAACACTAGAGTCCCAAGTTACAAAGGTATATTTTTTTTTATTTTTCCTGGATAAACAAAACAGTGAAACTATTACAGGTGTTAAATGGCAAAAATTCTTCATCAACACTAAGTTATGTTTAAAGGAAAATGTACATTATCATACATCAGTTTGAAGCATATTGCTTATGACATAAAAAAATTAAGCGGTTTTCTCAAATGTTTCCTATCAGGGCAAAAGGTTTGGTATTTTCATTGTCCAGAGATTAAACAAAAAACTACAACAAAAAAACTACAAAACAATACATAGTGTCTACTAGTGTTGTTCAAAGAAACAAAATGGGTGAAACAAATTAATCGTTTAAAGTTTGGCATTTATTAAAATTGAGCAAAAAAATACAATTTTATGTTTTTTCTAATTAAAAATTCTTAAAAAAAAATAAATCATTAAAATTTGTTAATCACGAAATATTTTTTAGACAATCTTTATCAGAAAGCGGATGTTTTGTTCTATCTTGTTTTATAAAAGTTGAAAGTATGCAATATTTAGAAAGAATATACTGACATTTCAAAACGCAAATCAAATTTCAGAAATTAATTGCTCAAGAAGCGCAATGACCAACATAGTGAAAAAGATTCCATGCCAGCACTCGGAACCGAGCCATCAGTATAGCGCGCACTGACGTTCTTCCGACTAAACCACACATGAAAAGTTGGCCATTGCACCTCTTAAGCAATTAATTTCTGAAATTTGATTTTGATTTTGAAATATTGTATTCAAGGCGAAAAAAATAAAAATTTCCAAGTATTAATGAAGATACTGACTCTGAAGCGACTGACTGAAGTGACTGAAGCGACTCTGGTGCGACTAATGACAAAGCTGAATACAGGAGTGACACAATGGCGTTTTTTCAGACGAGTCCCGGATCTGTGTGCAGTATTCTGATTGCCGTATACGTGTCTGGAGGCTCCGGGGAGAACGCTTGTCACCTGCTTGCATTCGATATCGGCATGGGGCCCTGCACATAGTGCGATGGTTTGGTCAGCCAATGGGTACACGACACGTACATCTGTAGTTCGGATAGACGTTAATTTGAACGTAGATTGGAACATTTCTGATATCTTACGTCCAGTGGTTGTGCCCTGTATTCGAGGCCTGCCGAACGCCATCTTCCAATAAGATAACGCAAGCCCATATGTTGCACGTCATGTTCTGACATTCCTCGATACGCAGGGTGCCAATGCTGCCCTAGTCTGCAAGGTTTCCAGATCTGTCACTCATTGAAAACATCTGGTCATGGATTACTGAGAGACTGGCCCGCCACCACACTCCTGGTAATACGGTTGATGAAGTGTGGCATAGACTTGAAGCAGAATGGAATGAGTTATCCATTTCTGTCATCCAAGCACAGCTCGATTCCACACCTAACCGGGTAAGGGCCGTTTTAGCTGCCAGGTAAAGCACCTATTTCTGCTAATTTCACACCCCTGTAAACCCTCAAACTGATTACAAATTCAATCATTTTGTTTTCAAGCCATACAGTTTACGTACAATAAATATGTTTCTTTTATTTTCTTTATTTCATTGTGTTGAAATTTTATTGGTCAGCAGTGTATGTATATATATATATATAATGTATTTGCTTATACATATATGTAAATATAGGCGAAAGTCAAGGTATCAAGTTTCGAGTTATAGTATGATTTTTTTTTTGTTTTGTTGGAAGAGTTCTCACATGGGATACTTGAATTTTAAAAATGATTAATCAAATTTAAAAAATGCCCCCTCTTCAGTATGAACTAATTACTTGGCATATATTAGTTTCTGAGTTATTGCACAATTTCATCATCTAAATACTTCAGTTATAGGCCCAATGAAAGAAACTAGCACTTCAGTTTACAGCCATGCCCAACAAATAAGGGTAAGTAATGTCAGTCATCTATCGTCCGTATAGCTCAATAGATAAAGCATATACTTGGAATGTCAAGGAATCCAGATTCGAGTTCTGGTTTGAACATTTTCGCTCTAATGGAATCTCAACTGTGCTGGTCCAAACTTCAAGATGATTTCTTACCTATTGAATATACTGACACAGAAAGTGTTAACTCGTATCTTACATATCCGTGAACCCCAGTAAGGAATTATTTATAAAGCTGTAATGAAGTTATATTTTTTTTAAGTGCCGATAAAGATTGATTTTTAATGTAGGTGTTGTCTGAACATAAATAAGTAAAACGTTCTTGCAGTCTCACCTGAAATTAATGTCAGCGGGGCTGAGAATTCATACTGGAATGAAATTATGTCTATTTGATTTAATTTAAAAAATACTATAGTTGTTATTATCCTATATTTGTGTGAATGTCTTTTGTAAAAAAAATTCAGTTTATAGATACTAATTGCAATATCTGGTGGCAAAAAAATGTTTTTCCGAGTTCGGAACTGTAAATTCATAAAGAGGTTGATTAAAACCTGCGCCCAAATATGTTTATATATTTATATAGAAACTTTTATATCCGAGCTTTAAATAAATGAAGAAAAGTAAAACTTTGCTGCCTTATACTGAGAGTGAGTATTTTTTTTTAATTTCAAAATTATAAATTATAAAAACCTTCTAAAATCTGTTTTTCTTATAAATATTCTCCAAAAATACATAAATTATGATATTTATTCGATTTTATTTTCCAACTAATACATCATTCGGCTACGTATAATCTTATATTATATAGGTATGTATATTTAAAATGTTATATCACATTCCTAATAATTCCTATATTTCACAATACTGTACTTAAATATCCATAAAGAAACATTACAATTTCAACCACGATGCAAACGCTATGAAAAACGTATTATATTTTGAAATCAACGTGAAAAATCTTCAGAAATTAAAACTTCACTTGAAACCCTTTAATTTCCACACGTATCAATAATTATTATGAAAAGTAAAGTAACTTTTTAAATATTAGAAAAATCATTATCTTTCGGAGATATATCGATTTCTCATAACTTAAACTTTCAATTAAATGATCATTTAAGCACCGAACTGAAGAAACTGTATGTATAAAACTTAAAAATTCATTTTTATGAAAGAACTTTTCGTGATAATGTGTTTCAGGATAATGAAATCATCCTAATTTTCTTTAATAACGATTTTTTAAAATTAGTTTCATTTGCAAAATATCTTAATTGCTTTTTATCTATTATCCGATATATTAAACTTCTTAAATATATGCTGCTAAAGTATTTCTAGACGTATGGGTAGCAGGATAATGCATAGTTCTATAAAGTAATGAAAATATTTTATAATTCGCGTATAATTATAAAAAAATATTTTTATTATATAAACAATAATTTATTCACTAATTTCTTGTACATTTTTAAATTGCTATTTTTTTTTAATGTAGTAGAAATTACGCAAAATAAATCCTTCTATATATAAAAAAAAGTTTCGATTTGGAAATGGACCAAAGAAAATCTGCGTAGATATTCCGAGAAGATCGGAATCCAATTTGAATGCTTAAGCATGGCCTTTCTTCGTTAATATTAAAACAACTGTTGCATACAAAAATATGAAAATCGGTAGTATTATAAAGAAATGTTTGATAAACACGCTGATGCAGACAGTTTTCAAATCGTAGAATTATTTAAAGAGATATTTAATGCCAAAGTTGAACAAAATCGTTCCATTAAAAAATATTTATAGGAGCAAAAACTGTACATAGGAATTTAATCATTTTTAGATCATTTTATGCGTCAGAATTTACAGGTGTGCAGATTGCATTTAGTTTTTTAATTTCCATTTTAAATTCAAATTATCAGCATTTCGAGAGATATTTTTTAGATATTTTAGAAAATTGTATTAATTTAAACTTTGACAGCTGTATAAACAGCGCAAACAATAATGTTTGCTTCAAATTAAAAATTTATTTTACACGTGACTATTATAAACAGAAATTATAAAAAGCAGGAACTCACTGAAAATTAAGTCATAAAAACTATAATTACACTTGAATTTTAAAAGAGAAAGAATATTGTAAAATAATAAATTCATTAACACGCGTTAGAAGTCTTAAATAGGAGAATTTACGTCACATTACATTTATTACGTAAAATGAACAAAAAATAATATTGCAAAACAGTTTAAATTTAAAAATTGATATTGAGACATTTATTTGATATTTTAAGATGATCATAATATTTCATTTCTAACAAAAGTATTTTTACGTGAATATTAAAAAGTGAAAGAAAAGTTTTGTGAAAATTACGTCAGATTACAATTGTCAGATTCAAATTATAATCCAATCTTCCGAAATCTTTTTAAAGCCGATCAAATTAGCGTGATGTTAGAGTCTACGGTGTCTGAACGGGGGGTTGACGAACGTAGCTCGTAGGGAGCAGAGCCCCCTAGTGTATTATATAAAAAAATTGTCATGTAAAGAAAATGGAGCTTTGAAATAAATGTATAAAGACACTATATTGCCATTAATGACAGGCAACTTTCAATTTTAGACATTTTGTGGAATGTTTAAAAATATACTTGACAGATTCTTCTGGAATTTCAGAATTAAAAATAACAGGTATAACCTCATATTTAGCAACGTCGATTTGCTAAGGGGGACAATTAGGGGACCAACAAAAAATCAAAGAAAAAAATGATTTGGAATCACCCTGTAAAATAAAATGCACAAAATGATTTACCGCTGCCTAATATAAATAAACAGATATTGTGTAATATGTGTATTCTTTTGTGTAAGAATAGCACGTATATTAATAGGTTTATAGCAATTTATTTAAAAAAAATAATAAAAATTCTTGCATGTTTTTTGCTTATAATATGCAGGGATTTCAACCCAATTTAACGCCGGTTCCAGAAAAATTGGCAAAATATAGTAGAAATAATCTAGTGCAATTGGAATATAAATATATTAAATATTTTTGGAAATATGAAGAGTTGTATGAAATAATTTTTATCTGCGCCTGCGCGAACGATGACAAGACTCATTTTACATAATTTAATAGTCAACTCTATGGAGCAACTTATTAAAAGAATCTAGTCAATTATCGCGAAAATTCAGAAATATATCGGCGTTAAAGTGAGCAAATTTTTAGTTGTTCTCTAAAAGCAGCTGCATGATAAGGGATTTTCCGCAAATTGTCATTTTTAATTAACTGACTTTCCAAAAAAATTAGTATTTAGTGACTATTAGCGAGTGGATTTGGAAAAAATGCTTCGATTTTGATACTTGTTTTGATCATGGTATAGGCTCGTTCTCGTCGTTTTCCAAGAAGAACTAAAGCATCAATAAAAACTGAAAAAAAAAATTAAATTAAAAATGACATCCTATATCAATACTGGTTCCGCATAATTTGAGAGTATTCAATGAAACCGAAGTCTGGAATGAGACGTCGTGATTACACGTGGCCTATCCTTTATGTGTTAATGTTAGAATAATTCATTAGTTGATTTTAAATTCCGAATTTTTCTCTATAGCTTCACTCTCCCTTGGTTACTTTTAAGCGTGAAATGCAATCGAAAATGCAAATTAGATAAAACTTAGCACTGTTTATTGTGTTTTTAATATATATTGCCTTATTTTTCGGAACTATCATTGTATTATTTTAAAATCTCAATAGTAGTTTCTACAATTTCAAACTTTAAAATGCTTTTATAATAATTCTATAATAGTTTTTATAATAACTATTTTATCTAATGTAAATAGAACCATTTAGAAGATGAGCTCTTATTAAGAAAATATGATTATTTGTAATAAATATGATAGAACGAGAAGTGTATATTTTAAAATGGGACTATATCTTTTGTCCGGAATACGGGTTTCTTTGTTCACAAAATCAGCATATCGTACTTCACAGCATCTTTACGTAAAAAAATAAAAATAAAAAAAATAAAAATAAAAATAAAAACGTTAATTATATTCGTTTTATAGTCTAAAGAAACCTAAGGAGTAAAATGATTTTTTTTTTTTTTTTTTTTTTTTTTTTTTTTTAAATGTGGTTAAATATATTTCATATTTACGACGTCCATGATTAATAATATAAAACAATGGGTCACTCATATATATAAAATAAAAAAAATATATGCATTACATAGCAACTTTTAATAGTGCAACAATTGTAAATCTTAATCACACTCAGTCAATAATGTAAAATTTAAAAAAAATGTTCCATAAAATTTTAACATCCTTTTAGGTGTTTTTTTACTAATAAAAATACATGATTTTGTTCTAAATATTGTTTTATTTAAATAACATTTTTTCATGACAAATACTTTTAATTCTCATTTATTTGCTTTATTTAAAATAAAATTATTTTTTTACCAATAGGGTAGAAAATAAGAATATATATATATAAATTTTAAACATTACAGCATAAAAACTGCATTGCATTTGTAACCAATATATATATATGTTGTAGGCTAATTGAGAAATCCGGCTGTTTGCGAACAGCCTAGGCTCTTTTCAAAGAGCCGGGCTAATTGGAGAACCCATCTCCCTTTTTCCAATTAGCCTGATATTTTTCAGGCTTATTGCAAAGAGCCTAGAAAGCGTTAGGCTAATTGAAAAATAACCACTTATTATCCGATCAGAGTGATATTTTTAGCTCACAGGCTATCAAAGCCTGAGAGCTTATATGCCCGCCGATTCCGTATGTACGTGTGTACGTAACGCGATAACTCTTGATAGAAAAATCCGATTTGCTTCAATTTTTTTTCTAGGTTCATTGTGATAAGGTGCTTCCTTGATTAGTTTTTGGGGTTCATTGGTTAATAATAAAGGGGGAAAAGGGGGCTAGTCTCCCCTCTTAATTTATAAACATTGGTTTTTCATGCAGAAATATTCGATTTGCTCCAAATTTGGTATACCGGTTTATTGTGTTAAGGAGCTTCTCTGATTAGATTTGGAAGCTGATTATTTAAGTATAAAGGGGGGAAAGGGGGCTACCCCCCTTAAATTAGATAAATCGGTTTTTCATGATGAATTATTCGATTTGCTCCAAATTTGGTATACCGGTTTATTAAGTTAAGGAGCTGCCTTGATTAGATTTGGAGGTTCATTAGTTACATATAAAGGGAGGAAAGGGGGGCTATCCCCCCCGTAATTCAGATAATTGGGTTTTTCATGCAGAAATATGCGATTTGCTATAAATTTGGTATACCGGTTAATTATGTTAAGCAGCTTCCCTGATTACATTTGGAAGGGGGGGAAAGGGGGGAAATTGCCTCTCCCCTTAATTCAGATAAATGCGTTTTTCGTGTAGAATAATTCGATTAGCTCAAATTTGGTATACTGGTTTATTATGTTAAGGAGATGGATTGATTAGATTTGGAGGTTCATTAGTTAAGTATAAAGGGAGGATGGGGGGGGGTAGCCCCCTCCCTTAATTTAGGTAAATGCGTTTTTAATGCAAAATTATTCGATTTACTCCAAATTTGGTATACATGTTTATTATGTTAAGGAGCTTCCCTGATTAGATTTGGATGTTCATCAGTTAAGTATAAAGGGAGGAAAGGGGGCTAGACCCCCCCCCTTAATTTAGATAAATGGGTTTTTCATGCAAAGTTATTCGATTTGCTTCAAATTTCGTATACCGGTTTATTATGTTAAGGACAGGGTTGGCAAGGTTTTGGACACAACGGTAAAAACCACGGTAAAATCCATGGTTTAAACCGTACTGTCCAAAACCCTTCAGTCTAAAACTGTCCAAAACTATATTTTGTAGTAAAATCGTATTTATCAGAACAATGATAAAAGTTTAAAAAATTGGCAAAAAGATTACAATACAAAAATACAAATTTAGTTTTAACAACCTAATTACCCTACGTTATACTACCTAACAATTTAGTAGTATAGCAACCTAATTGCCCTACGTAACAAAGTAATTACATTAAAAAGATATTAAATTTAATTATGTATCATAATTTTAATGTTATTCATTTAAATTATACTAGTTAATAGAAGTAGTAACGATTTTTATGAAGAATACATTTTGATTCTGTTACTGAAAGTCCCGAGAGTTGTTACTGGAAATAATTGATAAATGGAGTTCAGGTTCAGCATGCTGATTAAACCAGCTTAATGCTGGCAACTATGTATATGTGTATATTAAGAAATAGTATAAATAAAAATAATTGATTTTGTTTGATTATGAGACATTTAGATTATGACTATTATTATAACAACACTATTTAACTCTTAAGAAATAGAATGCTCACTAGATTTAGATTCAATTCATACTAAAAATACATATTTAAAAAAATAACTTCTAGATTTTAAATTAAATATTTGTGTTTTCTTTCATTATCTTATAATCTAGAAAAGATAATTTACAATGAAACATTATTTAAAAGAAATCTCTTTGTAACATTTTCTTGCACAAAAATTGAAACAAAAGCACTAGTGTTAAACAAATCTCCCCTCCCTATATTGCATGGATAGTATATATGCCGGTATTATAAAGAATTTCTTATTATTATAACTCAATTTCAACAGAAACAAAACTTTTTATGTTACACAGATATTAGAAAAATTTGAACTTTTTTTCATTTACCAAAGAATTAAATGGAATGTTAGTAAAATATATTGTGAGATATTTATATTTATTCATGCGTTTAATAAGTGTGCAATGGTTGCATGTGGAATGTTGCTTTATTTTAAGGTTTTGGACACTTTAGTACAGTTTTGGACGCTTTAGTACAGTTTTGGACACTTTAGTACAGTTTTGGACAGTAAAACCCACATGTCCTGTCCAAAACTAGTTTTGGGCGTCCAAAACCCCAACCCTGGTAAAGGAGCTTCCCTGATTAGATTTGGAGGTTTATTAGTTAAGTATAAAGGGAGGAAAGGGGGGCTAGATCCCCCCCTTAACTTAGATAAATGGGGTTTTTTTTGCAGAGTTATTCGATTTGCTCCAAATTTCGTATACCGGTTTATTATGTTAAAGAGCTGCCTTGATTAGATTTGGAGATTTATTGGTTAAGTATAAAGGAGGAACAGGGGCTAGTGTCCCCTTAATTTAGATAAATGGGTTTTTCATACAGAATTATTCGATTTGCTTCAAATTTGATATATCAGTTTATTACGATATGGCTTCCTTCATTTGATTTGGAGGTTCATTGGTTAAGTATAAAAGAGGGGAAAGGGGGGCAATTGCACCTCCCCTTAATTTAGATAAATGGGTTTTCATGCAGAATTATCTAATTTAGTTTAATTTTTTTTTTCTAGGTTCATTCTAATAAGGAGCTTTTCTGATTAGATTTGAAAGTTCATTGGTTCAGCATAAAGTGAGAAATGGGTGAGCTGGAACTCCCCCTTAATTTAGTGAAATGGTTTTCTCATGCAGAATTATCTGATTTGCTTCAAATTTTGTATACCAGTTTATTATGTTAAGTAGCTTCCCTGATTAGATTTGGAGGTTCTTTGGTTAAGTAGAAAGGGGGGAAACGGGGACTAATCCATTTATTTTTCGAGGGGCATTATTCTTTGAAATAAGAGTATAATATACAATTAGTGTGAATAGTCTATGAGCTCAATGCCATCAGTTTAACAGGGCAATTTTCTTTTTATTAGGTTTATTAACGCATAACCCTACCCAAACCCGAAAAATAAATTACAACAGACCGTACCCCGATCCAAGCAAGACAAAATAATTTCAGTCTACATGCAACCCGACCCGAACCTGAGAGTTCCATTTGAAAAAACCCGAAATCCCGAACAAAATCTGATAACCATCAAAAATCTTCCAAAGATGCATAACCGGATCCGAACAAGACAAATTCTTTTCCGTGGACACGCAACGCTACCAGAACCTAAAAATTCCATTCGAAGTTTACCTGAAACCCGTCCCGAACCAAATCTTAACCGACAAAAATATTCCAAAGAACTATAACCCGATGCAAGCCAGACAAAGTAATCTCACTCCACCGGCAACCCGATCCGAACCTGAAAGTTCTAATTGAACTCAATCCGAAACCTGTTTGTGGTCGGTTTTCGGGTTGACTTCAAATGGAACCTTCAAGTTCAAACTAAATTAGATAATTCTGCATGAAAACCCATTTATCTAAAATAAGTGGAGGGGCAATTGCCCCCCTTTACCCCCTTTTATACTTAACCAATGAACCTCCAAATCAAATGAAGGAAGCCATATCGTAATAAACTGAAATATCAAATTTGAAGCAAATCGAATAATTCTGTATGAAAAACCCATTTATCTAAATTAATGGGACACTAGCTCCTGTCCCTACTTTATACTTAACCAATACATCTCCAAATCTAATCAAGGCAGCTCCTTAACATAATAAACCGGTATACGAAATTTGGAGCAAATCGAATAACTCTGCAGGAAAAACCCATTTATTTAAATTAAGGGGGTGGGTTCTAGCCCCCCTTTCCACCCATTATACTTAACTAATGAACCTCCAAATATAATCAGGGAAGCTCCTTAACATAATAAACCGGTATACAAAATTTGGAGCAAATCGAATAATTCTGCATGAAAAAACTATTTATCTAAATTAAGGGGGGTAGCCCCCCTTTCGCCCCTTTATACTTAAATAATGAGCTTCCAAATCTAATCAGGGAAGCTCCTTAACACAATAAACCGGTATACTAAATTTGGAGCAAATCGAATATTTCTGCATGAAAAACCCATTTATATAAATTAAGGGGGGGGGACTAGCCCCCCTTTATCCTTAACCAATGAACCCCAAAAACTAATGAGGAAAGCACCTCATCAGAATGAACCTAGAAATTTTTTTTAAGCAAATCGGATATTTCTATCAAGAGTTATCGCGTTACGTGCGTACACACGTGCATACAGAATCGGCGGGAACATAAGCTCTCAGGCTTTGATAGCCTGTGAGCTAAAAATATCACCCTGATCGGATAATAAGTGGTCATTTTTCAATTAGCCTAATGCTTTCTAGGCTCTTTGCAATAAGCCTGAACAATATCAGGCTAATTGGAAAAAGGGAGATGGATTCTCCAACTAGCCCGGCTCTTTGCAAAGAGACTAGGCTGTTTGCAAAGAGCCGGATTTCTCAATTAGCCTACGACATATATATATATATGTTACAATATTAGATCTATCTCCGCGATTTCCCTCTACTATTGTAAATTACTACTATTTATTCCCTAAATCCTTATTCTTAAATAATCTCTATCATTAATTCTGTTAAATTCCCATTAATTTAATGTCTCGCTTGTCTAATTCACTTAATTATTACGCTTTTAGTATTCTTAAATTAAATGTTCCATTTCCGATCTTTCGCGTTTTCGAATGTTCTTTGGTAGCCATTTTTATTTTTTTTCCAGCCGAGATTTACCTTCCCGTGCTTAATTACGGGGTTCCTTTTTGCTTTATTATCCCTTCACTTGCTCTTTCAGTTTCTTCTCACTCTCTCTTCTTCTCTTCTTTTGCTCTTTCCATGGCGTGATATTTTTACATCATAATTTGTTTAGAGCACGAACTACGCCGAACTTGTATTCGCACGCTTAGGAAGTAAAAAGCAGATACGCACGATTCTCCAGCAGATTTTGCTGCGTTTTTTAAAAATGTAAACTGCTCCCTGCTGTGTGCTTGACAAAATGACGTTCGTTCTAAGATTTTACGCTTTTATGTAATCGAATGATTACTATGGTTATAGATGTTACTACATCGCAGTTATTGATGGCACTGCATCGTGAGTTGTGAGAACTGCTGCCCGATCTTATTGAATAAAATCCTGCGAACAGAATTGCTTTCTTTATTCGTCTCCTGGAGAAATCCCAATCTTCATCTCCATTATTTTTTATCATTAGCCACTTGATTGCCAATCATCTTTAATGAGAAATGATGATCGTATACAATGATTAAGCCGTTCAATTAAATAGGTGAAGCTGTTGATCTAGTTTCACTTACTACATCTTCGTACATCTATGTTCCAACTCCATACTACATTCATCTTCTTCACCTTCATCGCTATTAGATCGACGAATTTGTTTTCCAGTAACCCGATATCTTTACAGATAAGCCGGCTAGGATATCAGGAAACCTACACTAAGTGAGAGAAACCAAGGTTCGAAAGCCAATTTACGCTTAAAACAAGACTAACCCCTACCCATGACGACAGCCGGAAGCAAAGGCTGAAAAGGCGTATATTATTAACATAATTAATATATAACAAAATTTTATATATCTATATCTATCTATCTATCCATCTCTCTCTATATAGCACATTATGTATAAAATATATCTGGGAGACCCAGAAATTTTCACTATAATTAAACTGAGAATAAACAACAAAACATCAAATAAATGTCAACAAATACAACCTGAATATGAAAAACAAAACCAGAAATCTGTGGCCTCATCGGCAGTGGGTATTTTTTTTTTTTTTATAAAAGCACAACAATGTTTCAGACTAAATACTATATACAATAAACTGTTGCATTAGTGACGGTGGGTTTCGCGCAGAGTCTTGTAATGCATAAATCAAATGCACAAAAACAATTGAAAGCACATCAAAAACACTACCCCACCAGACCCGAAGCCACAATAAACAGCACATCTTCACAACAGCCACAAAAATAACCAACATTCACTACCATAATCCATCCAAGTTCGTTCCGTGTCTGTTTCCACACTTTCGCAGACATCGTTGTAAAACCGCCCAAAAAGGCTTTAAGTGATACAAATCATTAATTGTCGATCAATGTATATAAACTGTATTAAGAGGGGAATCCCTTTAGACGCCTTAAATTCAGTCATTTTTCATTAATTTTTTTCAAGGTGATAAAATAATCGGATCATTTTGAAACTGTAACATAACATTATTTCATCTTTGTAGAGTACTTTTTTTTTCTTCGGGCGTCTCAGACGCGAGGCCCATAAGTGTTGCACTCATCACTCTTTTTTCTATTGATCTGGAAAAAAAATTCTTTTTTTAACATATGCAAGTAACGAATAAATCTATAAAACTATAAAAAAGTATAAAGTAAAAAATTAAGTACGGTTTTTAATAAAATGTTAGTATTTTGGACTATTTTTTTTTTAATTTTGCATCCCAAAAAATTGTTTATTTACACAAAATCTTTTAAACTTTAAGCACATCCTTCCGGTAAAGATATAAAGAAAAGCCTCACCAAAAATGCCCGAAATCGACCGATAACTTTTTGAGTTACAGCACGAGCAGTTTTTGAAAACATCTATAATCGCGTTTAAAGTTTCAGTACGATCAAATTACTGGTTTTAGTGATTTGCGGATCAATCAGCGATCCCAGGTGCATATAATAGACCTTCGGATTCCTCGAACAACTTGATTTCTTCGAGTTGCTGCTGTTTTCGGGCTGTACGAGCTGCTTTTGTCTGAAAAAGCTTCCCCGGTTCTGTCTCGTTACTCACGCCTCATCGGCGTTTTCGGCAAAAAACTTTGGCATAGGTGCCAACAACAATATTTAAATTATCCATAACTCTAAGAACGGAAGTGTAGCCTTCATTAAATATCCAAGCAGCAATGTATGCTGAAATTTCAAATTTTTTTTTTTTTTTTTTTTGTCCAGAATGCAGGTGTTTTGGAGATAACAGCCAATCTATTGCGTTAAAACTTTCGTTAACGATCTGGGTATGGCCACCCAAGCATTTTTTTGAGTAAGTCATCTTTAGATAAATCTTAGTAGATTGGCTGGATATGCTCTTGGAGTTCTTGAGGAAGTAAGAGAAGAAGATCTTCGTTTTCAGGATCTTCATTCAAAGTGATAGCTTCCTGTCACTTCCACCAGCAATTCGCTCTGGCCGGACAATTTTCATGCTGGGTGTTTTCTTCAGTAGAAAAAATATGAGAATATGTAGCCATAACTGCTTTTTTCATATCTTCCACGCTATTTATGTCGCATGCACAACATGCGGGCTCTGGGGCGCTCGACTAAAAGTGGGATAATTTTGTTAAAATTGAATATTTTTATATTTCCTCTTGCCAATATATTCTCGAGATATTATATTTTCGAAATATGAAAAAAAATCGGTTTTTTGACATTTCTAAAGGGATTTCCCCCCTTAAGTGAAATCTTTAAGACAACTATTTTATTAAAACAAGCATGGTAAATCAAGTGAATACTATTTCAAAAAGCAATCAGATTTAGCGATTTTAGTTTTTTTTAAAATAGAGATAGTATATTAGAAATTGAGATAAAAGCAAGTACCTTTCATTAGTTGCTTCTTCAAGTCAAAATTATAAAATATAATGTATTCGTATATCTTGATAATTGCCGAAACGTCAGTGAAGGCTTACTGTGGAGACACGAAAAGTTTTGATTTCCGTTTGTCTGTCTGTCTGTCTGTCTGTCTGTCTGTCTGTCCGTCTGTTCCGCGATAACTGCCGCAAAAAGCATCCGATCGGCTTGAAATTAATGTGGCATGTTGATGAGGTACTCGGACTTAGCTGTATGGTTTTTGGTTAAATTTGGTTCATTCGTTCGGGAAATATAGAACATTTTATTTTGCTCTGTAATGCTTTTCAATGGCAAGTCAGACGATTTTCAAATTTTCATTTGTTGAAAGAAATGGCTCATATAAAAAATGGATTTAAATGGTAAATTTTTGATGCTGAAATTTTTAAATAAGAGTAGTAAATTATTCCTATTAGTTTGCAATTTTGTCAAAACATTTGTCAGAGCTTTTAAATTAGGTGTATAACTTATGATGGAATTTTATACATGTGTTCGAATAATATAAAACATTTTATTTTATGAATTTAGTTATATTTCATTTTTTTTCTTTTAACCGTTGCGTAGCAACTATATCTCATCTAAAAATATCATAAATGTGAAAGTATGTATGGTTTTTAAAGTCAAATCAAAGTTAAAAGGAATGAATTAATGAATGCCTTTGTATAGATATTTGCATATAGATTGATTTAAACGCAGAAATGAAAATAGTATTTATATACTATATAGAATAATATCTTTATTTATGTATTCAACTATTTTGATTATAAAGGAAAAAGTTCGTTATTTTCATACGGAATAAACTGACATTATTCTATTAAACTTTATAAACTTTATTGTTGCCAAAAAAAAAAAAAAGGGAATAACAATTTCTCCCAAAGAGTTCATTTTAATTTGTAAGATTTTCACGTGCAAAGGGAAAATGCAGCAAATTACAAATAATAAAAAAGATAAATAGGACAGGAATGAATACATATAAACATTTCACACCAAATACCACCTAAATTAATTTTAGGTAGATTTCGTATGAAATACTACCTATTGGGATCGTTCCTATGTTGGAATTTCTGAAAATTTTTTGCAGATCTACACCGATCATGACTCCTAGAACCCAAAACCACCCTCAGTAAAAAACTTTATCTATCTATCTATCTATCTATCTATCTATCTATCTATCTATATATATATATATATATATATATCACTTTCTTCTGGACACGATAACTTTCGTAATTCTGCACCAATCTCTTCCAAACTGATACATAAAATCAAAGGGCATAAAATCTCGGTCAAGTTCGTTAATGGGCAAAATCGGACCAAGGGGATGGAAATAGGGAGGAGTTTTGTGAAAACAGAAAAACCCCCATAACTTCTTAATTTTTGTACATATCAAATCAGTTTAAAGTTTTTATTACTTCTAAAAATAGGGCAAAATTTTATGTATCAGAAATGTTTGATAAAATTAAAAATGGGCTCAAGGAGCGCAAAAATAGGGTTTTTGGGAGAAAAAAATTCACAACTTCGTCAATTCTCAAGATATCAATTCCAATTAATTTTATTATAAATCTCCATAATATTATGTACAACTTTTATATTCACATGTTTTTGATAGGACCAATTCGTACCGCAAAAAAAAATTAAAAACGAAAACAAAAAGGGGGTTTGAAGAAGTAAAAAATCCATTACTCCGTCATTTCAAAAGATATAAAATCCCCATGAATTTATCATATATCTTCTTAATATTGTCTACAACATCTATATAGACAAGTTTTGGATAGAACCAATTCTTACAGCAAAAACAAATTAAAAATACATAGCGGTTGAAGAAAAAAATCATCTATGTAAGGGTGTATTCAAATCCAAACTGCGTATTTTCTGACTCATTTTACAATTCATTTTTGCTCTCAAAGGCTTCCAATTGGTACGTTTTCTTACTCAGAAACTATATAATGTACCGTAAGGGTCGATGTTTTGATAGAGGCAGAATATATTTTAAAAAATGCTGTTAAAGTGGGCATTTTGAACCGAATTGTGTTGGAAAAATCATTGCATTAAGGATGCACTCAAATCCAAACTGCTTATTTTCAGACTCATTTTTAAATTCATTTTTGCTCTCAAACGCATTTAATTGGTAGATTCGTTTATTCAGAAACTGTATAATGTACCGCAATGATAGATTTTTTGATAGAGGCTGAATATATTTCAAAAAATTATGTCAAAGTGGCCATTTTGAACGGAATTTCCCGAAGCAATTGTGTTATCACTTTCTTCTGGACACGATAACTTCCGCAATTCTGCACAAATCTCTTCCAAACTGATACATAAAATCAAGGGACATAAAATCTCGGTCAAGTTCGTTAATGGGCAAAATCGGACAAAGGGGATGGAAATAGGGAGGGGTTTTGTGAAAACCGAAAAAAACCCCATAACTTCTTAATTTTTGTACGTATCAAACCAGTTTAAAGTTTTTATTACTTCTAAAAATAGCGCCAAAAATTCATGCATCACAGATTTTTGATAAAATTTAAAATAGGATCAAGGGGCGCAAAAAATAGGGTTTTTGGGAGAAAAAAATGCCTTACTTCGTCAATTCTCAAGATATCAATTCCAATTAATTTTATTATAAATCTCCTTAATATTATCTACAACTTTTATATTAGCAAGTTTTTGATAGGACCAATTCGTACCGCAAAAAAAATTAAAAACGAAAACAAAAAGAGGGATTGAAGAAGTAAAAAATTCATAACTCCGTCAATTCAAAAGATATAAAATCAACATAAATTTATCATATATCTTCTTAATATTGTCTACAACATCTAGATAGACAAGTTTTGGATAGGACCAATTCTTACAGAAAAAACAAATTAAAAATACATAGCGGTTGAAAAAAGAAATCATCTAAGTAAGGGTGTATTCAAATCCAAACTGTCTATTTTCTTACTCATTTTTAAATCCACTTTTGCTCTCAAACGCATCCAATTGCTAGATTCTCTTATTCAGAAACTATATAATGTACAGTAATGATCGAGTTTTTGATAGAGGTAGAATATATTTCAAAAAATGATGTCAAAATGGGCATTTTGAACAGAATTTCCCGAACCGATTGTGTTAGAAACGAAAAATATTGCCCTACTGAGAAAATAATCGTTTATTAATTAAGTTTTAATTAATTGAAAGAAAAATAAAAACACAGGTCGCTTATAAATCTTTTCAAAAATCACGTCAGCATGTTTCATATATATATATTTTTTTAATTAAAAATTAATCTGAAAATGTGCCAGAAAATTTCGTGTTGTTGAGTATGGAAAAATATTTTTTTAATATCGCCTGAACATGATTCTGATAAAACCATCTATTTTATAAAAAGGAAATAAAAACTCGTCAAAAGCAGACGGATAAAACTGTTAAAGTGGATTTATATCTAATAATGATTTAGTTTTTGTTGGTGAAATTAGTATACTTAACTTCGAAATCTACCTCTGCCTGTAGGCCGGGCCGGCAGGGATTTTTTTGTAGTGGTATTTTCCCACACTACGAAGAAAGATTCCTCGATTTACACGATTTTACTTGGCCTTCCTTTTCTCATTGGTTGCGATATCATTTTCGCAATTGCGTATATTAATTGGCACAAAATTTTACATTTTTATGACTGAGGTATACACGGAAAAAACTGTTTTGTTGAAACAACTAAATTTTGGTTGATATAGCTCCAACCAAGCATTTTGGTTGGAAAGATCCTATTTTGGTTAGATTAACCAAATAATTTAGTTAATCCAACAAATCATTTGGTTAGTCCAACCAAAATTTGGCCATTCCAACCAAAATATTTGGTTGGAGCTATATTAACCAAAATGTAGTTGGTTCAACAAAACAGTTTTTTCCGTGTATCTAAGGCCATACAAATAAGAAATTCCGTATTGTTTCCTATAAAATGTGATAAAGTGTTGGTTAACTATATATGTTTCTATTAAGAGGAGCAGAGCTGCCAAGCCTCCGGCGTTCTGGATACCAGTATTTTAATACAAAAAATGTTACTTTATTTAATTGAAACATTTGCGCGATTTAAAAGAACAACATTTTCTGTAAGGTAATAGTGTTGTGCAAAAAGCCTGAGACTTGCCATGTCTGGTGGTGAGTGAAATGTTTTATTTAATGCATTTATCTCTATTTTAATGCTACGTGAACAACGTCCCGTGTAACAGCTTGTAGAGTGTAAAATAAATTATTAAAATAATCCCTATTACGAAAAATGAAACAAAATGCCCGGCTAAGGGAAATAAAAGGTTAGTTAACCTTTCGTAATTTGACCTGAACACAGGTGTGCATCAAATTTCAACGGTGTTTGTAACATCACGATTTTAAATTAAATGTGGATACTATTAAAAGGCTATCACAAAAAATACTTAACGGCGCCATATCACGTTTATCTATTTAGTCAATTGGAAGTGGACACGATGATGAATTATTAACCGTTAGGTTTAGAACTCCCCCTACTTTAGGGTGATTTTAGTAAGTTAATGCTATCGAGTACATTTTTAGATATTTAGATTAGATCTTAGATATAAATATTGCAGAATGGTAATCAAAATTACTATTAGATTTCTAAATTAGATGTCTCAGTTTACATTTCCAAAAGTTCTTTATCCATTAGATACAGATGTTTGTGGTTAGCAGGCAAGTAAATACTGCTGTATGGATATTAGGATAACGTAAAATGCTTGACCAAATTGTTGCTTATACTTATAAATCGCAGTGTAAAAATGAATCTAAGATATAGGATAATCATTAACTCAATCAATAGAAAATTACAAATGCAAAATAAATTACACAACGGGGGGTTCAGGGGGGGGCACCCCCTGAAGAAATTTGCTTTATTATATAAAAATTACTAGAATAAGTAGCTCGTGAGAATTTCAGAATATCATTACATAACAACGTGTTTAATTTAACGCTTCTAATGTCTGAAACCATCGAAATATTTTTTTTCTCCTTCTATAAATGTTTGTGTAATTTAAAAGTTTAAATTTTGTTTTTGTAGAAAGATTAATATTAAGCAAAATTTGCTAAAAACAATAAGTTGCAGAGATGACGTTGAGGCTCTTGATCTGCAGATTTACTAGTATATCTAGATATTATGTCCATAGAATATATGAATATAGTTTTAGAGCTTGTAACAGAATGCATTCGATAATATATGAACGTGGATTGCCAGGACTTAGAAACAAAGAATTTATTCATTGTACTGAACAACATGGAGTTGAGCTTTTTGTAAAAACAACTTCCAGAGAATAAGTTTGTGAAATTTCAAGTAGATTGAGATTTCATGTATAATTAATAGATTACCGAATACACTCTAATAACAAAATTAAATTTCCCCAATTCAAGATTTCTAATTTTTAAATATATATTTCATATTGCATATCATATATATAATTTTATATAATATTAATATATATATATATATATATATATATATATATATATATATATATATATATATATATATATATATATAATCTGTGTGGTTATTTGCAGCTGTAGCGCTTATCGCATGGATTTTGTTTTTATTTTTATATTTTAGTTTTAGTTTTACCTTTAACCTTTTTGAGCTTATATATATATATATAATATATATATAAATTCGGTTTATGTCGTCAGATGCCGCCATCCGAAGAATGTACAAGAGTCTTTTTCCATTTTTTCCGGCCGAGGGTGCATTCCGCTTCCATATCTTTATCCCTCATTGCCTTTGAAATGTAATCCATCCAGTTCTTTCGTGGTCTTCTCCGTTTCCTTTTTTTGTTTGTTTCATAACTGAACGTGATTTTGGGTAGTCTTTCATAATTCATTCTTTTGACATGACCATACCAGATTAATTGTTTTTTTTTTAATATCATCTAATACGGTTCCCTTTATTTTCATCATTTCCTTGATTCTGTCATTTCTTATTCTTTCAAGTCTTGATATCCTGCATGGTCTTCTTAGGACGTCCATTCCTACTGGCGCTAATTTCTTTATTTCTGTCTCCATAATTCTCCATCCTTCTGCTAATAAGCAAATATTGTACATTTTATTCTAATATTTGCCTTTCAATTATCTGCATCAAATTGACACCAGTCTGATTATTATGTGGTATCATGGTTTGGGACGTTTTACTCACAAGGTTGTATTTATTGCAATTAATTTACCTTAAGCAATATGCTATGGACATTTTTCTATTACAAATAATAGACTGTACTATGAGAAGAAAATGCTGATATATTTTGAATGAAGTTCTAAGGCTCAATTCAGAAGACTATTACACGGATCTATGGCATTAAAATGATGTTTTGTAGTATTTAATTCAAGTAATGTGATCTATGAAACTAGAAAAAATATATGTAAAATCTAGTCGATAGGAGGTGTTTCTCCAGTACCAAAGTTATATTTCCGTATCATTTCTATCCGAAATGAAATAAATCAAGTTAAAATAGTTTTTAATGTTCGTATAGAAAATTCGATATTTAATAAATATCTAAAGCGTATATTATGCTGCAAATAATAAAGTGGATGAAGATAGAATTTAAAATGAATTAAGTATCTTAACCTCTTTGGTCCCCGGATCCCCATACGGGAACCTCTGTTCTTTTCCTTATAGAAACTAAAATGTCCGATTTTTTTACATTTTCACATCACTTCTTAATAGCTGTATGGGTTTTTTGTGTGTGTGTGTTCAAAGCAAATGAATAAATGACAGCATCCAAGCTGATTCATCAATAAAATAACTGTTATTTTCATCTAAGTTTGCAAATGCCCAAAAGACAGTATAACCTTGAATGTGCGAAATTGTCATAAGTATTTAACTTAAATTTTTTTCAATAAAATATTTTGAGGATTTGTATATTATTTACTTGTTTAAAGCGTTTAAATTTGTGATTAATTTAGGTTAATGGTTATTAAATTGATGCTTTTAAGGGGTTTGCAGTTTTAAATCCATATTTTTGAACCTAAATTACTAAGTGCCTAAAAGATCAATTTCAGAAAATATATTTTTTCTGTCATTTACGTCAACATCATCCTTTTGTTTGGAAAATCCCAATGAATAACCATTAGTATAATTATTTTACCTTCGGAACTGAAGAGGTTAATTAACCGAAAATATTTATTTGTTAAATGTCTACTATGAAGCATATGAGCAAAAACCAAATTATTCTTGCTTAACAAAACACCCCCTCCCCATTTCCTCAACAATAAAGTTTCTATTTTAATCATTTCGGTTCACATGAGGAGGTGGAAGCTTTTGCATTCTAATGCTGCGTATTCTATTGACAAAAAGTTTCGATATTGTTGTTTTTCATTTTTACAGAACGATTCACTTGAACTAAATTTTGTTGAAATTTTGTTTCCTTTTGAACCGCTGAACCGGCACTATCGGCTTTTGTCCATGTTGACTTAAATTATAACATACTTATTTTTTAATGCAATTTATGTACAATAAATCTAAAAATATTAGGTAAAATCAAATGAGGTTCACATGCATCTTTAAATTGTTTTATTTTAATATCAAACAGCATTATATAAACAGTTTCTAAATTGCTTTATCTTTTATTAATTCATGCGTTCTAACTCGATAAAAAAGTACTCAAATAATATGTATTTCTTAATAAAGGTTTCGGCATTTTGCCAAGAGGAAAAAAAACTGAAGCGTCATAAATATATGACTATTCTTCATTGAACATCTTCACATAAACAAGTAAGATGTGATAATTTTTATTTTCTTTCAGAACGTATTTGTTCCGACTCACAAAACTGGAATTAGATATTTTCGTTTTCAAAGAATCACAAATCAGTAAGTGTTGATTTTTATACGAAAAGAGTTTGCAAAAATCCGTATCAAACAAATAATAATAATAAAAGATATTACAGTTACCAATAATGTTTTAATATTGAAACATACTACACAGGCGAATAATACAGACGGCGCGCAATAATTTTATTTTGGTACATACATAATTTTTCTTATACTGATATAATTGCAATGAAAATTTTATTAATAAAATAAAACCTTTCTAAATATGATTTTATTGCTATAACGTAGTAGAAGTTGTATGTTGTGGATTTATGGGACACAATGTATTTAGTATCTATGAAGTTTTTTTTTTTTTTTTTTTTTTTTTTTTTTTTCCATTGGAGTGGAAGATGGATTGCATGCAGGATTCTACTTTCAGAAATGAGGAAAAGGAGAAATATACGCTGGTGTATCAGTACGTTATTGCCATCACATAGAAACAGTGGATTGAAATTTATAAAATTGCTACATTATATTAGTCCTTTTATATATAGTCTCGGTGCACAGTAACATATTTCTACAAAAGGTATTTCAAAGAGAGGGGGAGGATGTATTCCAGGAGGTGCGATAGTAGACCCAAAGAGGGTAAATTTTCTAACTTTTGCCGACCACCATATGTGACATATTTTCGGAAATGACTGTGACCACTGATTCGTGCTATGCACCTCCGGAGACCCTCCCCCCAAATTTGCCCCCCTGGGAGCGTGAATGATGTCCACAAAATTTAGAAAAGTGCCCCACGGAGGGCAAATTTGGGGGAAGGGGGAGGGAGGGCATAGCATGAATAAATGGTCACAGTCCTTTCCAACAATATGTCACATGTGGGTGTCGGTAAAAATTTGAAAAATGCCCCCTTTCTGTCTATTATCGCGCCTCCTGAAATGCATCCTCCCTCCTCTCTTTGAAATACCTATTGCACAAATGTGTTACTGTGCACGGTGACTATATAGAAAAGGACTAATACAATATAGCAATTTCATAAATTTTACTCCATATTTTCTATGTGAGGGCAATAACTTATCGATATACCCTCATATATGTAGAATTTGATTTTAAACATCATTTTATTTTCCTTATGACGTGCGTGATCATCAAAATAACCGACCCTCTGGTATTTTTTATTACCCATGTGTTGAAAGCATGAGTTATGAAATTCATGATCAGAAGCACAAGGTTTGTATATCTTCAAAAATTAGAAAAATAAGTGTCCGATAATTTTTAGCATTCATGAAGCGTCGACATATGAAATGTCGATAAAGGCACAGTTAGGCCTAATTGGGCTATTCGAAAGATAATGTATTATATGTTTTAAGTGAAAAATGCAATGCATTTGAAGAAACTACTAACGAAACAGTGTAAAATTACCTTTTGAAATTATATTAAGGTTCATGTGCTGTTATTTCAACGTGTAGTTATTCACGAAATCCAATAACTTAACTTTTTGCATATTACCGTCCTACAAATTTATATATTTTTTGTAGCGTTCTTAAGCTAAATAATGTAAAGTTTGTAATAATAAATATAAAGCAATAAATACAAATTGCTTCATACTATCTGTGTAATAGTCTAAACATGCATTTTGGACCAACAATTGGAGTTAAACTTTATGTTGCAATAATTTGTAATAAACATAGATTTATTCCGATATTCCACCACATTAAACATCAATATATTTATTGTTGTATTTCTGAATAATTTATAATTATTTCTATCAATGTGTACTGATTTACACACATATATTGCCTTCCTAAAGGAAAGCTCTCAAAATAAATTGTATAGATTCTGAAGACTATCCAGCCATTCGCATCATATCGAAATAAATAGAAAATAATTACTTTTCCAGGGGAAAAAAAGTTTCAAATTATTCGCTTGCATAAATTCTGAGCTTAATAATTAATTACCATTCAATAAGAAATTTTCCGATAAAATGATTAACTTTCTGATAGTTCTTAGTTACTTTTTAATTCTACATTTCTTAATGAGAATTTAATAGGTTATCAGTTATTGAAATTTCCAGACAGCATTTTTTTGCCTTTAAAATAAGAATAATTAAGATTTTCAGAGTTTTAACCGTATTATTTGCAAGTGATGAAAACAAGTTAAATTTAAATGTCTTATATCTTTATTATACTTTATAGAAGTTATAGTGAAAAGACGAGTACGAATTTTTATTTTGAAATGAACTGAAATAATTAAAAACAAATAAAAATGTATATGGACTATGTAATATTTCTTTAAAAAAAGTCGCTAAAGCGAATTCATTTTATAAACTAAATTATTATTCATTTACAGGGAAAGCTTATTGAAATAAAATATACAGGATAACTGAAAATGATTTAACAAATTTTTAAGTGCTGTAATAACTTTTAAATAAATAATACGATTTTTTTTAAAAATTAGGAAATAATAGTTATCATATGAATTTTCAATGAAATGTTCATCATATCTCAATGCGACCTTTATACAGCAGCATGGTTCTTACAATGTCTATAATATGATTCTTTTCACATATTAAACAGCATGTAACGTAACAAAATTAACTACTGCGGTATTGTTCATTTTTAGTTTATTGAAAGGTTTCGCTAGAGATTGAAACTACACCTCGTATCTTTACTGAACCGATGCTTTATGGATAGGGAGACCACATTAAACATAAATGAACATTTCTTTTAAAATTTCGTATGATTATATTTATTGCGCCTTTTGTAGAACTGCTTTTAATTTTTAGATCAATAAAGCACTTTGAAATCGAATGAAGGCGTTAAAAATACGTTGTGAAAAAAAATTGTGTATGACCATCATTTGCATATTTAGTGGTCTTAATCTTAATTAACAATCCTATTTTATTCGTTCTAGAAATTCGTTCTAAATGTTCATGTCATCAAAGCCATTTATAATATATAATTAAAATTTATATTATATAACCGACATCATAGCATTGTATTGGATTTTAGAAAAGGTGCTAGCTTTCTCATTAACATTATATTCCTCGTGAATATGAGTTCATTAGTTCCTTTTATACATTATGAGACCAAAAAAATCATTATTTCCATTTTAATTTAGTAATTCATTAACTTAATATTACGAAATGAAACTTATTTCTAAACCGTTTTATCTATCACGGTGAGCCAGAGATAAAAATATATTTTTTATAGATTATTTTGGAAATATTATTTATCAAAGTTATATTCTACATAGTTTTCTTGAATTTTTACACACTTTCTTCAACTTGTTTAGGCTAAAAAAAATGTTGTGTAAGAAAATTAATTATGACTTTTTTGAAGAACATAAAAAAATTTACCTCTTTACCTAATGAAAATCTTTCTCCTCCTAGCATTTTTTAATGGGATCTAAAAAATTTCTATTCGAAACTCGGAGGAGGATGATAGAGTCTTTTTTAATGAACTTTCTACAATAATGTTTTTTTTTTTTTTTTTTTACATCAGCTGTAGTTTTGCATTGTTCAAATTACTATACTCCAATGACTTTACATCCGCTATGAACAAAATGGACACAGAAAATACCTCCTATGTCACCAACATTTTTATTTAGATCTTCGCCAGTAATTGCTATAGGGGAACAGTTTTAGTTGGTATGTCCTGTTTCACTTTTTGCACAGAAAAGAGTTTGAAGATTTTTTTTACCATTTGTATACTTACGATCTTCCTCGTAAGGTGTTAGCAAGCAAAGAAATGTACATTAAATATGTGCCAAGTTTAGATACGTTTGAGAATTTCATTTACTGAATGTTTAGAAATTATGTTTTCTACAAAACGAAGTTTTATTTCGTAAATAATTTAACTATCAGTATTTTTTTAACAAAAAGTATTTTGTTTTTGTTTTTTTACATTAAATAAGCTTCCTTCATATTTGACTCCCACCTTTAACTATTATTGTTGACATCATTAATTTAAATAAATTTACATTAATTAAAAAAAAACTGATCTGTATGTGGAAAAAAAAATCAGAGAAATATTTTATAAAAAGCTTACATTTAATTTTATGTATTCGGGGAAATTGCGTTCAAGCTGAATGTGTATAAAAAATGGAATTTTGAAATTCAATTCACTGCATAATATTAACCTTAATTATGTAACCATTAAAAGCAATAATTCTCTCAGGGTGCTTATAACATTAACTAAAATTTTTAATAGAAGTTTTCGCCTTATACTCACAGAAAAATACTGCAAATTATGCAATTAAAAAAGCATTATTAAATTTTACTAATTAAATAAATATTAAAATTTCGAATATGAAATAGTGGTACCGTATTACTTAGAAATTATACGAAGTGCACGAATCTTGCTTTCTGTATACTTTACAAAAATACATGACTGGAAAATTTTCAAAATTATTTCTCAAAAGAATGAGATGTTATTTCACGATTTCATTTTCTAGATAATTCATACATAAGAATTCTACAAAATACAACTTACAAAGATTATAAGCTAGAAAATTACATTTCACTGCTAATGAATTAAGATAATTTTTGAATAAATATTAGCTATAAATATTACAAGAAAGTTTTACTGAATGTAGTTCATTTAGTAAAAATGCATGATGACTCAAAAAAGAATTTATTTACTTTTTGTAATTTCAAAATTGAATTTTATTTCGTATCGATAAGCAAAATATATTTCTAAGCCACGTAAAATAACTACATGTTAAGAGTTGAATAATTATGAAGAAAATTCAGTTATAACTTAAAGGATTTGCACTGAGATATTCTATTAAGAGCACACATTTAATTTAAAGTAAAAATGAACATTATAGTGAAAACTGGTAACCATTACATAAATAAAATATTCAGATTTAGTTCTCTGTGGACTTTTATCTTTAAAGAAATACTCATCAAAATAATAAACGTCTGTATACTGTATGAAAAGATGTAATTGAAAAATTTGGACGAGTATATGAATGAGGTGTGATTTCAAGATTCCATTTCCAAATCAAAGTAAATATAATATTTCTACCGAGTAAATATCATTAGAACAAATGGAACATTCAGATTTCATAAAATAGAATTTACCTTAAGAAAATAGTTTTAATTTTTAACATAACATTATAGAATTTTGGGAGCATATCCTTTATTTTATTTCTTTTTTGTAGTTAAAAAACACAACCGCTAGCCTATATAACATTTTACAAAAATATCTATTAAATGTTACTCAACTAAAAGACAAACCAATACCGATATTTAAAAAAAATCATTTCTAAATGTATTTCGTTGCATATTTAGCCCAAATAAAGACAATAAATTATATTTTTAATACTTAATAATGTTATTATTTCCTTTAGTTTTATTGATTTCAATCTGTGAAAATTATTTACGCAATAATAAATTTTAGTATGATGCAACTGTGATATATCTATGGTATATATACACTGTGATTCACATATATTGAAGCAAAAGGCTATTTCCTTAAATATTTCCCCTAGGCACATACTTCCACTTCCAAAGTTTCATAAAAAAATATGCAAAATTTGATGAGAGAAGTTGAAACTCCTTAGGGTGTCTATTTGAAAAAATACAAAAATTAAATTTTTAGACGGCCCCCCGTAGGATAAATTTTCTATTTAGGAAATTTTTTCTTATCCATTCCTGAATCAAACACAAAAAATTCTATCTTCATATCTGCAAAATTAACAGAGATATGCCCGTTTAAATAAATCGTCAGAGTTTCAAGTTTTAGACACAAATTGAAATGCGGGTAACTCAAGAAACAATGTTACTTTAAAAGTTCCTGAAAAAATTTTAAAGTATATTTATTGAGTTAAAATTTTAATTTTCTTTTTCTTTTTTGCGATGGTTAACCATATAATCTGCATGCAAACAAATTCACATCCTAAAATTTCTCATAAAGTTTTTTTTTTTTTTTTTTTAAACAAATATGATTTTTATTAAGTGGGGTAATTTAAGATTATTATAACTCGAAACATTATTTGTAGAATTTTACATGTTTTTTTTCAGCTAATAAAGAGGAAAATATAATTTTAATTTTGTTTCAAGATTTTTTTTCAACAATAATTTTAAAAATTGTTAAAATATAAACATAAAAAAATTCAGTAACTTATTTTTTTTTTTTAAATAATTGCATTAAAAGTAAATATTCTTTCAAAGTTGCCGAAGCAATATTAATGTAAATTGATCAAAGAAGGCATGTTCCAAGTTTGAATCCTTTTTCTTTAACTATTCTTGAATTACAAAAACTTAAAGACGAGAAATTGTGAAAAAAAAAAAAAAAAAAAAAAAAAAAAAAAAAAAAAAAAACATAATGCAGAAAAACGCTATTAAAGTTTAAAACAAAGATAGTCTCCCAATAACATGTTTAAATGATTTGGTAAAAAATTGCAGGTTAATAAATAACACCTTCCTGATGCTTAAACATACGATACAGTTCAACTTTAGTTCTTTCCACCTCCTTTCTGTACTATTTAAATGTCCGTCAGTTGATTTAAAACAAGATTTTTTCTAACATGCCCATTAAGAATCATAATTTTAGCCCTCACAACTTCACATTTTATATCGTCTCAGCGAGGCCATTAAAAAATGTCTGTACACTGCGGACGCGCCAGTCCCAGGCATTACTTTCTCTGGTGATTCGAACGCGAAGTGCCGTGCCTAACATATTTTTTCATACCGAACGGGGTCTGGCATTCTTCTCCCTAGGTCTGCACGGGGCGAAATTTTCAGTTTCGGGCTCCACCAAACCTGTATTTAAACCATTGTCCTCTGATCCGTGTAAAAATCATTAAAATTTGGCTCAGTCGATTTTTTAATGCATATATTTTTAAATTGAGGTTATTTTATAATTAAACTTTAAAATTAATTTTTTAAGGAGAGTAGATTTTAAGGTAAAAGAAACAAAAATACAGTAAAACCACTGAAAAAGAACCTGTATATGTCGGAATCCACTCTTGAACAGAAAATATGTTGACTCAGGGAAAATGGATATTATAATACCTGAGAAAAAAATTATTACACTTGCACCTCCTAAGAAGGTAACATGTATATAAGGTATTTTTTCCTTCCTATGTTTTGTTGATAGGAAATTTGACCCGAGCTGAACTTTTTTCAGTTTATTATATAAATTATACAGCTTATTATATAAAAAAAGATAATACACAGAGTAACATATTGTAAAAATATCATCATTCTTTCTTCTGATAAAATGGAATGCGTTTTCAAATAATTCGTTGTAACGAATTTTATTCTTGAACTTTGTGAACTAAGTGTATGCTAAATTACATGCATACATAATTTGTAGTGTCAAACATTATGATGTTTTGTTTTCACAAACTCTTATGTACGATTAACTGTCATTTCTCTTTTCAACTATCCGATATCAAATTTTAAACTTGCGCCGTTCATGTTAGCAATAATATTGTTTTTTCACATTTAACATTAATTTGTCGATTAATTTTATCCTAAGTTGCGTGCATTTATGGGAACTTTGCATCCACCCCCCTTCTCCCGGAAAGATTATTTTTTAAATCAATGCACTGTTTTGGAATCGATATGTTATGAAAGAAACTCAACTTATTTACCCAGATGTAAAATTTGACGGGTTCCATTTCGTTTTTTAATGACATGTAGATATGTCGCTTGTTATATTGCAAATGTCATGTAAATCGTCGCAAGCTAACTGAAAAATGAAAAAAAAAAACGTTCAGCAAATTTTTCCTAGGATATAAAACATATTTTAGTGATTTCTTTCTATTCCTTTACATTAACCTTTCGTTATATTTCATCTTATTTTACTGCTATTTTACTATTTTACTATTTTTGTTTTATATGAAATGTTCTTTTTTTATAACGGTACAAATATTATGTGTGTAAATATTCGCTTATTAAAAATTGAGATATGTGTCTGTATTAAAATTATGCAGATTGATATGACACATTTACTTGAAGATTATTGACTTAGCCATATTTTAAAAACAATAACACGTATAAATATTTATAACGTACTTATAAACATACTAGCCGCCCTTGGTGACTAGTTTGGTCTACCTTAAATGTAATATCAAACATTGTATCGTGTTACTTTTATTAATAATTTAATTTACTTGTTCAATCCCTCGCCAAATCGGAATATTCTGACAGAGAAACCAAGAACTCGGTAAAGAAAAAGAAAAATAGTAAAATATACCATAAACCATGACATTTAATTTAAGCATTGTTTTAATTGACCACGCAAGAAATAAAAAATGCTAACTGGCGAGTTAAAAAATGCTATTGGCGAGTTAAAAAATGCTATTGGCGAGATTTTTACCCGTCTAAGCTAACATAACAGCACCAATAATTCTTTGCGATTATGACAACTTTTATGTTAGTTTTATTCCAAAAAATAAGATTGAAAATGGCTGCGCATATGAAAAGCGTTGTTTATAACAGTCACATGACTTAGGCTATTATTATAGAGATTACTAGTAGTAATACTTTGGAATAATCTGATAGTGAAGTGGGTGTGTGGGACCGATTGCGGAACAGGTGGTACAGAACATCCTCCCTTCAATAGCTTTCCAAGCTTCAGACTTTTGGTACAGCACCTAGCGTAGAAATCTGCTATCCAATCAGCGCTAAAAATGTGCATACCTTAAATGTGCATTGATTCTAAAATCCAGAGAGCCAATCGCAACGCCATCTGCGGTATATTTTCAAATTTCAATATAACCATCGTATTATTACAGCGTCTAGACCAAATTGCTTTGAAGTTTTTGAAAATATCCTACAGATATCGCTGCGATCCACTCTTTGTATTTAAGAGATCCAATATTTTAGCACTTTTTTAAGTATTACTGGGCTAAATGGTTTCCACAATATCCATTCTAGAGGCTGTATTTTTTTTTTTTTTTTTTTGGGGGGGGGGGGAAGGTAACTCCCAGCACGGAAGATCCGTCTAGAAAAAAGAAATTAACTGATTTTCGAGAAATTAAAAGCATCAACAAGCGGGTTTCGCAAGGCTGTGCGTTCATTACATCGGACCACAGCGGTGATCTTTCTCAAATATCTCATACTCTCGGCTATATAGTGTATTTTTGCGCTTTCCCGGCATTCATGGTTTTGCCAATTGTTATTATGCTATTATTCGTTATAAAAATATTTCTTTTACATAATTTCATTTCATCATTCTTTTTCTTTTTCAATAAATTTTCGAAAGAAATGTATGTTGAAGCATACATATCAAAAGTAAAATTAAATACTCATATAACATAATTTAATGCATTGAGTTATGTGTCTTTTAATATAATTACAATTTATAAAGGATGTAAATGTGACCATAAATATTGATTCATCTGTCTCATATAACATATTTATAATTTCAGATTGGAAGGACAATGTCATTGCTGTCAAATTTAATAAAGAACATAAAGATCTAATATGGCATTTTATTGACAGCTTATTACACGAACAATGTGTTTTCTTAACAAAAGAAGTCTATAAACTTTAAAAAAAGACATTTTCTGTTATTTAAGAAAAAAATATTGGCTTGTGAATTATTCATGATGTCAAATTAGATTTAATAAATGTGTCAGTTTGTATTTATTATAACTTGTGGGTATATTCCGATATATTTTTTGAATCATTGTAATTTAAAAATTTATATCACGATTTATAAATAAAATTCTTAGAACAATAGATTATATTTTAATTCACTACATATTAAAATTAATTTATATTTTAAAATCTTTACCTCTTACAATTTTTTAAGCATCAAAATGGTCAAAGAAAAAATAAATTTTAATGTATAAATTATGTAATCTATCAAATTCAAGGTTAGCATAAAGGGCATTTATTAAATAAATACTTTAATATGAAGCTTTTTATTTATTTTTAAATTTAATAACTTGAGCCATTGAATTTTAAGTTGACATGTGTATTTTATGTTATTGCTGGATAATTAATTGTTAGTAATCCAATGCGTTTTAGAATATATGCATAAGTAGTAATAGATTTATTTCATATTTTTGTTGTTTTATTTCATGTGAATTTAATATCTGATCTTGGTTATCCATGTTACCTAAAAAATATCATTGTATGGTATGCGCCAATGTACTTGTTTTACTTTCAAAAGCAACGTTTTGTTCAAAAACGTTAACATACTTTAATGGGTTTATACAAGAATAATAAGCAAAAATTGAATGCTTTATTAATTTGAATTTTTAATATTTGAATTTTTATTCAACTTGTATTTAGGCGTAAAACGAGCAAAGTGAAAAAGTGTCCATTCCTATCCAACCAGGTTTCGAAGATTCGAAACAGTGTCAACAATATTACCTACCGCTCTATCACTGAGTCACCTGGAAGATATCCACGTTAGTACATCTTACTGTTATCAGATAGCAATGTTCACTGTTACCCGCAGGCACCCGCAGTATTCCTATGTTTAAGGAGTACTCTCATGAACAACTAACAGTAATGTCAATGACCATGGTTCGAATCCAGGATTGGTCACATTTTTATTCTGTCCGTATTAAGTCTTCCAGAAAAGTTAAATAATAATGGACAGCGATTAAAAAAATGCAAATGCTTACACTTGGCAGTGACACCTTTTTTTAAATTTAAAATTTTAAATGTATGTCAAGTTATATATGTATGCTAAATATTTTATTTTATTTTATTTACTCTATTACAATGCATATCTGATTCTTCTTAGGAAAAGTTATAATAAAACAAAATATTAAATTAAATTTTACGGAAAATATTTGGAAATTATTTAGTAATAAGAAAAACCCAATAAATAAATAAAATAAAATAAAATAAAATGTTAGATAATGAATATTTTTTACACTGTTTATGATGGAATTCTGGTTATGTCTGTTATGCTCGGTAACATTGCAAATAACTCTCTTTGATATAGACATGCATCATTCTCAAAATTAACGTATTTAAAATATTGTTAACCAATAAATTATTAATAAATGATATTAAAAAAATAGTTGTGAATATATTAAAAATGCAATTTTGTTAATTTGTAATAAAGTTTATCTTTAGCAATTCTTTTTCATAAAATGGACTTGGCATAAAATTCTAAATTTCTAAATCAACGGTTCAAATTATAACAGAAGCGTTTTAATAAATGGTTTACTAATAAATAATAACCCGTAGAAAATATATTAATATTATATGAAAACTGTCTTATTCTAAATAAGATTTGTGCTTAGTATGAAACTTGTCACAGATGAATATGATGAATTTTCTCATTAAAATGTTTTAATTTCTTTATTTAAAACAATTTTTCTTATAAAAATTAAAGCAATATGAGTGCAATTTTTAAACTGTTTTACGTTCGCAATAGATATATAGTTCTCAAACTTCGCGTATGTTGGTTTTAATATGACGTAAGTATGCTATTTTAAAATCTTGTTAGAATAAATACACCCAAATGAAGCAAGAATATTTTAGCATGATGGAATATAATAACTGATTTATATTAAATGTAGTTATGTATATTGAGCAGATGTTTGCTCAGTTTTTGTTCAATGACACATGCCAAATTGTTTTCTGAAATCTCACTACCAAATCTAGAAAATATTATTAACCATTTGTAAAAATGGTTATTGTCCTCGTCCGGGTAGGAAATCAAAAGCAAATCTGAAGGTTTTTATTAGTTGAATCTGCCATTTATTCGTTTTCTGATTGGTCTATACAGTAATATGTATTTCCCTTTACTTTCAACAGAGATGGACAACAGAGAGTTGCCACTATGACAAAAAAAGTAATAAAAACTACAAAAAAAATTAATAACTCAGAAAAAAATTGAGATACAGCTTTCAAACAAATTGCATTTAAAAGTACACTTTTTTTTCTCTATACGACGATATAAAAAGTAATATTGTGGGATGTTTAGAAGTTTAAGAAATAAATTTCATTTAAAATTGGCCGCCAGATTTCTTGGAAATCTGACGATGAAAAAGTCTTTTACCGAACAGCCAATGAAATGCTCGGATAATACTTAAGTTTCAGGTGGATAATATGTACCAGTCTCAGGCGATTTCTGTCGCTTGCAACTTTTACGTGTAATAACACTATTAATAAATTATTTAAAAACAACGTTTAAACACACAATAAAATAAGTTAATTTGATCATACGTATACGTTTCGTGAGAACTAGGACTCACATCCTCAGTGTAAAAAACTTTAAAAACAATATCCCCCCCTCCCAACTACATGAACGGTGAAAACCCAAATGTCAAAACAAAATACCAAAAGACCATCAAGCTCTAACTGCCAATGAAATTAATGCGGAAGTGAAGTGTCGTGACACAACAAATCCACCCAGAAAGTTGAGATGTATGGTGTACTAGATAAATCATTAACCAAGGAGTCTCTAAATTTATGGATATGAAGAGCCTCAAAAAAGTCTAAATCCAGAGGAATAATGCATTTCTTGACAATGGTAGCAGAGGCAAAATTAAAATTATGTCCCTCTCCCCTAAATTTGGCGTGCACTGTCATATATGGCACTCTTTAAGTGCGTTCGTAATTATATAAATACGTAGCACTTATAGTCGTCGTTCAATCCGTCTGTCTGTTCGTCCGCATATAACAGAGCAAAAACTACCAAACCGAATGATCTGAAGTTTTAAATATATAATAGTGGCAAAATTTTGTGGAGTCATTTCAAATTTTATGAAAATCGAATGTGTAGTTTAATTACTGGGGCAGTCAAATTTTTACCGTTACATTACTTTCAATGTAAAAATATTATTTCAAGTGAATTTTAATGATGCTACAGTCTTTCGAACAGAATGAAATGTATATGCACTTATGAAGTGCACTAAAATATACATTCAGCGCAATATACGGTGCAAAAAATAGTGCAAGGTTATAGTACAAACGCACCTCATTTGCCACGTTTGACTTGCAATTGCTAACATGTTTAAATTTTTAGGGAAATTTTAGATAAGGCAGAGTATATTCATTGCTCAGAAAAAATAGAACCATAAAAAAAAGTATTAAGTTAAAACTTAACTAAAGACATTTAAATGGTTACTACTTAAAAAATAAAAATAAATAAATCAATAAAAAAGTATTATATTATAACAAATTCTATGAAATGAATGTTGTGTTTCAGATATAAGAACGTCCACGGAAGGGAGTTTCGAATTATAATCATTAAATAAGTAATTAAAGTTAAATATTAAAATTATCTTGTTAGAAATGTATTTCATAGCTTGTTTAATACTTAAATATACATATAAATAAAAATATTATGAAATGTTCTACATTTTCATAATTTTTTATCCTTCTGGCACCGTAAATTGTACCTTTTCAAGAGAATGATCAATATACTTTAGATACGTTTCACGTTCTATTGCAAATTCTAATGACAAAAAACATAATTGTACCGTTGCTCTGTATGTGAGCCTTTCCAATGGAAATATTTACAAATGCATGCATAAGTTTGTAATTAAATAGATAATACTCAACAGTGAAAAATTTGAAACATCTGAATTTTTCATTAGAAACCTTAATTCAGTTCAATATTAATTAAGACAATTTTAACGGGAATTTAAAATGTTGTGTTATTTTTATTTTGTTTGAAATCGGAGTTTTGAAACAGTAGATGTTCTTCTATCTTCTGAAGTCTTTCGTAAATTGGTTTCCTAGAAAGATATTTCAAGTATATGCGTCTCTAAATATCTTTCAATGTACAGATTTAATATAATGTCTTACAAACAAAAAAAGTTATAGAAAAAATGATTTAAATGCATTTTTTCTTACATCTTCATTAGGTTTCCTTTTAAAACTGCGTACATGATCTGACAATAAATCATACTTTTTGAATCGAAGCTTTTTAAAAAAATGCCTAGGCATATCCGGAAATTGCACATGTTTGTATGCATGTGTGAGCGTTTTCCTTTAGGTTAGAGTTTTATAAGACATGCTCACTGTTCATATGTCAATGTGCTAGGAAGTCAGTTTCGCAAAAATACAGAATATTCTCAAAGGGGTCTCTCCAAGAGGTTTTCGTTGGCGATGTACCTGTCCCTGTCTCTAAGAAGAAGGGAAGTAAATAATTACAATATGTAATTACTTGGCGCAGTACAATATAAATAAAAAACAACGTTTAAAGCACCAAAGCAGTTTACTTCTTATTGAAAACTGATTTCAATAGCCATAGCATACCGTCATCAGTACAAAGTATGACTGCTCAGAAAAGAAAATTGCTGAAATACATGTAGGAGACGCGGATTCAATGATAAAATTTATTAGCCAATTAAATTAAAGGAAATTTTAAGAAACAGCCAATGAAACAGAAGTGGATGCAAAGATAAAGTTTATTAGCCAATAGAAGTACGATAGGAAATTTTAGAAAACAAGGCATGTGAGCGGATTTAAAGGTCAAGTTTACTGGCCAATAGAATTTCAAGGAAGTTTAGAGAACAGCCAATAAGATATAATAAAATGTAACGTGAAAACATACAAGTGGAATATATGAAAAATAGGTTTTTATTCAATTTTTCCAGCAATCTGTCTACGGAGGAATAGCAAAATTACAATTAACAATATTTTGAAGATTTTTATAAATATGGAATGCTTCAAGAAAGTCAAGTTCATGAATGGAAGTGGGTTTTGAGATAATTTTTGCGGCGCGAAAGTAAAAAATGTGATTCATTTTCCAGTAATGTTTAGCAATGGCATATTTGTTAATTTCTTCTTTCTGAACACATTGCTAGTGCTCTTTAAATCGGAACTTTAAACTGCGCTTGGTTTGTATATTATAAGAAATACCGCATTGACAACTTATACTATATATACCCCTGGAATTGGATATCTCAATAAGATCTTTCAGTTTGAAGAGAGTAAGCTTTTTCGCAGGGGGGAAAATTATTCTGAAGTCAAATTGACTTATGAAATTTAATACCCATTGTTTAAACAGTTTAAATGTTTTCAATTCATTGGTATACGCATGTTTGCAGACGTGTTGCAGTGATATTCTTATCTTCATATTTTTATTAAAAGCTGTGCTCCATATTCTTGCTTCATAAATATTAACTAATGAATATTTTTTCGTGCATAATACTGAACATCTGGAGTTTACAAGAGATGATAAATAAAACAATATAAAAAATGATATTAAATGAAATGAATAAATTTAGACTCTAGAAAATTAAGATCAGTAATATTATTTTTACTTTATCATTGTCATACCACTCGTATATTTATAAATATTATTATGATTATGAAATTTTTTCCATTTTAAGTTTTGCCTCGTTTATATATATTTCAAGAATTTTCGAAATTCATTGCGGTATTTGGTTTTATTGACATATTCATAAAAAAAATTATTTGTATGATTTATGATATGCCAGGTTTTTAATCACGAGATTGCAAATGAATAAAATATTACGAATTAATCTGTATTCAGCCGGCGTAACTCTTCTACACAATTTGATATGTCTATAACAATATACTTGGTATTTAATTAAAATTTTGAAATTAATTAAAATAACGATTTCCTTGCTCAGTATTAAGCCAGATAAAATTTTACGATTTATGAATCACATACAACTAAATGTAAAGGCAAAATTTATGTTTTGAATAGGAGATAGTTTTAAGAATAATATGTAAATAAACCTTAGTAAGTAAATATCAAAGAATAAGGGGATAATTTAGTAGATAAAAGGGGATATTTCAAAAGTTGTCTGTTTGTAAGTAATATACTCCTTGATGAGAGCGTTGTCGGCTGAATAATATATTATAGTAACGTACCGGGATTAAACTATTATAAACAGTTTAAGTCAACGCAAACTTAAATACGGGAGAATTTAAGATTATACTGGATGAAAATATCCTTTGCGACGCCTTTATCTTTAAGAGTTCCTCTGATGTGCCTTTGTCTCTTTAAAGACGAATTAAATTATATTACTATCACTTTTTGTGAATTTGCTTCAAAACAAGGAAATAAAAGATATAACAAGAAAGATCGCAACAATATATGTAACAAACAGCATTAACATGTATTTCTAAAAATTACAGTTCTGTATTTCTTTGCAGTGGGTGATAAATCGAATAATATATGATAAAGGTACTATCGCATAAATTAAATGTATATGAACAGCTTAGTGGAAGAACGTGTTATGATACATTTTCACAAAAGTTGTTTTATTTTAGGAATGAAAGCGTTCTGAGGTGTTATATCATATGGTAAAACTAAAGTACTAAATTGTACTTAGTATTGAAGGAATGTGGCAGTATCTTTTAATATTTAATATATTTTATATTTGAATCAATTGATTCACAGTGAAATAGATGCAATTCCAGATAAAAAAGCAGGAACTTACATAATCCTATTCAGCAGAGAACATCAAGAAAGTTGATTCTATATTCGTATGATATCTCGAAAATTTAAAGATATGCTAAAAGAGCAATTATCTGATATCAAATTCAACAAACCTAGAACAGCTTTATTTATTGCGATAAAAAGAAAATATTAAGATAAACTTCTATAAAGTTAAACTAATCACTTCAACATCTAACCATTATTCTTTCATAATCCTTGAATACATTCAGATTTTTCTTAGGAGTGATACTGTTTGTAACGATGTACTTTCTAGATATATTCCCTTGATTTGCTTTAATGTTCTGGGTATTTCAAGAGTTCCTGAAAATATGAATTGATATTTTCACCCCTCTTTAGAGTAATGGACTAAACTTCGCTTGCGCATACGTAGATATATTTCATTTTGTTTTTACGTATCTTGTTTTCTATTCCAGTCAGTCTTATTTCCTCTTTGAAAATGAACGCGTATGCGTTCGAAAGATCTCAGGGTTATATTATCTAATATATTTATACGTTTTTAACACATTTTAAGAATATATATATATATGTTTTAATGTTTATATTAATAACAAGGTCAATATTCCTTCACGACACTAGATTTGGTGCAGTGTTTTGACTCTATTGAGTACGTTTGCTGATTAAGGGATAACAGTGTTTTATTTCATTCATTTTCTATAAACTGAATATTTTAATCCTGAACTGCATCTATTAATGCCAACATATGGAATTGCAGCATTCTTTTCAATCTCAAGTGTGAATTTAATACTATTACTTAATTTGTCACATTGAAGAAAACTTGTTAAATCTCACAGACTATACTTCCATAAGACGAAAATATCATCAACATAAGGTAAAAAATATTGGGATTTCATAGTAAACGTATCCGTAATCTTATTTTATAGAGGCCTTAAAGAGAAATCGGTAAATAAACAGGAAACTGTTGATCCTAGGGCTCCTATAACACAGGCTGAATCGTCAAGCATTTTGTTTCCCACTTTGATCAATGAGCGATTGTTGCCCACGCGACGTGACCAATCGTTCTTCTCCTACCGGCAATTAAATGGCGGCGTGAGTCAGCCCGAGTTATAGGGGCCTTAGTTGATCCCATCGCTGCAGCATTTCGAGTTATCACATCGTATTTCATTTTAAAATTTTCTGATGTACTCACTGCAATTTTCCATTCATATAATTGATTACGAATCGAAATTCAACTTTCGTCTCTAGACTTTTAAAAATGTCAGCATCATATTTATCTTGAAGATGACTGCAGGCGCAATTCGAAACGTCGATATTATGCTCTATCATATAATTTTATTTGTACACGTTGATATAAAGTTTTTTTTATGTGTAACATTGAACAAATTTATGTGTTTTTAACGTATACATTTTATCTGTTCTACATTTTTGGTAACATATAGAATAAAATTTAGCTTGTATTATATCGAGGTCTGTATTACTAAATATATTTGTTTTTTATATTACTTTCTAGTGCGTTCACTAAGAAAAATATTTACCTGACACTTCGCTATTAACACATTTCTAGTTCTAAAAAAAAATAACTTTCGAATTTCATAATGAATATCGGAGAATCGGGCCCTAAAATAAAAACAAATAACGAACCTTTTTATTAAAATAATATAAAGGTTTTAATTTTATATCACTATAACCCCATTTTTCATTTTTGCGAAATGTCTTTTTTAAAAATATTTCAAGAATTATCTTAAAAATAATCATGTAGAATGTCTATAGGAGTTTATAGAAAAATATATGAAAGTTTTTTATTCATTTTAATTGATTTTTTTGTGCTGTTATAATAAAATTATCACAAAGATATGATTTTCTCATATTTATAAACTATGTTTGATATATGAATGTATTTTAAAATGTTTTACAAAAATTATAACATATAAATCTTAATTAAAATTAAAAATCTGTTTACTAAAGTGGTGCATAAAAATTTATTAAAATATTCTGTTACAAAATGAACTGGTCTTCAAAATCTTAAAAACCATTGATGTTAAAAATCATATGAAACAGAAAATATAATTCCCGAGATCTTTCGATAGGAAACGCGATAATTTTTAAGGGATAGCTTCACTGAAAGGTCGCATTCACTTTGCTATTTATATACCAGTCTGGGAAGAAGCATCAGTCTATTATATGTTGGGGGTGTCTATGAAGTTGTTTCGTTCCGATGCCGAAGTGTTAGATATTTTTAAATATTAAACCAAATGTGACGTATTTCATATGACAAAACATCGTTACATACACTGTAAAAAAATCTGTAGTTCTACAGATGTAAAGTTACATGCTTACTAAACTTTCATCTGTAAATGTACAAAAAAAGTTGACAATCTACAAAACTAGTTTTCGTAAAACTACAGAAATCTGTAACTTTACAAATGAATCTGCTAAAATTACAGTAATCTTACTAAAATTTTATCTGTAATCCTGGTTGTAGTTACATGAGAAGTTCTAGGCATCCCAGTTTCCTAAAAAATTCTTAGTAACCTTACAGATTTTTTGATTTTCGGCGCAAAAGTGTGTCTGTTACAGGAATTTTTGTTGTTGTCGTTACATAAAAAGTTCTAGGAATCCCAGTTTCCTAGAAAAACTTTAGTAACTTTACAGATTTTTTTTTACAGTGTACACTATTTACTTTACTTAAAATCTCCAAAGATTCACTAATTCTCAAAGTATAAGAATCTGATGTATGTATCATAACTTTTGCATTCTCGAAATCTCTTTTTAAATTTTGGAGTTGATTTAATCTTGAAAGTGCCGTAGCTGGTCGGTTAAAAATGATATCTCTCATGTGCTCCCCCAATCTTTCTTTAAATTTTCGAGTGGACATACCTATGTAGCATACCTATGTAGCACTCATTTTATATTTCGTCTTAAATGGGATATAATAGGCAGCTGCAATTTCCTTATTAACTACTTATTATTACCTTTATAAACATATCGTCTGTGAGATGCTTGATTAAGGGGATTTTCACGTTTCCGGTTAAGGGTTAAATTTATATCAAATTTCCTTAATGGGTATCTTAATCTTTCATATAACTGTGGTACGTGCTCTCATGTTTATTCTTTCTTTTGGAATTTTCTACTTTACTTCATAAATTTATTTATGTCGTGAGGGGAAAATCCGTTTTCTATAGCAAAATATAACGATTTCAAACTATAACTTTTCTATTTTTAGGTATATTGATTCATTAGTATATTATAAGGTATATATTAAATTCACCCCTTTTATTAAAAAAGTGTGTGGGATAACGAGCATAAAATTACGATAAATAGCTTTAAAAAATAATATAACAACTTGTAAACATAAAGAAAATAATCAAATGCGAAGTAAGAACTTACGCTACGCTGCGAAGCCTAACTATTTAAATTCCCGCAGATTGTTTGTTATCGTACTTTTGTCTATTCAAATCATGTATGTTATGTAATGTAAAAGTTGCATTTGTTATGCTTACTTTTTAGTCTTTCATTTTTATATCCGGCGTGCTAGAAGAATTCGTAAATTGTGATTTTTTTTATTTAAAAATTTCGCGTCATACCTCAAAATATACGGTAAATAAATTGCTGTTTATCATTTCTATAACTCTCTTACATACTCTCTTACTCTCTCTCCAATTATCCTAACATAACAATAATTGGAGAATGTGTCAATTAAATATTTTAGTTATCCAATAGTCTCGATATTATGGATATATGAAATTTTGCTTCATATTTTAAGTAAAGGGTTAGAAATTCATGCAGAAGAATTCCTGATTTGATCTCGTGTTACTGAAGTTATTATTTTATAGAGTGTACATAGAATATTTCCATGATTACAGAAATTATTTTTTCTATACCGCAAAATATATGTTTTTTGTGAATTATAAAGACAGTAATAGATATTGTAATGAGAGAAATTATTTTAGTAAACTAAACAGTGATTTCTGTGAGAATATATAGGCCGTATTTTAGTGTTCAGTACACGTTAGCAAACATTTGTTCTTTAACACTAGTCACAGAATCTGTAATCCTAGTCTTCAATGTTTTAATATCACAAACTGATGTAGCAAAGAGTTATATAGCTCCCAAAAGAATGAAATCAAGATAATAATAATAATGATACATTAAGTCTGGACTGCACGTAGCGAGAGCTGGACTACCACCTTTTCATCCTATGAGCTTCAAAAGAATGCAGGTTCAAATTTAATAGAGCAAATGGTTTACATTGAACTTGAATACTCTTTTACATTTTACAAAATGAAACGTGTATAATAAACGTTGAGGAGCATTATTTTGTAATTGAAGAAAGATTTTATGTTCATTCTGAATATCATAAACTTCCTTTGCACTTTACGAAGTAAGAAGACGAGTACAATTTGCATAGAAACTCGCAACTAGAGAAACTAATCTCTCTGAATAGGTCTATTCTAATCACAGTGTTAAAGATAGAGGATTGCCGGAACGAAAAATTTGAACTTCAATGTATGTTTAAATAAATAATAAGAAAGCTTTCCCACAAACAATTTGTGAAGTTCTCTTTATGTGTTAAATATCTAAGAGAAGGTAATTTAAAATCTTGTCTAACCGTTTCTTGTTTCTATAGAGGTAACTATGTATTTTCGAGGTGATTTTGTTATGCACAGTTTGAATTTCACAAAATTTATAAAAAAAAACTGTGTAAATAAGACTCTAGAAATTACGCTCGAAAATATTGAATATTTAATACATGATTTTCGCATTGCTAATTAAGCTTAAAACCAACAGAGTGAAAAATATCCAAGCCAGGAATCGAACACGGAACAGCTCTCCAAGTTCTCTATCATTTAAACTACGAAGACAATAGCTAGCTTAGCATCTCTCACTCACATATGTTGGTAAGCCCGAAACTGCAGCACAAGATGGTATAGACTACATGAGCACACAATCCTGTGTCGAAACATGAGACACATATATACCCAGCATAGGTGAACATATATATAACTTTTAAATTTCAGCAGTGAAATTACGCTCGGAATTATTGAATATTTACTACGCGATTTATCACATTACTAACTAATGTAGAACAAACAGACTGAAAAATGTCAAGCTGGAAATCGAACCCGGAACCCTTGGAATAGCGCTCCAAGTGCTCGGCCATTTAAATTTCGAGGATGATACCTAGCTTAGCATCTCTCATTCACATATGCTGGTAAGGCTGCAACTGCAGCACAGGATGGAATAGTCTTTATGAGCATGAGCACACAATACTGCGGCAAAAATGAGAATTTTCCAATAAATTACACAAAAAGGTTAATTTGACCAAAAATTAGTATATATAAATATTAACACCCATCAGAAGGGAAGAACAATTTGTTTTTATTAATGTCAATACCTCAACCCTATATATGAGGGATTAAAATTCAATAACTGGGAATATAAAAAGTCTAATTATATTTAATAATAATTAAAAAATATATATAAAGTTTTATCATTTATTTCTCTTTTATATTCCATCTTATAGTGAAATTTGTTTTTCGAAACCTAAAACAGTTGTATTTACATATTTTTGAGTTTTGAATTAGTTATCTATAGCTACAAAATGATCGACTATTTGCAGATTTCAAAGCATATTTTGTTTGTTTACCGGTTTATATTTTTTTTCCGGTTTTGAATGACTTTATTCAGTAATAATGATCATTTTTTTTATGTTAAATAGTTTATTAAAGAATTGTCGTAAAGTATGAATATATTGGAGCCACGTAATTTAATTAAAAATGCATACTTTTTAATTCCCCATAACTGTATTCAGGATTTAAATGAGCAATATATAAATTAGATCGTATCTGCGTCGTATTCATAATCAATTGATTAACTACCAATAGAGCAACAGAGAACAGTTCAATATATAGCCTGCGACGTCAAGAAAATATAGATTATCCCTTACTGTCGTAGACTTCTGGAAATGAACAAGTATTGTATTGCTTCCGGAATTATATCAATATACATTTACGAAAGATATTTGTTGTCATTGGCACGTGTGGATTTGAGCATTGTAATTTTTTTTTTTTTTTTTTTTTTTTTTTTTTTTTTTTTTTTTATGTTGCGATATTGTAACTTTGATACTTCTGAAAATCCTCAGTATTTAGTTACAAAAATCGGTAACATTAAAAACAAGAAATTTTTTATTATGGGCTGAAAACAGTTCATTTCACAAATAAAATTTTGAAATAAATTAGATTTAATTTATAATCAGGAGAACATAATGCTTTTAAACTAATACTAATAAATCTGAAAGCATTGTTTACAGAATGAACACCAATTAAAAATTAAAATCATGTATATCGAATGATAAACATAATTGTTTACATTACTGTTAATAAAAACTATGTTAAATAATTCTTTTCAACTTTATTTATTTAAATTTATATGGAATTCAGTGTAAACTGCAAACAATATTATTATTATTTCATGTATCTTTTCAGAAGCACTATTTTTGGAAAAAAGTAATCTTGCACGTAGTTTTAAGTTGATTATATTTTACTCTTAATTATATTTCAAAAAATCTTTCAATTAAATTTTCAAATACATTTTGCGAATACGGATTAAACTGTAATTTAATGAGTTGTTTTCACAATTGAAAGCTAATTTAAATTTATCTGATGTATATATATATATATATATATATATATATATGTATTTATTTAATTTTAGGAAGGGAATTGCTCAAAATTATATTTGTAAATAAAATAATTTAAAATATTCATTTATTTGTTGCTGCGCTTTAGTTATCCGTACATTTCCCATATAGGCCTACAAACTGTAAGTTTATATATTAACCTTAACGTATAATTCTATATATATATGCCGAAAGATAATACGTATAAAGTTAACTTATTGGATTATTTGAGTTTGCCACACATGGTTGTGTGGCAACAGATATGGAACGAGTGTGGACAGATTATGGATCACTGGATGTTGGTTATTGTTTTGTGTGGCTGTGTGGCTCAAGTTTTCGGTAAAATAATTATTTTGCAGTTTCAGTGTATGTTTCACATAAGTTTTAAATCAGCTGTATCTTCAGAGTGGCAGATGTGTTGTTTATTGCGGCGTCGGGACCGCTCGGGAGTGTTCGTGATATGCTTTCAATTATTTTTATGCATTTGATTTATGCTTTGCGACGCTCTGGCCGAAACCCACAGCCTCTACTTAATAACAATTTGTTGTGTTAGTCTGAAACATTGCTGTGCTTTTATAAAATGCCTGCTGCTGACGATGCCATATATTTTTGGTTTTATTTTTTCTTCTTCAGGTTATATCTCTTAAAATTTCTTTGATGTTTGTTGTTTATTCTCAGTTTAATTATGGTGCGAGATTCTTGTTCTGCCGAATGCATTTCATACATATTGTGCTATATACATACACTGCTGACCATTAAGATTGCAACACCATTAAAGATTGAAAATACGAAAAAGATATTTATAGTACGTAAACAGTATGGCATGAAAAGAAAATGATTAAATTTGTAAACAGTTTGGGGGTTTACAAGGGTGCGAAATTGGTAAAAACAGCTGCTCCTCCTCTCAACTAAAACGGCCCTTATCCGGTTAGGCATGGAGCCAAATTGGGCTTGGAGGACAGAAACGGACAACTCATTCCATGCTGCATAAAATCTATACCACACTTCATCAACTGTATTAGATGGAGATGGGTGGCGGGCTAGTCTCTAAGCATTTCCTGACCAGAAATTTTCAATGGGTGACAGATCTGGAGACCGTGCAGGCCAGGGTAGCAATCGTATAACCTGTATGTCTAGGAAGGTCAGAACACGACGTACAACATGTGGTCTTGAGTTATATTGCTGGACGATGGCGTTTGGCAGGCCTCGAAGACGGGTCATAACCACTGGACGTAAGATGTCAAAAATGTACCAATCTGCGTTCAAATTACCATCGATCTGAACTAGAGATGTGCATTCCATGTACCCAATGGCTACCCAAACGATCACACCAGGGGCTCTGCACCTGTGCCGACAACGAATGCAATCAGGCGACAGGCGTTTTACTCGGAGACTCCAGACAAGTATATGGCCAACAGAATATAGCACGTACAACGGGGGCTCGTGTGAAAAGACGACATTGTGCCAGTCATGCATCCAGCTTTGTCGTTCGGTGCACCAGAGTCTCCGACTCTCTCTATGCTACATTGTCAAGGGAAGTCGCAGTTGTGATCGCCGTTCTGAAAGTCACATTGCTGCAAACGTCGTCGAACCGTACGAGCGATACTGGGTGCGCTTGAAACATGCCCATTTCCTCACTAATGGTTCGAGATGTGGTTGTACGGTTTTGCAGGGACGACCTCACAATATGACTGTCCTCTTCTGCGTTAGTAATGGGAGGGCGTCGAGATCCCGCATGCCGTTCAGTATGATTCTCAGCAATCAATTGGTTCCATATTTGCATAACAGTGGTTGTATTTCGACGAATGCAATGGGCGATATCATGGAATGATAAACCGCACTCTCGATAGGCAACGATACTGCCTCTATCGAATACCGACACTTGGTGGTAAGCATTTCTTCTTATTATTCGAGGCATAACACGATACTCTGATCAAAGACCGACCTTACAAAGTGCGTTCCAAATGAGAAATACACTACGCAACTTTTCTTTTACGCAGTGCTTCAGATGTCGTTTCTCCCGCCTGCCTCTTCTAAATGCGCTGAAATACTAATCAGTTGCATATTCCAACCTTTTCTTCCTTTCATGTGATTTTAGCCTTCGTCAGATCATTCCGTCCTGGTGTTACAATTTTAATGGCCAGCAGTGTATATATATATATGTATATATGTATATATATATATATATATATATATATATACACACACATATATATATATATAAGGAGTATACTGTTGTATACTCCTTTTTTTTAGGATTTCTTGTTTTTTAGCATATTACTAGAAGTGTTAAAGTTTTTCTGTTAGTTGGTGATTGGCATCAGTACATTTCATTTTTATCTGAACTTTCATCAAATAAATATCTAGTCTCTAGAGTTTTATGTTAATTGTTATTGTTTATTACTGTAAGATTAATTATAATATTGCACCTAAAAATATTTATGTAAAGATAATTATGTTTGTTAGGTCATACAAGCTTTATTAACAATATTTGGTAAAGTAAAAAGACCTAAATATGTAACAACTGTATTTATTTACTAGCAGACGCACCCGGCGTTGCCGGGGCTCGTGATGAGTGAACCTCAAATTTGTATGATTTTGTACCTTTAATTTCCTTTTGTCTGAATTTATATTTTTAAATATAAAAAATCGCAAGAAAAATATTAAATTGAAGATATGTGCTATTTTGCGTAAATTGATTTTGAGAGTCTATGCGTTCCAAAAGCAAGCGGAACTGCGACAAAACACTTCAGTTTTTTACTGGTTTCGTGGATATTTTCAGGCAATTCGTTTTCTAAAAAAATATTTCAACCACTCCAAACGTGTCAAAATTTTTATAGGAGATGAAAATCTGTTCTATTTATATGCTTCGATAAACATTGTGTTAAAATAAGGACTTTGACTAAAATAATAGAATAAGAAATTTGCTTAATTTAATATTCGAAATTAGTGGGTAGTGCAACCTTCCACCGACAGGGAGCGAAATATGTTCTATACAAATATTACTCTATGAAACAGTGGTCAAAGGGCAGTTATAAATTACGTGAAAATTTCAAGTCGATCCTATAGTTCGTTTTCCAAATTTTAACGAATTCGCGTTCATTCTGAATTAAAAAATGTGTTTCTTTTTCTTTTTAAAAGTTGATTTTTTTCCATTTTGAACAAAAAGTTCTGAATCATTTTTTTAAAATTTATATACTCTTAATTAGTCTACAAATATAGGACGAGAAAATAAAGTTTAAAATCTGTAAATGCTGTATTTTTTAAATTTTGGTTTAAATTTGAACTCCCATAAAATTTTTACCCTATGGTTTTTATCTACTCTCCAAAATAAAAGCAGGTGTTTTTCAAAGCAGAGATAAAGTCTGTAACCTTTAATAAGTAGCATATATCTCATGACTCCCTCAAAAAAAGGCATATAAAATGTCAGAAACGCTAATTTTTTTAAAAGAAATCTAGAGCCACTCCTTCCCTCCCTGGAATTTCACGCACCATTCTTTTTTACAATTTATCTTTTGTGTTATTTACGTTCTTAAAGTTTCAAACGGATCACCTTGCTAGATTTCCTAATTTTAACAAAATCGCGTTATGTTAGTTTCACATTCCACCACCAGGGAGCGCACTCTATTCTCAACAAACATTTTTACACAACATATCAGTAGATATGTTACTCTAGGAGGTGGTTTCAGCAAGAATTTAAGATATTTGTTGAAATTACTATTCGGAAATAGTGGTAACTTAACTTTTGTCACATTTATATGTACAACGTAGCATGTATCTGAGGACTCCGTCAAAAAACCGCCCCTGAAACGGTATGGAACGCAAAGGTAAAAAAAAGAAATATTTCACCCGTCCTCTTCCCCCACCCACCTGCCCGAAATTTCATGCGCCATTTTTTATAAACTTTTTCTAATGTGTTATAAAATATCTTAAAGTTTCAAGCAGATCGCTTCGTCAGATTTCGCACTTTAAATGAAATCGCGGTCTCTTAGTTCTACTTTCCACCACCAGGGAGCACACTGTATATTTAACAAAACTGTATCTTAACCTAACTCCGTTACACAACCTGTCAGTAGATATGTTACTCGAGGGGGTGGAGGTCTTAAGCAATTAATTAAGATATTTTTGAAATTACTATTCGGAAATAGTGGTAACAAACTTTTGACATTTTTATTTTTAATAAGACTCATTCATCTCAGGATTCCATCAAAAAACCGCGCCGGAAATGGTAAGAAACGCAAAAGTAAAAAAAAAAAAAAAAAAGAAATCTATCGCCCCTCCTCCTCTCCCCACCTTCCCGAAATTTCACGCGCCATTCTTATATAAACTTTTTCTAATGTATAATAAACTATCTTGAATCTTCAAACAGATCGCCTTGTTAGATTCCCTACTTTAAATGAAATCGCGATCTGTTACTTCTGCATTCCATCACCAGAGAGCGCACTCTATTCTTAGCAAAAGCGTATATGAACGAAACCTCTTCACGCAACCTACCCGTAGATACATGAATGGGGGCGGGGGGCGGTCTTAACCAAGAATTTAAGATATTTTCTGAAATTACTTTTCGAAAATAGTGGTATCAAGACTATTTATCTCGAATTTTTATCTCGAATAAGTAACATTTATGCTGTATTTTTACAAATCGCACGCCGCGACGTTCTGAAGAATACTACTATAAAACGTAACGTGGCCACCGTTTAAAATAAACATATATAAAAGAAATAAACCAATTAATGAAATTAGCGCCCCCCACTCATAAATTAAGGGTGAAAAAAGTTCTGTGCGAACATTCGAAATCAGTTCCCACTGCCTGCGGCACTGTATAATAGGCGGGCGATAAATTCGGAACATTTTTCTGTATTTAAAACATAAAAGAGAGCACTTAAAAAATGTCTTTAAAAAAACGCTTCTGGAAAAAGAAAAAAAAAACATCATCAGAATCAAAAATGAGAATTTCATTTCTATTAAAACTGTTGCTAGCCGCTACAGCAGCAGAAAGCATTAGAATGCAAGGACTTATTGTTGCCAATTTCTAATTTCTAGTAGTAAAAGAGCCAGTAAGGAGTATTCTAATCATTTATTTAACGTTTAAAAAACACATTTCATGCTATCTAAATAAATCAGCATCAAACAGGCACCTACAATTTTCCGTAAACCAACCAAAATCTCCGATATTTTAGCAGATATTATCGCTCAAACAATCAAAGTAGAAAAATAACAAGCAGAAAACAGTGTGGCAAACCAAAAGCCTGCCAGATTATCATGTTGGTTGCTAGATTGTGACATCATTTGTAATTAATCCCTTCTAATAAACGCTCATTATTATTAAATATGTTTTCAAAGCATGTGTTTCACCTTCATGCTAAAATTTAATGTTTAGTTGAAAAAACAGCCACTCTTGAAACATTAAGCACTCAAATTGATTTATTTAATTGTATCCCAGTTTACTTAATTATTTCTGCGAAAGCTTTGTACAACCAACCAACCGAAAGCAAGCGGAAGCAAAGAAACGTATTTTTGATGAGCGATGCTTTATGAACCAGCCAACCGAAAGTAATCTGAGGCAAAATATGCGTACTTTTGGTGAGAGTGATGTCCGAATATTAATTAATTACTCAGCCTAATAATTAGAATATTAAAATTCTGCGGATATGGTGCATTAGAAGAGACCTTGGACTCTTTTTAAAAATTTTTTGAACCTCGTACATGCCGTAGATTTTGCTAGCCATCGCACACAGACAGACAGACCGACAGACAGAGCGATTTGTTCTTTTATTAGTATAAATTTCATGAAATATAAAAAACGTAAAGTTTTATAATTAAAAAGTAGAATATTCGAAAATTAAAAGAAAACATCTTCTTTATGTTTTTAACCAGATTTGTATCTTTACACTTTATCAAAACATAAAATAAAAACATACTCTTTCCCATTCCATTTTTAATTTTGTGGTTGAAATTTATGTATTTAACTGAAAAGATTTTTTTTTTCTGCATTAGCTTAGTGAATTTTTGTTTTACAGACAATTTCTGTGTCAGTCATTCTTTCTAAAGTAGATGAAACTAATTATTGTACAAACGTGCATTTATAGATTTATAGATTTATTTTTATTTAGTAATTAAATCTTTCTTCATATATACAACACATAACCAATATAGCTCTGTCATACCTACCATTTTAGTCTTTAAAGATATCTTATGTCTTCAAGAAACTTAATAACCATAATTAATACGACAAACCTAAATTACACACTTTAGAATTCTAAATTATCCAGTAACATATTCTTTTCACAAATTTTGTAGTTTATTTCTCAGAATACAATGAAATTTTCTTAGTGAAAAGGATTAAAAAAGAACACCAATAACATATTATCATCAATGTATAGTGTTCCCAAAAAGGTAAAACATTTATAATGCAAATTTATCAATGAAATATTTTCTCGATCGCATATTCATTTCTCGATATTCCATCGACATTTAATACGTAAGAAACTGTTAGCCGAAAATGCATTTATTAACCCTTAAAGCTCCGGCATCTCAAATTTTATTCGATCGGCACCACTTTTTAAAAAGCAGTTTCCTTCAAGTACACAATTTCAAAAATGCTCTGATTAAATAAGGTGAATTTTATTTTCCTTTATTACTGGTACGAAAAACAAATTTTGCAAAGACTAAGAATGGCTTCGCAGCGGAGCCAACAGAGTGGGAAGGGTTAATTTTACTGACAAATATTAGTGTAATTTCTGTCAATCTATACTAATAAAAGAACAAATCGCTCTGTCTGTCTGTGTGCGATGGCTAGGAAAATCTACGGCACGTACGAGGTTAAAAATTTTTAGAAAATAGTCCAAGTCCTCTTCTAATGCACCATATCCGCAGAATTTTAATATTCTAATTATTAGGCTGAGTAATTAATTAATATTCGGACATCACTCTCATCAGAAGTACGCCTTTTTTCCCCTCAGATTACTTTCGATTGGCTGGTTCATAAAGCATCGCTCATCAAAAGTACGTTTCTTTGCTTCCGCTTGCTTTCGGTTGGTTGGTTGTATAAAGCTTTCGTAGAAATAATTAAGTAAACCGGGATACAATTAAATAAAACAATTTGAGTGCTATGTTTCAAGAGTGACTGTTTTTTTAACTAAACATTAAATTTTAGCATGAAGGTGAAACACGTGCTTTAAAAACATATTTAATAATAATGAGCGTTTAATAGAATGGATTAGTTTCAAATGACGTCATAACCTAGCAACGAACTTGACAACCTGGCAGGGATTTTGTTTGCCACACTGTTTTCTGTTTTTTTTCTACTGTGATTGGTTGAGCAATAATAAATGCTAAAAAATCGGCGATTTTGGTTGGTTTACGGAAAATTGGAGATGCCTGTTTGATGCTGATTTATTTAGATAGCAAGAAATGTGTTTTTTAAACGTTAAATAAAAGATTAGAATACTCCTTACTGGCTCTTTTACTACTAGAAATTAGAAATTTGCAACGATATGTCCTTGCATTCTAATGCTTTCTGCTGCTGTAGCGGGTAGCAACAGTTTTCATAGAATTTAAATTCTCATTTTTGATACTGATAATAATTTTTTTTCAGAAGTGTTTTTTAAAGACATTTTTAAACGCATTTTTTAATTGCTTTATTTGCTTTAAATCTACCCTATATATATAAAATCCTAATGAAACGAATTTATGAAACGAATATATGAAACGCCTGAATTGTATCGATTATTTGAATCGACTGATTAAACAACTGATTTTGTTTCACGGCGATTTCTCCTAAAATGTGGAATACTTTCCGATGAAATTAACACCAAAAATCCGTGTTGATCCACAGATCTCAAAACTGGTATTAGAATTTTTAAATTCGAATTAGTTTTCGAAATATTAATTTTTTCTAATTTTAAATACATTTTTTCTAATGATGGCAACTCAAATTTTAATCATAACAGAAATTTTTTTATCATAATTCAGAAAAGGTTACTATTTTAAATTAATTTGGCGACAGTTGGGCCTCCTTTAAATCTATGCTAAGAACATGCTTTTTTTGTATTTCGTTATAATTTTATTAAATACAAAACTTTCATTTAAAAATGAAACATTTAAATTGATGGCTTTCACTTTTTTTTAAAGAAAACAAAACAAAAAGAAAAATATTAGACACAGATGTCATATACGCACCGGGGTACCTAATTGGCGCACAAATGGCATTATTTTGATAGACATGGTAACCCGGTTATTGTTGTTTATTTAATAATAAATGTATATTTACTTTTATTTCTTTTTAAAATTTATATAAATTATTTTGTTCTATAGTAATTAATTATTTTTTTGCTATTTCCTTTTGAAAATAATAGAAAATAATTAAAAAATACGGTACAATGTTGTAGTTATTCCGTCACCCAATTTCGCAAATTATATAAATCGCCAAACCACTCGCTAAATTGTACAGATTGACAAAATTTTTATTTTAAATAACGAAAGAACAAATATATTAGTATAACATTAATAAATATAAAAATAAAACGTCGGAATAAAAATCACTTGATGACGTAAACACGTGTAACTTGCTAAAAGTCAAGTGAATGTGGCATTTACAATCAAGCATTATTGACATTTAATCTTATAGTTCGCGATAGTTTTTTTGTCGACGGGATAACTAAGTAGTACCAAAAATACATATATAACTGGTATTCGAAAACGAGGCTTCCGCCAAATTTTCGTAAAAAAAAAAATATCTTGCCAAACATGCGGTGCGTATATGACATCTGGCGAATTATTAAATTATGTAACAAACCATGACATTTAATTTCAACTTCAAATCAATGTTTTAATTTACCACTCGACCAATAAAAAAAATGCTAACTGGCGAGTTGAAAAAAAGATATTGGCGAGATTTGCACCCGGCATTTTTTTCTTTCGGCACACATGTCATATACGGCCCCATATTGGCGCGATTTTTTTCTGACGCCAATGTCATATACGCAACGGGTACTTGACTGGAGCCAAACTATCGTTATTTCGCTTGATATGGTAAGACGGATGTTGCTGTTTATGCTGTTGATGCGTTCCCCAAATTGGCGTTGGAAGAAAATCGCACCAATATTTGTTCCAAACTTTCATATGAAAGGCGAAGGGATCAGATCGTATTTGTTTATGTCATTTGATGACTTGAACTATTATAATATAGATGAAATGATGGGGATAGAATAATATTTGGCGACTTATCACCTGTGCCTGGATAACATTAAAGTATCAAAATGGCACCTAGAGTATAAAAAGCAATGTGTTCTGCCCGGAACTGCTGATGATAGTCACATGATTTAGGCTATTGTTGTAGAGATTGTTTTAAAATATCGGTTGACAAAGACTCTGGATGCTTAATTCATTTTATTTTAGCTTCTTTTTAATGTTTAACTGATCCTCTTTAATCAAAAACGAAAACAGCCATTGGATGTCTTAACAGCAACTAATTCTCCGTTAAATGTTTGCAATCAAAGGGAATTGAATGGAAACCCGTTTACAGGGAGATCTGCACAGCTTTTTCAGTATAATTTAATCTTCTCTAATATTTAAAAAACCCATTACATTTTTAGATTTTCAGATTCTGCGGTGTCTAAACGGGGGTTGGCGAGCGTAGCTTGCAGGGGGTAGAGCCCCCTAGTTAAAACATAAAGTTTTAAATACAGAAAAATGTTCCGAATTTATAGCCTGCCTACTATATAGTGACGCAGACAGTGGGAACTCATGTCTGATATTCGTACAAAACTTTTGCACCCTTAATGTATGAGTGGGGGGCGCTAATTTCACTAATTGGTTAATTTCTTTTATATGCTTATTTTAAACGATAATCGCGTTACGTTTTATTGTAGTAATCTTCCGAACGGCGTGCGATTTGTAAAAATACAGCATAAATGTTACTTATTCGAGATAAAAATTTCAATAGTCTTTATACAACTATTTTCGAAAAGTAATTTCTGCAAATATCTTAAATTCTTGGTTAAGACCCCCCCCCCCTCCATGTATCTACGGGTAGGTTACGTGAAGAGGTTTCGTTCATATAAGCTTTATCTAAGAACAGAGTGCGCTCCCTGGTGGTAGAATGTAGAAGTAATAGACCGTGATTTCATTTGAAGTAGGGAATCTAACAAGGCGATCAACATTTCTGTCTCATTTCTGTCAACATTTCATCTAATCAACATTTCTGTTTGAAACGTCAAGATAGTTTATAACACATTAGAAAAAGTTTATATAAGAATGGCGCGTGAAATTTCGGGAAGGTGGGGAGAGGAGGAGGGGCGATAGATTTCTTTTTTTTTTAAACTTTTGTGTTTCTTACCATTTCGGGTGCATTTTTTTGACGGAGTCCTGAGATAAATGAGTCTTATTAAATATAAAAATGTCAAAAGTTTGTTACCACTATTTCCAGATAGTAATTTCAAAAGTATCTTAATTTCTTGCTTAAGACCTCCACCCCCTCGAGTAACATATCTACTGATAGGTTGTGTAACGGAGTTATGTTCAGATACAGTTTTGTTAAAGATACAGTGCGCTCCCTGGTGGTGGAAAGTGGAAATAAGAGACCGAGATTTCATTTAAAGTAGGAAATCTGAAAAAGCAATCTGCTTGAAACTTTAAGATAGTTTATAACACATTAGAAAAAGTTTATAAAAAATGGCACGTGAAATTTCGGGCAGGTGGGTGGGGGGAGGGGAGGGGCGAAATATTTCTTTTTTTTTTACCTTTGCGTTTCATACCATCTCAGGTGCAGTTTTTTGACGGAGTTCTAAGATTTTATACTTACTTCAGATTTTATGCTACTTAGTACATATAAATGTGACAAAAGTTAAGTTACCACTATTTCCAAATAGTAATTTCAACAAATATCTTAAATTCTTGTTGAAGACCGCCACCTCCTCGAGTAACATATCTACTGATTTGTTGTGTGAAGGATCTTTTGTTAAGAATACAGTGCGTCCTCTGGTAGTGGAATGTGGAACTAACATAACTCGATTTTGTTAAAATTAGGAAATATAGCAAGGCAATCTGTTTGAAACTTTAAAAACGTTTATAACACAAAAGATAAAGTGTAAAAAAGAATGGTGCGTGAAATTCCAGGGTGGGAGGGAAGGGCTCTAGATTTCTTTTGAAAAAAATAGCGTTTCTGGCTTTTTATATGCCGTTTTTGGAGGAAGTCATGAGATATATGCTACTTATTAAAAGTTACAGACATTATCTCTGCTTTGAAAAACACCTACTTTTATTTTGGAGAGTAGATAAAAACCATAGGATAAAATTTTAATGGGAGTTCAAATGTAAACCAAAATTTTAAAAATACAGCATTTACTGTTTTTTAACTTTAGCTTCTCGGCCTATATTTGTAGACTAATTAAGAGTATATAAATTTAAAAAAATGATTCAGAACTTTTTGTTTGAAATGGAAAAATTCGACTTTTAAAAAGAAAAAGATACGCTTTTTTAGTAGAGAATGAACGCGACTTCGTTAAAATTTGGAAAACGAACTAACCGATCGACTTGAAATTTTCACGTAAGTTATAACAGCCCTTTGACCACTGTTTCGTAGAGTAATATTTGTATAGAACATATTGCGCTCCCTGTCGGTGGAAGGTTACACTACCCACTATTTTCGAATAGTAAATTAAGCAAATTTCTTAATTTATTATATTAGTCAACGTCCTTATTTTAACACAATGTTTATCGAAGCATCTAAATAGACCAGATTTACATCTCCTATAAAAATTTTGCAACGTTCGGAGGGGTAGAAATATTTTTTACAAAACAAAATGTCTGAAAATGTCCACGAAACCAGTAAAAAACTGAAGTGTTTTGTCCCAGTTCCGCTTGCTTTTGGAACGCATAGACTCCCAAAATCAAATTACGCAAAATAGTACGCATCTTCAATTTAATATTTTACTTGCGATTTTTTATATTTAAAAAATATAAATTCAGACAAAATGGAATTAATCGTACAAAATCATACAAATATGAGGTTCATTCATCACGGGCCCGGGTAACGCCGGGTAGGTCTGCTAGTATAATAGAAATTTTTAAATGAATACAGTAATTGATCATAATTTTATATCAAAAACTCTTATCATTATATATTTAATCTTTAAATGGCGTGTCCTACATGAATTAAAGTTTAATTTATATTGTTTTATGTCTCAGCTTCAAATGATTTGTGCAATTAAAAATAAATAAAGAAGAATTCTTTAATAGTATGTACTGAATTTGCATCTCTAAATTTTGCAGTATTATGTCTTCCGTATGATATGTGGCACAAATAACTATTAAATTAGAAACGTACACAAAATTTCAAAGAACAGAACATGTTCAGAAAGTCCTTATAGGAATGAAAGCAACTTTGATTTAACACAGAACTGTCCCAGCATAAAGTGCGAAGAGTGTGGTATCTAGCACATGAGAATATAATATGTTCCACAGAGTCAGTAACCATGCAGCTACTACAATTATCATCGTCAATCAGCCCGAAGCGGAAGAGGATCGCAGGAGTAATTAGCATCTTGCAGAGCAGCCGTGAGATCAGAACATCTTCGTATCTGTTCGAAGCACAGCTAAAAGTTTGCTTAACAGATGGGATGTCGCCCAGAGCCGAGAAGTATTTGCTTGACTGAAACTGATGGTCAGAAATTAGGTTGGTTTTCCGTTTATGGTATCGAACAAGATCATCGGAGGAGAGCCAGTTATTTCATTAAACTTTAATATATATTTAAAAAAGTAATTTTTGTTATTAGCCCCCGGTAAGCTATTTTTTTCTCCCGACTTATTTTGATTCGTCTCCAAAAAAAAAAAAAACGTTACGTTGTATAAGCCAGCCGAAAAACAAAGCAGATTGTACGATTAAATACTCAATAGCAATTTTTAAAAATTCTAAGAATCGCACATTTTTAATTTTTATACCTTCGTACAGAGGAGTATTTGACCCGAAATTCTGTCCAAAAATAATTTTCTATGTAAATATAGTCAGATTGCCTTGAATATCTTAGATGTTATGGGGTGTGACTATGGCATGTTTTGGTATTGTAAATGAAGCCTATAGCATTTACAGTTAATTTACAAAGACACCCAAAAAATGATGATTAATGATATCACAGTATTTTAAACGTACTGAAATTTATATAAATCACTGAGGTGTACTGAGGCATTTATTATAGTATATAGTGTGCATAGAATATATCGTTCATTTGCAGGGACACACAAAATAATTTGGCTGAAGAATAAATTTAACTATTGATGTCTATGACCAATAATTGCTGGAAGTGCGTCTGTAGTTGTGATATGCTGTTTCAAATTGAACTTTTTTTAAAAATAATACTTGGTGTGTATACATTCTATAGATCATATATAGGGCTGCACAAAAATTCTCAAGTACATTTTCGTTTATTCACGGAAATGGCTGAATGGAAATTTTTAACTGTGCTATGCATTTTACTGAACTAACTGTTAGCATGCAATGTAGTATACATACAAATCCATAGCTTTGCTTAATATTTTATATCTTAAAAGCTGACAATGGGTAAGATTTTAACACTTCACATACTAATAAATATACATTTTATAAATATCTTGACAATTAAGAAAAAAAAGATTCACCATTTAAAAAGAGCACATAGAAAAAAGAAATTAAAATATTAATTTATTAAGTAGATATTTTAAAAATACGAACACATCACATGCACATAGACTTAACATTACCGAAGGAAGTTGAAAGTTGACAATTTAATGTACTTTAATACTTATTATTACATTTAATAAAGATTATTTACATTTTATAAAGTTCCATTTAATAATACATTTAGTAAAGTGGAGTCTCTGCAGTATAGAGATGCTGGATTTCAGTGTGTTTAATAGAATACCAGTTTCAATCTGATTCATTAGTACTCTGTTTTTCATCTTCTTCATCACACTCTTCTTGGCTTTTATCAAGACTACCATCAGACCTAGCTGGAAGACAAAGTTGTAGGGTTTCGCTACTGTATGGCTTCCTCTTTTCCCTTGGTCTTTATCTAGAGCAGTTTATAAAAGTATCACTGCTTAAAAAATGCCAATTTGGAACATATCTAAATAGAAACTTTTCTGTTGTGAACTTCTCTATTGCACTTTTTAAAAACTTTGTACGGTACTGTCTAAAGTGTTTGTTTCTATCCTCGGCTGCTTCTTCTGACCGTTGGCCAATGGGTACGACTACTTTCTTAATATCAAAACTTTGTGCATTGTTGCAATCATAGGGTACCAATTGTAAAGGTTCACATACAGTATTGCTGTTTAATCAACAGTTGTTTTGAACTTTTTTTCGTCAATGCCCACTTGTTATGACTTCCAATACTACTTACAACCTTTTAATCATTTCTGCGTCTACTTCAGACTTCTTTAATTCCCTCCTTTCTACTCTTATTTTCTACCTATGAGCCTCCGAAACTAATTGGAGAAACTTTTTTCAGTAAAGAAGAATTTACATTTTGAAGCCGATCTGATATTTCTATCAAGAGGTATTGAGTTGCGTACATGTATACATACCTACATACGTGCGTACATACATACATGCAGAATCTGTAGGGGCAAAATTTCTCAGACAATATTGTGTAAGCTAAAAACCTGCAATATGAGAGTAAAAATATAGTTTATATCTCTTCAATTCGGCTGCCAAAAAAAATGGATTTTAAATAGTCCCCCCCCCCCCCCCCCCCCGAAAACAAAATTATATAAAAATATGGCAACAATATGCGGATCATTTTTTTCTTTGAGAAATTGGCATTCAGAACTATAAACAATATGATTATGGTTCAAAAATGGCCCGACAAAGCCCGGCACACTTTTAAAAAGCTTTCGATATGTTTAAACAAGAGTCAAAAACGCTTCAAAAATACCCCTTTTACAAATTTAATGTTTTTTTTATTATATTAAAATCTAAACTATTTAATTTAACACATAGTTTAATACTAAGCTCTGATCTTTCTTAAACACGTAAGTGTTATTCAATTTCAGTTTCAACAATTTATTCAGCCACAAAAAAAAAAAAAATTAAATTTAAAAGTAACAACAATGCCAAAAAGCAACGAAAAGTCATGCCTTCTTTTCAAAGAAGTTTTCTATTCAACTAAGGCCTGGAGCCACCGATATGACCCAAGTTCCTGAAATAGACATTGGTCGACTCGCCAATTTATCAGCTATAAGAAAATATGATTTTTACAATTGTTGATGAGTTTTTAGTTTTTGTTTTTTTTGGCCAGGTTTTTGGGTTACTCCACTGTGCGTCGTATTGGGAAAACAAGATAAAGTAAAAAAACTAAAACCCAACTACGACAAAAAACTACGCTGAAAAAGTATAAAAGTACCCCATGAATACAGGTAAAGTCACAAGCAAATGCTAGTAATATATAGATATATTCAAAATGTACAAGTAAAGCGCTTTTGAATGATACCAAACACGGCATATTTATCTTAACTTTATTTTTTGACGTATGACGCTTCCAGTATTTGGTAGTAGTGACGCACATATCCGTCGATGGCAGCAAATGGGTAATGGACCGATTAGTGGATGAGGTCGTTAGTGTAATGTGTAAATGTGTAATGTAGATTGAAGGTTTCATGTATTAAGATGACCTAGGAAGATTTCTTAATCTATCTAATTCTGCTAACGATTGACTGTCATGTGGATTTTTAAGCAACTTATTATGATCCAAGGCACTTATAAACAAACCCTCTATGGTTTTGACTCTACTGAGAGCGACATAGGCCTGTCCTTTAGCAAACAATGACTTTCCTAGATCGATAACTGCTTTATCCAGAGTACAACCTTGTAATTTATGTACAGTACAACCCCAAGAAAGAATCAGCGGGAGCATTTTACGCTGAATTTTCCCAGACCCCCTCAAGCCGTCAAATTCAGTGAGGCAAGGCTCGATTCTGACAAGTCCGTTAATATCGGCTTTTATGGATGCGTCGTCAAATTGTATGAGAACAGCGCTTTTATACTTTTTGTCCGCTAGAGGGCATAATAGTAAATTTGGTGACAAACTTTATAGCTCACAACCAACAGAATATCAAGATCAAGACCCTTCTAATGGCACTGCAGTGGTCTTATTCTGATTACTAAGTACCAAAGAAATTAAGAACGAAAAGATGTGAATTATATGCAATTAGCCCATAAATGCAAGTAAAGTCACAAGCACATGCTAGTAATATATATATATTCGAAATGTACAAGTGAAGCGCTTTAAAATGATACCAAACACGGCATATCTAGCTTAACTTTATTTTTTTACTCTGTATATTTTGTCCGCTAGAAGGCGCCACATTGAATTTGGTGAAAATCTATATAGCCTATAACCAGCGGACAATTAAGACGCTTCTAATGATATGTCATTTGTCGAATTCTGATTAGTGGTTTAGAAGTTACGAGGGAACAGATGAACATACATACATACATACATACATACATACATACATACATACATACATAGCCTGTCAAAATCATAACCCTCCTTTGGCTTTGCCGTAGTCGGGTAAAAAGTACTTTTAAATGCAGTTTGCTTGAAAAAGCGATCTCAGTTTATTTTTGTAATATTATTATTATTATTATTATTTTGTAGTTTTTAGAGCAATTTGCTTGATATTTGCAACAGAAGTTCTGTTAAAAATAAAAATAGTCGTAAAATATTAATTATATATTTTTGTTGCCATTTTCTCATAACAACCGAAAGAAAATGTATTTAAAATACGTGCTACTTTGAAAAAATATAAACAAATTAATTTGTTAAAACATGGAGCTCTTATAAACTATATTTAATTTTAAGTATTTGTATTAACGTTACAAAGAAATAAAGGCCTCTGAATCATGATATAGTCGTGTTTTTTTGTCGAGTTTCTTGAATGACGGCAACTTTTTGCTGCGTTTGTATATTATTTTGCGATAGTGATATCCTATGCATACTTCACTGTAGATGTTTAAGAGTGGATTGTAAATGTGGAATTCATAAGCGGATGCTAATGGCGTCATTTTATATAAAATAAAAGCGTGTGCTTTATGTCTTAAAATTGAAAAATGTTTTGTACTATTTATATATACATATGTTTTATTTTTCCATTGGGGCGATACTAAATTCTGAAAAGCAGAATTCCTGTTTTCTAGTTTTTTTTTCTTCTCTTAGACAATTTATTTTTGTAGATGGGTCAAGCTTACATTAAACAGGGAAAGTCTACATTTATTACAGAATGATACCATTGCAATTTGTTTATTGCCACTATATCGTTATTTTTTAAAAGATCTATTCTTGTGTTTATCTTCAAATCAGTTGAAATAATTTAAATATAAATAAATAGAGAACATTTAATTAAATAATTGACACTATTATTTACTATTTTTGGCAATGCATTATTAATGAAAAATTTAAATTAAATATAACGTAACTTGATTATGAAGCGAAAAAGAAAATTAAAATGAATTACTTGAAATTTTTATTTCTTAATATTTAAGCTTCATTTAAAGAAATTAACTATCAAATATGTACGCATTTTTCTTTATCATGAAGATTTTATTGGCAGTTAATCTGGAGTCAGTCTCTGTATATACAACCGTTTTAACTAAACACACATTCATTTATACATAATATTTGACAGAAATAACTTCTGATAACCAAATATTTATGCAAATTACGAAGTTTATTAAATCTGCTAAATAAAACTTTATTCTTAAAATTACAGAAGTGAGAATTATTGGCTTTTATTGCATTAAAACACATGCTATTTGAATAATAACTCAAGCTGTATTTACAGGATATTGTAAATTATTTGAAATATTATCCTTTTATGGGTCTTTTGAGAAGTGTAATTTAATAATGAAAAATAACGTAGTCGCACTTCTCTAAACTGAATCAATTTCTTTAATTTGTTAAAGCAAAATGAATTAGTGTAATGTTTGAACCGATTGCTTTACTGCCGGTATAAATGGTCTTAAATGGATTGGTTGAGTAAATTTGCGTATTAGTTAAATTTGTGTTAGAAATTTTTGAAGTTATTCAAAGAACATATATGGAAGATTAAATTCGAAAATTAAATTTACTTTGTTATAATATGACTAGTCATTTTAAAGATATAGATATATATATTTAACTGAACCCAAATAAATTTCTATTTAAAGTATTTTTATATTTTTAATACAAAGTTGTATTTAGCTAATACAAAATTTAGAAAATTTCAACATTATAATCACCTAAAAAATATTTTTTTTTAACAATAAAAAGGAAATTTTAGGTTCTGTTTATGCAGACTAACACAAAGCATACGTTTTGAAAATTTCATGAAAAAAAAAAAAAAATACAGATTTTGAGATATACTGGGCGCTATGACCAAAAACGTCTTTTGGAGAGAAATTACTTCAAAGTTTCGGAAGCGCCGCTTCAGTTATTGAACGAGTGTAATTGTAAAAGCCATAACTTCTGTCTTAATAGGAATTTCAAGTAAACAATTATATCAAAATGTTCAGAAAAGATAGGAGTTTAATATCTAAAAAAAAAAATAAATTTTCGAAAATTTTGAAACTTTCAGGGTCCTGAGACTTCTTAAATATGCAATTGTGGAAAATGGGGTAAAACCGGGTTGTTGTGTAGAAACAGATACCCGTATTGCTTCTCCAGCAGGTGCTGAAACCTGTAACCTGACACGTGAAATAGGATAAATCGCCCATGTCAAGCAGTTTGATGTTGGTTACCGATGGAAATCGATAATTTCTAGCAGTGTAAATGTATTTTTGGTAAAAGTGAAACATTTTATGTCTTATAAGGCCCCTCAAATACACCCAGTATGTTGTTCCTGCTTTGATGTATTTTCAAGATATTTACTAGAATGTTTGATAAGGTTACTCTAATACGTTTTCCATTTCTGCGGTGTCTGTAATTTTCTCTCGTTTCAGTTGCAGCCATGTTTAGTCACGCAAGTTTTTTGAGACAAACCGGGTACGAGCCTAGGGGTAAAGCGGGGTAGTTCAACTTCCATACCTAAAGCAGTGGATGATCCTTTCAATTCTCACCAGTATATATTTGGTCTCCTCCAAAATAAAAAAAAAGGATAAACATATTTAAAAGAAAAATCAGTATTGAGATTCGCTTCACACCTGCTTATTACATAGCCACAATGCTGATTAACTTGAAATAAAAAACAATACCAATCTTCTGAGTTTTGTAATCAACTAGTATCATGTTTATATAATAAGTGGATATCAAGCTAATTACTTTTTTGTTGAATTTCATGAAATATAAGTAAATTAAGAATTGATAAATATATAATGTGAACATTAAAAAGGTCCACAATCTTACTTAAAAGGCGACTAAAGTAATGAAAGAGATATTACAAGTTTAAAATATACATTTTATTTAAAACTTCTCAGTACTTTCAAGCCTTCCATGTTCATCATCAGATAATATCTTAATAACTAAATGTTGTTTATTTATACAAATACGTCACTTTGTTTTCAAAATGAGAGAGCCAATAATTAAAAGAGTGGAAAGTAGAAGTAGCAGTAGTAGATTTTTAATTGAATTTAATTAGAAGATATATATATATATATATATATATATATTATTATTATTATTATTAATTGCAGTTCCTTTTATTTTATGACATCACTCTGTTCCTCATACGTCACTTTCCATCGGTAGAAGAAGATATTTAACTTCTGTACTTCAAATTTTAATTCATCACTTTGCTCAAGAATTTAAATTAAATTTTGAAGTACAGAAGTTAAATATGTTATACTCATGGAAAGTAACGTATGAGAAACAGAGTGGTGTCCTAAAATAAAAGGAACTGCAATTAATCATAATAATATATATTTCCTCTAATTTAATTTAATCCAAAAAACTGCTACTGCCACTTCTACTTTCAACTCTAGTAATTATTTGCTCTCTCATTTTCAAAACAAAGTGACGTATTTGTATAAATAAACAACATTTAGTTATTAAGATATTCTCTTATGATGAACTTGGAATGCTTGAAAGTACTAAGAAATTTTAAATAAAATGTGTATTTTAAACTTGTAACATATTTTTTCATTAATTTAGTCGCCTTTTAAGTAAGATTTTAGACCTTTTTAATGTTCACATTATATATTTTATGTTGAATGAAGGCGAAAAACTGCGTTTCGTCTTATGATTTTATTTGATAAATTTGTTTTTAAAACTTAATGCACTTGAAAGTATGATGCACAATATTTCTTCTGCATAATATCACATAATATATGGATAAATTAAATATTTTATGCATAATATTACATATTTTATGCATAATATTACTTAGAATATAATTATATTCAAAATTAAATACTGTAATCTGTAATTTTCCCATCCACCTTTGTTAAAAATGTTGTCTTAAAAATGTTGTAAAAATGCACACTTCGTAAAATGAAACGAATACATATATATTAGACTCATTAAATTTAACTTTTTTGGTCTAGCACATGAAACTCTTTTTATCAGAGAATTACACAAATAACTATACGCAGATACATTTTTCTAAAATAAAGAATTTTTTAAATGCTGAAACATTACAAGGAATTCATTAATTTTATTTTACAAATGTCTAAACTAGAAACAACAACATAATAGGATTTCATTTACATATTTATGCAGAATAAGTGCTAAATATTATTTTTTAAAAGTATTTTACATAATTTAAAACAAATGGAAAACTATTCAATCATCTTTTATTTACTCGAATATGGATTAATATTTATAGATAGGAAGATAAACCACTATAAATATTTGTGTTCCACTCCACCAGACAATTTATACACTTGGATAAACACATGTAAATAAATTTGTAAGAGCTAATGCAATGTTTATCTCTCGTCCTACATATAATGTATTGAATAAATAGGAAATAACGATTCAACATCTTTAAAAAGTATATTTTCAGAATTTGTTTTTCAAAATATTATATCATAGTTGAATAAATTTTATTTTAAAAGTTATTATAAAACTACAAAATTATGTAATGTAAAAAAAAAAATTGCAAATTATTTCATATTGTTAAAAAACAGCTTTTCCTAAGTAGCTGCCAACAGGCCATATATGCTTCAATGCTGTAGTACATGTCACCTAGAAATAAATTGAATATTTCGCTGAATTTAATATATATATATATATATATATAATTAACTTATATTATATATATAATATCTATATTTTTTTATTTTGTGGATTTTATAATACTTTTATTGAAAATATTGCTTCAAGTTCAGACGAGTTTTAAAAATTGATTGTTGAAGAAATGCATCCGATGCCTTTTCTGTATCACATTGATCAGGAAAAAAGTTATGATAACTTACTTATAGTCATACTCGTGCTATTGCTTACTGTATAATTATATTGGAATTGAAAAATCATGCAAGAATGTTTGTTGATATAAATCAATTTTTTGAATATGTGTAGATCTTTAGAGGAAAATTCCTTCCCTTACAATTTTTCTAAAGGTAAGTTCGAAACCGTTTAGCTGCTGACAATAGTTTTTCATATATAAGTTGAAAAAAAATGGTAATGTGTGAATAGTATTAATGTTCCGGTCTATCTACTTAAATCATTTAAAACTACTGTATAAAAAAGGCAAAAATTGCCTGCTATTTTAAGTTAACAACTATCGTCATTCTTATGTATATGTAGAAGGATATTTTTTTTCTCCCTCTTATGTTTTCTTTTGCCGACTACGTTTAGGCTGCAAAAAAAGCCCGAGTTGTTTAAGAGATCAGAAACATCCGTTAACAAAACTTATTTAATAGAATGGGTTGAAATAAATATTTTATTTTCGGAACGCTTTATTGTGAAAACGTTGCCTATTATAATAGCAAGAAAAATGCATAATTTTTTAAAAATAAGTTAACATATTCAGTTTTCGCATTTTGCGAAAATCGCGCCTCTTTTGTAATTTTTTTAAATTAATTAAAACTTTAAAAATGTGCATGCTTTAGTTTTTTATGCTTGTTATATGGTTTATATAACCTAACTAAACTAAATACAGATAAGTAATTAGATTTGTTTCGTTCACGGAACCTCTTAGAAAAAACATAAATAAAAAAAAATTTGGTAATTTTCACCGCGCAACTCTTTGCTCGTTTTTATGGAGTAAAACGACCCAGAACTCACCACATGAAGGTGGTTGCACGTTGTGTTCCACCACACCCTCCCCAATCTACCATCCATGTGTTGTGTGTGGTATTTACATTGTATTTACAAATATTTACAAATATTTTCCGCAGAAAAGCCATTTTTTGATTTACTGTGTTTTTTGACCTTTCCCTTTTTATATATACTACACATATAAAGTCTGATTTTTTTTGGAGAAATGAGGCATAACCGATCTAGATTTCGGTGTTGCTTGGCTATAGCCATATATAGCTTCATGTCCACATACTTTATTCGAGGATTCTGTCACAAATTTCACGCACATCTGTACAGGCTCGGTGTGACAGGGAAACATTTGTATTTTTCTGATGAGTGTAGTGTCAGAATTGATAAGTGAATGAATATCATCCTTACTTATGTCTCGCAGTATCGGGAAGGATACACCGCACAAGAATTCCAATTAATAATTCCAATGTAATCGGAGGATTGAAAGCTTACCTTGGGTATTATGACATTTCTAACAGTCTTCTTCTGTGAAACGGTTTGTCTTGCTTTTAAGATCCTTCTGTAATAGAGTTCTTGAATATGATCTCTTTCACCAACAATCATTGTCAACAGAACTGTCTTTGGATGCGCACCTGAAGTAAGTACCAAATTATGGAAATTTGTAATCGATTTTCCGATATTTTAAATTTCCTTTTTTCGCACGTAGGACTATTTGTTTAGTTGTAAGATCAGGCGGTTTGAATTCCTAGCGTTGTGTTACACATTTCTAAAGAAAAACAGAAAGAAAAATCATTCGCTAAGCATATATTATGAATTACTTTCCATTTCTTTCTGAATGCTTTAACAAAAATTCGTTATTTAGAGAAATAAGGCAAATAATATAACTAAGTAAACATTTTAGAAAGCGAATAAAATATTTAAAAATCTCATTTCAGCAGTTAAAGTCCATAGCCAAATATATATTCTAATTCTTTTGAACAGCCATGTATTTTATCTGTAGATTCATCCTGTTATATAAATAATGACAATACAATTTAAAACTTAGTTCTTATTATCAGATAGGGATTTAGAAATCTAAAGTCATTCATGTTTTCCTAAAAAAAATATTTCCATCATTATTGGTATTGATGTGTCGAAAATAAATTCTTATTTCCTACTAATAACGAATCAAAATTTCTACTATGTTAAAAAAGCGAAATAGATGAAGTAAACGAAAGAACTGTACAATTAAATACTTTTGCAGGGTGCTTTACATGGTATAGAATAAGAAAACATTGAATGACTTTTGAAAGTAAAAAGACATTTAATTGACAATTTCAGGGTTTACGCATGAGAATACACGAAATTGAAACATGAGATTTTTAAAATATTGGCCATCTGAGGAGACAATGAAACGAAGTCTATTTTCGTAATTCACGATAATATGTTTCAATTTGTTTGTTGGATTCGACCTTATCACACTTGGTATCTCTGTTTTCAGCTCTTCTATGGTTTTTAGTCAATCTGTAGACTTGATCTTTTACATAGGCACACAAAAAGAAGCCTAATGGTGATTAGTCAGGGCTATATGCATGCCAAAAAATTCCATTGTCAAAGCGTTGTGTTATTGAGATAACTTTCGAGTTGATGTTGATGGATCTTCCTCCATTATTGTTTTGGCAGCGAGATGTTTTCGGCCGACTTTTCTGTCTTTCGTTTGATCTTCGTGCCCAATTTGTCATCAGGCACTTAACCTCTTTGTTCAAACCTGTCAATTAATGCTGTTAACATGATTGAAGATGGCTTGGACCTATTTTTAAAGGCTTGACAACTTTTTGATTTTTTCGGAAGGTTTCTGTCTCAAAAATAAACTTTTTCAATAAAATTTCGTTCCTGTATTAAATATAAGTACATTTTGTTGAAAACAAAATATTATTCGACAGTAATTAGAGCCCGTAAATAAGTTCCCTGTAGCACTCTGCTTATGCGAGCACAATTTCACATGAAAAGATCGTTTCGTTGTAACGTTATTCAACTAAAAATCCGCTATGCCTTGTGAAGCACCGGGTAAATGCATATGGAATATATAAATGAATATACGGCAACTTCTTCCAATTGATAAATTTTGTCTGCTTCATTATTCATCTAATTTGTATAATGTTTACACAACAATGTTTCTGAATTCTGTTATCAATCATATACAGTCATACAATAAAGGAGTAATCAGCATAAATTGTTTTGGGTGTAAAGTTTTGTGTTGGTGAAATTTTCAAGTCTCTTTTTTTTCTAAAAGAGACGTGTGTGATGTAAATCTGATAATATGCAGTACTAAATTTCACACGATAATTCACTCAACTTTTTTTGCCGATTTTTAAAGGCCTTTTATTCGGTCTTTGACTGTAAAGATTAAATTAGTATATTTTCATCTTACACGCTAAATAAGTTTCTATATATGCGACGATTTAAAAATTATTAGACTGAATTCCATGAGAGTTATATACAACTTTAAAGAGGGCCTAATTATTCATATCAAACTATAGCATGCTACGAAAAATATGAATAAACTTTCGAGTATACGAAAACAAATTCTGAGTCTTTTTGGCTTTTTTCCTTTTATATCTAACCGAGGTAGAAGATTGCTCTTTGTCCAGAAGGGATATCGAGAAGGAAATATCCCTTTACTTTGGCAGACAGAAAAAAAAAACTTAAAATTATAATAAATATGCTTCAAGCTTCTAAAACTTCACCATACTCGTCCCCGTTCTTACTGTTTAGAAGTTCATAAAAGAAAGCTTGTCTTAAAAAAGAGTAGTTTATTTTTCTCAAATCTGTAAATTAAGTGTTATCAGTGATATTTCTGATATGCATACATATAGTTTTAAGAAAACATAATTATAAACCTTATATCAATTATGATTACCATCGGAAATCCTTTTCAATCATATTTTTTATTGATACTTAAAAATGACTTACTTAAAGCATTTTCGTTATAACATAATATATTTATATTATCCTTTATTGCAATAAACTTAGCGCAACTGTAAGTTGTCTTTTTAAGTTTTAGATTTTCATTGAAATTTTCACTTTCTGTAAACAATTTACCACAAACTTATATTGTGGAAAACTGCGAAATTATTTTGCTAAAGAAAATACCGAATATTTGTCTTATTATTATTTAAAACAAAGATCATTTCTTATAAAATGCTTTAAAATTAAATATAAGCTTATATGTTTATTCATCATAAAATGATTTTCAAAACTGCTCATTTAATTTAATTTAACATTAGAAAAATATTTCTTACTTAAGAATAATATATAGAATTTTAAAATACTACTATAAATAAAGCATATTTTAGAAAATAACCCAATTTAATTTTATAGTAATAACATTTGTCATAAAGATAAAACTTCTTTGAAAGACGTTTATTTATATTTAACTTATGTTGTTAAAAATATTTTATTTTAAATAAAACAAAATAATATTTTTCTTATACGCGTACAGAAATTTTCTGATAAATTATAATTTACTTTAACAATGCAACATTGTGTTTAATTGAATCATTTGTTTTTATTCCTAATTTATAAAGGGAAGTAAAAATATGATAATCTTCATATAAGAAATGGGATTTTCAAGATTTTATTATTCTTTGTATTCCATAATTTTGAAAAAAAAAATAATAACTGCTCAAATTATTTTCTAAATAGTTAAAAATTACTTTCAGAAAGATAAAATACAATGGATAAAATATGAATTTAAATAAATTAAATTATAAAATAAACAATCAATTTTTTTCCGGGAATTCCTAATCCTTTTCTTTTCGTAAAAGAATATTAATTTTAAATGGAATTTTATACTGAAGTATTTTATATTTTTAAATTAATTTATTCCATATTATTGTTTTATTTTTATTACACGCTTATTCTGTTTTTTGCATATTTCATGTTGACCTCTTTTTTATTTTTAGAAATTCAAAAATCAACAGTTTAACACTTTGTACAAAGACATTTTTATTAAAATATAGATATAATAAAATAATGTTATTTTTATAATATTTTACACTTTATTAAAACCTATATAATTATGTGTATGTCTATCGCCAATCTATGAATATTGCAGACTAGTAATCTAAAAAATACACATGTCAGGTGTTGCTTTCAATGTAAAAATATAATAAACATATTAGTTTTAAAAGAAATTCAATCGATACTTTTTTATTCAAAATTATTTTTATATTTCTACTTACATTTATATTTGATGGCACACTATGTTCATGTAACTTATTTATTAAAAAAAAAAAAAAAAAAAAAAAAAAAAAAAAAAAAAAATATTTGCACGTCTTTATTTCCTTATATTTATCTATACAATTTAATTGTGCCACATAAGTATATTACAGACTCTAATTTGCGTAAATTATTTAAAAAATAATAAAATGTGTTCTATACCTATAAATGATATAATCTAATACTAATTATGAAATGCTTACATCCTGCAAACCAATTTTTTTAATAGTTGTAATAATAATGGCATATATTTACATTTATCGGTGCTAAAATTACAAACATACAGTAATTCATACTGTGCTAAATTTGAAAATAATCTAAAACTGAAAGGTTGTTACAGAAAGGAATATGTCCAAAAAATCGGTTATTATATTAAATACACTCTTTTTTTTCTGTATCTTGTATTAAACACGTTGTGAAAATTCAAATAAATAAAAAGAAAATAATAAGAATAAAAAAATTATATAACAAGCAAAAGTTATAAAAAACTTTCCAGCACTAACAGAATAATTTTGAGGATATTCTTTTTGATTTTCGTGAAATGATATGGAATATATAAATAAGTAATTTAAATAAAATTCACAGCAAAAGATTTTTTACCATAAACTATAATGTAACCGAATTGTTTGTGTACCCATGTAAATGAACTATAAATTATAGAACATAGCCCACAAAGAGGAAATTTCTGTCCAGCAGCAAGATAGGTACTGGCAATGATGGAGGCTTATGGTCTACCACTGTCAGTCACCTTTACTGTTGGAAATCATCAGATAAAATTCTGATCGGCCTTCGTTTTATCGTTGTTCCGTGCTGGCTCACCACACATGGAAGAGCATGAATTTTTTGCAGTATAATTGCTTGGAATCCTACGTTAGGTGGCATTGCGAATGTCGAAGACATTGAGTATTTCGGAATTCATCGTTTGGCAACATTCTGGTTATTTGAAATTTCATTCTGGAATTTCTGACAGAGATATGAATCGTGGAGCTGTTTTCTTCAAAGGGCCCAGATCCCCCCAACAATTACAAAATTATAGATATTTTTAGCAACAAAATTCCACACATTAAAAGTTAATCAATTTTTTTCAAGCTGCAATTCAATTAAATAAATATATTTTTTTGCATATGCATTCATTCTAATTAAAATGCAAAGATGTTTTTAAATTAGTTAAAAAGACTAACATAAAAACTCCATTAACTATTAAAAAAATTTAAATAATGTATTTATTTATGTTCTTCAAACATAAAATTATATTTTTTCCTCACTAAGGCACAATGAAAAAAATCTGAAATTTTAGTCTTTGTTTGTATTCAATAATAGCTTTTTTTTTTTACCTTTTTTTGCAGCATTTGGTATATTTGAAAGGACGAAAAAATACTTTATTGATCTTTATAAAAATAAAATTGCTGTGTTAGAAAATGTTTAATAATTTATGCGTTATTTTTATTATTGAAATAAATATTGAAAGCGAATTTAGATTTTAGTAAGATCAATTTTAAATTTTAATAAATGTGAGTAATTGTTTAGGATATTTTAAATATTTTGTGTAAAATAAAAAATGCAATGCTGAAAGAAAATGTGTAAAAATGGTAGACAATTATATTAAATAATTAATTCTTTTGAATTATTTTTTATTAAAATTGATAAACTATTGATGAGTATCAGGAAGAAGCATTCATTTATTATTTTATTATTCCTTTTTTATATATAAATTATTCGATTTCGTCTTAAATGATCTTATCAAATGATTTATATGGCAAATATTTATATGGAAGTCTAAAAGATGTTTTTTTTTTTTTTTTTTTTTTTTTTTTTAACAAAATCCAAATGTTTGAATTTAAATGACAAAACGGACATGATTTTATGCGTTTTCTTTTATGTGTATTTTTAAAAAGTGATGTTTTTAAAAGAAAATTGAAATTTGAATAGCTCATTATGTTTTTCGTTCGGATATAGATTTGTTTAGAACAAAGTGTGGTGGAAAGTGGAACGAACATATTTTACAGAGCGTGCGCAGCATGCTTGATAGCAATAAGGTTCTTATAGATCATATTGAACACTTAATTAAGTGGTGGTTAACATTATTTATAAAAAGTAATTTCAGCAAATTTCTTAAATTCTTATTTGAATTTAATAAATTCAATATATCTACCCCGTCGAGTAATATATCTACTGATAGGTTGCAAATCGTAGTTTTGTTCGGATATATGTTTGCTTACAAAACAGTTCACATCCTAGCGGTGGAAAGTGAAACTAAAACATTTTTCAGAGCATGCGCAGGAGGCCTGCTGTAGGCTGTGGCAGACAGCGTTGACGCGTGTCGGATGTTCGTATGAAACATATTGCACCTCCTGGTGGTGAAGATTAGAAACAAAAATTACTTTGCAACGCGTGCACGGTTCGGTTTCAGTTAGGTTACGGTAAGGTTATGTTTGAGTTAGGTTACATTAAGGTTATACTTCAGTTACGGTTATGTTACATTTAGGTTTTATTGCCGAAACGTCAGTGAAGGCTTACTGTGGAGACACGAAAAGTTTTGGTTTCTGTTAGTCTGTCTGTCTGTTCCGCGATAACAGCCGCAAAAAGCATCCGATCGGCTTGAAATTCACTGGGCATGTTGATCAGGTACCCGGACTTAGCTGTATAGTTTTTGGTTAAATTTGGTTCATTCGTCCGGGAAATATGGAACATTTTATTTTGCTCTATAATGCTTTTCAATGGCAAATCAGACGATTTTCAGATTTTCATTTGTTGAAAGAAGTGGCTCACATGAAAAATGGATTTAAATGGTAAATTTTTGATGCTGAAATTTTTAAATAACATTATTAAATTATTCCAATAAATTATGTCAATATATTTGCGAGATTTTTTTAATTAGGTTTATAATATTGGGGGGGGGGGAATTTTATGCATGTTTTCCAATAATATAAAGGATTTTGTTTTATCAAATTGACATAATGCATATTTCATTTTTTTCCTTTTCTTTCTCTGTTGCCTAGCAACGTATTTGGTCCTAATAATATTAGTATAATTGCGTGTATAATGCTTGAGTAAAGCCAACGTCAAAACAGATGAACTAGTAAATCTGCAGATCAAGAGCCTCAACGTCATCTCTGCAACTCATTGTTTTTATCAAACTTTGCGTAATATTAATCTTTCTACAAAACCAAAATTTAAACTATTTAAATTACACAAACATTTATAAAAGGGAAAAAATATTTCGATGGTTTCAGACATTAAAAGCGTTAAATTAAACACGTTGTTATGTAAGGATATTCTGAAATTCTCACGAGCTACTTATTCTAGTAATTTTTATATAATAAAGCAAATTTCTTCAGGGGGGCTCTGCCCCCCTGAACCCCCCGTTGTGTAATTTATTTTGCATTTGTAATTTTCTACTGATAGGGCTAATGATTACCCTATATCTTAGATTTCTTTTTACACTGCGATTTATAAGGATAAGCAATAATTCGGTCAAGCATTTTACGTTATCCTAATATCCATACAGCAGTATTTACTTGCCTGCTAACCACAAATACCTATATCTAATGGATAAAGAACTTTTGGAAATGTAAACTGAAACATCTAATTTAGAAATCTAATACCTTTATAAATTTTGTTTATAAAAAAATAATTTTGATTACCATTCTGCAATATTTATATCTAAGATCTAATCTAAATATCAAAAAATGTACTCGATAGCATTAACTTACTAAAATCACCCTAAAGTAGGGGGGCTTCTAAACCTAACAGTTAATAATTCATCATCGTTAAATAGATAAACATGATTTGGCGCCTTTAAGTATTTTTTGTGATTTTCTTTTAATAGTATCTACATTTAATTTAAAATCGTGATGTTACAAATACCGTTGAAATTTGACGCAAACCTATGTTCAGGTCAAATTACGAAAGGTTAACTAACATTTCATTTCCCTTAGCCGGACTTTCTATTTCATTTTTTGTAATAAGGATTATTTTAATAATTTAATTTATTTTACACTCTACAAGCTGTTACACGGACGTTGTTCACGTAGCATTAAAATAGAGATAAATGCATTAAGTAAAACATTTCACCCCCCACCAGACATACCAAGTCTCAAGCTTTTTGCACATCACTATTATCTTAGAGAAAATGTTCTTTTAAATCGCGCAAATGTTTCAATTAAATAAAGTAACATTTTCTGTATTAAAATACTGGTATCCAGAACGCCGGAGGCTTGGCAGCTCTGCTCCTCTTAATAAAAACATATATATGATTAACCAACACTTTATCACATTTTATAGGAGACAATACGGAATTTCTTATTTGTATGGCCGTACATATATCTCAGTCATAAAAATGTAAAATTTTGTGCCAATTAATGCACGCAATTGCGAAAATGAAATCGCAAAGAATGAGAAAAGGAAGGCCAAGTAAAATCGTGCAAATCGAGGAATCTTTCTTCGTAGTGCTGGGAAAATACTGCTACAAAAACTATTTTAGGTGGTATTTGGTGTGAAATGTTTATATGTATTCATTCCTGTCCTATGTATCCTTTTTTTTATTTTTTATTTGCTTATTCCATTTTTCTTTTGCACGTGAAAATCTTACAAATTAAAATTAACTCTTTGGGAGAAATTGTTATTCATTTTTTTTTTTTGGCAACAATAAAGTTTATAAAATTTAACAGAATAATGTCAGTTTATTCTGTATGAAAATAACGAACTTTTTCATTTATAATCAAATAGTTGAATACATAAATGAAAATATTATTCTATATAGTATATAAATACTATTTTCATTTCTGCGTTTAAATAAATCTATATGCAAATATCTATACAAATGCATTCATTAATTCATTCCTTTTGCTTTGATTTGACTTCGAAAAACCATACATACTTTCACATTTATGATATTTTTAGATGAGATGCTGTTGCTACGCAACGGTTAAAAGAAAAAATAAAATATAAGTAAATTCATAAAATAAAATGTTTTATATTATTCGAACACATGTATAAAATTCTATCATAAGTTATACACCTAATTTAAAAGCTCTGACAAATGTTTTGACAAAATTGCAAACTAATAAGAATAATTTAATACTCTTATTTAAAAATTTCAGCATCCAAAATTTACCATTTAAATCTATTATTCATATGAGCGATTTCTTTCAACAAATGAAAATTTGAAAATCGTCTGACTTCCCATAGAAAAGCATTATATCACAAAATAAAATGTTCTGTATATTCCGAACGAATGAACCAAATTTAACCCAAAACTATACAGCTAAATCCGGGGAGCTCATCAACATGCCCAGGGAATTTCAAGCCGATCGGATGCTTTTTGCGGCAGTTATCGCGGAACAGACAGACAGACTAACAGACAGACAGACTAACGGAAACCAAAACTTTTCGTGTCTCCACAGTAAGCCTTCACTGACGTTTCGGCAATAATGCATTTGTATCTTTGCATATAGAAGGATTTTAGCACAGAAATAAAAATAGGCAATATTTCATTTATTTTATTTATTTTATTGAAATATTTTGCTTAAAAATACAAAAGTTCATTATTTTCATAGAGAATAACGTAACATTTTCCCATAACATTTACCAATATTTCTTTAATTGTTGCCAAGAAAATCAAAACCCGGAATAATATTTTCTTTTAAACAATTTTCAATTGAAAGGTTTTGTCGTGAAACAGGAAAATGAAAAATAAAATTAAGAATAGAAAAATTAATATGGCGGCATATTAAAAATAAAAAGAAAACTCTCGAGCATTTCTTAACATAACAAGATGAAAAGTTTTGAGTAAGTACGCATAGCAGGTGAATTAGACGTCATTTATCGAAAACAAAGATGCTGGAATAAAAAGATCTTGGGTAAAATAAAATTAACTATTATTCACGGAGGAAAGAGATAGATGGAGATGCAGTATGCCGCAAAAACAGTTTGCAATACGATGTGCGTTATCGCTCAGATTTAAATGCCCTCATTCGGCCCAAACAAAACAAGCACGTGGAACAGGGACCAAATTCTTTGACTTCCTTTTGTTTTTTTTTTGTTTTTTTTTTTTAAGCACGTCGTTGTGTTGTGCCGAATGTAGAATGTAGCGGATTTTAGGGTTACATTTTTGGCGTCACTTCAAGATTTATTGTCTGTGTACGGTTAACATGAATATTTTATTTCAAATTTAAATTTTATTAATTTATAAAAAAAAACTTATGCTTATCCTTATAAATCACAGCGTAAAAAAAATCCAAGATATATTATAACCATCCGCACAACCAATAAAAAATTACGAATGTAAATTTAAATAGACTACGGGGGTTCAGGGGGGCTCTGCCCCCCTGAAGAAATGCAATTTTTGATTTAAAATGTTACCAGAATAAGTAGCTCATCAGAATTTCAGAACAAAATGTACAACCACTTGTTTAACACTTTTAATTTCTGAAACTTTACGAAGTATCTTGTATGCTCATAATTATTTATGTAATTTGAAAACTTTAAAAAGCGATTTGTAGGAAGTTGAATATTATGCAATGAGTGTTAAAAAACAATGACTTGCAAAGATGACGTTGAGGCTCTTGATCTGCAGATTTAATAGTTTAAGTTATGGTTAGGTTACGGTTTAATTGTAGTTTGCTCGCGGTTGGGATATAATTGCCGAAACGTCAGTGAAGGCTTACTGTGGAGACACGAAAAGTTTAGTTGCCGAAACGTCAGTGAAGGCTTACTGTGGAGACACGAAAAGTTTTGTTTTCCGATTGTCTGTCTGTCTGTCTGTTCCGCAATAACTGCCGTAAAAAGCATCCGATTAGCTTAAAATTAAGGATGCATGTTGGTGAAATCGCCGGATTTAGCTGTATAGTTCTTGGTTAAATTTGGTTCATTCGTTCAGAGTATATAGAACATTTTATTTTGCGACTTAATGATTTCCTATAGCAATTCAGACGATTTTTTTTTCCATTTTTATTTGTTGAAAGGGAATTGCTCATATGATTGAAGGATTTAAATGGTAAATTAAGGATGATGAAATTTCTTAATTAGAACCATACATTATTCATATTAGTTTGAAATTCTGTGTATACTTTTGTCAGAGTTATTAAATTCGGTGTATAACTTATGGAGGGATTTTATATATTTGTTCCAATAATATAAAATATATTTTTTTTATATATAAATTTACTTTTTAAGCACATATTTCATTGTTTTTATTTTCTCTTAACTGTTACCTTGCAACGAACAACACCTAAAACTATCGTAAATGTGAAAGTACGTGTAATTGTTTGAAGTCAAATCAAATTCAAAAGGGACGAATTAGGGCCTTTGTGTCTTTACATATAGATGGAATTTACCCCAGAAATACAGAAAGACTATGTTCTATTTATTTTGTTCAAATATTTTTCTTTTAAATTAAAAAGTTCATTATTTTCATAAGGAATAAATTGACATTTTTCTATGAAATTTAACAATCTTTTTTTTTGTTTGTTTGTTTGGTTTTACATTTGCCAAGAAAATTCGATCCCGGAATAAAAATTTATCCTAAACAGTTAATTTTGATATGAAAGCGTTTCATGTGCAAGAGGAAAATGAGATAAAAAATAGACATGAATACGCCTTCATATTAGAAATAAAGTGAAAATACGAAAAGAAGGTGAATTTGATCTCATATATCAAAAATAAAACGAATACCCTTTGAGGTTGAAATAAAAGGGGCTTGTGTTATGATATTAATTCTTATTATTAAAAAAAAATGTTACTAATATCTCATGGTTTATCGTCTGCACACAGCTAACAAAAATGTTAATTTTTAATCGAAAATTCCAATAAGAAAAAAAAAAAAACTTTTGAAAAGCAAATATATAGTAAATATCAAAATTATACACCGTAAAATTATTGCTGTCGAAAATGACGTCATTGTATCGGGAAATAAATATTTTCATTCTTAAAAACTAAGCATTAACTAGATTGCCTGAAAAAATATTTTTTGACGAGTGTTACTTCTTAATGCCAGCTCATTTCAGAAAATATGAATGAAAATCATTTTATTTTTAAGGGAAATTACATTTTCATTCATGAAACCTAAACTTTTAATATAATTGCGTCAATGTAAATCATTTTCTGTCCACCAGTATTGAAAAATTAGGCTCGGAAGAAATCTAAGATTTTCGATAATCATTAGCGCAATCAATAAAAAGTTACGTATGTAAATTAATACGACCAAGGGGGGTTCAGGGGGGCGGAGCCTCCTGAAGAAATCTACTTTATTATTTAGAAAAATACATGAATTAACAGCTCATGAAAATTTCGAAATATCCTTCCATAACAACGTTTTTAATTTAATGCTTCTAATGTCTGAAAACTTCGTATTTTTTATTCTTATAAATAATTACATAATTTAAAAACTTTAAATTCGGTTTGCAGGAAATTGAATATTACCAAACTGTGTCTAAAAACAATGACTTGCAGAACTGACGTTTAGGCTCCTGATCTGCAGATTTACTAGTTAGATTACGCTTACATTAGGTTATTAGCTACAGGATTAACATTACGCATGTCTTGATTTAAAAATATACTGAATTTTATGCAATAGCAATGGAATTTTTATATTATATACTAAACTTTTAGCTAATGATCGTGTGTCAATTTGATTCACGTATAGTTGGATTTAAGAATGATATAATTAGTTAAAAAATACTAATTTTCTCGATGTGACAAAATATAAAGTTACGTGTATAACAGTCATTTTTAAAGTTAAATATCAATATTTTAGTTCTAAAATTACACATTCGTCAGAAACACATACCCCCCCCCCCCCTCTCCGTTTCCAGTTGCAGTTATTGCGATCCTTTTTACCATTAAATATCGGGGCTCTTTTTTTTTTTTAAACTGATTTTTCATAATGTCAGTGGGCACGTATTTCAGATAAAATTCACTTAATGGTATAAAACCACACAAACTAATGTTCATGTAAGAATATTATCACGGGCCCGGGCAAAGACGGGAGGATCAGCTCGTACTTTAAAAAATTGAGAATTTTTGTACTATACCTTACTCAGTAGTACTTTTAAGCAAATTTAAACATATCAATTTAAAGATGCAATTTGTTTTGCGATATTTATTCAATACTAGTAAATAACCGTACGTGAAGGATAAATCTTCAAAACAATATTAACAATATATATATTTCTGACATAAAAAAAAGATACCTCATACATTTTGTTAATAAAAAATAATTATCCTTTCATTTTTGATGATTAGAACAAAGATATTATGTAAACTACAATTTAGAATAATATTTTAAATATTTCAGCATGGAACAGGAAAAGATCAAAGTTGCATTGCATTTGTAACATGCGTATATATATATATATATACACATACACACACATATATTATAGGAAAAATAACTCTTAATTCTATAAACCATTTTATAAAATATTTTACATATTCATATTAATGAACAGAAGTTTATTTTTATATATTATTCTTTACCCTATATTAATTTTGTGACTTTCAAATTATTTTACTACTCAGAAACTATTTTTGAATTATTCTGTAGTCATTGAGCATTTTTTTTATGATTTTATTCTGCATCGTTTCTGAAAGTAAATTACTAATAATTGCATTCTGATTTTTTTTGTTAGAAACTTACTATGTTAGAACTCATAATGTTATCTGCAAGATCATTAAAATATGTTGTATAACTGTGTTATACATTTTTTATGTTTCAATTCAAATGAGAATTGATATGAAATATTCATTTTATTTGCAATGCCTTCAAATCTGATAAAATGCATTTTTTTTAAAGTACCATTACTTTGTTTATATTAATTGCTGATAGATGGCGCCAAAAGAGTTAGCAAGAAATATAAGCTCCTTCTTATTCTCCTGATACTACTCTGGGCAGTTGCAATTGACGCCATGTTGGAGGTCACTTACTATAAATAAGCAGTTCTGATTGGTGGAACTACCCTGAACTCCACTTGTAGTACAATGGTTTATCAGCTGATTGCAACTTCAGTATGTTTAATTTAGAACTTAATTGGATAGTTTTTGAAGGCTTTAAACAAAGTTAAAATATTTAAAGGTTTTAATACACTTTTACAAATATTTAAAGAACAGCATCCACATTAACCAGTATTTTTTAATGAATCATTCAAAGAGTCATTCAATTGTTTGCAGATTTGCTGGAATTTGATTCTGAATGGCAACTGTTTCGTTTGTTTAGATCTGGTTTATATGTTTATAATAGCTTTAATTTTAATTTAGAACATAATAGATTATAAATAGATATGATATAATTGTCTTATGTGAAAATATGCTGAACAGACCTGATTTCAAGAAGAAGCAATTATCATTTAGCTGTCATGTGTAAGCTTATTTTTTTCATTAAGCCTAACATGGCGTTTAGCTACGATCGATTCGCAAGATCAGAGTGGTCCGCACCGGCATGATTACCTACATTTTCCTGCACTCAGATTTTACTATAAGTAGATATTTCGTGCGCACGTTAGGAGATATTGTAGGGCGCAAAAGATAATACATTCTGTTTTTTTTTTGTTTTTTTATTATTGGTCTGATGTACATACATATTTTTAAAATATTACCCATAATAGCAAAACAGCTAAAAATGTCTAATATAACTAATGATTTTTTGTAGTGTTTCTGTTTATACGATATTTTCCATTGAATATGTATATCATAATATTATGTATAAAAAAATCGAAAAAGTATCTCATGGAAATATTTTGGTAATTCATAATGATTCAGCAAAAAGTATCAAAATTTTTTGGACAAATAAATCAGTAAATTCATACTTATATAGAATTTATCCATGCATACACTTTATTTTACTATTTGATATAAATTCGCTCCTTAAGATAATAAGTAGATAGTGATTTCTAACTTAATTCTTATTATTTATAATAATTTATACTTCTATTTATTTAACCTTATAACACATAAATCCTAAGTACCTCCAGGATGTTTTTTGTAATAATTCCTAAGAATTATTTCATGTATAAAATGAAAGGTTTTATGAAACATAATTATTACATAAAAATTAATAACTATCTTAAATAAAATACTTGGTAATAGACTCACAGGGTATATAATTATTTAAAATTAATTCACAGATTCCTTCACATATATATGGTCTTTTAAAAGTGGGGGTGCTTTTCAAAATGGTTGTTTTTTGTGAAATAAGTTTAAATATTAAACTAATACATAGTATATAAATTTGCTTCAAGAGAAAATGCAGTGGAATATTTAAATCTGAAAATAGTCAAAAAATTTTAAACATATTGCGATCAGGTATGAAAAACTAAAAATTACATGACATTTATATTTAAAAAAATTCATGTTATTTTTAATATGATAGTGGAATGACAAGTAAAAATCTTATAAATACTTCTTATGATTACTTTTATTTTATTTTGATTTAAAATATAGAATATGCATTTCTAATAAAAATAGAGAGATTTATATATCCATTGGTTATATATGTCTGAAAGCAAATGCTTTTGGTTATAACAAAAACCTTTAAAATATTATATATAATCTGAAAGTGATAATTATCAAACCCATATAAAAAACCTCGAGACAAATAAAAAATATGTACCCATATATCAAATTATCAGATGAACAATAATCTAGCGAAAACATCACGCAGATACTCGTATATACAATGAAAAATGAATCTGCTGTAAAATGTTTTTCAAAGGCATATAATAAGAAGTAAATGCTGCGCTTATTCTTTGGGTACTGTTTATTACTATGATCTCTCTTACTGCTTTCAGTTATTTCTGAATAACATCATAAGGAATAGTGAACATAATATAACCAATATAACACATAAATAATTATTTGCTACTTAAATAAATATGTTCTAGATAAACTCTAAATAAATTGTTTCAGAGATCAAAATCTATCCGTTATAGTACAAATTAAATTAAAAGTATTTTAATTTATTTTACTTTTTATATGTATTTAGTTTTATACAAAATTTAACTAATAATCCAAGTTGAATGTAATACATTTATTAAGTGTAGACATGTAGATTGATAGAATATGTGGGATGTGGAGGTGTAGAATGTAATATACAGTATCATTATACATATTAATATATGTATTAAAAGAATAATAATTTTGGAACTTGAAATATGTGATACACGTAGTACATTGTGAATGTCGGTAGTATAGAGCAATTTTTATTATTCAACAAATATTATTCCTCTAATACGCAATTATATATAAATATTATTCAACAAATATCATTATTTTTATACACAATTGCACATTAGAATGTGGATTAAAAGAATAATCAATAATCAAATGTTATTGAAATTGATGTTTCAAGTATTGCTTTGTTAATACTTTTTGTACACTGAAATAAAGGAGTCTTAAAATAAGACTGAAAAACGACTAAAAAAGCATTTAAGACACGTAAATGTCTTAATATAGAGCTTAGACATAATAGATACTTTAATTTAAGATACTTGTGTGTCTTAATGAACCGGTAGTAGAAATGAACTAATATAAAGAGTCTTAATATGGTGAAACATCTTAAATTAAGATATCCAATTACAGACATTTACTGCACGGTGTTATCACCGCAGCCATATTTGTTTGTTGTATGCCGTGCGCGGATCGAAAATTAATTCCTTCTATGAATGTCAAAAAATCACTGTGAAATGCGAGTAAATGGACTGTGGACAAACATTTCAGTCTCTATTGTCAAGACTTTGCAGGTGAAAATACAATGCTCCCCCCTGACCGCTGGATAATCCTCTGTGGAATGCAGTGCACATGTAAAAGAAACGCTATGTGAATTGAACCTCGTGGTGTGGTGATTCTGACTTCAGTCTAATTGAGTTTTCTATTATAACTGGTTACTTTAAATGGAATATATATCAATCAGTTATCTAGAAATCTTTGTTGGATATAAAAAAAATATTTCCTTCATCTAAACAAAGGAATATCCTAGAAAATCTATGCCATGAAAAGGGTAAGTGACTTATAAAATATAATACTCCATTTTGTCCCGCATTCAAAGTATACATTTATGTCTAAGATTTTAAATTAAAATTAATCCATATTTACGCTATTGTTTACTGTGGTTTTTTTTTCCGTACTATAAAATGCGATACCGTATTGTTTAACTTGTTGTTTTTACGCAGTTTTTCTTACATAAAAAAAACTTTAATAATATTTATTTATTTATTTATTTTTGTGTAAAAAAATAATGGTCTCGTTTTTAACTATATGTACTACTGTAACAGTCATAAACATTTATTTTATTGTTGAAACACATGGAATTAAGTAAGCTTTTTTTTTTCTTTGCAATGGAAACTTGAATGAATTAACATATACATTTTTGACAACTTTAATTATTAAATGCTCTTATATGTTAAATTGAAGCAAAAAGACATGCAATGTTTTCAGATTTTTCTAATTATCTGACGGAAAATATTTATATATGAACGGTGAATTTAATAATAATTTGAAATGATGTGTAAAATTATTTAAAATATTTACTCCTGTTTAACAATATTATTATTAACTGTTGTATCATAAAATGATTTCTTAAGTGATTTTAATATTTTACAGCAAGATAATTTTGAATAATAAAATCATACGTAAATGATTATGTTAATTCCACCTCACACACACACAAAAAAATAATAATAATAAATAAATAAACAAACAGTGTTATCAGAAATTTTAAATATGCTTCAAATGTTTGTTTATGAAAATGTGCCTGGATGTATGTTTGTGTACATTTTCCTTGAATTATAAATGAAATATAAAAACTTGTTATGATTTACCTTATGAAGCATAGAAAAATTTCATAAAGAGGAGGGGGATTTGTCGATTGGAAAATAACATAATATTTATTTTGTCTACAATGTTGAAGGAGTGGGGGATTTCGTTTTTTAATTATATTGAATTTATGAAAAAATAACATAAATAATAATCACAGATATGGTTTGTATGTATGTCTAATAATTTAAATTGACTAAATGATTAATAAACTTCTTCGATTATTTTCGAAAGTAAACAAAGAAAAATTAATATTTTTAAATACTTGAAAATGGATTAATACATCTTGGCATCAAATCTGTTGAATGTAAAATAATAATAATAATAATAATAATAAATACATAAATAAATAAAAATAAATAATGCACTCTGTTGTAGTCTTCCATAATTGGCAAACATTTATTTTGCTTTGTAGCTTGTAAGTTTAATATTTAGCTTGCTGCCAATGAGACAGTGTAAATAAGAGAAAAAAAAATCTTCTAAGATGCTACGAGTGTCTTAAAAGACCTCATTTTACATGTTCAAATGTCTAAAAAATGGCGGCTTTTTAAGACGTTTCAAGGGTTTTAAAAATGGCACCATTTTAGATGTTTCGAATGTCTAAAAAATGGCGACTTTTTAAGATATTTCAAGTGTTTTAAAAATGGCGGCGTTTTAAGACGTTTCAATGTGTTAACTTCAGATGCAAAAAGTTGTCTTAAAAAGTAAGACACGTTTGTTTTTAACTTAAAATGTGACCATCCACTTAAGACACTTTTTTAACTGAATTTCAGACGTTTGCGCTTACCGTGTATATATATATAAAATGTTATAAATTTGTTCATTTGTATTACATTAATATTGAACTGTTTTCTCTAGATAAATAGTTTTTTTTTAAAACAACTTTTTGAATTTTGATATATATCTTTACAAAATATAGCGTCAAATATATTTTTCATAAAAGTTGGCATATATAATTTAATACGTTATAAAAAAAAATATCGTATAACTAACATAGAGGCCGAATAAATAAACAGATAATTGCGGCATTCTAGATAAGTGGTGCACAAATAATTTTCGTTCCCGAGAAAAATAATTTTGTATAAAATTTTGACGCGACCCTACGTAGACAGAAGTTTTTTTTTTTTTTTTTTTTTTTTTTTTTAATCACAACGTAGTTAAAAGTTTCTTTTTTTCTTCTCTTATTTGAAAAAAATTACAGAATTATCTGAGGCAACGGTTTTATTTATGCACATGACAATAAAGTAGAATTAAAAACAGTTTAAGAAATTTAACATATAAGATGTGAATATGAACTATGCGTACCCAAAGAGATCATGATTGCTTATGTCTTCGGATCTGTATTCTGTATTGAAATCGTAAGCAGTGCGGAATTATCTCAATCTAATTAATATCGATATTTTGATTTAACTGCAACTGATTTTGAAATGCCAATTTCACATAAACTATTCAATCAAAATAGTAATTATTTTTTTCTTCAAATCGGCATAATCTTTTCCAATCCATAACCAACATTTTTGTCAAGTCAGAGAGACTTAAACTGAATACGCATGTCTCGTTGATTGAAACATGTATTAATTGTTCTCTTTCATTTACGTGAATAATGGTAATAAAATCATGAGAGGGAACGCAATATTTCAACTAGATTTATACATAAAATATGTAATATGAACTTTAAAAATCTCACTGTTTTACTTCAAAGGTCACTATATTAGTAAAACATATGTTACAAGTTAAAAATATACATTTTATTTAAAAACACCTTAGTACTTTCTGGTTTTACCATCATTTTTTCCATGTCCTCTTATGAAGGGCTTGAGAAAACCCGAAAGTACTGAAAGGTTTTCAAATAAAGTCTCTGTTTTTAACTTTTTACATCTCTTTTACTATTTTGGTAGCCTTTTAAGTAAAACAGTGAACTTTCTTTAAAGTTCATATTAAATATTTTATGTTGTGAATAATGCGTTTAAAAATATTGAACGAAAATGAATCACTTATCCAACCTAATTCATTATCTGGAAAATTTTCCAGAAGCTTTCTACCAATTTTATCATATGACGGTAAATGATGGTTTAAATAACAAGAACTCTATATTATTTTCTATACTTAATTCTAAAAAATACAGGAAGATGTCTATGTTTTTTTTTATCAATTAATTATTGTGACAAGAGTATCAGATTGTTCTTAAAATTTTAATTTTACTGCTCGGCTTTAAAATGCTTGTACCCACTCCCTGTAGACATAAATTCATACCGTTAAATTTATTGGAAATTTTTAATCATGTAACTGAGTTTTCCAAGGCAATGTTCATTAATGAATAAACTTTCCAACATATGTGTATTTTGTACCAAACAAATAGGAAATTAAAAAATTTCGTTAAATGTTGTTAATAGTCCAGGCAATAGAGACCGTATACGGGATGTACCTAGCAAAATTAATGGTAGTTCTGGAAATCGGCTTACTTTATGTTTTTTGGGTCGCTGAATCCGAATTTGTAACTTCCTACCAAAATTTCCTCCGGCAATCCCCCCCCCCCCCAAAAAAAAAAAAAAAAAAATTGGTAAAAAGCCCTCCAAAAAAGGTTTTTATTTTTTTAAAATATTGTTTTAGGGAAAAAGTATCTAGAAATTCAGAAAGTAGACAAAATTTGCAACAAATTAGATATATGACATTATGACTTAGGATGAAGGGGAAGGGGGGATCTGCCTCGGAACATGCGCGCGGTGCTGCGTGGACTAAGTTGCGCCATTCCACTTAACCACTCACACGTTTACATTCGCCCTCCCATCTCCCCTCCGAACTTTCCTTATAAGGTTTACTTTAAGTTTTTTCGGTCGCTGAATCCGAATTTTTAACTCCCCTCCCCCCAATTTTTTTTTAAATGATTTTAATCTGCATCGTTTCTGAAAGTAATTTAGTAATAATTGCATTCTGATTTTTTTTTTGTTAGAAACTTACTATGTCAGAACTCATAATGTTATCTGCAAGATCATTAAAATGAGTTGTACAACTGTGTTATACATTCTTTATGTTTCAATTCAAATGAGAATTGATATGAAATATTCATTTTATTTGCAATGCCTTCAAATCTGATAAAATGCATTTTTTTAAAAGTACCATTACTTTGTTTATATTAATTGCTGATAGATGGTGCCAAAAGTGTTAGCAAGAAATATAAGCTCCTTCTTATTCTCCTGATACTACTCTGGGCAGTTGCAATTGACGCCATGTTGGAGGTCACTCACTATAAATAAGCAGTTCTGATTGGTGGAACTACCCTGACCTCCACTTGTAGTACAATGGTTTATCAGTTGATTGCAACTTCAGTATTTTGAATTTAGAACTTAATTGGATAGTTTTTGAAGGCTTTAAACAAAGTTAAAATATTTAAAGGTTTTAATATACTTTTACAAATATTTAAAGAGCAGCATCCACATTAACCAGTATTTTTTAATGAATCATTCAAAGAGTCATTCAATTGTTTGCAGATTTGCTGGAATTTGATTCTGAATGGCAACTGTTTCGTTTGTTTAGATCTGGTTTATATGTTTATAATAGCTTTAATTTTAATTTAGAACATAATCGATTATAAATAGATATGATATAATTGCCTTATGTGAAAATATGCTGAACAGACCTGATTTCAAGAAGAAGCAATTATCATTTAGCTGTCATGTGTAAGCTTATGTTTTTCATTAAACCTAACATGGCGTTTAGCTACGATCGATTCGCAAGATCAGAGTGGTCCGCACCGGCACGATTACTTACATTTTCCTGCACTCAGATTTTACTATAAGTAGGTATGTCGTGCGCACGTTAGGAGATATTGTGGGGCGCAAAAGATAATACATTCTATTTTGTTTTTTGGTTTTTTTTTTTTTTATTATTGTCTGATGTACATACATATTTTTTTAATATTAACCATAATAGCAAAACAGCTAAAAATGTCTAATATAACTAATGATTTTTTGTAGCGTTTCTGTTTATACGATATTTTCCATTGAATATGTATATCATAATATTATGTATAAAAAAATCGAAAAATTGTCTCATGGAAATATTTTGGTAATTCATAATGATTCAGCAAAAAGTATCAAAATTTTTTGGACAAATAAATCAGTAAATCCATACTTATATAGAATTTATCCATGCATACACTTTATTTTACTATTTGATATAAATTCGCTCCTTAAGATAATAAGTAGTTAGTGATTTCGAACTTAATTCTTATTATTTATAATAATTTATTCTTCTATTTATTTAAACTTATAACACATAAATTCTCAGTACCTCTAGGGTGTTTTTTCTAATAATTCCTAAGAATTATTTCATGCATAAAATGAAAGGTTTTATGAAACATAATTATTACATAAAAATTAATAACTATCTTAAATAAAATACTTGGTAATAGACTCACAGGGTATATAATTATTTAAAATTAATTCACAGATTCCTTCACATATATATGGTCTTTTAAAAGTGGGGGTGCTTTTCAAAATGGTTGTTTTTTGTGAAGTAAGTTTAAATATATTTTGTTACTTTTTAGAAGTATTTCTTTAATATATTACATTCAAAAGCTGAACTTTTATTTTCAAAGAATATAAAAATATACATTCATTTATGAATTTTTAATGCAATATATTAATTAGAGTCTTTGAATAATAAATGATGAATATATTTAAATAATAGAATTGATTTAATATGAAAGTAGAAATATTTTTGTAACATTGAGAGTAAATGGCATCGGTATATAAAATAATATGCATCAAAAATACAAAAAATTATTACTGAACATTTTAAATTGTATTTTAAGTTCATTTATTAAGTTATTGATAAAAAATTATAAATTATTATTATACATATATATAAATTCAGATGTTTTTGTAAAAATAATTCTAAATGCTATACATTTATAATTGAAAATTTGAATGTGATTTATTAATTTGAATTTTTAAGTTATTAATGAAAAAGTACCGACGAATAATTTTGTAACTAGGCTTTATTTATAAACTAATAAATAGATATTTCTTGTAACATTTTTTTTTCGAATTATCATATTACAAAGATACAATATATAATAATCCAATTCTGTGAGAAAAAAATAAATGTTATTGTATACCAATTACAAATTATAACATTCTGGTAAATCGTGGAATAAGAATTTCAAATCCAACCTGTATATAATTAGCATTTAGAAATAAGCTTTATTCAGTAGTTCTGCAAAATTATGTATAATAATAATCTTATTTAAAGTAATTTTTATTTTTACTTAAATTTATAGCATATTCTGTTACACATTTTATAAAAGTATACGCGGAAAATATTATTTTACATTGCATTCTTAATTACAACACATATTGTATTTACATAAATTATTTTTGAAACATGCAGATATATATTTGTCCCTTTAGAAGCTCTGTTCTAAGTTTGCATACAAACTCAGTAATTGAACTTTAAAATCTTCTTTACGGAAAACAAAAGGAAAGAAAACACACATTTTAAATTACTATTTTCATTTATTGAAGTCAATTGAAAAAAAAAAAATGTTTTTCTTTGATGAATAAATACACACACAAAAAAAATTATACATATTTTCCAAGAAATATAGGGTCAGGTGGGGTAATTATGACCAGTGGGTAATTATGACCGCCATCATATTGGACAAAACTGTGATGGTAAAATTTTGTTTCAAGCTTAGATATTAACCTCATAATGTATATTTCATTATTCTTTATTACTAGTCTGAAGCCTTTTTGAGATCCAAATAGCAATTTGAAACTAAATCTATAAAATTTTTGATAAACGGATTTGTTACTTTGGAGTTCAAAGTGGTCATAATTACCCCAAATAAATGTGTATTGGCAAGTATAAAGAGAAGATATAGTGGTCATAATTTCCCCACTAGTGGTCTTAATTACCCCAAACTAATGTGATTGTGAGTTTTTGGTGGGGTAATTATAACCACCCTTTTAACTTTAAAAGAAAAACAGCTATGAGAATTAAATTTTTTAAAATGTGTTCTTAAAGGATCAAAGTTACTTTCTATGTACTAAAAACAGCAATTTTCCAAATATAAATAAGCAGAAAAAAATAACAAAGTTGAAAATGTAAAAAGTGGTCATAATTACCCCTCCTGACTATACAATATGCAGTCAAACCTCTCTGAGAGACCATCTCTATTACGCGACCACCACCCTGAACGATCATTTTTCATGGAACGAAATTGATTTCCATAGGCTCAATACTAACTTTACCTCCATTCAGAGACCATCCCAGTTGAATTACCTCCATGAGCGACCAATTTCTTTGAAGAAAATGAAGCAAATTCCATTTTTTCCTGGTCACTTGAAGAAAGTTTTATTAGAAAAATAATTCCGAAGAGCACGTTATTCATCAAACTTCTAAACTAAGTTTAGATTTTTTTCGGTAAATTTTAAGTGTTTAAACCCCTTTGTGTCTTTTTAGGCAATGAATTTAATTCCGATGAAAAATTAAGAATGTCGGTCAATAAACTCCCTTACCCAATTCTGCCATGAAACTCTCAAAGAAATAGATAAATTATTAAAATCATAATTATTTGCTTCCATCCAAAAAAAAAACAACAACAAAATAAATAAATAAATATATACATAACTAAAATGCTTTCCTTTATTGAACTTCGAAAGGACATGGCAATAAAAGTGATAAAAGTTAAAACAGTCAAATCAAAGTAAACGTCAATTTATTCATTTTTTAAACTCAGCAGTAATTAACGTATGTAATTAACTTTTGTTTTGATACTTAAATTTTTATATTTTTTCATATGAAAAATAAATTTTAGAAAATTAATTGTTACCCTTTTTCAACAATTAAAATCTAGATTTAAGCATGGCCACCATTAAGAGGCCACCTCTCGGAACGACCAATTTTTATTTGAACGGAACGTGGCCGCTGTAGGGAGGTTTTACTGTGTATGTATATATATACAAAATGAATTCAAAAATCCGGCATTCAGAAATCTGGTAACTTCAAAAATCCGGCGTCAAAACCATCTTTTCTCTTCCTTTTTGTTTTGCCCTTTCAAGTTATGGGAAAAGAAATGTAGCAATTCTTTATGAATTAACAGCTTGAAGATTGAAAGTAAAAGTGTAAAAAAGAATATTTGACTTTTTTTTTTCATCTGTCACAGGCGATTATCTTCTGAACAAATTTCCTGAGAGCTGCATCTTTGTTTAGCAACGGGAACAACTGTGTGGACATCTTTGGCGAATGCATGCACAAGATATTGCCGGAACGAATTTTCGGCAACGGCGACATCAATGATGAGGAAGAATTTTCAAGTTTTCACATTGCCTGTGAAAAGGCCGCAATTTTCAGCTCATTGAACATGCAAAATCTTAAAATGCATTATGTGTCGAAAAAAGGGATATAGATGATTGGCTAAGCATTGACGTAAATGAACCAACAACGAACAATTTAAAAAGGCAGCGAGATCGCTGACACCGAGCTAAATAGAATCGCCGATAATGCTAGAAGCAAGCAAAGTTGATATGGATGTTTCCGAAATTACAAGAGAAGAAATAATTTCACTGTTTATTAGATTTTTTCTATAACATAGAAAATATCAATTAAAGAAAATATTATTTAATTTGCTCTTTTTCTTACATAATTATCACTTAATAATGAATTAAATTTTGGCTAAAGGCCTCATTAAGAATACAGTACTACTTTTTATATTCTTAGTTACTACTCTTCATATTCCTTCAAAAATCCGGCATAGCCTTGGTCCCGATGATGCTGGATTTTTGAAGTTATACTGTATATATATATATATATATATATATATATACATATATATATATATATATATAACACTTTCAATAAAACAAAATTGTTGTCTCAATAGCTATATAATATTTTTAGTTTTTATCTGTCCAAAGTTTATCTAATAATTAAACGAGTTATAAGCATGGAATAAACTAACTTGGAATGTAATTTACATAATTTCTTTATTTACATATCTTTACTCATGAAAGGTTTTTAAAACAGAGCCATTGTCATTTAGATGTGAAGCGAGCAAACTGTGGGTCGTAACCCCTCTTGGGGTCGCAAGAAAATTTTTGTTGGTCGCAACATTCAAACAAATATATTTGAGAAACAAAATATAAGGCATTTTTTCAACAAGTGTCATGTACCAATGATAATAATACCGGTAAAATAGTGCCATGAGATAACACTATTTATAAAAATAGAAGTAACATTTTTATTTAAACAAATTTAAACAATATTTATAGTCCAGGCAATAGGGAATTTTACCTAGCAAAATTAATGGTAGTTCTGGAAATCGGCTTACTTTATGTTTTTTGGGTCGCTGAATCCAAATTTGTAACTTCCCACCAAAATTTTCCCCGGCAACCACCCCCCCCCTCACCACCAAATTTTTGTAAAAAGCCCCCCCCCCCAAAAAAAAAAGGTTTTTATTAAAAAAATCAATATTTTTATTGTTTTAGGGAAAAGTATCTAGAAATTCAGAAAGTAGACAAAATTTGCAAAAAATTAGATGTGTGGCATTATGACTTAGGATGAAGGGGAAGGGGGGATCTGCCTCGGAACATGCGCGCGGTGCTGCGTGGACTAAGTTGCCCCTTTCCACTTAACCACTCACACGTTTACATTCGCCCTCCCATCTCCCCCCCGAACTTTCCTTATAAGGTTTACTTTAAGTTTTTTGAGTCGCTGAATCCGAATTTTTAACTTACCACCAAAATTCCCCCCCCCCCCCAAAAAAAATAGTTGTTATTAACTTAAATTTCTTATTGTTTTAGGGGAAAAGCATTACGAAATTCAAAAACTAGAGAAAATTTGCAACAAATAGTATATATGACATTATAAGGTAGGATAAACGGGGAGAGAGGGTGCTGCCTCGGAACATTTCCCGCGCGCTTTTCTCAAAAACCAAATTTTTTCAAAAAATCCATTTTTTTGGTGGTAAGTTGCAAATTCGGATTCAGCGACCCAAAAAACATAAAGTGAGTCGAAATCCAGAACTAGTATTAATTTTTCCAGATAAAATCCCCTATTGCCTGGACTTCATAACTTAGTGCACGTAGCGCCTCAGTGCATGTTCAGAGGCAGCCCTCCCCCTCTCCGTTCATCCTACGTCATAATGTCATACATCCTAGTTGTTGCAAATTTTGTCTAGTTTCTGATTTTCGTAATGCTTTTCCCCTAAAACAATAAGAAATTTAAGTTAATAACAACTATTTGGGGGGGGGGGATTTTGGGGTAAGTTAAAAATTCGGATTCAGCGACCCAAAAAACTTAAAGTAAACCTTATAAGGAAAGTTCGGAGGGGAGATGGGAGGGCGAATGTAAACGTGTGAGTGGTTAAGTGCAATGGCGCAACTTAGTCCACGCAGCACCGCGCGCATGTTCCGAGGCAGATCCCCCCCCCCCACTTCCCCTTCATCCTAAGTCATAATGTCATATATCTAATTTGTTGCAAATTTTGTCTACTTTCTGAATTTCTAGATACTTTTCCCCTAAAACAATATTTTTTTAATAAAAACCTTTTTTTTTTTGGGGGGGGGGGGGGGGGCTTTTTACCAAAATTTCGAGGGGGGGGGGTTGCCGGGGGAAATTTTGGTGGGAAGTTACAAATTCGGATTCAGCGACCCCAAATACATAAAGTAAGCCGATTTCCAGAACTACCATTAATTTTGCTAGGTACAGCCTCTATACGGTCTCTATTGCCTGGACTATTAACAAGATTTAACGAATTTTTTTTAATTTCCTATTTGTTTGGTAGAAAATACACATATGTTGGAAAGTTTATTCATTAATGGACATTGCCTTGGAAAACTCAGTTACATAATTTAAAATTTCCCATAAATTTAACGGTATGAATTTATGTCTACACGGAGTGGGTACAAGCATTTTAACACCCAGCAGTAAAATTAAAATTTTAAGAACAATCTGATACTCTGGTCAAAATAATTAATTGATAAACAAAAACATAGTCATCTTCCCGTATTTTTTAGAATTAAGTACAGAAAATAATATAGAGTTCTTGTTATTTAAACCATCATTTACCGTCATATGATAAAATTGGGAGAAAGCTTTTGGAAAATTTTCCAGATAATGAATTAGGTTGGATAAGTGATTCATTTTCGTTCGATATTTTTAAACGCATTATTCACAACATAAAATATGTAATATGCACTTTAAAGAAAGTTCACTGTTTTACTTAAAAGGCGACAAAAATAGTAAAAGAGATGTAAAAAGTTAAAAACAGAGATTTTATTTGAAAATCTTGTAGTACTTCCGGGTTTTCTCAAGCCCTTCATAAGAGAACATTGAAAAAATGATGGTAAAACCAGAAAGTACTAAGGAGTTTTTAAATAAAATGTATATTTTTAACTTGTAACATATCTTTTACTAATTTAGTGGCCTCTGAAGTAAAACAGTGAGATTTTTAAAGTTCATATTACATATTTTATGTATAAATCAAGTTGAAATATTGCACTCCCTCTCATGATTTTATTACCATTATTCACGTAAATGAAAGAGAACAATTAATAGATGTTTCAATCAACTAGACATGCGCATTCTGTTTAAGTCTCTCTGACTTGACAAAAATGTTGGTTATGGATTGGACAGCACAATATGTGATACATGTAAATTATACGTGCAATATACACATGAAGATATATTTAGCACTGTTCGTTAGAATTTATTCAGACATTTAAATGTGTAATTGCATGTATATTTCACATTAATTTTTAATTCACGTACTTTGCATTCGTTTAAATAAAAGTAATTTAACATAAATAATATACATATTTAATATTTGCTCATAAAAATTCTCGATTTTTTTAGACATCTAATTTCAATTGTTTGACGAATTTTAAAGCAATTAATGTAAATTTATTTCGCAATCTATTATTACAGAGGAATTATGCACAACTACCATTTTTAAAACAAACTACAAAGTCATATAAATGTGCCGACATTAAATTAAGTTTAAATATATTAATCTTCAATTTAAAATAATAATATACATCTAATGCAAATTTTAATACCTTTATTTAAAACTAATATAGGAATAACAAGTTGGGAACTGTAATTTTTTTTAATAAAAATTATAAACTATTAGGTTTGTTCTTTATTATTGTTACAACTTCTCTAGAAGTGTTAAGTAATAATTTGTGAAAGAAACTTGCATTATTTTCCATCTAGAGAAAATTCGCCATAGACAAATAATAAAATTAACGACAGTGAATCAAACCTTCCCTGTGAAAAAAATATCCCGCTTTCACTGCATAAATATTTGAATATCAGAATGTCAGAACACGAGGAAAAGTAATAAATATCCACCTTGTAATTTAAAATGTGTAATTCCATCGTAATATTCTTATTAGTACTGAAATAAATTGGTCTATAAAAGTATGCATCTGTCACTTTCATAAACATATTACTAACTGTTAAATAATTTTGGAGGTCTGAATGGATTGTTTTGAATAGTTTATACAACATAGAAATATGTCCCAGAAATTAGGTTAAAGGTTTTTAAAAACTATAAGCTGGATTGACAGCATGATGAATATATTTTTTTTTCTACGGAAAGAACTTACTTCGGTCGGTGTGACTAGTATCGTAGTAATACAGTTTGTACTACTTTTATATATATTAGAGATATACCATGCCAACTTGTCACAAAACATAATTTAATTCTACACTAAACTTAAATAAAAATTGTATTATTTTTTATATTACTTTTTAAATTAATTGGAAGGGATAAATCACTTTTATCATCAGCACATACTATATTACAAACTTTAAAAACCTAAATATATTCAAACTTTTCCTTAGCAAATGCAAAATACGCCTATAAAATCTTATAAAATAGGGAGTTATGAGGAATCTTGTTTCATATGGAGAATCGGTTATGAGCACAAATTAAACTCAACTCAAATTAAGAATTCAAATTAAAATGAAAATAATTTTCAAATAAAGTTAATGTTTTTTTTTTTTTTTTTTTTTTTTTTTTAATATTACTGGGTAGAGCAAAAAATAATTTATTAACACTTCAAAAAAAAAGAAAAAAAAAATCCACTTCAATAGGAATTTCTTGCTGGTAATATCAGCCCGCGTCGCTTTTTTTTTTTTTTTTTTTTTTTTTTTTTTTTTTTTGTAGTATTGTCATTCTTGTCATTCTGTTTTCGAAAGAGATAGCCATTGATCATCCCTATCAATAACAAACAAACAAAAATAGTCTGAATACACTTGAAATTAATAAGAAATATCCTATTTCTTTTTCCTTTCGAACGAGATGGCATATTACCACGCATCAAAGTTCCTATTTTTTTTTTACTTACAGACCCAAAATATCAAAGATAAACAAACATACTAGGATGTTGAATTGTTTTTATCATATCTGATAAATGAGTAATAAATAACTGAACTTACGTTTTTAGCCCAAAATGGAAGTATGCTTTCTAAATGAGTGTTTGTCGAGAATTTACAGACGCGATTCAAAACGCGCGATTATACGCGATTATTACATTCTATTTATATACGCGATTCAATAGAAAAGGTGAAATTAGCCCCACTAACATCTTATACGTCAAAGCCGCTAATGTATAAAGTATCAACGTTACCTAGCTTATTTTTATTTAACATGTTGACAGGCGCAGATTATGAATAAGTGGCTTTTTTAGCAGACTTTGACAGAGAGGTTTTCAAGTTTATGGAGTAGGTTCACAATTCCCAATCGCAGTATTGTTTATTAATTTTACAAATTTTTACTTCGAAAAAAAATCATATTTTAGTTATTTTTCAAAACACGTTGAATGTCAAACTGAAATCATTAAACATACCTACTGGTCAGGGGTTCTTTATTTTAATACATGGTAGAAAATATCAAAAGTCCCGTACAGTTGCATAGCAACAAATCATCGTCAATGAAAATGTTGATGATACGCTTCTTCCTGTGGCAAGGGACTTCACAATTGCAGACGCAATCGGTGTGTTAATACTCCTCTGGTCAAAATCTACAGCTATCGCTATTCTTAAGAAACGGACAGTGACATCGGTAAGCACTTACTCACCTCGGTTAAAAGTATATAATGACAAAATTATAATGTTGATTTTGTAACAGTTATAAATGCATATGATAATTATATAACAGTTATATACATATATGAATGAAATATCTCCTAAAACAGAATTCTCATATTTGTAATATATATATATATATATATATATATATATATATATATATATATATATTGTTGATGAACACATGATTCGTGTGAACTTATTAAAAGCAAACTAAAAGTTAAATGCAATGGATTTTAGTTTTAGATCTTCAGCATCATAAATGTTTTAGAAAGTGAAAGTAAATAAACGAAAATAATTAATTTTACAATAAAATTAATTACAGATAATGAATTCCGTATTAAAAGGATGATCACGATTACTAAAGTACAGAAAAGAGCAATTACATTAAACAGTTTTCGATATAATAGAAAGTGTTAATTTGGAATATATTTATATTTATATTTTATTTAAATTTGTATAAATTTTCCTTTTACAGTTCTTTTAATTAGGTAAAACGTAACATTAAACTGAAACAAATATGAAATAAAATAATAAAATTTAAAACAATATCGTAAAAAGAATAAAACAAATTCAAGCAAACAAATAAACAAACAAAAATGACAGAAGCAGTATTAAATGTATAGCATTTATTTTTTTTAGTGTGTTATTCTGCGCGTTTTTAAATAAAATACTACCAGTAAAGGAAATATGAGTGTGTTTAACTTAAAATTCTACCTTTACTCTTCAGTTTTAAATAATTCAAGTATTCCCAAGCCTTTTTTTTCAAGAAATCTTAAAATAATCCATAAGATGGCAGAACAGACGAAATAATGAAAAAAAAGACATTTTTCTTTAAAAATATGGATGTACTCTGCGTAAATCAAGGTAATTTTATTTAGAATTCGCTTTTATCCATTGAAAATAATAAAAGGTTTACATTTTCGAGTATGATTTTTGTAAGTTAGAGTAAAATAAATTTTATTTTAATATTTCTGACGTTTGCTTAGAAGAATAAATTATTTCGTGATATTTGAAGAAATATTACTATAAAATGCAATTTAAAAAGACTTAAAAGCGCATATTTCAAATATATTTTATTTCTATACGTAGGGCGTATAACCTATAAATAAATCTGATTATTATACTAAATACGTCGGTAAATAATAAGTGTTCGATGAAAATCTTTCTTTCTTTTATTTTAAACAACCCTTTTAAAAGCGTTTCGAAGAAATTTCGCGATAGCTAAATTTAATTAAATGTTTCAGGAACATGGAAAATATGTATTTTTCAGAATTCTATATTTTAATTAACTCTTATGAAATGTTTTTAAATTTATTGTTTAAAAAAATATATACATGCTACACAGCAATCGCATCATTTAATCTTATAAAATTATTCAGATTATTAAAATATATTTAAGAAAACGTATTTGTCTATGACAAAGGTTTATCTACTTTAAATTTTTACTTGAATGACTATTGGATATGTTTCAACATAGCACGAAATATAAATCAATTAGTTCTAGAAAATTATTTTCTGAATGCAATTTTGAAGATTATTTTTCTCGTAGTTGTTACATGAAATGCGTGTTTTCTTAATTTAATACACATATTTTACTAACGTATATATATTTTTTAAATCGATATGACTATTCTGTTAACATTTAAATAAAAAAAGTACCAGTAAAGGAAATATGAATGTGTTTAATTTAAAATCCTATCTTGTCTCTTCAATTTTAAATAATTCAAGTATTCCAAAGCTTTCTTTTCACAAAATATGAAATTACAGATTCATCTGAAAGCTTTTCCTCAATTTTATTATCTCAGAATTTGAGAGTTGCATTGGAATTCCACTGAAAAAAATGCATCAATAGGACATTTCACTTTGAAGGGAAAATACATTGCAAGTCAGGGTCATTTCTTTCGTCACAAATTTCTTCGGATTCTTTACATCTTCACAACTCCTTGTGACATGTTGCTGCTAGCTAAGACATTTTATAAAACACATTGTAACTTAATAATTAAAAAAAAAAATGCAATCCTTATTAAAATATTACACAAGTGGGAATAGGCTATAAAATCAGGGTAGCCGCCAATTAATCTATTTAGCATTAGATAGAAACCATTTAAAGATCCTTAACATTTTATATGATTTATCCAAACTATTAACAATTTTAAAAGGGTTTTATCTTATGTAAATCTGACAAAATATCATTGTTATCATGTTCTTATTTTCCTCTATATGCATAAGTTCAGTTACCCGAAAATTTGCTCTTCGCGTCAAATGATGAAAATGAGTAAAATAATAACTTCAGAAAATTTTGAAAAAACAGGTACCGGTTGTCCGAAAATACACTGATTGTTTTTAAAATTCAGTTTTTTTTATTGTTTTTTTTATTATTTTTTTTTTAACTGCGATTTTCAGTTTTAGTTCCACCAAAGTAACACCAAAATAGAAATTACCCAACACTGATGCAAAGGAAGTATGTTAAATATATAAAGTAGATCTCATTCGGGAATACAATCTTGCGCATAAGGACCTACTTTATATATTTAAAATCATTTCTTTGAATCAATACTGCTTTATTTCGTTTTTGGCTTCGATTGAGACACTATTGTTTTCAGCGCATTTATTGCTATTATTAGAAATAAAACTGAGAATCTCAGTAAAAAAATGTACTGGCATCTGACGTAACCCAAACATTTTTAATAACTGTAAACATTCGCAAATTATTGAATTTTAAAAACAGTCAGTCATTTTTAAGACACCAGTATCACTCAAATATAATGAAACTATGTAGTTTTCTTTTGTTGTAGAACTATTTGAATTTAGTTTGAATTTTGTTATAAAATTATTGGTTTTTTTATAGCTTTACGCATTATCACTTAGTAATAACTTATTATCACCTCGAACCCACAGGAAAATATCGTCCATAGCATCGTTACAAACATCTGAGAGGTAGCGAGGTTTTAGACTTAACAAATTTATAAAAGCGGATTTTCAAATGTTTAACCGATTTTATTTATCAGTTCCAAAGGTAGCAGTCAGCTGTCTTGACAGCGGTTCAAGAGACCATGGTAATCGAAAAATGTTTCATTAAAACGAAAAAAGCATGGCAAAATCATTACGCAAAATAGTCGTTGTTCATTATAACATCATTCAATCTTGCGTAACCCGGGAATATTTTTAAAACAAGTCACATTAACATGTTTTTTAAGTCTGAATGGGGGTTGACGGAAATATTTTTATTCTGTAAAAAGAGCTTTAAAAATCTTAGAATTTTTTTTTTTTTTTTTTTTTTTTGTATGAAAAGCATTTGTTAAAATAATAATAATAATAATAAAAATGGACATATAGGAATAAATGAGAAGAATAAATGCAGGAGGAAAATTATATTAGAATTTATTAATCAATAAACGATAAATAAGCAAAATATAACGACAGAAAAAGGAATAAGAACTTAAAATGCCAAATAAATAATTAAAGAATCCTTATGTCTAACCAGTATAAATATAGCTGGGTGAAAAAGTAAAATAGCTGGGTGAAAACGTGTGACCAGAATCGTCCGGGATAGCTCAGATGGCAGAGCACTGGCGGCTTCAGCCAGGAGATCCCGGGTTCGAATCCTGGTCCAGAACATTTTTCGCTCAGATGGAAATTTACATCCAATAGAAATAGTTTGGAAATTGGGCAGAATGTAATTGTCCTTGCTTTAAGTATGCATAAATTAATGTATCTTAATTTTCTTTTAATCTTAAAGAAAGGCTTTTAAATACATCACTATTTTGAAGATTAAAATTCATAAGTTATATGAAATTCACAACGGTTGGAAAAGGTTCCAATAACTTCAACAAAGACATTTTTTTTTCTTTGAAAGTTACAAGTTTATTCGGTTGTTATTTGAATTGTTGTTAATCATCATTGGAAGTATTTATTGTCACTTTTTTTATAAGATCCTGTCAACAGAGAATAAATTAAATGTTGGCTCTATCAGTGGTGAAATATTGGATTTTGATTCAATCGCACTAACCATCCGTGATGTTTTTTAGACATATCCGGGTTAATTAACTATTGTGTTCTGGTGTTTAATCCCTTGAAGGGCGGTGGGATATATTTTATCTCACCTACGATTAATGAAAATTTGCACCAGAAAAATTTTATGAAATTTTACTTTTCTAAATTTAGTGGAAAAAAGCCGTAAAAAAACTTTTACTTATTTTGAAATAAAAATTTTCTAAATTTCCGGTGGGAATTCGGCATTGCACAAAAGGAATTGCTTGCCCCCCAATGGGTTAAAAGTAACGAATTTCGCACTTTTTTCCGCTCTTACCAAAAAACCCCCACACCATGTTGAAAATGTCATAAAAGATGACATATACTTTTCATCCCATTGTCAATGACCGACAGAAAATGCGCAGAAATGTTTCAAAAGCTTGCAAATATTATAGATATAAGCCATATGCAAAAGAGTTACTAAGCGGAACGAATTTAGGGAAGTTCTAAAATTTTCAGTTAAAGTTGTTGATTTTTTCTGTTTTGCACTTTTTTCATCCCTCAAGTATATAGATTGTTACCCTAACACATTATTGCGATTCTGCAATTCCTTAAAAAAATGTTTTTCTCATTGAATGTAGTGCTATTGTAAAACTTTAATCTTGTTTTTCTCGAAACAATTTTTTTTAAACTGTGTGACAATTTTTCTGAAGATCTATTTGACGGATTTCCTTCATGTTTTCTTTAAAAGAAAGGTAATCATTTTAGTAGGATTTTTTGCCATCAAAGAGTATAATTTTCATTGATTAATTATTTTTTGGAGCTCAAGATATGTAAAAAATAGTAAACGTTCAAATGCGAGTATTACTCGTGGACAGAGGATTCTGTACAATAAATATGTAATTGTATGTTAATTAGTAATTGTATTATTAGAAATAAATCTTTGCTAAAAAATAATAACATTTAGTTAACAACTGTACAACGTAGGGTTGGATATAGCTGTATATACTAAAACGTATAAAGGGTTACACCATGGAAGTTCAGAGAGATATGATTTAAAAAATACATGGTAAAAATAATCATTAATCCCGCCCCATTTCATAGTAATAATTGATCGTTAATGAAAATATTGATGACACATGTATTTTTTGGGGTATAGTTCCTCCCGATGGCACAGATAATCAATGTGTTAATTCATAGCATCGTGTTAAAATATTCAGCTATATCTTTGATCCAGGTAATAAACATAACCTCAAATGACCTCTATAGGAACTTAATTTTCCCGGTTTTAAGTATATGATGACAAAATGATAATGTTCATTATGTAACAGCTATAAATACGTATAATTGTTTCATGACAGTTATGTGCAAATATGAATGCAATATCTCCTAATATAGAAAACTCATAATTTTAAAAACACATTATTGAAAATATTGTTATTGAAGAACATATGCGGATGTTCTTATTAAAAAAAATACTACGAATTTATTAGTTTTGGAGCTTCAAAATCATAAAATTTTCAGAAAATTACATGAAATGAACGAGAATAATTAATTTTATGATAAAAATCATTACAGTTACTGATTTCCGTTTGGAAAGGAGAATCTCCATCTCAATACACTGCAAATAGAGGCGTCTTAAATTAAGACACATATGTGACTGAAAAAGTTATTCAGACACTTAAGTGTCTAAATTTGAAATTTCAGACATCACAGATGTCTAAATTTAAGATACATTAGTGTCTTACTATGATCATGGCATAAATGAGCTGATTAAAATGTCTGAATAATGGCGATATGTCTGAAATTAAGACATTTAGAAATTTAGACACTTAAGAGTCAAAATGCGATACAGTTGTATCATATGTGTGATAACTGTATGTATAAATGTATTGCAATTTGTATGTCAGCACTACCAGAAAATTGTTTTCGAATGGATAAAGGATGTTTAAAATATCTTTATCCATTAGATTTGGTATTATTTTATTTAAAAAAAGTAATTTGATTAGATCATGAGACATCTGGAAAATTAAAATAGATCGCTTACTAAAGTTTTGGGACTAAGTTACTTTTGACGCAATAAATAAATCAGTAATTGCTTTTCACAAAATATATTTATTTCCAAGGAAGGGTCAACCCCCCTCCCCTCTAAATACTAAGAGATGTACCGGTAGAAAGAAATTTAGGGAGGGGCAAAATTTTGGAACAGGTGTGCCTGGGGTCAACAGCTTAATCTGCTTTTCTAAAATGCAGAACATAAACATGAAATAGGCAAACTAAGAATATTTTGTCAGAACTCCTTGTGCATGAAATTTTTAAAGATATCAACATAAAAATAAATATAACAAGTTGGAAATTGCACGTCAAACGTGGCAAATGAGGTGCGTTCGTACTATAACTAGTTTTATAAGAATTTTTTGCACTGCATATTGTACTGAATGTATATTTTACTGCACTTCATAAGCGCATATCAATTTCATTCTTTTTGAAAAGCTGTAACATCATTAAAATGCACTTGAAATAATTTTTTTCCATTGGCCGTAATGTAACGGTAAACTTTTGACTGTACTAATTAAAGTATACATCCGATTTTCATAAACTTTGAAATGACTCGACAAAATTATGCAATAATTATATATTTTAAATTTCAAACAAATCGGTTGGGTAGTTTTTGCGCTGTTATAGACGGACATACAGATGGACTGAACGACGACTATAGGTACTACGTATTTATATAATTAAGAACGCATCTAAAAATTTAACAATTAAGAGATAGTAATCGTTCAAAAATAAGTTTCAAACGACAGTTTTGAAAATAGAGAACTTTTTTTTCTCAATGGACTCTTCCCCCCCCCTCCCCCCACACACAAACACCGTTTGAGATAAATTTGAAATATATGAACATCAAAAGAAGAAAAGAATTAAAATTGTCTTCTACGAAATGTTCAAAGGAGGGTGGGTTTCTCTGAAGTAAAATTCTTAGCAACATTTTCCCTTAACGTAAAATTATTCGATAGCCATTTGTAAGAAAAGAAATATCATTCATTTTTAATTATCAGACATAAAGAAAACATAATTGATTCAATTTCATTATACTGGGAGGGAAAATATTTCTTCAGTTCTTCCTTATAACCACCAGAGGGACTCTCAGTTGCGCATGCGTCATGCGTTTTAGATGTGTTTCGTTCTAATGTACGTTGTAATTCAATTTCAAACTGAAAGTTTATTTTGACTTTATTCATATTTTGTGGATTGTGAAGTTCTGTGGATTAATTCGTATCGACTTAGTGTTTATTCGTAATCATTTTATGAATAATACAGTGTTATTAGTCTTCTGTTCGTCAAATCTGTTAAATAGAAACTTTTGTCTGGCAGATTCTATTTTAAGAGTGAAAATATTTCACCCTTTTAATATAGTTCTCCGGATGTATACAGGAATTTTCGTTTTAAAAGATCCAAGTATTTCTCCCTCACGGATCATTAACCTAGCCACCAGTTGAAATTGATGTCCCCTGTGCGGGTATAATTTTGGATACCTTACACCTTTTTCCAGGTAAGTGGGAACTAGACCATGTATTGCAAACTCTCCGTAAATGTTTTCTCTTTAAATGGAACCCTTACACAAGTCTCTAGCTTTATTAGTTTCTGAGTTATACCAACATTTGTTTAAATCATTTTGTCTGTTGAATTTCCGTGTTAAAATTTTATCTTGCTAATAATTAAGTTTCTGTTCTTAAAAACATCTGCAATCATGTTTCTATATTATTTTCTAACCAATGTTATCCTTAAAATCAGTTTTAATTAGTCTACAGGAGGTTTTTTGCAGTTATTGAATTTATTGACTTACTCAATACTAAGCCTTCTTCTCGAACAGCATTTGTTAATGTTTACTTTGGTTTCATTCGATTTCTATATTTTTCAAAGGTTTATTATGTGATATGTACTGGAATGCCCATGTCTTTATAGCAACCATCCCAATTTAATAACTGTTTTTAATTATTATATTATGTATGCTTAATTATAAGTATTTAAAATTATACAGTTTGAACATCCATTCAACGCCGTTATTCAACCATATCATTCGATTTTTCCTATCGTAAGCAAAACCCGCCGATGATTCATCTGGCATCGCTACACTGGAAGGAGAAAAAAAATATATAATGTCAATAACACTCTAATGATTTAGAGAATGATTACACTTTATCTCTTTAGCTATTTTATTAAGCTTTACTGATTATGTGCAGATTTAAGACAAAGTTTGAAACTGGAAATAAATTTTTCTTTATCTTATTAAAATATAATATTTATTTATTGATAGTTAAATAGCTCTTGTGATTATCATCTGATCTATATTTTTTAAAAATTGCCCATGTGTAAATATAAATTTTAAAGAAGACTTAATTTTTAAGAGGGCACAGGACCTTTTAACCTTTCAAAAAATCAGTTTTCTGTTTCAGTTTTATTCCGAATGTTTTAAAAATTTTCAACAATATGCAAAAAACCCCATTCAAAATTGAGTTATAATCATTTATAGACGGAGAGTTGAAGATCCGTTAGATATCGAAACTTTAAAAAGCGTTTTCTCATATTAGCAAGTTTGAAGTTTGTGCTTTTGTTGTTTCTTTCAAACTATGTAAGCGCAGCTTTTAAAAAAATAAACAAATATACGTTTCTTTATAGTCTACATGCTAAAAAACCCAAACATATTTTGTTTATTTATTTGTTTGAACTTGAAAAACTTGAAATATTTTACTTTTTTTTATTTATTTTGTGCTGAAATTGAATTTTAAACCAAATTTTTTGCGTATATTTTTTATTTAATGTGTATATTAGGTGTGTTATGATTCTATTTTGTTCAAAAATTGTTTTCTATATGCATAATTTAGAATTCTATCATGCGTGCAGCACTTAGATTTTAATTCACGCATTAGTGATATGACGGCTTACATTTAAAATTTAGATATTAATTTTGTATATACAATATTTATTTTTCTGGATAATATTATAGTTATGAATATATATTTGAGGCAGAAAGGGGGAAAAAAAAGATCTTAATTGCATATTATTTGCGTTTTGGTACCTTGAAAAATGCTTTGCTTTTTATCGTTTCGAGATATTCAAAGATCGTGCATCCTATAATATGATTTTTTTTTGTGTGTGTGTGTGTGTTGGGAGGGGGGGGGGGGATATTTGTCATGCAATTTTCGTAAAGCAAATTTTTCGCAATTGTGATGCAATTTTCGTAATTTTTTTTTAAAAAATCTTTCGACATTGCACTGATTATAATGATATTTTGAACTTTTAGAGTAGGACATGATTAGAAACAAAAAATATATATATTTATCGAAATACTGTAAAAGTTCTCAACAGCGGACACCTGGGGCCTGCGGAATTTGTTCGATAATCAAAGGTGTCTGCTTTTGTGAAGTAAATATAAACAAATGTCTGGGTTGTGGATTAAAAAAGGTTGTCGCTCAATAAAGGTGTCCGATATTAGGGAATGTTCATTAACCTTCATAACGGACACTCCCGAATACCGGACACCTCTATTTAGCGAACTTATAATGCAGGGTTGGACTTTTTGTAGATGAAGCACTTGATTAAATAATGGGAAAACTGGGCAGTATCCTCTCACTACGGTTTTAGGGGCCCCAAATTAAACATGCAATTTTTGTAAAGCTTTTATTTTAAATTTGTTTCGACATTGTATTGATTATAATCAATATTTTGAACTTTTAAAGTAGAATAAGATTATAAACTAAATAAATTAAAAAAAAATCGAAATTCAGTAAAACCTCTCAATCAAGGGCACCTCGGCAACGAATGGTGGACAAATTCCATAGTAGTCCCCTATTGAGAGGTTTTATTGTATTTAGATAAAAAAAAAATTTGTTTTTAATCTTTTTCTACTATAGAAGTTCAAAATATTGATTATAATCAGTACAATGTCGATAAAAGATTTAAATTATCAGCTTTACGAAAATGGCATACCAATTTTGAGAGCCCATAAAATGAGGCTGTATGGGGGTGGAGGGGCAGGACCATGGTCAAATATTTTTCCAGAATTCATTGTGGTCAAACATGGCTGCGTATCATGCTTGCAAAATGAAACGGCTGCGATTCAGACGCAAGAAGTGTCTGAAAAAATTAAGACATTTTAAAATGTCTGAAAATTGAACACTCCATTTCAGTCACTTAAGTGTCTAAATTTCAGACATTTCAATTTAGAGTGTAGAACAGAAAAGAATAACTACATCAGACAGTAAAGATATAATATAAAGTGTAAAATTGGAATATATTCATATTTTAGTTAAATTTATATAAACATAGAAAGAAAAGACCTTTTAAATTTATTTTAATAATCTATAACATAACACTAAATTGAAACAAATATTAAATAAAGTAATGAAATTTAAAATAAATCATAAAATGGATCAAACAAATATAAATAAACAAAAAGAAATCGATGCAGTATTAAAAACATAGCATTTAATTTTTAAGAGTATTATTCTAGGAATTATTAAATAAACTACCAAGTAAAAGAAATATGAAAGTGTTTAACTTAAAATCCAGCCTTGTCTCTTCGATTTTAAATAATTCAAGTATTCCTAAGTTCTTTTTTTTTCACGAAATCATAAAAACCTACTTGAGAAGAATAAAAAGAAGAAATGATGAAAAATAGGGAAGTACTCTGCTTAAACCAAGTAAATTTTATTTAGAATTCACTTTTCTCCTTTGAAAATAATAAAAGGGTGACATTTTCAAGAATGATTTTTATATGTTAGAGTTAAATAAATTTTATTATATTATTTCCGTAGTTTGCATAGAAGAATAAATTACTTCGTGATACTTGAAGAAATATTAATATATATGAAAAAAAAGATTTGAAAAGTCATGTTTTAAATATATTTATTTCTATACATATGGCATATAATCTATAAATAAAAAAATCTAATTACTCTACTAAATACGTCGGGAAATAATAAGGGCTCGATAAAAATGTAGTTTTATTGTATTTTAAACAACTATTTAAAAAGTGCTTCAGAGAAATTTCGCAATAGCTAAATTTAATAAAATGTTTTAGGAACATGGAAAGAATATGTATATATATTTTTCATTTTTTATATTTAAATAAACTCTTATGAAATGTTTTTGATTTTATTGTTTGCAAAATCTTATGCATGTTACACAGTAGTCACATCTTTTAATTTTATCGAATCAATAAGATAATTAAAAAATACTTAAGAATGCGTTTTTGTCTATTATAAAGATTTGCCTACTATAATTGTCTAATTGAATGACTGTTGGATAAGTTTCAACGTAGTACGAAAGAAAAATCAATTAGTTTTAGGGGACAGTTCCCCTTCAACCGGTTAAAAATGCTAGAAAACGGATTTAATTTCTATACCTTTTCACAAACTAACTAATAAAGCAAATTCAATGAAATTTTTTGGATTGTTAAGTATAACTTTACTTGTTACAATAAACAAAACAGATTGATAAAAAATATTTAAATTAATTAGGGAAACTTAATTAGGTAACCTACTGTTTTTTTGTTTCATAATTACTATATACCACTTCGCGCATGATATCTCGTGTTCATTTTAATTTATTAAATTTATATAGATATTAATTTTAAGATATTATTTCGTTTAACATAATGATCTAAAATCTTTTAATTATCTTTATTTATAATATTTATAATTAATAATAAAAATTAAAAAAAGTATATCTGTAAAATTTCTCGCATATTTTTTGTAATAAAATTTTTATTATTTAAGATAATTCTAAGATTTTAGTTCATTTTATGCAGAAGTGTAATATTAATCCACTCCGAAAATTTCAACCCATTATCTTTACTAGTTTTTGAAAAATCATGTGCGCAGTGATATATGGCAATTACGAAAACAAAAAAACAGTAGGTTACTTAATTAAGTTTTCATAATTAATTTAAATATTTTTCATCACATACGTTACATACGTGTTAAAAACATTTACCTGTTACCATATTAAATAAGTGTGGGCTGTGCCAGACAAGCAAGTCTTTGAAGGAGCATTGAAGTTTTCCGCCGCTAACTCAATGGATCAAGTTCCAATTTTTGATTGTCTCAAAGATCGGAGCTACATTAAACAAATCAAAACCGCTCAAATACAGCCGGTGGTAATTCTTTATCTTTGCCGTAGATTCTCTTATTCAATGGTTTCTCTTTACTTTTAACATTTCTGAATTACTCTAAAGAACAAGAAATTACGCTGCATGAAAATTTTGATAATTCTGACATCAAATTTACAGATGAGCAGCAGAATATACTTCAGTTATGCACTGAACAGCTTTTGTCTTTGCAAACAAAAGTTACAAATTTCCCTAAGTCAACTTTTATTATTGGAAAAGGAAGAGCTGGAAAATGTACGATAATCAAAGAAATTAGTAAAACAATCATAGAGCAGTTAGGATCAGAAGCTGTCATTCTTTTAGCATTAACATGTACTGCTGCGTTTAATGCCAAAGATTAGGCAATTCACTCAGTGCTTATAGAACCAACGTACTTTAAATAGTTCGCTAATTTAAAAAGTCAGCCATAAATCTACAGCTCAGCATGGATCCTGTGTTATTTCTCATCATAGACCAATTTCAGTGATAGGATGTCGTCTTATGGCTGAACTTGAACAAAGATGTCGCGAAGGTAAAACAAATAGCATTGAGCCTTTTAGAGGCTTATTTGTTTAAATCCTTGGGCGTATTAGGCAGTTACATCGCTTAAAAGACATTCCTCTATATAAGAGACGTTCTATAAAAGTCATTTTGGTTATTCGCGGACAAAAAGTACTTAGAGCTTTTAAAAAATGTTTCACATTAATAAACTCATTGAGACAAAACGACGATCAGCAGACACAGTTCCGAAAGACTTAATTTTCGTGAGTCAAGTTTTAGACTGCCTCTCACCCCTTATGCAACTACTCAAAGATATACGGCTTTCGGCTAACTTGAATGATTTGAAGATTCCATATGTCTTTTTCTCAAAACCAAGCAATCTAAAGAATATAATCAAGAAGTACTTCTTACATCAAAGCGGGGGTCAATGACAAGAATTTTAGCAGATCACAATGATTAAATAGCAAGATGGAATGAAGGTGATCACGCGTCTGGATTTCAGGCTGGGTTTTCCTCAGCAGCTGGATGCAGGGTTATGCATTATGCTACATATCAATATCTGGACGGAGTGAGGATTGGTAAACGATGCACTAAGTAAGATAAAACATATTGCCTATGGCCACGATTTCAACCTCGAGTCTTGCCACAGGCTATAATAGTTCATTTTGTTGAGTATCGTGGGCCATTTCTAACTGGAAGATTTTTTTTTTTTTTTTTTATCAAGCCTATTTTTAAATATTTGAAAGAAGAAAAAACCTCATTCTCACGAAGTTAGTTACCTTTATCTGTTGCATACCTTGTCATCATACACTAAATTCCGGAGTTCAACTTTGTCAAAAACTATTGTGGACATACATCTAAAGATGTTGTCACATAAAACAACTTATGTCACTTTTACTGTAGCTTGTCATTTAGAGAGAGTTCTAATGGAAGCGATTTCCGCTAAGGACAGGCTTTATCAAATTAGAAGTACGGGAACACTTGCTGACAGATTGGAATTTTTGCATTACTCGAGGCAACTGACGACTGGATTAAACTCACTTTTATGCTATTAAACATTCAAACTTACTTTTATGCTTTTAAACAGTAATCTGGAAAATAAAACATTTTTTTAAAACAATATCTTTTAAGTTTTCGCGTCTCCATGCTTCGACATTTCGGCCTGACGGATACTAGTAATAATACAAACAAACGAAGGGCTGTGAATCTTTAGATAGCCGATTTTTTGTCGAGTTTTTTGAATGACGAAATCTCTTTTTTTTTATTATTTGTGTATTATTCAGCGATAGTGACGTCCTAAGCGTACTTTATTGTAGATGTTGTTTAACACTGGATAGCAAACGATGAATTCTTCTGCGGATGTGGATGATGTCACTTTATGTAAAATAAAATCGCGTGTTATGAGTCTTAAAACTGAACTACACTAGAGTCCCAATTATCGGAGTTTCCGATTTCACCAAGTTATTTTCTTCTGATGGACTTATGGATTCCATTATTACCGAAACGTCAGTGAAGGCTTACTGTGGAGACCCGAAATTTTTTTGGTTTCCATCTGTGTGTTTGTTTGTTTAGTTAGTTAGCTAGTTAGTCTGTCTCTCCCGAAATAACTGACGTAAAAGACATCCAATTAGCTTGAAATTAAGGTTGAATGTTGGTGAGGTCCCCGGATTTAGCTGTATAGTTTTCGGTTAAATTTGGTTCCTTCGTTCGGAATATATAGAACATTTTATTTTGCGCCCTAATGCTTTGCTATAGCAATTCAGACGGTTTTTCCATTTTTTATTTGTTGAAAGGAAATGGCTCATATGATTGAAAGATTTAAATGATAAATTATGGATGATGGAATTTCCTAATTAGAATCATACATTATCATATTAGTTTGAAATTTTGTGTATACATTTGTCAGAGTTATTAAATTCGGTGTATAACTTATGGAGGGATTTTATATATTTGTTCCAATAATATAAAATATTTTTTTATATATAAATTTCCCTTTTAAGCACATATTTCATTGTTTATATTTTCTCTTAACTGTTACCTTGCAACGAACAACATCTAAAACTATCGTAAATGTGAAAGTACGTGTAATTGTTTGAAGTCAAATCAAATTCAAATAAATCAATCAATAATCAATCAAATTCATTATAATAATAATCTTATTTAAAATAATTTTCATTTTTACTTATGGAGGGATTTTATATATGTGTTCCAAAAATATAAAATATTTTCTTTTATAAATTTACTTTTAATGCAGATATTTCATTGTCATAATTGTTTTTTAACTGTTGTCTAGTAACGGAACTACACCTAAAAATATCGGAAATGTGAAAGTAGTGTAATTGTTTGAAGTCAAATCAACGTCGAAAGGATGAATTAATGCTTTTGTGTCTTTACATGATGCTTTTGTGTCTTTACATCACATTTGTGTCTTTAGATGGAAATTGCCCCCAGAAGTAAAGAAAGGCTATGTTCTATTGATTTTGTTCAAATATTTTTCTTTTAAATTGAAGAGTTCATTATTTTCATAAGTAATAACTTGGCATTTTGCTGTAAAATCTAACAATTTTTTATTTATTTATTTATTTATTTTTAACGTTGCCAAGAAAATCCGATAACAGAATAATAATATATCCTAACCAGTTAATTTTGATTTGAAAGATTTTTTTGTGCAAGAGGAAAATGAAATAAAAAAATAGACATGAATATGTCTTCATATTGAAAATAAAACGAAAATACGAAAAGAAAGTGGATTTGATCCCATATATCAAACATAAAACGAATACGCTTTCAGGTTGAAATAAAAGGGGCTTGTGTTATGATATTAATTCTTATTATTAAAAACAAATGTTTCTAATATCTCATGGTTTATCGTCTGCACACAGCTAACAGAAATGTTTAATTTTTAATCGAAAATCTCAATGAGGAAGAAAAAAAAAATTTTTGAAAAGCAAATTGATAGTAAACGTCAAAATTATGCACCACAAAATTATTGCTATCGAAAATGAAGTCATTGTATCGGGAAATAAATATTTTCTTCCATAAAAACCAAATAGTAAGTAGATTGCTTGATTTTTTTTTTTTTTTTTTTGACGAGTGTTACTTCTTAATGCCGCCTCATTTTAGAAAATATGAATGAAAATTATTTTATTTTTAAAAGGAAATTACATTTTCATTCATAAAACCTAAACTTTTAATATAGTTGCGTCAATGTTAATCATTTTCTGTCTACCAGTATTGAAAAATAAGGCTCGGACTCGGAAGTGTAAAAGAAATCTAAGATTTACGATAACCATTAGCGCAATCAATAAAAAGTTACATATGTAAATTAATTAGACCACGGGGAGTTCAGAGGGGCTCCGCCTCTCTGAAAACTTTATTATTTAAAAAAATACCAGAATTAGTAGCTCATGAAAATTTCAAAATATACTTCCATAACAACGTTTTTAATTTAACGCTTCTAATGTGAGAAAACTTCATATTTTTTATTCTTATAAATAATTACATAATTTGAAAAAGTGTAAATTGCGGTTTGCAGGAAATTGAATATTACCAGAGTGTGTCTAAAATCAGTGACTTGCAGAGCTGACGCTGAGGCTCCTGATCTGCAGATTTACTAGTTATGAAACAGTCATTATAAATGACATGTTAGGTGAAGATGAAAGAACAGCAGTAAAAAGTTAGAACTACGATTTTCGGATCAGAATGGCGGAAAAAAATGGCCAAAAAAAAAAATAAAAAAAATTAAATTAAATTAAAAAAAATAATTATTTAAATTTAAAAAAATGGCCAATATTTAAAAAAAAAAAAAAAAAAAAAAAAAAAAAAAAAAAAAAAAAAAATGGTCATTTTTTTATCCATTCTGGCCCGAAAATCAGAGTTCTAACTTTTTTACGGCTGTTCTTTCATCTTCACGTAACACTTCTTTATAATGACTGTTTCATAATAATGGAAGCCATCAGTCCATCAGAAGAAAATAACCCATTCCAAAGGTATAAGTTTGATTAACTCGGATAATCGGGACTTTATTGCATCTATATTTATATACATATATATTTTTTTTTTCATCGGGGGCGACACTGAATTCTGAAAAAAAACAGAATTCCTGTTTTCTAGTTTTATATTTTTTCCGCTACTGTCAAAAAATCTCACACGCCACGTTAAGAATGGCATTATTGCTGAAATATCATTTTTATGTCATTTTCAATGACAGACAGAAATGCACAAAAATGTTTCAAAAGCTTAGAAACGTCTGGAAATCATGTGCAACGATGTTAACAAGCGTAAAGTAGTAAGGATATTTTCTAACACTTTCGGTCAAAATTGTCGATTTTTTTTTTCTTTTTTCACTTTTTGCATTGCTTATCATTGTTGCCCTAAAGCAGTTTCGCGATATTGCAATTCCATAAAATATGTTTTGCTGATTGAATGTATTGTAAAATTTCAAACTTGTTTTTCTTGAAACCATGTTTTTCAAAATGTCAGAACATTTTTCTGGAGAACTATATGGCCGATTTCCTTCTCTTTTTTTTTCTTTAAAAGAAAGATAATTGTTTTAGTTGGAGTTTATATCCCCGAAAAGTATAATTTTTATTGACCAATTATTTTTTGGGACTCCAAAAATGTAAAAGGCAAGAAGGATATATCGTGTGCCAAACATAAATTACGAAACAATTTTCACACTTCCAGAATACTTTAACACTACTTTGCTGTTTAATAAGGTAAATAACAAGCCTAAGAAATCGTTGTAGAAAACGCATAACATCTTTGAAAAATGGGATACACCAATTACCATTCATTGCGGGAAAAGCACTTCAATTCTTTTTGTAAAAAATTCTTGAATTATATATTGATCAGTCCTGTATTATAACTACAGATTTTTATGCATGCCACGTATTAAAACTAGTCGGATGTACCAATCCCAAAACTTTCTTCTATCTCATACATGTTAATACTTCAAAATTCGCTATCACACTGCCAAAATTAAATGGCAATCTATGCATCTCATGAGGATTCTAAAGATATGCAATTCCGTGCATTAGTCCTTGAGATATGACTATCGCTGAAATCGTCTAAATCCAGCAAAATGCTGCCTAGCAGCGCCACCTATTGGGTGATTTATACCAAATCCTAATCAGTAACAATTTATGTCAACGTCTGACTGAATCTGAAGTTTGGAGAAAATCCGTGCATTAGATTATGAGATAGAGCTATAGCGAAAATCGTGAAAATTCCTGCATAGCAGCGCCACCTATTGGGTGATTAACACCAAAACCTAATTAACAACAACTTGTGTCAACATACAACTAAATCTGAAGTTAGATGAAAATTCGTCCATTAGTTCTATAGATAGAGCTATTGAGGCAATCGTGAAAAAGGCAGCACAGAAGCGCCACCTGTTGGGCGATTTACACCAACACATAATCAGTAGCAAGTCATATCAAGGACTAACTGAATCTGAAGTTTGATGAAAATCCGTGCGTTAATTCTTAAGATAGAGCTATTGGGGCAATCGTGTAAATCCTGCAAAATTCACCATAACAGCGCCACCTGTTGGGCGATTTACACCAAAACGTAATCAGCATCAATTCATATCAAGGACTAACTAAATCTGAAGTTTGATCGAAATCCGTGCATTAGTTCTTGAGATAGAGCTATTGCGAAAATCGTGAAAAATGCAGCATAGCAGCGCCACCTGTTGAGCGATTTACACCAAAAACTAATCAGCATCAATTTGTATTAGGGACTAACTGAATATCAATTTTTATTAAATTCCGTGCATTAGTTCTTGAGATAGAGCGCCCACAAAATTTGTGTCACATACACACAGACAGACAGACAGACAGACAGACTCACAGAGTCACAGACAGACATTTTGTAAAAACATGTTTTTTGGAATCTCTGACACATTAAACGTGTAAATTCGTCGAAAACCGGAATTCGAAAATTTTCATGAATCCAATACTTTCTTCTTGTAAAGATAGAAGAAAGTAATAAAATTTAATTCAGACAAAAAAAAAAAGAAAAAAAAAAGATTAAAACTACTGAAATAACACACCTTTAGAAATTTCATCCTTAACTGGCCATCTGTCCATTTGCTTGTGTATTGTTAAAGAATAAAATGTTCACGCAACTTAATAATACTGATTAATTTTGCTTTATTTTTTCAACAATATTTAGCCCAGAAGGATCAATAATAGTTATTTCATCCAACATTATTTATAAATGAAGTTTTCAAAAAAATATATATCAAGAAAAATTAAATTTTTATCTGATGAATCGGAAAATTAAATTTTCTTTAATTATTAGTGCTTTTTTCAGGCATATATTTTAAAATTCTCTATAAAATGTTATAAAAAATAGCACATTTGGTTTAAAATTTTATGTTTTTTGTACACTCCTGTGTTTCATTTAACACATAAAATTATCAGGATATAGGAGATGAAATTATATATGCAAAAAAAAAGTAAACTTCAATGTTTGTATTCCTTTGAGAAATTTACTTAATTAAAATTCCAAAAAATTAAAAAGTTTATTTGACGAAAAAAAGGAAAATAAGGAATTTAATTTCGGAAAAACGACGCTCTTTTTTAATGTTCATAAACGAAAGGCTTACTTAAAAACAGCAAAGCAAAAAGTCAAACTTTCTGAATATTGTGAATGTTAAAAAATATGAATTGCGGAAACATTTTTTAATTAAAAAATTACGAATCTTTGATTAAATATTTCAGAAAACTTAATTTTAGTTTAAAATTTATATGTATTTATACGTTATTGCCAACATGTGTTTTCTATATATTCACACGAAAAAAAAAAAGATTTGCAGAAACATTTTTTTATTTAAAAAAATACGAATCTTGGATTAAATATTTCAGAAAACTTAATTTTTGTTTAAATTTATATGCATTTATACGATACTGTTAATATGCGTTTTCTATATATTCACTAGAAAAAATTTGAAGAAAAAAAAAGTTTCCTTTTTAAAAACAGAAGAAAATATGCATGTAAATTTGACGAAAAACATCTTTTAAATTTAAAATACTTATTTGCCATATTTTATTTGTTATTGGAGTATTGAAAGCACAGAAAAAACACAAATTTGTGTATACAATTATTCTTGTAAGATTTTTTTTCTTTTAGTTTCTTTATAAACTTATTAAAATTCAGATAGTGACATTCGTATCTAAATATATTCACATATACCTTGAAGACATGTAAGTTCTGATAGATTGATAAGATATATTTAATATATGAATTCAAATTTGAAGGATTACTAAATGATATACACCGATGGACAAAACTTAAGGACCAAGAAGAAATGTACACATAAATAAGAATCTACGTGAGATTGTGGGTCAAACAGCAAAAAATAGTATTAACAGAGTGTTAAACAGGATTTAATATAAACATTTTGTTGAAAGGATTTATATAGGGTAATGCCAGGGGTTCTTTTTCTGAAACGTGAATATTGTCCGAAAACATGACTGTACAAAGAAAGGAAAATAATCACAATTAACAATCGTCAGTACCATATAAATAAGGGATGTGGTCACTGTGTAATACAAGACAACTTTCAACACGGAGTGAAATACTCAGAACAACATGATTCAGTAGCTGTTGAGGCAAATTGCCTCATTCCTCCTTCACTGCACGGATGAGGGTTTCCTTGTTTGTGGGAGGAAATTTTCGAGCAGCAATACGCCTCCTCAAGGCGTCCCATACATTTTCAATGGGATTCAGGTCAGGGGAAAGTGCTGGCCAGTCTGTGCTATGGATATCTTCGGCCTCAAGACAAATCTTATACAGACTGTGTGCGATGACAAGGTGCGTTATCATCCCTTAAATGAAACTTTTCGCCAACAGCACCTCGAAAAAGTCGAACATATGGAAGCAGAATGTCTTCAATGTACCATCTGACCCTTGGTCAAGACATAAAGATCCGAGCTGCCATTGAACATGATGCTTGCCCACACCATGATACTTGAAGTCGCATATCGATCTCTTTTTAGAATATCTTCGCGACAGTAAGCACTACCAACCTCGCGCGATATCAGTTTACGTCTGCAATCAAAAGACAGACTGAATCTACTCTCATCTGAGAAGAGCACGGTAGACCAGTCGTCATCATTCCAATTGCAATACATAAGGCGCCTCTATAAACGGGCGCTATGTTGTCGTCTCGAGAGTGGGACACACACAACAGGTCTTCGGGCGTATAGTCCACCCTTTTTCAAACGTCTTGCAACAGTTTTTATAGAAAAATGATCAATGGTGTGGCATTTAGAGTATATTAAATCATGAATAAAATAATATTAGAAAAAAAAAATTCAAAGAGATTTCCCAACTTTTATCTTAACCATTTAAGAACCAAGACGTGACGTACCTCCGTATGTCATGAAAACTTTTAGTACAATATCAGAATTCAATAACAAATATAAGGTTCGTAAGTCATTATTTTGACTACAATGTTCTAAGCATTTTTTTTTTCTTTTTTGCGCGGCTAATTGCATTTCTTATTGGCTTTGTACGGTCTTTATTGCATAAACATACATTTTTTTTTTGTTATTTTCTGCATTTTTCGATTTATTGTAATGTAACAATAATTCAAAAAAACTTTCAAACTTTCAAACCTTTAATAGTTATTTAGTTTGAACATTATTTCTGTTTGTATTATATAAATAAATCTTCTGTTCACCTCCTACATTGTATGTAATTAAATATAATGGCATTAAATATATCTAGTATTCAGAATACTATCACTGAAATGAATCGGATATATAAGGGGTTAAAAATAGACAAATCTCGCTATATTTTTATACTTATAATATAGAACTCACACTGGTTGCAAATTGCAGTTTTAAGTGGCTTAAAATCGTCGGGAACATTGGAAATCTTAAAAAAGTGCATTTTTCCTGTTCCATAATAATAAAATTATCTAATTAGAAAAATTAAATGTATTCCTCGGGAGCTTATTTTCCTTACCCAGGACCAAATTTACAGCCTATACGTGCGATAGATTTATCGGCTGTAGGACACTACATACAAACGCGCAAGCACGTACACACATATACATACAACCGCGCACGTGCCCACATTTTACTTTATTATTATTATTTAAACAGAAAGGAAAAAATCATGCATTTACACTTTAATTCATTTAATTATAGTTGACATTTCACGTTATTTAAAATAATTAAATTAAGGAAAAGGTTATTGACATGTTCTTGAACATGATTTAAATAAAATATTTAAGAAACATTCAATTAAATGAAAATTGGCATTTAATAAAATTAAATATTTTCGATAACAGAAAAAATGGCATATTATTATGCAAATATTTGTCTCTCTTATGCATATAAGGCAATTAAAGGTATTTATCTAATTCGCAATTGTTTAGTATATTTTAATCACTTTAGTTTCTATATTTTTTTACGAGAATAAATAAAATACTATGTATAATTGTTATATAAATGTATAAAAGTTTTATATAATGACATCTGTAATTTGTGTTTGTATCTTGCGAGAAACCTAAAATTTTAAATATGTGGATAAATATGATAATATGTGCTCAGTATGTTAATATGATTTTAAATTCATATATAATAATGCTTTAAAAAACAATTAAATAAAAAAAAACACGACTGCGTGAAAAGCGAACTAATTAAATATTTCTCATCAATGTGAAGCTATTTATTTTTCAATTCTTACTATTAGCTCCCACTCTCGCTATATATATATATATATATATATATCTTGTTCAAATTTTCAATCACTAATAAAATACTTATTATTCATCCAATCAAGCTCAAATAATTTTTTTTTAAGTTGTAGTGGATGACACTTGATGTTAATCCAGTTTTTTCCAATATTAATCCATTAATTAAATTTAATTAATTTTCATTAATCGAGAGAGCCCTCTTCTTGATCAAGGTATTTTAAGACCGAGGGAGCCCTCATCTTGATCAAGGTATTTTAAGGCCGAGGGAACCCTCTTCTTGATCAAGGCATTTTAAACGCCACTCAAGAAGAAAGAAGAATGGGAGAAAAAAAATTCTCTTATTGACCTAAATAGTAATTGACATAAAATATTTTTTTTTATATTACTTGTTTATATTACTTACCTATTTTTTTTTATTTACTTGTATTGACGAATTTTTAGTTGTGTTTATTTGTTAGTTCCTATCTATAAACACTGTTTTGATGAGGTCTATAGACGTCTATGATAGTTAGAGTTGGAGTAAAGCTAGAGGATCCTACATACACAACTTCCATGTTGTATAATATTTTAACGGAGCTTCTGACTGTAAAATGTTCAATGAAATATCATTTTCATTTTGAAACACCTATCCAATGATATGCCACTCAATAGGGTGCGTAAGTTTTTTTTTTTTTTCGTCTCTACCGCCATTTTCTATTGTACGGCCGTCATTTTGAATTTATAAAAACAAAACCTAGCCAATAACCATCGGGCCATTAAGACAAATTGATAGAGACCTCATTTATTAAAATATATTTAGCCGTTGGGATGTTTCGAGGATATAAAGAAATCCACATACACAACTTAACGCGTGAAATACATAACCCTTCTTTTCAGTCGGGTAAAAAGTAACCAGTTATACAACTATCTTTATATGAATATTTTTATCATTCATATGAGGAAAAGTGAAACAAATTTTACGATTTCTAAAGTTTTCCTACGTGAATTTTTAAAGAGTTCTTATTTTGCAATAAATTATACTGATCAAGTTTTTAAAAAATTAATGAAAAGGAAAGTCAGGAATGATCAACCTTATAATAATAGATTATTACTTTTTCTCTCGCACACAATTTTAAACAAACATTTGCTACAAAACTTATGAAATGTAATATTCTAGCCAATTCTTGTGTAATACAGTAGGATTTTTGTACATATCGCTGTAAATAATAATACTCTTCCCAGTATACGCATTAAAGAAAATCAAATACAAATTATGTTTTATCGTACATTACTGAAATAAGATTAAGGAAGTTAATAACAAAACTATAATTCCATGACTATTTTAGATTATGTAAGTTTTAATATAATAATATATAGGATAGACTAGGAAGGCTTGACCCACTTTTTTACAAAATGATTTTTTTATTTTTTAAATATTGAACGTAGAATAAAGTTTTATATATCATCGTATTTGTTATGCAATCTGTTATCAAAATTAAATTAAGCAATAAATTCAGTTAAAAAAAAAAAAGCAAAGTAACTTTATTCTACATGCTTTAACTATTATAAAAAAAATATATTTTTTAAATATGAGGCTTAAACAAACCTGCTAAGACGCAATCACAAATCAGAGGAGAAATATTTTGTTTTAAACAGGATTTTCTCTGAGAAGATATAATTGTACAGCAGGGAAAATGAAATTTTAACATTTAAGGCAGTATTCTGTCCGAGACGGGTTCCGTTTTCATAGTATTTCGTGTTATTATGTCCGGATTTAGGGGCCACTGTCCCGCTTTTTTTTTATCTCCTTGTTCCATTTTTTTGTGATACTAGATTTGGCAAATCTAGTTGTCACAGAGTTTTGCTTCCTCTCACTGTATTCACCCTGGTGAAATTTTTCTACATACCTTCCTAAAGTTTTTCGATCGATGCTATGTTATTTTGCAACAGCATGAACACTTAAGTTATCATTAACATGATTTAAATCTTTAAGGGGCAAAGTACTTTCAGTACTAAAATATTGAAATGAATGACTGGCACCGGAATTTATGAACACATTTATTTCCAAATAAGAAAATAAGATATATTTCACATGCATGTTAAATGAAAAGATTTTAGCAAAATTCTGGCGTCATTATGATATTTCGGAATTAAAATTAAGTGGTTTCATAAACATATGACTGCCGCTGAAAGGGTTAAGACTGCTGCTTTTATCCTTTCTAGTCCTTTCTAATCTTTCCCACAGTTTATATTTACCTATTGTAAGCAATATTTAAATGGAAAAAAGTTCCTATCAACTTTTCCATTTTCTAGCAATTTTTCACATTTTTATATAGTCAGTTCTGAACGTTTTCTTTTCCATCACACCATTTTACCGAAGCTTTACAGAATAAATTTAAATTCTTTTACGTATATACCATTAACTTTTCACTATGCACAGTGTATAATAAAAATATTTCCAAAATCACTTAATTAATGGAGCCTTGAGCATCTGGTCAAGCCTCCCTCACATTGACTGGGTCAAGCCTCCCTACATAGACCTTTTCTAAAGAATATCACATTGTTATGTTAAGCCTAACTTACTGTACATACTTTATGCCTGGAATTAAAGTTCGAGATATCTGAATTACTTTAAACCTACTTACTTAAATTTCTATGATATAATTTATTTGCAAAATGCTTACAAAATATTTCTAAAAAACACAACTTTTAGATTGAAAACGCCTCACAATTGATTTTTTCCACACCTATTTCGATTATATCTATGAAACGAAGACTGTTGTTTGAGCATTTCAGTAGCTTTGGTTGCCACCTACTGACAAAACTCTAAAATTATTTTAAATTTGAAAATTGATGGGTGGGTCAAGCCTCCCGTATGGTCAACCGTCCCTAAGCATCCTTTATATATATATATATATATATATATATATATATATATATATATATTAGTTATTTTAGCAGCATTAAACGCTTTGCTTTCAAAATATTCACATAATTAAAATTATTTACCATAAAGATAGATGGAAAGTATAAAACTCATATTATAGTTGAACATGCAAAATAAGTTTTTTTTGAGTATTGGTTAAGAAAACTGAACTTTAGCTGTTACTTCAAGGTTCTAAGAACCCCTAAAAATGTTTTAGAAGTGTAACAATGTTATTTTTATAGATATAAAACCATACAGCATTTATACAAAACGTTGAGATATTTTTGAAAGGAAAATGTTCTAATAAAATATAAAATAACTTTACTAAATGAAGTTATATTTATTTCGCCGTTTATTTTATGAGTCGAAAAGAAAAAGACGAAGTAGATTTAGTATGAAACATTTCTTTATTCTAGTCTAATTCTGATATGCTATTTCCGGTTTCCATGTTCCTGAAAAAAAAAAAATGGCATGATAATTTTATTTTTTATAGCGTTGGGAGTGAGGGAAAAATTCATAGTAAAATGAAAATTTTATCTTTGCGTCGAATTCTTCCTGGAGAATAAATAAATCTGAGTATTTTACCAAATAATGATAAAGGCTTAATAAAACCACACATTTCAATTCAGCCTTAAGCTAAAATTTCTTAGTATTTGAATAAGGAAGGTTACATTATTTTCATATAAATATAGTGTTTAATAATTGAAAACTTATTGTTTGACATTTGTTTTCTTATATTTTAAAATCGATAAGATAATAGGCATCTTGTTTAAAGTGCATCTCTCCAAAACTTATGATTCTACTTTCTAGAGTATACGCTATAAAGAAAAACCTTTATATAGATAAAATTGTAAACATAATATTTTCATTAAAGAGATATTTAATAATGAATACATTAAAATACATGTCACTTATCTTAATTTACATAAAAATCACCATTAGCGACCTCGACTTAATGATACCTTGTTTTCAAAGGTTGAGAAAATATAAGCCTACAAAAAATTTCACATTAACCAAAAGATTGCGCAATTAATTTAAAGGAAACTTGCCTATGAACAAGCTTTTACTTTCACTCTGACATAATTAGAAAACCTTTGATAATATAGTTTTAATTTATTAAAAAAATGGTATTTATATATTTGTATTTTTACTGTAAACTATAACTTGTGATATGAGAAACATTTTGCATTTTAAATTAATAATTTTCACTTTTTGACATATTAAAGAAATATCGAAAAAATAATTATGTTATGATTTACTTCAAAATATTCTTTTTCAGCAAATCTAAATACAATTCATTATGCAAAGTATTTTTAATTGGATATTTTTTGTGCTATTTAAAAATGAATAAATGATGCTTGGTTAAACAGTCACTCTCATTCTACGGAGAATTATCCTACAATTGAAAGTCTGTAATTTTTGAAAAACATATGTAATTTGTGTTTCTCTCTTGCAGGAAAGCTACAATTTAAAATATGTGGATAAATATAATAATACATATTCAATATGTTAAAATTGTTTTAAATTCATATAAAAAAAGTAAGTTATACAGATGTACAGTTTGAACTTAAGGGATTTTTCACTCACTTGAAAACACCCGCTCCGTAAAGTTAAACCAATGGGCAGGTTTTTTTTTTCGAATTTTTCGTTTTAATTTGAATATTTTGAAACGATTTTTTTTTTTTTTTTTTTGCATAGGATAGCTGAGCTCAATCTTTAATATGTCTGCTTTTTCCTTTTTCTCTTTTGGTCACAGATTTTTTTTTTTTTTTTTTTTTTTTTTTTTTTTTTTTTTTTTAAGGTACTTTCAGTTTCGAAACCAGTTTGGAAACTGAACCTTTAAAAAATAAATAAATAAATAAAAAAAAAAAATCTGCAACCAAAAGAGAAAAAGGAAAAAACAGACATATTAAATATTGAGCTCAGCTATCCTATACAAAAGAAACCCCTTTAATAATATTCAAATTGAAAGGAGAAATTTGAAAATAACCTGCCCATATGATTAACATTTCGAAGGGTGTGTTTTCAAGTGAGTGAAGAGTCCCCTTAAAGCATTGCACGGAACCAGGACATTTTTCAGTAGAAAAATAAAATCATATTTTTTTAAGTCACTGATATAGTCGCTACAATAAATAAATTTTGCGGAAGATTGAAAATTAAATTAATAGTAAAATAACTGACTTTTCTAAAGATCGGTCGTTTGGCTGAGGCATCAATATGGCGTGTAATAAAAGTCATTGCGCAAATGTTTACTACGAAAAATAAAATTTATTTAATAAAAAAGATGGACATTTACACCGTGAAAAGTTCAAAATTAACGTGAAAATATAAATCACATAATTACTAAAATGTTTATATATAATAAATTAAAAAAAAAAAAAAAAAAAAAAAATCAGCTTTTCACTCATTTTTTCTGGCCATCGTAGGGAAAGAGTTTTATATTTATCCCAATATAAAACTATTTCCTGACGATGGCCGCAGATTATTACAGAAACGTTGATTATTATAATTTTAAATGTTAAGTTAGTTTTTAATATATTTTATATTAACCATTCAGTAATTTTGTGATTTTTATTTTCATGCTTTCTTGTACAAGAAGTTCCATGAAAAAGCAGAGGAATAAACAAGTTGGAAATTTCACGTCAAACGTGGCAAACGCAAAAAGGTGCGTTCGTACTATAACATGTTTTATAAATATTTTTTGCACGAATATTGTACTAAATGTATATTTTAGATCTCTTCATAAGTGCATATAAATTTCAATCTCTTCGAAAGATTGCAACATCATTAAAATACACTTGAAATAATTTTCTGCCATTGGGCGTAATGTAATGGAAAAATTTTGGCAATCCCTGTAATTGAACTATACATCCGATTTTCATACAATTTGAAATGACTCGAAAAAAGTTTACAACAAGTAGAGGAAAATGTCCAAATACCGGCTAGAGTCCAAATAGCGGCTACTAGGCGTTCTGAGAACTAATTGTAGCGAAGCGTAGCGGAGATAGGCAGAATTTGTAACTTTAATTGAGAGAAGAAAGTTACGAGAAGTACGTCGCTAAAGTCTGTCTTCTTTACAAACAGGAAATGCAAAAGTGTCGAAAACACGTAATTTGGAACATGAAAAGTTTTCTAGATATGTGTTTCTCATTTTTTTAAAAATATACTTATCGTATACTGGGTTGAATTGATGAGTAAATTATTTTCTAGACATATTTAGCTCTCAATTGCCAAGAACACGTTATTGGTATTTTATTATATGAATGAGTAATACCGGTTTTAACTTAAACATAGCAGTGGCCCGAATACCGGCTACCTAGAGTTGTCTAAATCCCGGCTAGCCGGTATTTGGACCTCTGTCGGTTGCTTTGCTTGAAGGAAAGGAAAGAGATAAATTTAAATAGTTTCATAGTTAATAAATTAATTTAAATGGTTAAAAAATAATTCCATTCCAATTTCGCAATATGAAAAAAAGCAACCGTGGCCGTAATTCTTCAGGAACGATATTGGTTACCGGATCACTTCACAAAAAAGCGCTGTTGGACACTCCAAAATTGCCAGCAATAAATGTGAAGGGAAAGAAGAAAAATGACGAATGAAAGCAGGTGAAAGGAGCAGAAATTGGATTTTTAAAAAATGAAAGAGGAAGATATCCAACAAAGGAAGATGATGCAATTTGTGTCTTCTGCATGAATGCTCTCTCTGCGGACAAGAGTGGGGGAAGGGATTCTGGGTTCAAAGTTAAGAATGCGATATGTGGGCCTATAGCTACTGGACCGACGCAGAGAGTCATATTATGTTTGTTATTTTTTCAGATAAAATAATTCTCATTTCAATCAGCAAGCTTTTTTTACGCGTTAAAAAACAAAATTAGAAACATATTGGAAAGAAGACTGTGAGAGATAGTCATTAAGAATTTTATAAATTTGACGAAAATGCTTGTTTATTAATAACTACGCATTTTTTCTGTATATAACAAATGTTATTAAAAAATAAAATTTATTAAAATAATATTCTAATTGATTAATAATTGTTATTAGCTCTACACTGTAAAAAAAATAATGCCAGTTTTCCGGTAGGAATCGGAAAAATAGTTGCCCTTATCGTACCGGAATAATTTCCGACCCAGCTCGGAATAAAATCCGTAAAATACCGTTTTACTGAATATTTCATTATTTTTAAGGATTTTATTCCGAGCTGAGTCGGGAATTATTCCGGTACGATTAGGGCAATTATTTTCGATTCCTATAGGAAAACTGGCAGTATTTTTTTTTACAGTGTATTTGTGTGATCTTTTGAAAAAAAAAAAAAAAAAAAAAAAAGCTTATGTGGCCGGTATTTAGACCCCTCAAATAATAAAAATAAGTAATAATAAAAATGTTTGCCCTTTTATCTTAGTAAAACTATTCCATATTCTTAATATTTACCTTTTTTTTTTACCTATCCTTAATAATATCTTCATATTTTTGTCTTTTATTTCATGCATTTAAACCTGCGTATACTTTATTTATCATTCTAAACACCTTAATCTATTCCTAACTTACTTCGTAAAACCACTAAAGTATTTTCTTTCATTTTATTCTAAGACAATTATTTTTCTTTCAATGGTTTTAATATTTTTGTTCGATGCTGTCCCACATCCCATAATTCCTTGCTGGCTTCCCGCCAGCAATGGCCAGTTGTCTCATGATATCAAAGGGTTGGCAAAGTATTTAACATTGATTACTCTACTACATTTTCGTCGATATATAATGTCGCCGGGATGTCACACACATATATATATATAAACTTCAGTACGATTAAACAATTGAACCAAAAGATATTGACTAAATATTTTGAAATCACTATGCTATAAAGCAGAGGCAAAATGCTACGTAAATTATGTAATGCAATGGAATGAATTATGAAAATTCAATTTAAAAAACAAGATTACAACCATATATATATATATTATCAACATCATCATCATCATCAACCGTTTTCTATATACTGCTTGATGTAGGTCTCCCCCAGATTTTTCCAATGTTTCCTGTCTAGTGCTTTTGCCATCCAATTTACACTGGCTACTTTTCTGATTTCATCACTCCATCTTACTTGAAGTCGTCTTCTTGGCCGTTTTACCTCTCTGCGATACACTGTAGGGTGTTTGTGCTCCATATATTGTCTTGTCGTCTGGAAATGTGCCCAGCCTATTTCCATTTTACATGTTTAATTTTTTTCAATGATGTCGAAAACTTTCGTCTGATTTCTAATCCATGTTAATCTTTTTCTGTATCTACTAGTTATATCTAGCATACATATTTCCAAACTTCTCTGTATTGTTTGTAATCTTTGTACATTCCGTTTTGTTAGCGTCCATGTACCTGCTCCATATGTAAGCACAGGCAAAACACATTAGTTAAAAACCTTTCTTTTCAAACAAAGAGGCATGTTACTCTTCTGAATAATATTGTTCTTTCCAAAAGCACTCCACCCATTTCCCATTCTTCTATTGATTTCGTTCATGTTACTATTATCTGATGATATTTCCTGACCAAAGTACACAAAACTTTGTACTTCTTTAATATCAGTGTTTTGTTGCAGACGATTTTCTTTTTTGTTGCGAATGAATTGAACATCACCTTAGTCTTTTCCAAATTTATTTTTAATCCCACAGTAATGCTAGCTTCTGCCAAATCTTTTAGCATATTTTCCAATTCTTCAGAAGTGCTACTGAAAATTAAAATGTCTTCAGCAAATCGGAAATGATGTAATATTCCCCATTTATTCTAATCCCATTGTTTTCCCAATCCAGCTCCTTGAAAATATTTTCTAAGACAGCAGTAAAAAGCTTAGGCGAAATGGTGTCTCCTTGTTTTACCCCTCTTCCAAGCTTTATCTTTGCTTTTCCTTTGTCCAAGCGGATGGTTGCTGTTGCTTTCTTGTAAATCTTCTTTATGATATTGATGTAAGGTTTGTCTATACCAATGTCCTCCAGAGATTCTACTACTGCTGATGCGTAGACCGAATCAAATGCTTTTTCATAATCAATAAAGGAAAGGCAGAGATGTAAGTTATATTCCTTATGATTTTCAATGAGTTCCCTCGCCGTTTGGATATGATCCATTGCGCTGAATCCACTTCGGAATCTTGTTTGTTCTCTAGTTTGAGCTGAGTACAGAGCTCATTCAAGTCTTGTCATTAAAACTTTGGTGATTTTTTTTATAAATCACTGATAATAAGCTTATCGGACGATAGTTTTAAAGGTTTTCAATCATTCCTTTCTTGTAAAGTAGCACCATCACAGCATTATTCCAATTTTCTGGTACATCGGTGTTCTTGAGACATTTAAAAACAATAAGGATAGCATTTTGCAAATTCTTCCCCTGCTTCTTGGATAAATGCCGATTGTAATTCCATCTTCACCGGAGCATCTTTTTTCATAAATCTAATGGCTTGTAATTTTCGTCTGTCATCATTGGGATTATCGCTTCAGTTTCTGTTAAATTTCCTGGTGGATCACGTAGGTTGATTTTCCTCAATCTTCACATTTATATAGATCGTTATAGAATTTTTCGACAATGTGTACCATTTCTTTATTGATTTTAGTGATTGTTACATCTGCCCTCTTTAGTGCAAAAATATAACTTTTGTTATTTTCTAGCACATTCTTAATAAGATCACAGTTAACTTTTCTGATATCTTTTCTAACACATTTTCTTACCGTTATACATAATTCAGCGTACAATTAAACTATTTATTTAGGATCGTTTTTCTTCGTTTTAAATTCTCTGGGATTCTTCATCAATCTTCTTGTTTCTTCTGTTATTTTCTTTGTCTGCTTTACTTGTGCATCGCCGGATATCTTCTTTGCAATATCTTGTAGAGTATTGGTTAGTTTCTTGTTCACTACTGTAATATCTTGCTCTTCTTCTAAAGTTTATTGAAGTACTTGGAAATGGTTTTTAAGTTCCAATGGAATTCTTTATTTTTCTGGAGATTTGGTATATCGATTGATTTATTTTAATGTTGCAAAAGCTTCATTCTTTCCACCCTAGAATTTAAATAAAATTTGCATCTAACCAACCTGTGATGGCTTCCTGTATTGAAGTTATTGAGAACGCTGTCATCCTGAATAAGATGCTTTTTGTTTGTTAAGATGTAGTCGATTTCACTTGTTGAGCCATTTGCACAACGCAATGACTATTTTCTTTGTGACTTTTTCTTAAAAAATGAGTTCATGATATACAACTGTTCACATTCTGCAAACTCTATCTGTTTCCTCTTTCATTACGCACTCCATATCCATGATTTCCTACTGATAACTCACCTTTCTCTTTTTCCCTATTTCTAGCATTCCAGTCTCCCATTATTAATTTTATGTAGCATCTTCCCTTTTGATGCATTGAAGCTACTTCTTCACAGAAATCCTCAACTACTTCATCAGTATAGCTTACTGCTGGTACATAAACTTGGGTAATTTGCAGCTTGTATCTTATGGGCCCCTGTATTACTAACCTTGCAACTCTATCTGATGCACTATCATATTCTGAGATGTGATTCTTCCACCTTTTATGAATTAGAAATTCTACCCGCTTGTTCTTCCATCTTCAGAGCCTCTGTAGAAGAATTATGTCCGATGGCAAAATCTATCTTCTATTTTACTTTTCTTCTTAATTCACATAATTCTGGGATGTCCTATTTGATTCTTTCTATATCTTCTCCAAGTTCCTGTAAACGATTTTCCGAAGATAGGGATCGTCCATTATACGTAGCCAAGGTCATCAACTTATGGCATCCAAGCCGAGCCCGGTCATTCTGAGCACCCTCTGTCTTCATGTCGTTCTGATCTCTGGGCCATAATAAAAACTAGTCGGATGTACCAATCCCAAAACTTTCTTCTATCTCATACATGCCAATGCCTCAAAATTCATTATCACTGTGTCAAAATTAAATGGCAATCTATGATCATCATGAGGATTCTAAAAAGATGAAAATCCGTGTATTAGTTCTTGAGATGAAACATCGTGTAAATCCAGCACAATGCAGCACAGTAGCGCCACCTATAGAGTGATTTACACCAGAATCTAGTCCTCATCAACTTATGTGAAGGTCTAACTGAATATGAAGTTTGCGGAAAATTCGTGCATTAATTCTTGAGATGGAGCTATTGAGCAAATAATGACAAATGCAGCATAGCTGCTCAATCTGTTAAGCGATTTACACCAACACATAATCAGCAGCAATATTAATTAAGGTATACCTGAATTTGAAGTTTGATGAAAATTCGTGCATCATTTCTTGAGATAGAGCTATTAAGGAAATCTTGCAAAATGCAGCACAGCAGCGCCACCTATTGGGCGATTTCCACCAACACGTAGTCAACATCATTTCATATCAAGGACTAACTGAATCTGAAGTTTGATGAAAAGGTGCGCATTAGTGCTTGAGATAGAACTACTGCGGAAATCGTGTAAATAGTGCAAAATGTAGCACAGCAGTGCCATCTGTTGGGCGATTTACACCAAAACATAAACAACACCAACTCATATCGAGGGCTAACTGAATCTAAAGTTTTATATAAATCCGTGCATTTGTTTTTACGATAGAGATATCTAATCAGCACCAATTAAATCAGGGACTACCTGAATATAAATTTTTATTAAATTTCGTTCATTAGTTCTTGGGATAGAGGGCCGACGAAATTTATGTCACATACAGACAGACAGACTCACAGACAGTCATTTTGTAAAAACATGTTTTTTTTATCTCTGACCCCTAAAACGTGTAAATCCGTTGAAAACCGGAAGTCGACAATTTTCACGAATCAAATACTATCTTCTTGTAAGGGTAAAGAAAGTAAAAAACTATGAAACGTCTGATTAAACGACTGATTATGTTTCACAGTTATTCCTCCTAAAATATGTAACGTTTGGCGGTAAAATTAACACCAGTTATTCGTATTGATCCGCATATGTCAAAATTGGTATTGGAATTTTTCAGTTTGAATTAGTTTTCGAGATATAATTTTTTTTTAATTTTACTGTGAAAAAAAAGAAGAAAAAGGAAAACGCTAAGGATTATAATATTTCTTTCTTTTTTGTAATTTTCAAATTGAAATTGAGATTATCTTTTATTTCAATCTATAGTCAAGAGAATATTGAGATTAAATTATGTTTTCAGGAAAATTTGAAAAAATAAAAACTTTTTCACTTATTTCTATTGCCAAGAATAAGTTTATTCTAGCAACAAAAAAAAAAAAATCGTCTGACATCTACAAATCCCATAGACGTAAGAAAAAAAGGTTTTTTTTTTTTTAATTTAAAAGAGAAAATGACATCATTTGCCCTTTTCTCTGTCACTCATCTACAGCAATAAAAAAAATGTTGTTGCCGCTTATAAACAAATGCCATTAAAACCTCGGGGACGAGCGACCGGTATTCGTGCCGCGTAAGGTGCTCAAAATCGGGGATTATTCTCACCAGTAAAAATGTTATTGTAAATTTTGCCTCATTTAATCCGATCATTTTCTCGATTCAATTATGCAAAAATTTCTGTTTTAAAAATCGGTGCTTGAAGATTAAAAATTCTGTAAAAGATGCTCGTCCAGAAAGGGTTAAAATTTAAAATAAATTAATATTTCATTAATATTACTTTTTAAATAATTTACACTTATAAATTTTAAGAGTTACTATGAGACCTTGGAAACATTTGGATATCTCATACGAATATGTTTAATAATAATTATACAACTTAAAGCAAAAAAAAAAACGATTTTATATTCTATTTTAATTAGAAAATAACATCATTTACTTTTTTTTTCTCTTTCATTCCCAGCAAGGGATATTTTATATCATATATTCTTATATTATATATTATGTTTTTATATTACACATTTATAATATATATATATATATATATATATATATGTTACCGGCCAAACCCGATTTTAGGCCAAACTAGTTTATCCTAACGCGCATCGGATAAACTAGTTTTTCCTAGGCCAAACTAGTTTATCCTAACGCCCATAGGATAAACTAGTTCTTCCTAGGCCAAACTAGTTTATCCTGACGCCCGTAGTATAAACTAGGTTTTCCTAGGCCAAACTAGTTTGGCCTAACGCTCATAGGATAAACTAGTTTAGCCTGTTATTCATTGGTCTGAACTAGTTTATCCTAGACCGATCTAGTTTTCCCTAGGCCAATTCAATTTGGCGTGCTTGTATTGATCCCAAAGACTTCTTCGGCGCCAATCTTCTAGTTTATCTTAGGCCAATATTGTTTATCCTATGCCTATTCAATTTGACGTGGTTTAATTGATGCGAACCGGTGTTAAGCACGCTCACAAAAAAAAAACAAAAAAAAAACGAACTAATTCAAACTTAAATTCAATTTCTCAAAAATGAGACAAGTTCACGCTCAAATTCAAAAATTTTCAAACGATTCTGCTCAACTCAAATACAGCTATGAAAGTGGACAAATTTCACTAAAAACTCGTTTTTTTTTTTCTTTTCTTTTTTTATAATAGAAGTTTAGCGTCCAAATTTACAAAATTTTGCGAGCTAGTCTTTTGGTTATTCGATGTAAGAGTCTTTACGGACCCACCCAATTTGTCTTTCCGACACTTGTCCGGGCTTGGTTTGGGGATAACGTTTTTCGGGAGGCTCGGACCGAGATGAACTGGGAATCATTTTTTCTCCGGCTTAACACTAGAACCGCCGGCAATTTTACTCAATTGTTATAAAAATATTTTACACCAGAATTTTTATTTAAAACAATTGAAGTTATTTATTTAAATTTTTTTCTCTGTGGTACATATCTAACTTATTTTAGAAAGAAATTTCTGGCTCGGATCGAATTTTTTTTATTTGGTAGCGGTCAAAATGACCGCTAAGGCGGTTCTAGTGTTAAGCCGGGACTGCAGTGCATTCTACTTGAGGTTTGCACAGGCAGAAATTTTTAGTTCAATTTCCAACCCAGCTCATATGAAAATCATTTGGACCGATAGGATCTCTGGTCTGTTCAGTAAAAATATCAGTAACATTTGTCCCGGTCCAACTTTTTTTTTTTTTTTTTTTTTTTTTTTTTTTAATGAACGTATTTTAAAATCGCTATCATTCCACAATTAAAATTTATATATTTATTATTTTCCCACCTATTACATTGCTGATGCGAAGGGGTGGGGTTGTTCTTTCAGATATATTATCAAGTAGGGGGGTAGAAGAATTAGAGTGAGGAAATGTTATTACTTTAGGGTGGCTTATATTTAATGCATTTCCTTAAAACAAAGAGCTTTTTGAGGTTTAAATGCTTTTAATTTCGAAATACATATAACTGAACGAAAAATAAAGAAAATTTACTTTTATTTGCCAGTTTGGTAATAATTTTTGATTTCCCTGCTTGTTAAATTTTGAAGAAATAAAGTTGTATAATGTATATTCCAATTAAATAGATCGCTGTTAAAATATTTTCAATTAAATTAAGTGGGAGCTGAATCGTGCATTTAAATGAATTACGATAACATTTTAATGTCATTACACATTTATCATCACAATTTTAATTTTTATACAATAAAAATCTCCCCTCTCCCAGCACAGAAAATTAAAAATATTTAAGTTTCATTTTTTTTAAATTCTGCTCTTTTTATTTTATTTTGTCCTAGTTGTTTCATTTTTTTCACTTTGAAATACTAAAACAATGTGACTTCGAAATTCTGGCATTCAGAAATCCGGCAACGAAGGCCACCTCTCCCCTTTTTTTATTCTTCCAAGTTATAGGAAAAAAGAAAAATAGCAATTGTTTACGAATTAAAAATTTCGAGATCGAAAGAGATGGATTAGCGGCACTGATATCGCTCAAGCTGTGCTAAATAGAACCACCGATAACGCTATGGTAGCAGCTCAGATGAAGGAGGACGAGAAACCGGCAGAAGAAAAGATGACACTTCAAAAATGTACATGTTTGACTAGAAAATTACTTTATGATTTAGAAGAACAAGACTATATTTCCGAAATCGATGCTGTCCACTCATAAAATCCAAGAAAAAGTTGTTAAAGAACGGTAAAAATTGAAACAAATGAAATTGACATCGATGTTTCCGAAATTACACATGAATTGATTTCACTGTTTATTAGAATTGATGTACCATAGAAAAAATCAGTGTTTTTTATTTATATTTATTTTTTTTCTCTCACATAAATATCACTTGGCGCTGAATTAATTATGAATAAATGCACCATTAAGAATATCAGAAGTATATTTGATATTCTTTCAGAAATTTGGAATTTTCAAAAATCCGGCGAAGTCCTGGTCACGACGATGCCGGATTTTCGAGGTCACACTGTACATTATTAATCAATCCTCTAAAATCTTTCTCCCCTAAATTGTATGATAACCTCTCATCCCATTCTTTGGTCCTCCAGCACACAATTTGTCACGTGGAACATCTTTTTGTAACTACCGACGTTTGTAAAATGGAGAAGATAGGGGGACAGTATTCCGCTCCCCATTGAATAAAATATATTATACAGGGGTGACGGCAATACTACTTTGCACAAGATTGGCACCGGAGTGGTAGTTGGAATCAATAAAAGCACGTCAAATTGCATTGGCCTAGGATAAACTAGAAGATTAGCGCCGTGGCGGTCTTTAGGGTTGGGTTGGTTTGATTTTTGACGGCCAATTATCTACACGAGGGATATAGGCCCGGGGGGGGGAGTGCCCTCCGTGGGGGTCTTTCTAAGGGAACCTAATCCGTATTAACGCATGGAAGATCCACGACTCGAAGAAAACCACGAAAACTCCGAACGATTAGGCCGACGGGCGCGATTGGGATCGAACCCAGCACTTCCCGTCTACCAGCTTCGAGAGCAGAACCTCTCGGCCACTGGTGGCGGTCTTTAGGATCAATAAAATCACGCCAAATTGAATTGGCCTAGGATAAACTAGTTCGGACCAAAGAATAGCAGGCTAAACTAGTTTATCCTATGAGCGTTAGGCCAATCTAGTTTGGCCTAGGAAAAACTAGTCTATCTATGGGCGTTAAAATAAACTAGTTTGGCCAAGGAAAAACTAGTTTATCCATTATGGGCATTAGGATAAACTAGTTTGGCCTAAAATCGGGTTTGGCCGGTAACATATATACCCTTTTTGGACGAGCATCTTTTACAGAATTTTTAATCTTTAATCACCGATTTTTAAAACAGAAATTTTTGCCTCATTGAATCGAGAAATTGTTCGGATTAAATAAGATAAAATTTACAATAAAATTTTCTGGTGAGAATAATCCCCGATTTTGAGCACCTTACGCGGCATGAATACAGGTCGCTCGTCCCAAAGGTGTTAATGGCGTTTCTCTATAAGTGGCAAGAACATTTTTTTAATCTATTTTTTATATTTTATGTATATTTATATTTTTTATCAACTATGTCTAATTTCACTTGCCGACTTTGATGACCTATTCGCATGGTTCCAAAAGTCTCACAATAACTCTTAAAAATTCTAAATTATAAAAATATTATATATATATATAATCTCCATAGGTTCTTTATTCTATTTTAATTTGAAAATGTCATCATTTACTCTTTTAACTCTTTCATTCCCAGCAAGGGATATTTTATATTATATATTCTTATATTATATATTATGTTTTTATGTTATATATTTATAATATATATATATTATATTATATTTTTATAATTTAGAATTTTTTAGACTTATTATGAGACTTTTGGAACCATGCGAATAGGACATCAAAGTCGTCAAAGTAGACATAGAAGTAGAGATAATGTCAACTGAAACTCAAATAAAAAATAAATTGAAACGTGCCTAATAAAAAACTAAAGAAAATTTTAAAATAATAATTAAATGATCAAGCAGGAAAAGAGCAAATTACGTCATAAAAATTAAATTTACACGTGACTATTAAAAAACTGAGGAAACATAAACTAAATATATTAGTACACACGAAACGCATTTAATGGTAACAAATATGTCGTATGTAAAATGCCCAAATATTTAATATCGTGAGATATAAAATGCCTAAAATAATCAAATTATTATGCTTAAAAATTTTTTAATATTCCAAATTAGGTAATTAAAAAGCTGATTTTTTAAGTATTATTTAAAAAACTGAAATAATAATATTCACAAACACATTTAAATTTAGTAATACACTTACATGTAAATCATTAAAAAATCCTTTAAAATAATGAAATTAATATACGTGAAACGCATTTCAGGTGAAAATGACGTCATATATTATAACTGTACATTAAAAAAATATATATGGGCAATATTTTTGTGACGTCACATTGGAAATTACACCGCTTAAAAGTAACTCAGCTGCCAAAGTTGTTTATGTATTAAATCACTTGATGCATCTACATCCATGTGCACGATTTATTTTGTACAAATTCGATAAATACATATAAACCTACATAGTTACATATACATACTTAGACGCATATTATTTTTTTAAAATGACATTTTAAAAATAACATGAAAATATGTATCAAGTTGTATTAAAATAGGTAAAAGAATATCAAAAACATAAAATGTTAACGTAAAATTTCAAAACACAGTAATTTTCTATACAGTGGTTCTGAATGTTATTCCCAGTTTTTTAACCTCGAACTTAATTAAATATTACCCATGGCGTCGCTATAAATCTCCAAGAGCAGCAAAATTTTTAACCCAAACATTTTATACAAACTCCGGTTAAATTCTGTAACTGATCTGAATTATCAATCCCCAAAATAGCATTCAGCTATCGCGACTGCAGGGGATAATGCCCTGGTGTTCGACAAATGTGTCATTCAAATGGAAAAGCATGGCAACTCAATTACAGAAAAAAGTCGCCGTTCGACCGCGATAACATCATGCAATTGTCCATAACCGGGAAATATTTTATATATATATATACCGGATGTCCTAAAAAGGACTGACTGATTTTAAAATTCACTAACTTGAAAACGGTGACAGATATTCTAAAAATTCTTGTAGAAGGTTTATGCTTGAGGTCAAAAGTTTTTTTACAGTGATTATCGATTTTATTTCAAATTATAACAAATAGATGGCGCTGCGATCAATAGACGCTAAATTCAGGCTCAATTTTTGGTACTTCGGGACCCACTCAATACATTTTACTTTCCTTTTTCTGCATGGAAGAAGAGATCGGTCAAAAAATCGAACATGTATTTTGCGCCTATTGCTTACAGCGCCATCTATTGTTTGTAATTCGAATTAAAATTGAAAATCACTGTAAAATAATTTTTGACGTTATGCATAACCCTCCTGCAAGAATTTTTTATATATGTGTCACCGTTTGCATGTTATTGAATTTTAAAATCAGTCAGTCCTTTTTAGGACACCCGATATATATATATATATATATATATATACATTAATATTGAAAGTTGCTGAGTGAAAGATACCATTCAAAACATTTCTTAACCCTTTCATTGGCAAAGTATATCCATTGCTAAAATGTTGAAATGAATGAATGAAACCGGAATTTATGAAGAGTTTTGTTTAGAAATAAGAAAAAAGGCTATTTTTCACATACATAAGAAATGTAAAATTTGATACTAAAATTGTGGTGCCATTGTGGGATTCGGGAATTAAAATTAGGCGGTTTCATAAACGTAACACTGCACCTGAAAGCTTTAAATCTAGATGAAATTAAATTCCTATAAATTTTGAATGAACTGATTCTTTACTAAGTAATTAAAGTTTAACCTTTAACTGATGTCACGCGGTCTCCCAGACCCCGCGACTCTCAGCTGTAAGCACTTTTGCAGCTTTTTACTTTTCTGTAGCGAAGTTAAATAATATGAATAGTATACTTTTTTCATGCAATTTAATTCACATGCTCCCAAGAGAAGTACAACGATATTGTTAGGACAAAATTTAAGTAAATTCAACCATTTGAGTTATTTTTTTTTATTCATTTTATTCGAGGGGTCTGAGAGACCGGATCACATCAGTTGTGTGACAACTTTTAGTCACATTAGTTAAAGGTTAAATATTCTTAAAATCCATAAAGTAAAAGCTCCCGGTTAATTTAATGCTTTGTTTCAGTTTTATAAACTGGATAAGATTAGAAATGTATGGCTTGTGAAATAAACTTCGTATCTTTAAAGTTATACAAGTAAATTATCTATAGGAAATGAAATGAAGTTCCTCTTGTTTAAATCTGAAACATTTTGGATGAAATAAAACGAAATATTATTTACATTGCAAAAGAGACGTTTTGAAGTGTCATTGCATCAAAAGATCTGCATTTTATATGGTACAGTAAGTGTTGATGAAAAATATGATAAAACATAATATTTTATTAATTATATCAACCTCTCTTTTTTTGTATATACTAGTGCCATATTAAAAAGTACAATCAAATATGTGTAAAACTTTATAGATTGAAATATTTTCTAAAAACTATCTTCTCTTCAAAAAATTGATGCGAATTGATAATTCATCGTTTGATAATTTAATCTCACAATATAATTCATAAAAATATAAATTTAAATTTCTTCTCAACGATAGATGTTATTGTTGCCATATTGATTAATATGTTTACTCCTGATAAATTTTTATAATTGAAAATGTGATATATCTCTATTAATATAAAAAGAGAGAAAAATATATTTAACTTTAGTTTTTTTAGTTTAGATAGTTTAACAAACCTCGCGTTTCTTAAAACGCGAGGTTTATTAAACTATCCCGATTATACAAGAAACACCACTATTTTTTCTTTATAATATCTATATCCATGTTTTTTCCTTTAATTAATAAAAAAAAACGCAGATAAAATAAAAATATTTTATAGTTGCGCATACATATATTTTTAAAAATATCATTTTGTTTACTGTTTTACAGAAAAATAAGTAGATTTCATTGAAAAAAAAAAGTAATTTTTATTAGTTATTCTTTTGTGCTTGAAGTAAAATAAAATATTAATATTTTATTATTACTGTGAAGGTAAATACTCCATACCAAAAAAGGATCATAGAAGAAGTCATTGTAAGAATCTGCGATACAGTTACTGATTGATATATAGCTGTCAAAATTTCCAATAACCTCAAAATTGAGATAAATGATACAAGTAATAAAAAGCATTTGCGCATTACGTTGCAAAACGGTATGCGATTTAAGAAAAACTGATATTTTACACAATTGTAACATCAGGTATATCTTAGCTTGTAGCACATACAATTTTACTATGTTATTACACGAGAAGAAAATAGATATTTCTGTATTCAAAGTAATCAGAGCTAAATAAATTAAAGTTTTCTATGATATCTGCGTTTTATTAAAAAATAAATATCATAAATCTTATTATTTGAGAATTTCCTCTTTGAAATTCAGTCTCAAACACACACATAGGCATATATATATTAACTTATGTATAAAAAATACAAACGGAAATTTCGTTCCGAACCTCTATACTTCGAGTTCTACTGCATGAATTTTGACGGAACTTACACTGTTAGATAGATATCATTTCAGAGAAGGTTTTAAGCTATAATACATCGTTCTACGTAGATTAATTATAGAATTATGACGGAAAATTCTGTTATTTTGATCGAAAGGCTTGCCATTATTTTCTTGGCGATGAATTTTGTTGATAAATGAATTAAAATGACTGTATATCTCGGAAAAAAAAAACCTTACTAATTTTATTTAAAAGAGAAAAAATAAAAAAAAGAGATAAAATGAAAAACAGTTTTGACGAATGGTAATATTATAAAACGAAAATATCGAATTTAAACATGAAAGGGAATGTTCGTAATTCTTATAAATTTAATCAATATGAAAGTTTGTAGTTTTAAATTATATTTGGCGAGTTATCTCTTGCATGGTTAGGAAAAATTCACCAGAAAATATGATAAGATAATATATTTTTAACGATTTCGTTTTTGTTTTTGATTTTTTTAAAATTTACTTTTTATTTTTATCTACCTCGGAGACCACTGATCAGGCCTCTACCTACCGGGGTTAACCCAGCTGAACGGATTTGTAATTGCCTGGAAAGCAGGGCGATGCATTTTGAGTACATACACCAGATTGCCGCAGGCGGCGGACCACACCAGCAAGCACCCGGGCCGACTATATTAAGCTAAGTTGATGAGTCTATGTTGTTTATTGCACTTTGCAAAACTATGATTGTTGTCGCACACCACGTACTTGCCATGCCAGTTGGAAAAGTATTGGATTATTTTTTATGCTGGTAGATTTCTTAGCTGTAGAAGGGGGCAATTTTGAGGGAAATTAAAAATTGATGTGGCCGAAAAGCTAAGATTTAACGCTGAAGAGATAATTTTGGGCCGAAATGCAAGGCAGACGAATCGATGAGGGAGACGGGAATAAACCTGACATCATTACATCGATCGTCCTCCTATCTGCAGTGCCTACTGCTCGTTTGTGTTTACTTTGTTTTGCAGGTTACTTAACGTTATATCCTGTTGATTGGCACCTGCACTATTTTTATCTACGTCATCCATCATGTGGCTTGCAGAAGAAACTAGCAGATGTAATTATAAAAATTACTGTACTTGTGAGTTACATGTTGTATGTTTATTTAAGATTTCGATATTATCGCCAAACAATTTTATTTCAAGCCAAAAAAGCAGCGTGGCATCGGCCTGAGCGATGTTCACAATAATGGGGATTTTTTAAGCGTACGACAGCATTTTTAGAGTAATCTACTTCTACTTATATATATAGCATATATATATATAATAAAAATGGAAATTTAGTCTCGGCTGCTGATAACTCGAGTTCTGGTGAACTTGCACTTTTAGATAGGTAATTTTTCGGGGATGTTTTTTGTATATAAGACGTCGTTCTAAGTTGCTTGGGTATCAAATTAGGATTTAAAGTTCCTTAATAGTTAATACATAATATATTGTTCTACGTTGCTCAGTTATAGAGCAATGGGAGAAAATTCGGTGATTTTCCAATAAAGGGCCCTTCGCGAGATGAAGAAAATTGGCTTTGCGAGAGAAGTAAAGATTTTACGCATATTTTCTGTTCAATAATTATAAAATTTATTTACTATAAAGAAGACATTTATCTCTTTTTATATAACTACAGAAGTAAATTGTATATAAATAACAACGTTAATAATATGTGTAATTAAAAAGTTTATATATAGGAATACATATGTAAAAAAGCATAAAAGTTCATTATATTCGTTTTCTTAGCTGTTCATATCATTTGGCCACAAATCTTACTGTCTGAAACCCGAATTGCGCCAAACTTTTTTTTTATGCCATGGCTCCTATACTGAAACAGTACCGAAGATTCTGTAATTAGGGTGAACCCGTTTATGACAGATCTCGGATGAAAACTTTGCTATTTGACTAACTACCGTCGATTTTGGGGGAAAAATAGTCGTAAAAGTGTTCAATCAAACAATTCTTGGCTGATATTTGACAACAAACTTGTGTGTAAATCGCTAATATAGACGTCGGAGTGGTCTCTTTGTTGGCTGTCACAATTTCCATACAAAATTTTTCCGTTTAGATTTCCCTTACAAATGTCGTAGAAAACCGCTACGCGAGGAGGTTTCTTTCGGTACTTTTAATTTAGCTGGTCACAAATATCGCCAATAGCTTTTTTATTCTCGACACCAGCATATTATCTTTTTTACCATGCGCAAGTTATAAACAATCTTTTGATGATTAAGTAAGTGTTTGTTTATAGTATTATTTGTTATTTTTATTCTTTTGAATTTTTAATGAAATGGTTGAAAGGTGAATATTTTAAAAGTATCTAATATGTGTATCTATTTTAAATGAAATGAAGGAAATATTTGCATATTAAATGAATGGCCATTTTGTCTGCCATTAGTTTGCCATTTACCACATGCGGCCTTCTAACATAAAAGTCAGTTTTTCCTTGAGATTGTACAAGCGACCTTTCACGGGAATATATATATATATATATATATATATATATATATATTGGCCAAAATAACGCCGCTCCTAGGACTGTTAATAATATCGGAAATATTGTTAATATTCAGTATTATAATATTTCGTAGGTGAAAGTACATTATCACGACCATGACAAACACATTTACGTCTAACTGTAACCATTGATAAAAAAAATCAGGAAAATTGGATAGTAGGTGTAGTTTCTAAAGTTTGCATTAACTAGGTGATAAATTACGTAATTGAATCTACAGAGAATTGGCGTATTTGGTACCGATAAATTACATACTCGAGTCTACAGACTTCTGGCGTAGCGGGCCGGATTAACAGGTGTGGTTTGGTGCATAAATAACTTTAAAAAAGGTTTAAGTTTATTCTGTGTTTTTAAAGCGGACCTAAACCATGATCGAGTATACAGATAACTGGCGTATTTTGCGACAATATGTTTTAGAGATGTTTTTCTACTTTTACGTTACACCAGCACCACACGAAAATGTATGCTATTGAGCCATCTATTTCAATCTTGAACGTACAGAGATTTTTTGGTCATTTTCGAGTATAGGGACCTTGGCGAAATAAAGAAAATAGCCTTTGCGCGGAAGGAAATTTTGCAACATATTTTCTGGTAACTTATTTACGGTTTTATTTTATATTCGCAATTTTTTTATTCAATATTTATACAATTTATTTAACAAAAAGACGTCGTTTATGTAAATTAATTTATAACTTAATTTTTTGCTGATTCAAAAATGGAAACGATCTTGAGATGCCAAGAGACCCTTAGAATTTCATGTGTGTAGTTTAAATTTTTGAAAAACTATTAGGTTGAGCAAAACGTTCCGGGAAATTTTTAATCTAATAGTTACCAGAATTTGTATCGTATGTATGAGTACTAGTGGTATATCTATGATAAGAGTTCAGGAATGCGAAGGCCTCTTTTGATCAATGCAACACTTTTCAATGGCCGTTGATTTAAATCCTTTAATGAAAGTTGAAGAAGCATGTCAAGAGTTCTGATTCGAAGGAGCCTCCATGATACTTCCAGCAAACCCGGAATCAAGCAGGACGATGGCATAAAGTCGTGGACTATGATGGTTTCTACTTTGAGAATAGTCCTTGTTGCTTTTGTTGTTAATTTGCGCATAACAATGCAACTTTCACAAATTTCCCAGAACTTTTTGCTCAACCTAGTATTTTATTGTATATTATTTATTTGTGCTTATATTTTCAGTATATTTGTATCGATTTAATAAAATAGTTATCAAATCTCTGTAATTTTGAAATGTTATATTTTTTAAATTATTACTTTCGCGCCAAGAATGTTAATATTTTTTCAAATGCATTTTTTGGTCCCAACTATTACACTTGGCGACAATGGTCTTGGTATAATGAAAAAATACTGAACTTTGAGATTGCAGCATGGAGACTGCAATATATAACAAGTGCACAAATAATACACAATAAATTAACTGGTATGTAGTTTCAAGTTGGCACTCAGAAGGTAAGATAGCTTTTCCTTAAATAATTTAAAAAAATAGATGAGGAAAATTCTGTGTTCGGAACTCACACAAAATTGGCTCATTTTAACGAAAAGTACAAAATGAAATACAGTTGTTGTAATCACGAACGTAGATCTCAATATTCTCCAACTGAAATGTTTTTAAAATTATTCATCAGAGACAATGGAAAATAACTTGCATTTTCATAAATTTTACGCATCATTTTTCTTATCTATCTATCTACTTCTACGATATATATAAATGCAAGTGAGAATTTCGTTACGGCTGCATATAACTTGCATTCTACAGAATGGATTTTGATGAGACTTAAAATGTTATTTAGATAATTTTTCAGTGAAGATTTAGTACATAACATACCGTTCTACGTTGCGTAAACATTGAATTATGTAGAATAGTTTTAAGTATATAATCAGACAAACATGAGTATGAAAAATTAGACTTTTTAGAACATTCTGCAGAATTGATTTCAATAGAAATTGCACTGTTAGTGAGATAATTTTTCAGACAGAGTTTTAGACTATACCATACAGTACTACATTGCTTAATAATACAGATATGGTAGAAAGTTTTATAATCAATTCTATACCAAATCCTATTTTGATTGATCAACTAAAAGAGTTGGACCTTAACGGCTGAAAATTTGCCTGCACATTAGAAAATATAACAGCACAATGGTGTTCACATCATTTCAGCAATGCAAAAGGACATTCCAGGTAAAGGTCAATATTACTTTAGAATGGACGGTCAAATTCAACATTTCGTTTGTTTCAAGGTTCGCTTGGGAAAATGGACCAGCGCAGCGGGCATAGCATACTAGTGTATATATACATATATATATATACATATCTAAATATATTCGTTTCCTTTTTACTAAAAGCGATGTCGGGCTACTGGACTTTCTTAACATCATAAACGATTGTTAATAAAAACTATTATAAGTGAACAGTTAGTCTGTGTTTTTTTATTTGATTTGATCATCAATTTGATTGTGACATTAGTATTAATATACATGTTGTTAGTCTTTTACGGGTAATCCGGAAGTTATGGTACAGACTTGAATGATTGGTACAGGACACTGTAATAATCATTTATTGCATAGGATTGTATGGCGCAAGTGGCATATGGAGGCACAAACACAGGAAAGAAACATGAAAATAATCTTTATTGAGAACGTCATTGACAAGGGCTATGTTCAAAATAAGTGTTCAAAATTGTGTGAACCAACAGTAATACATGCATGATAACATAAGTGCAATGATTGGCGTACAAATTCAAAAATGTCTGGTATTTCATGCAAACGTGCAGCAACAGTGGGTATTTCTGCGATGATTTCGTAAAACAGAATCTCCTGGAGTCGCATAAACTTCATATGCTCCCATAAAAATAATCGGAGGGCAACAAACAGGGAGATCAGGGTGGCCAAGTGATTAGTCCACCATACCAGGACAGACAGTTGTTATCGTAGTTTTCTGGAAGAGTTTTTACTACAACCACTTCAAGATGTTCCGATTGTCATTCGTAAACGACTGTGGTTTTGATAGGGTGCAAACCTAATTCAGTACTGTTTTGTAGAATTACCTGAATGCGAATTTTGGAGAGAGATAGGTTTGGATTGCATGTTTATGCGATTCCAAGAGTAAATCGTTGCTCGAATATCCAAAGCTATTGTACATGTGAGTGAAATACCTTTGGAAGAGTACATCAGTTGCTCCACAGATGTTGTTAAGCATGTATTACTGTTGGCGGATACAATTTAGAACAGTTATTATAAACATTGACCTTGTCAACGGTGTTGTCAATAAAAACTTTGTGTTTTATTACACGTGTTTGCACTTAACAGCGTAACTTGCGCCCATACTTTCCTGTGGAATAAAAGATTGTTTCAGTGTCCTGTATCAACCCATGAAGTTTTGACCATGAATTATGAATCTCCCTGTGTGAATCACCTAGCTACGTCTTCCAATTCAGGAAGTACATTTAACTAAGAAACTTAATACTTTCTAAGTAAAATTCGAACAGCAACTTGTTCTACACGCCATATTGGTAGTGTAATCAAAATAAAGATCCATTATATGGTAGTTTGTTAACTATCATTGTCATTTCCACACATCTCAAAGGTTTATTGAAGCACCCATATCTGAGAATTTTTGAATCTTTTTATTAAACAAAATCCCTGCTGGCCCGGCTTACAGGCGGAGGTAGATTTCGAAGTTAAGTATACTAATTTCGCCAACAAAAACTAAACCATGATTAGAGATAAACCCACTTTAACAATTTTATCTGTTTGCTTTTGGCGAGTTTATATTTCATTTTTATATAATAGCGGGTTTCATCAGAATCATTTTAAGGCGGTATTAAAAAAAAATACTATTCCATGCAAAACAACTCGAAATTTTATGGCACATTTTCAGATTCATTTTTAAAGAAAAAATATTAAGCTTGCTGACGTGATTTTTGAAGAGATTTATAAGCGTCCTGTGTTTTTATTTTTCGTTCAATTAATTAAAACTTGATTTATAAACAATTCTTTTCTCAGTAGGACAATATTTTTCGTTTCTAACACAATCGCTTCTGGAAATCCTGTTCAAAATGCCCATTTTGACATCATGTTTTGAAATATATCCTGCCTCTATCAAAACATCGATCATTACGGTACATTATATAGTTTCTGAATAAGAAAATCTGCCAATTTGAAGCGTTTGAGAGCAAAAATAAATTTAAAAATGAGTTAGAAAATAAGCAGTTTGGATTTGAATACACCCTTAACAAGATGATTTTTTTTTCTTCAACCGCTATGTATTTTTAATTTGTTTTAGGATAAATTCATGAGGATTTTATATCTTGTGAATTGATGGATTTATGGATTTTTTTCTTCTTCAACCCCCCCTTTTTGTTTTCGTTTTTATTTATTTATTTATTTATTTTTTTTTTGGTACGAATTGGTCCTATCAAAAACTTGTGAATATATAAGTTATAGATAATATTAAGGAGATTTAAAATAAAATTAATTGGATTTGATATTTTGAGTATTGACGAAGTTATGATTTTTTTTCTCTCAAAACCCCTATTTTATGCGCCCCTCGAGCCCATTTTTAATTTTATGAAAAATCTGTGATACATAAATTTTTTGCAATATTTTTAGACGAAGTAAAAACTTTAAACTGTATTCGAGGATAGAGTAGCACAGTTTTATGGTATACAGGAGTTTCCGTGTTAACACACTTTCATCATGTAAATGCCAGAGTTATAGCTCGGATGAATGAAACTAGCGTTGCAGATCGCAGCCAAGCCCAACAAATAAGAGTGAATTATGTCAGCCAGTTATCGTCCGGATAGCCTAACAGGTAAGGCATTGGCACGGCACGCCAAGTATCCGGGTTCGATTCCTGGCTGGACATTTTTCGCTCTGTTGGAACAAAGGTCAACTGTGCTACTCCATCCTCGAATGTGATTTAATCCAGTTGGAAAAAATATTCGTTCCTTCATTAAGAACTTTAAACTGATTTGATATGTACAAAATTTAAGAAGTTATGGGGTTTTTTCGTTTTTCACCCCCCCCCCTATTTCCATCCCCTTGGTCCGATTTTGCCCAATAACGAACTTGACCGACAATTTATGCCCCTTGATTTTATGTATCAGTTTGGAAGATATTTGTGCAGAATTGTGGAAGTTATCGCGTCCAGAAGAAAGTGATATATATATATATATATATATATATATGGAGATAGATAGATAGATAGATAGTAAATTGGGGACAGACGCCGTGGTGGGACAGATGTCGCAGAGATTGTGTAGGCGACACTAGCGTTCCCTAGACCAATTTTAGAAGTTCGTATTGTTTCTCTGTGCTGTGTGATGTGTTGTACGCGTTTCCACCGCTTAATTGTCAGTATTTACACATTTATGTCAGTTTTTTATGGCTCGAACCTGCGTGGTAAGTTACTAAAATTATTCTAATAAAGTTTTATTACATATTTTAAGAAAAATAAACAGTGATTTCCTCCCAAAATCGATTGCAACTATAGACTAGATCCTCGTAGAATACAGACATGTGCTCGGCTTTTTCTCACGTCGTTCACATAATACAAAAGGGCGGCGCGGCATCTTATCCACCACTATGGGACAGATGCCACATCGAGGTTGAGGGACATATGCCGCAAAATATATTTTTGTTTATCGATTCAATAAATTCATCACTGCGATTTAAGTAGAATATTTAAATGAATGTAAATTAGCGAATTCTGCTACTTACCAAAATATGCGCAGCAACAATGTTGGTTCACTATGTGTGAATTCTGAAAGCATAGGCCGTTTACAATTCTCACCATCTAACCTGTTAAACAAAATATCTCCTACCCCAATGGTCAAAAGACCTATACAGCCAAGTAAGAGAAAGTAAAAGGATGCAAACATTACAAGCACATAATTTATAAACAATAAAAAAGAAGAAGGAAATGGAAAACAAAAGAGACTAGAAAGCGTCAAAGAATGAAAACTTGGCGGAAGTAAAATGTGTAAAAAAAGGAAGGGAAAGATCAACTTGAAAACGCCTTACTTGAGGAAAAAACTAAAATATATATCATATTCCGACAATGGGTAAATTGTTCCTCTTATGATTCTGATGGCATAACTGGATTGGAATTTGATGACTCTGCATATGTTGAATGGCTGGAGTCTTATCAAGGAGTATAGTGTAAAGCGGACATGATTCAGTGCATCAAATGCAATCGATAGCTGAATGAAAAACGATTACTTTACTTTTGCAACGTGTAGTGTGGTGTGATTGGGGCCGAATGGAAATACAAAATCAAAGAATGAGAAGAAAGGCCAAAAATAAACAGACTAGGGTCTAAATAAAATAGAACTAATACTTACATTAAGGGCAAACTGCATTGTTCGCCTGGATCTAAAGCAGGGATTTATATATTTTTTCGAATTATGCTCCCTTTTGTTTCCCGTAATTATGCTATCCATTCATAAATTAAAATGATTTTCTTTTCATTTTCTCTTTTTGTCTTAAGTTTTGTTTATAGATATTACACTTTTGAATTTTACACGTTTCATACAACTTTTCACAATTTAATGGTATATGTAATTTTTGTAAGTTTATTGTTATTTATTTCCATTTTAAATAGTTTGAAAAAATAACAATGTGATTTGCTTGAAAAAAATATATACAGCCTAGCATTTTTCTCCATGCAGCATCTGTCCCAGACCCCATGCGGCATCTTATCCAGCACATAAAAAAGGACCTGTGGTAAATAATTATGCCTACTTTATTAAGAGGGTTTTAACTTGTTTAACAGAAAAATTAAATTCTAAAGGGTTTGATCAATGATTTCAGGTACTTAGTTTGTTGTTTTTTGCTTTATTGTACATTTTACTAGAATAAAAGGAAACTGCCGCATCTGCCCCCACTTTACTATATAAAGATTTATACTGGGGGTGGTTTTGGATTCTAGGGGTTATGATCGGTGTAGATCTGCAAAACTTTTTCAGAAATTCCAACATAGGTGAGAATGTAATAGGTAGTATTTCATACGAAATCTACCTAACATATAAACATTAAAACATACAACTGACATATAACTGCGGTACTTTTAGTTTAAGCCATATTTCCGTATCATTAGTTGTTCCTTCTTTTACACGATTTAAAACACGATGTGAACATTATTCATACTCAATGTTATTATACAAGTGTACATGCAATTATTTTGAAATTTTACAATTCGGATAATTTAGGCAAAACACAAATTATGTATTTTCTCAATTACTGTCAACATCCCGTTATACAATAATTTTCTATGGAACAAACGTGACTATTTAATCATGAATATGTTATACATGTGAAAATAAGACAAACGTTTCAAGCGATGTCAAGTTTACAAATGAATTTCATAGGCTTAAAGTTTGCTCTAAATAATATCAATGCAAAAACCCTTGACGGGTTAAAACAAATTTTGAGTGACGTTATGCTATTTCTTAAAAAATATATTTGTATTTATTTCATCATTTTATTTTTGTTTTATTTATAATCGCATGTGCAAAAGTTATGTTCAACATGAAAAGCTGCATAAAATTTTATTCGCTGTTGCTTTATCATTTACATCTCTCATAAATTCAAAATATGAGTTTTAAAAGATATGATATAAAATTTAAGTGAGGCCTTGATGTGACTTTAAAAGGTTTGTTTTAAAATTCAAT